>CM068376.1:143465957-144665957 GCA_034769895.1 Magicicada septendecula | reverse complement strand
ATCTGCTATTCCAAGTGAATTGTTCTTATCCATAGTGTTAGAGTATATCCGTAACGACAACAATAGCAGTAAAGTACTAGGCCTATCACTTAAGCAGTTTCACTTCACGTGACCGCCGTACAACATTCGATTCAGTGACCCATTCAAACATAAAGGTGTCAGCTGATTATACAGGCAACCATTACTACGATGCTCAGCTGTCTGTGGACAAATTATCGCTGAACTTCCTTGACCCAAGTCAAAGTAATAACGCAATGAAAAATGATATCTAACAGCGTGTAGAAAGCATCTGACTATGCGCTCTAATAAGACTGTTTAACGAGCAAACTTAAATCTATTCGTTAGTGAATAATTTACTAGCAGTATATATAAAACGTCGCGCGGATGTGCGCTTGCGTGTGTTAGTGCCTATGCAAGTAATAAATGTAAATGCATGGAATGTAAAATCCGTGAATCTGTACTTTATTTCTGACGAAGGATTGAAACTGAGCAAAAGTATAGCGCGACACATCGAAGTTTCCTTTCTCACAGAAATGATGTCTTTTTTCGTTTAAGAGAGTAAAATGTAATCTATTGTATTTTTACTTATAAGATGTAATATACCAACTAATTATGGAAACTTATTTGCTAACTACAAAAATATTTATTAATGAGTGGGAAGCGGTTGCTTTGACTTAGGGATTCGCATCCGCTTAGACACGAATATCGAGAATCTCCGAGATCTCCCAGACTTAGACACGAATCTCCCAGCAGTCTTTATGATTCACACTGTACATGGTGCCGTTGACTTACTAACCTGTATTAGAAAACACATCTGGATGTCAATGAGTGCCATCCGGGATATCCCCGCTGCCGGTGCCTCCACTTCCGTAGCAGAAGGCACCGTACTCCGGATGCAACAAGACTGACAACTTGTCTCAAGATAAACACGCCAGGCACGTATAATTTATACTTCTGTTGACATTTAGTTTTATTCCTCGATATTTCAAGATACTCAAAATGTAAATAAAGAATAATTAAGTATAAGAATTTCCTTTACTTGTAGCATTTATTTCTTTCGATACTGCATCCCACTTGTAGTCACAGATCCGTATTTCCCTATAGTCGGTCACGGCTGTCGTGTGGAGGGGGGTCTCATTTTGATTGTATAAATACAGTAATTGTGTTCTTAACCAAACTCGTGCCTTAGAGAAAAACAGTGACGCAAATACATATTTCATTAATACACATTTTGGGCAAAGGTTCTTATGACGACTGTTATCTCTCTACTGTGTGTCGTTTCAGATTAAAAGTATTCTACCGTATTAACGGGAATGATAGCCTTTCGAGACTAGACTATGAAATTGGCTATTCATCAGTGCATTTAGGCTTTATCAATGAAATTACCAGATTCATCCGCAGAAAGTCTTATCCAAAAATGAAAGTATAAACAGGGTATTGAGAAATCTTATGAGTCAAGACCGTCTAAATAGTTTAGGTGTTTTAAGCACTGAGAACGATTTACTAAGAGAATTAGATTCCATCGATGTAACTGATGACATTTATCCAAAGTCTATAAAAGGAATTTTATTTAAATGCATTTTTGTTAATTACCTCGCTGCATCTACATGTTTTAATATACTAACCGGATTTTAAATATTTTGAAAATATTTACTTGCCTAATTTTTGTATTAGAACTGTAATGCAAATGCACTATATTTATTTTAAATATTATTGAAATCTCAAACCATTTTATTATTTAAAACGTTTTAAAAATAATAAAACATATTATTTTTGCGTGCCCCAGAGTGTTTTTAGATTATTCAGTTCCTTAACGTTAAACAATCTGTGTTTGTTCTTCGAAAAACTGTTTTTTACTCCTGTAGCAATACACGAGAACTGTTTGAGCTTGGATTTTCAAACAATTCGGTCTTTTCTGTTCTCGGAGTTTTGTTTTAATAAGTACGACTTATATTTTGGTTCTAAAACTCTATGAAAAACAGTATATTGACAGAGTGACAATAGGTCTCACAGGCGAAGGCCGATAGTGAAACGGACACAGAATTTGAGGGCTATAGCAGGAGGAGGAATGATAGGAAGGGTGGAGAGGGGTGGTCGAACATGCACACATACCTGACATTGGCTCATCACAAACATTGATCTGAGACCGGATACAGTTTCAAGGGAACGTAAAGCCTAATAATAATAATTTTAGTTCTAGAGAGCATTAATTTAAACGGTTATGTATCACGTTTCCAAGACGTGCTGTTTACTTGTTAGAACAAACAAGGCCATTAATAAAACATGAATAGCAGGCTGTGCAATATTTTATCTGTAGCTTTCGAGAATTTCTGTTAATTCAGAAACCAGTGAATACTTGTGTCCATAACACATAATGTATGACTGAGAAATAGAGTTTGTACTAGCATCTTAAAACCAGCAGATCTTTTCTTCTTCTTATTCTCTATCCTCTTCTGCTATAGTTGGGGTCCGTCATGGGCAAGGCGGTTAATTCCTAACAAGGTTTCCCCCTTATAGTAGCAAATTTCTCAATATAATCAATCCATTCCAATCTCGTTCTTCCTCTTCCTCTCCTTCCCTATGACCACGCTTCCATGATGGGCTTTGGCTTCCTTTCGTCCATCCTCATTAAACGACCGAACTATTGCAGTGTTCTTCTCTCTACTACCTCCACAACTAATTACTGTTAGAACAGATTTCTGATGGTCATATTTGTGATTCGGTCTCTCCCAGGAATACCTCTCTTCCGGTTGCCCGACCAAAATTTCATTTTACTGGCTTGCAATCTGTTTTTATACTTCTCTAGTAGGATGAGGTTTTGAGGTTTTTCCGTTGCAATACTATCGCAGGGTAGAAAATCTGTCTTGTAACTTGACTTCTTCTGTGATTTAGTTCTTACCCGCAGTAACACTGGAAGTAGTCATATTTGGTTTGCTTTTTGTACTTAATGGTTTCCCCTCCACGATTTTCATCTGAAATAAAAGACAGCAGATATCTTTGAAACAACGAAAATAAACAAAGATATATATTGTTGATTGGCACCACAGGCACTGTACGGAGTATTCAAGCAGTGTGGATGACAAAGTGCTTCTTCAAATACAGACAACGGGAAGACGAATGTCTCGGTTTGGTAGTTTGTAAGCCACCATGACTGCTAATATATTTATAGCATGAGTCAGGGATAACCATTGGTAGGTTTTTCCTTCGAAGTTGATGTTAATAAACAAAATATTTTACATTTTTTCGTCTCCCTCGTTCCTGTTGTATCCAGCATACGACTGGCTTAGATTCTTGCGTCTAAAGCCCTTATGCTATGAAAACCTTGCCATTCTCACATCGTCCCGTTATTGGTTTGCTGAAATCGCGGTCTTCCTTGTTCATGGTCTCTTCTGAAGGCCCCGGGATTGGCAGTGTAAACAGCATGTTCAGCCCATGCTGTGTGTCCTGGAATGCCCCACTTCAAGCGTGTTACGCTTTCCCTTAAAGCGGATACACTAGTACTCTGGCAACCCCCTCAACTCTCTTACTATGTCTCAGTGGACTGGACTGGTAGTGGATCATCTCATTAACTCTTTGAGTGACTTACAAGTTGCTAGTTATTGATTTCATTTTCTGTTCGATATGTCATGGCAGGCAGTATTCGTTGGTCAAGTACATTAATTTAAAAAATTTAAGGTATTTTCTTGTCTTGAAATCAAAGGCAGGTTGCCTAAGGAGCCCAAACCAGGCACCAGGCGCCTTCAACTTTCAGTTTCTTCAGCTTTCTTCTAATTTCTCAGTGACACATTTCCTCAAATTAAATATTAAGTAATTAACATTCTTCTACATTCGTTAATTATTTTTTATATTTCTTCGATCGAATATGACATACCCCTTCCTTTAAATTACGTCTGTAGATCGGTAATAAATCTTATTTTTAAAAAGAGATGTGCTTTATTTTTAAAAGGATTAGTAACATCTAAGGAGATAATTTATATCGTTCCGTCATTTTATTTTGAGATGTTTTAAATTTACAATGTTTTTAAGATTTGAAGCAATTCATAATAGTTTGAAACATTAAAAAATCTAGAACATTAAGATTTGGGTTGCAATTCCTTTTAGTAGGACATCCTGCTGGATTTTCAAATTTTGATCTCTTTTTTGGGCCCTGGTGTCGCAAAATTTGGGATTTATAACTATACACAGAAATTATAGTTATTTGGGATTAATAACTATGTACTATGTATATATATGTATGTATATAACTATGTATTATTGTCGAATACTATTTCGCACTGTTTTTTAGAATACTGTAAAGTCTGTGCGTATGGTGTAATTGGTTCCGTGCCATGAAGCAACTGCTGTAATACTCAGTGCTTTCGATTAAGATCGTTGGATAACATTTAATTGATAATATTGTAAGTGGCAACCGAATAGTGAGTGCCCGACAGGATAGGAAGTGAATGATTAAGCAAGATCTCCATAACTAGAAAGTTCCCTGAGCTGCAGAACTCGCTCACTGTTTTGTACAAAGTATATTTATTATTACATAAATTTGCTATTAAATCAGTATTAAATTATGAGAAAAATTACAAAAATCACGATTTCTCTGATAACCAAAAATTCCAAATTAAAAAATTCTCCTCTCATAATCCTCCGATGGTCCAAAAATCACGACTGTTAGTAATCATACAACACTTGTAGAGCACATAATCATACAATAAAAACTAAAAATTTGGAACAGTCCCATTTAGGTTGAATTCCTTTTCGTCTGACACCATGCTGGATTAAAAATATTTTCAAATTTTTCATAATTTTTTTGGTTTTTGGGTTCAAAACTTTTTAACTTCCAAAAGTTAACACTACATCCAGATGTTAGTTAAAATTCCTTTTATTTGATACCCCACATACGTTTTTGCAATTTTATCAAAATTTTCACACACTTTTGAACTCTGACATCCAAAAAGTTTGAAACGTCCAAAGATGAACATTCTATTCAGAACATGGTTAAAATTATCTTTAATTTGATACTCACACATAGGCTTTTGCGATTTTTCACAATTTTGACCCCTAACTTTTTTGTCTTTTGCCTACGTATTTTTCGGAAGATCAATCTCGAAAATAGTAGGGTAATGGAGAATTAAAGTAGGGACACGCATGCCAAGTTTTACGAAAATCGGTTGGTGCCTTCAGATGTTATCGTGAGTTATACTCCAACCAGACAGACGAATGCCACACGCTTCGCTCTTTCAGTGAAAGAGCATTACACAAGGATGTTCTCGACCGCCCATAGTTAAGACAATTGGGCCCTCGGCAGTTCCTTGAAATAGGAACTGCTAAACGCATGTTAAATATTCAGTCTCAGAATGTTTAAAACCTATAACTAATTTTTTATCTTAAATTATTTTTTTAAAATTACATGTTAAGTAATACTGTAGTCTATTATAGACGACACTAGTCAATCTACGGACCGTTTTTTTTTAAAGATTTTTGACATGATTCGAAACGAATCAAATGACACTTCTATGATGACATAACCCTTTTAGGCATGATACTGGGAAGGATACAGTTTTGAAGTGCATGGATACTGTCAAAATAAAATAAAATTATACATAGCAGACACACACATAATCTTTTTTCATGGAGGTAATCACTGGTAACTCTGCTACGGCTATAAGGATAACATTTGGGAGCCTTTGATGTAATAACGTGTTCTTTATTTGCGCGACAATTTTCGAAACTATTTCTGTGCACAAATCAATATCATCGTTAGTAAGATGAAACTAACGTTTTGCGTCCACGTTGCCACAATTAGCATTCATCAACGGCAGATTATCTCCTTCAGTGGAACCGTTCCATTCATGTGCAGAAACATGTGAACAACGTAACTACACTGACGCGAGATTAAAATGTAACTACAACTTATGACAGTTCCTTGGATTCCGACTGTTATCCTTCCGAGCGAGAAAATTACAACCAGTGGTAATCAGAGAATCATTGTTGAGGTCAAAACAGAATTTATTTAGCGTTAATTAACAGTTTAATTAATGTTCATTTAATCTCAGGCAACGTCGAGACCCAGCCGTCCAAAGCGAGGTCAAAACATATCGAGCAATACTGTCTTCAATAAGGCGTTTTGCAGACAAAAATTCGCACATACGAGTATAAGACTTATGCAATTAAACAGTATTGTGATAGTGAAAACTGGATATTAATTCGAAGGGCACTAGAATTCTTTAAAGTCCTTGACGTTCCATCAAACTAACCACCGTGGTGTTACAAATTTAATTCAAAATGAAACATTACGGACTAGTTTTCAAATTTTCAACTTCAGTAGTATACTACTTTTCGGATCCTACAGATACTGATTTAAATTACGGATGAAGATATTTGAGGACAAGATGTAGATGAGGACCCTAGTGGAGGGGGTTGGAGGATGGATTAACTAAGGGGTTACTATACCCCCCTTTACCTGGGGGTGGTGGTGGGGGGTACTATATTCTCATTTAAACGAGTCAACGGTAAAAATGTACATAACTCTCAGAAGATTATAATGGAATGGCAATGTTGTGATATGGACAATAGTATAATAACAAAAAGAATCTGGAAAGCAAAAGCCAAAAAGATGGGAAGATATCGTTGCCGCGGTTCCGACAGAGTGCACCACAGAGACCGGGGTATAGTAAGGATATGACGTACATTTTGTTGCTACTGAGACTCTGGGATTGCGCCACAAAGGCCGGGCTATAGTAAGGATATGGCGTACATTTTGTTGCTACTGAGACCCTGGGAGTCCGCCACAGAGACCGAGCTATAGTAAGGATATGGCGTACATTTTGTTGCTACTGAGACCCTGGGAGTCCGCCACAGAGACCGAGCTATAGTAAGGATATGGCGTACATTTTGTTGCTATAGAGACGCTGGGAGTGCACCACAGAGACCGGGCTATAGTAAGGATATGACGTACATTTTGTTGCTACTGAGACGCTGGGAGTGCGCCACAGAGACCGGGCTATAGTAAGGATATGGCGTACATTTTGTTGCTACTGAGACCCTGGGAGTCCGCCACAGAGACCGAGCTATAGTAAGGATATGGCGTACATTTTGTTGCTATAGAGACGCTGGGAGTGCACCACAGAGACCGGGCTATAGTAAGGATATGACGTACATTTTGTTGCTACTGAGACGCTGGGATTGCGCCACAGAGACCGGGCTATAGTAAGGATATGACGTACATTTTGTTGCTACTGAGACGCTGGGAGTGCGCCACAGAGACCGGGCTATAGTAAGGATATGGCGTACATTTTGTTGCTACTGAGACCCTGGGAGTCCGCCACAGAGACCGAGCTATAGTAAGGATATGGCGTACATTTTGTTGCTATAGAGACGCTGGGAGTGCACCACAGAGACCGGGCTATAGTAAGGATATGACGTACATTTTGTTGCTACTGAGACGCTGGGATTGCGCCACAGAGACCGGGCTATAGTAAGGATATGGCGTACATTTTGTAGCTACTGAGACCCTGGGAGTCCGCCACAGAGACCGAGCTATAGTAAGGATATGGCGTACATTTTGTTGCTACTGAAACCCTGGGAGTCCGCCACAGAGACCGAGCTATAGTAAGGATATGGCGTACATTTTGTTGCTATAGAGACGCTGGGAGTGCACCACAGAGACCGGGCTATAGTTAGGATATGACGTACATTTTGTTGCTACAGAGACTCTGGGATTGCGCCACAGAGGCCGGGCTATAGTAAGGATATGGCGTACATTTTGTTGCTGCTGAGACCCTGGGAGTCCGCTACAGAGACCGAGCTATAGTAAGGATATGGCGTACATTTTGTTGCTATAGAGACGCTGGGAGTGCACCACAGAGACCGGGCTATAGTAAGGATATGACCTACATTTTGTTGCTACTGAGACCCTGGGAGTCCGCCACAGAGACCGAGCTATAGTAAGGATATGGCGTACATTTTGTTGCTATAGAGACGCTAGGAGTGCGCCACAGAGGCTGGGCTATAGTAAGGATATAGCGTACATTTTTTTGCTACAGAGACGCTGGGAGTGCGCCACAGAGACCGGGCTATAGTAAGGATATGGCGTCCATTTTGTTGGTATAGAGACGCTGGGAGTGCGCCACAGAGACCGAGCTATAGTAAGGATATGACGTACATTTTGTTGCTATAGAGACGCTAGGAGTGCGCCACAGAGGCTGGGCTATAGTAAGGATATAGCGTACATTTTTTTGCTACAGAGACGCTGGGAGTGCGCCACAGAGACCGGGCTATAGTAAGGATATGGCGTCCATTTTGTTGGTATAGAGACGCTGGGAGTGCGCCACAGAGACCGGGCTATAGTAAGGATATAGCGTACATTTTGTTTCCTCGTTTAGCCTGATATCCTTGCACTAATGAGAAGAATCTATACATGTTTTTCAAAATCGGTGTAATCGTTTTGGAACTGTGGAAACACTCAAACACATTACCAATGTTTAACAGAATGGACTGGACAGCGTTAGCAGAAACACAGCGACTTATGTAACACAAACTCGTGCGCATATATTTATGTAACACGTATTTCATTAAGTAAAATTAATAAACTTCTTGTGTAATATCGTTCTACTCTGTGACCCGTAGTAATCAATTTTTTTTTAATTAAGAAATTACATTCATAGAGATAATTCCGTCGGTCGATAAACAAGACTAGTGGGTGTTTGGCAGATTTGTGATCCCGTTGCTTCAGAACTTGGCCATTTAATCTTGGGTCTGTACTCTCGTGTCGATCAATGAATTCTTACTCCCGGAAATTCCTCCTTATTTATTCATAATTATTTTAAATTAATTTGCATTTTTTTACGTTCATTTACGGAGAACCTAGTTACAAAACGAACAATCAGTTTGTATTTGACTTAAAGTAATAATACATTGTATAGAGGTTATGTTAACCCATTGGCGCTCCTAGGTGTCAGATAGCAAGTTCAATACGTTTCCAAGTAACCTAGCGTTACAGAGAGTAGCCTTGGCTCTTAGTTTTGCTGTCGCCATTGTATTTCACTTTCGATTATCGTGCAGATCACCATTCCAAATACGACGGAATGGAATACTCAGTTATAGGAACACTGAATAATGTTAGTCTTGTCTTAATACAAGCCCACAGCAGGATGAGATTAGTCTAAGCATACTTAAGGATTTCTTTATAACGCACTAACATATTATATATTAATAATCAGAATGATCACAGTTGCACACCACTATTATATATTAATAGTTATGATTTTATGATTAACAGCCGATACATCTTTATTAGTGTTTCTGTTTCTTTATAATGTGCTCTTTCAATCGGAGTTTGAAGCCCAGTATTTGAATGCAGAAGTAAAATCTTATTAACGCAATAAGCGGGCCGGGTGGTGTCGTGTCGATTAGTGCAGTGCCGTTAGATTTACGGGACTCGGAATCCATTCTCGTGATGAATCGATATGATATCTTCGTAATATACCAATACACCCATAGTCTTAAGGGCCCTAAATACAAAAGTTTTACCTCTAAATATTTTGCACTCATGCCTACTATCAATTATTAAACAAATTGTAAACAGATTGTATACACTGTGAGTAAACAGTTTTAATAATTTCAAAAATGTTTAGATATTACGTAGGGGATTTTGGAGTTAAAAAATTATAAATTCAAGTTGAGGATTCAAAATGCAGGAACATGAACTTGAAAACATATAATTAGTCTGTGGAATGTGGAGTATGTACTGAATACATGTATAGTAGCAACGAAAATAAATTACCAATGAAATAAATAAAAATCCAAAATAGCGAAATTTAAATAACCATGGTCCACTCCGCATTCGTTGCAAAGAAATACGTCATTTTACGAAAACTGGAATTAATCACAACATAAACAATTAAGAAAGAAACATGAGCAATAAATTTAAGAATTTTCTTTAGCAAAAGTAACTGACGATATTATTTTGTTTGACTACACGTGTTATAATTGAACTCACTGAAGCACACAGATAATTTACAAATTGATACATGTTATTCCTGGTTTCTATTAACTTCAAATACGATAGTTTTAATTTTGTGATTCAAATTATAATGTGTAAGGAGTTGTAGTTAAATTTATTAAAAAGTTATTAATTCCATTAGAAAAGCGATCCTTTACTTTGTTACAAAATCTCATTAGTGAGTTAGTTTAAAAAATAGTAATAACTTTAAATACATTTTTCCTAAACTGGAGAAATCAAAGGCCTGAATAAAAAAAGAAGTAGTATTTCTTGTAAACGAGTTCTACACGCCGTGACCAATTTTTTTTAATTTTTAGCTACAGACTCAGCTCCCGAGAGATTGCCGTACAATTTTGAATCACTCTATATATGTTCTTCCATAAAAGACTCTACCGTTGCCAGTAAATTTAAAGTTTCTAAATAATTCCCCTTATTAAGAGATTGCTGATTTTCCTTATGACCACTAAAAGCTAACTCTTGCCTCCCTAAATAACAAATAACATCTATGAAACGGCCTACTATCCTTCGATTTTGTCCCACATTTTCATTGTGGTGTACTGCTTGAATCCTATGTGATCGGACAAACAATGTTCAATTCTGTTACGTCCTAGCATGTGAAACATCTCAGAATTTTTTATATTAGTTTCACTACCAGCATTTTTAGCGGCTTTAGCTTCAAAATTTGTTATAGTGCTTACTCCAGCTTTGCTCCATTGTTCCTCTCCATTAACATCAAACAATAATAGCAGTGCAGAGTTTTGTCTCGCTTACAACCAGAGTGCCACCTTAATTTACTGTACCAAACTTTCTTAAATTTTCGGACAACTTTTTCACCCTTCTGCGACAAATCTAAAGACGCCCTAGATATTTTTTACTTTAGCAATACCTTAGGTCTAAATGTAACAAACTGATTTCGTATTTTAACAAACAGTCAATCAAAGTTGTCAGAATTTGTATCAAATACTTCTGCGGTAGAACTGGTACTAACTATATTCATCTACTATACTATATTTTCATCCTTTAAACCGATTAAACAGTATGCTTAAAGCACTTCAAGGACAATACTTAAAAATATGAATTATTAAATAATTAGTACGTAAATGATTACACACTTCTTAGTCTATATCACTATATATAAAATTAAAAATAATTTGTGAACTCCACAAAAACAAATTATTCATTGCGCGACAGTGGCGTAGCTAGGCTATTTGGCGCCCGGGGCAAGGAGATCGTCGGCCGCCTCGCCTCACAATTAAAAGGAGACAAAAGAACAAAAATGAAGCCCATCCAATGAACAAAGTACTTAATAAATACAAATGTGTAGATTTTTGTATGAAAGCACGTCCAGCAAACGTCTTAAGAATATTTGTTAAGTCAAAATTAAGAAATTATATATTATAATATTACCGGTATTCAGTTTGTATACATTTATCTACAAATGTAGACTTCACAAAATGTAGTAATATAAAAAATTTATAAAAAAAATGTTCTAATAAACATGAAGATTCCTTGTAGGTCTAAAACGCACCGTCAAACAATTTCCTAAAGCAACAAAGAGCTACATTAAAAATAATGAAATAAATCACTTACAATTACAGGTTAATGGTTCCGTCTTCTATTAATTAACACTTAACATTTATTTTTGATGTTTAATAAATATTTAAAACGAGACATTTTAAAATGTACTCCTGGTCTTAATTGCTGCAAAGTCGGTTATTAAATCACTGTAATCTAAAGACGAAGCAATGTTGTTTTCAATTGAAAGTATCACTAGATTTGATACCCTGTCTTGAGATATTGTTGATTGTAGGTACGATCAATTTAATTTTACTAAACGATCTTTCAAAAGAAAACACTGACACTGGTAAAGTATGAAAAACTTTTAAAGCTGTTGCTAGTGATTTGTAGGCTTCTAATCCCATTGAAGAAATGTATTATAGCAGTCCAGTCCCAGAGGTGTAAAATTCCAATTATTCTCCGTTAGCTTTTAGGCTTTTTAATAAAAGTCTGGCGTCTTTCAAGTCACTCAACAATTGTTTACTGTTTAGGTTATGTGGATACAGTTTTGCAAGCACTGTGCACTTATATTGATTTGGGAAAGCTGTTCCTTAAAACGTATATCCCCATCGTTTTGTACGCTTCAAATTTATAAAGGAACCCAAAGGGTTTTTCTAACACTTTTATATTAGAGAAACGGCTTGAAATTTCAACTGACAGTTTGTCCAAAATTTCTATTAGAGAACGTCGTATTTCTTGCCGAACGGTTACTGCAGAATCGTGCGGGAACTCCCCTGGGATCGTCCGCTTCCTTCTTACCCTGTTTGTAATACTGACATCCCATTCATTACTTACTTGTCCTGCCTTAGTAATGACATTGTCACACAGCTCATTCCTGCAAACTTTTAATTTGTCCGTTAGCGTCTCTAAAAGAATGCTTGACCAAAGCTTATTTCTTTGGTGTGCAAGATTGTGCAAGATTTTCTGGATTTTGTTTATAGAAGAAAGAATATCTGTCCAGAAGAAGAGGAAGGTCAAAAAATTAGTTTTCTATAGCATAAATTATATTAATGCTGCATCTTTCCGCGTATCAATTGTTTCAATCGGCGTATCCCTCAGTTTCTCCAGTGCAGCGATCACTTCATCCAGCTGAGTGGATATTGCATCTGCTTTTGAACTCCACCTGGTATCACAATGTCCTTTTAGAGTAAAAGTTATGAAGTCTTTAAGCCCTCCATCTATGAGTGGAACAGAAGAAGAAGGTGAATAGACATTCTACTGTCCAAAAAAATGACACTGCCTGAACATTTACGTGAGCTGCATGAACTCCAACCAAGTTAAGTGAATGGTTGTCTTAGGTAACTAACACAGTTAGTGGATTCAAGTCCAATAATCTCTTCTGAACTTCTGAATGGATACCAGCCATTGTTGCTTGATTGTTCATACGACTGACCTCTACAATCGCTAAGATTCAATCCATTTCTCTCAAGTTTACTTGTGTTTACTTGTAATACAGTAGCTTCCGTGATCCCCTCCGCTTTTTTCACTTCTAAAGGATTAAAATCTATGAAGGCTTCCTTGATATCAACAGAATTGCGTTTAAATTCAACAAATCTTATAATCTCATACATTTGTTCTACATGTGTAGCATCTGGTGTTGTGTCAAATATAATACTAAAGCACTTCGCCTTCTTACATGCAGTAATAATATATTTGCGCACTCTTTCTCCTAACAGGCTTATTACTTCATTTTGAATAGTTGGCAAAAGATACGATATACACCCAGATTTACGAGAGACTGAATTCAAATGAGGTCTCATGACAGGGTCAAATTTAACAGAGTATTTTAACAAAGCCTGAAAGTTTCCAGGATGTGGATCGTTGGTAATTGACTCTCGATGTCCTCTCAGTGACAGGTTTTGTTGTGCAAGGTTTGTACTGTGACAATGACCCTTTCAAGGATTTCTTTCCATGTCTTAGCTGCTTTACTCATTTGTTCTTGAAGTAGATGATTTAAAAAAATATAGATTTAAACAATAAGTCCCTCTTTGTTTAAAGAACGTTCCAATTCCTTTCATTCCAAAAACGCAGAGCGATGAGCAGGATTATTTTCATGATACTGAATACAGGGATTTAACTTTTTCCACGACAAAAACCCATTTTCACTATTGAAATTGCTTTTTTTGTAGAAATAAAGTGCAACAAAAGCAAAATAGAGATTTTTTAGTTGGAGAAAAACACATCCAAGTGCGATTTACCTTTTCGCCATTTTGCAAGGTGTTATCAAACCAATACTTATTTAAGGATCGTCCAGCTTCATCTTCAGGAAAATGGCTGTCTTTGTTCAAAAGTAACATGTTCCTCTATTCACCATTATATCTCGGAAGGACTGAGATATCTCGCTTGGCCAAGCATAAACCAGACAAGCTGACTGGTTATGCTTCTTTTATTAAAGAAATAGTCATATGACAGAAACAAGTTATTTGTAGTTTTATAAGCTGAAAACAAATTTTTCAATTCTTTACTCAATTTGCGCCCTTCTGGCTACGCCGCCCGAGGTGGCTGCCCCCTTGGCCCTCCCCTAGCTACGCCTCTGCAGCGCGAGCACAATGAAACAAACACAGGGGGCCAGGCGAGAATTCTGTGCTATTTAGTGAACGGGAGACATATCTCCTGTACTGGGCACGCTACGGGCGCAGGTCCTCTTCCGTTGTCGACCACCGAAGCCCTCCTCACTCCAGCCTAGTAAAAAAGAAATTTCAAGTAATGTCTACCTTGACACTCCGCGTACAATTGGATCGCACAGCAATTCCATGGCTCACACTCGCGTCATTAAATTAGTTTTATACCCTTTATGAGTAACTTACGTAACTTAATTCGTAATAACAATTAATTAATTTATGAATAAATTATTTGGGGAGACACTGTCTACCTTATCTCCCCTGACGCTTCGCCACTGATTACATCAAATTCACGTAATTATATTTGTATAGAACGTAAGGTTACAAACGTGCTTTGTAATGTGATAAATTAGTAGTTCTCAACGGGTAAATCTAAAAAATCCCACAAACCAAGAATTTTGAGCAAGATGTTTCTTTGTCCGTCATGCTACGTGCCTTTGCGCGGCCCGAATATAGACATCACTGTTTGAAGTTTCTTCTTCATCACTATCGGAGTTAGTTTCCTGTTCCTCCAGCACGTTTCGGGACAGCCAACATTTCTTCTACTTGATAAATTATTTCCGTTGGAATTCTAGACGGTGGTGTTTGTTCCAGACGCTACATCCAGCTGATTTTCTTTGTTACCTTCTTTATATCTTCCACATTCATATCTTATCATCGAATGATATCATTGCGTTTTCTATCCATTAATGGAAAGCCCAGACTCACCAGCTGCAATAAGTATTTCCCGCTTCTTCAAAATAGGCCAAGTTCCACTGCGCGAACAACCTTTGTTCGTTAAATTTTATTTCTGTGCCCTTTCTCATTTTGTTCCTTATGTTTCCCATATTCACCTGGACGTGTTGACCTTATCCTCTACATTTATATCAGAATTAAGGCATACTTCACTTTATAACCAGATGTTGTGATTCACTGGCTCTATGATCCTGTTGCTTAAATAATTCTTTGAGCTCACAGGTACCGAGTCTCTTAAAGCCATCACTTTTGTATGTTAGCCTTCTATATTTTTAGTAAATACAGTGGCTTCCGTACAATGTGCACTGTAATATGTCCTTGATGTTTTGAATTAATTACTTTGTGTTACCCTGTTTCAACTACTTCAGTTATAATTAATGAATTAAGAATTCATTTGTCGCTGCAGAATTATACTACTACTACTACTACTACTACTACTACTACTACTACTACTACTACTATTTCTTCTTCTTCTTCTTCTTCTTCTTCTTCTTCTTCTTCTTCTTCTTCTTCTTCTTCTTCTTCTTCTTCCCTTCTTCTTCTTCTTCTTCTTCTGGAAAAAATTATGTATTTAGGAAAATTCTGTATTTATGGATAGGGAATTTTACATTTATTCAGTGTTAAACTTTGCAACGAGACTGTTTAAGGTCCATTCTTGTTAACGTTTTAAAGAAACGTTGCATTGTAGGCTTCGGAATGAATTTTCTACTGTTCTAAAACTTTAAGTTAACAGTTATGTCACACATGTATGCAAAAGCTGAATTCCACGTTTATGTTGAAGTCGGTGCTGAATCCTTTGGTGGCCCCATAATAAACAAAACGTTCCCAGACTTATATGTCTGTACGGACTTTCTCATTATTGTCAGCTCCACTGGGCATTTCCGTATAATAAGCTTATGTTTAGTAAACCTATATTTTATGTACTAAATGTGCAAAAGAGACGCTTCGTGTAAAGTAGTCTTTGTATTTCAATGTTCAAATGATCTGTGGAGTGTACTGAATTTGCTGATGAGATTCTTGTTTTAGCGGGTAGTACAGAGGGAGATGCTCCTCTTTATGGGGCAACGTATAGAATACGGAATGAGAATAAATAAGAATAAAATCTAGAGTACGATAAGAGACGAAAAACGAGACAGTCTAAATGTTGCACTGAACGATGAGATGGTAGTAAAGTGAAGTAGTAGGCTTACAGATATAAGGAACGTACTGTGACTGAAGATATGCTTTACATGCCAGGAGGTTGCCCTGCAGGCCATTGTATAAGGAGTTAGGAAGAATTTGGCACAGTCCTATATATGGAGTATTGCGAGTTACGGTGCTGAGACGCGGACACTAAAGAAGGAAAATGTGAAGAGATTGAAAACACTGGAGATACGGATATAGTGGAGAATTGACGCGGTGTGTTGGGAGGAAAAATAAGGAATGAGAAAGTGCTGTAAAAGAATAGTGAAGAAATAAAGATGCTCAGCGGCTATAAGATCAATTGGCTGGGTCTGTCTGTTGAAGAGAAGAAGAGAAACATGCAGTATGATGAATTCAATTAAAACTGGAGGAGAATGTGAGGACAATAAATGGCTGACGAATCACCGGGAGGCATGCAGGGGACCTGTCAGAAAAAGGCAGGACACAAGTCATTGTTCAAATGTTTTGTTTAACAATTGAGTATGTTTTTAGTTCAGACAATCTACTGTAAAGTGAGTGTTTAGTAAACAACTCGGCATATACGTCGGAAGATAAGTCACGCGGTTCAGACAAACAAAAATTGGCTAATTATGGCTTATGTTATCTAGGTAAACAGACTGATTGAACGGAAAGTATAACGCATACCCGTAATGAAAACATCAAGTTTAAAGAAACCCTTTTCCTGTCACTATTGTGGGTGTTTGCGACTGACAAGTTGACACGGACAGCAGTTACAGGTGACGTCTCTGCATAACATTACACACACACTCACACACACACTCTCTCTCTCTCTCTCTCTCTCTCTCTCTCTCTCTCTCTCTCTCTCTCTCTCTCTCTCTCTCTCTCTCTCTACATATATACATAATTTGTATTTAAAAAACGCTACAAGAAACTTACGATTTATTTTATTTTACGCACAACGCATTCGAAAGCTTGCAGTCTCCTCTTCAAAGCGACACTAAGCGATCTACTTTAATTTAGAACTAATGAAACCGCTATGCCTACCTGCTGCTGTCCTTCTTGGGCTTTTTAAAACTATTGGTAGTGTATATATTTTGTGTGTGTGTGTGCGTGTGTGTGTGCGTGTGTGTGTGTGCGTGTGCGTGTGTGTGTGTGTGTGTTTATTGTTTATTTATTCACTTATTATTAATCGAAATATAGGTTTTGTGTACAATGTTTAAATGTACGTATTCGTTCTGGAATTAATCAACCGGCTTTCTGATTTTTGTATAGACCTACATGAATATACTGTATTTTACAAAGTGTCAGTTTTTTTAACATTTAATTTTGGTTTTCTAAATATTAATGATTTCAAAATAAGGAAAAGGGCATCTGGCGTGAAACGCTTCGTTGTTCGTGTATAGGCCTTCTGTTGATTAAGGTAAGCCTTTATGTGTTCAAAGTCTGGTACAAAACTGTTTTCACTAATTATAAATATTATTAGCGCTATAGTTCCGGCTATTGGCGGAGTGGACATACGAAATTGAAATAAACTCAAAATAACCATTACTTTTTTTTTTATCGGCCATCTAAGGACCACATGCCAATTTCAATTCTTTATTTTTTGTTCTTTTCTTTTTCTCCAATATTCTTTCATCTTTTCACTGTCTCTTCTTCCTGTCTTCAGTCTACTTTGAATCTGCGTTTTTCTCTCTCCTACCCTGGACTCCTTCCATTTTTAACACGTTTGCCCGAAAAACGTCTCTTTCAATTGCTTCTTCTGAATGTATATTATTTTTATCTAGATAACTTTTTTATTTATTAAAGAATATTAATGTAATCAAGTGTAGGCCTACCAAATTTCACTAAGATATCTTGTTTATTTTTGAAATATAAAGTTTCCCTTAAAAAATAGAAAATGGTGGCCATACGGAAAACGAGACGTTACTGGAACCGCATTTACAGGAATTTTTTTTCTTATATTGACGGATAGAATCAAAATATATACAGTGAGGACACTTTTTACGTTACACTCTGTATACTGTTACTTTTAACAAGTAGCATGTTTCGTTGTTTAACTTTATATTTATAATACAAAAAAATTAAATATTTGTATAACTGTGATTAACAGGCGTCACTGTATATATTTTTCAATGAACCGTTGTGCAGTATTCTAATAGTATTCTTGCTGTACTGTTAGTTTTCAAAAAAGTAGAATGCTACAAGAAATAAGTTTATTAACAAAACTGTACAATACTGAATATCGTCAGTAAGCAATCAGAGACTAATGATTTAACTTAACCCCACTGTACTCTTGGTGCAGGAAATGGAGGAATATTTTACGCTTGTTGGAGGGCTATTTCAGACCAATGCTCCGGCAACATTGGATTTAAAATTAATTTGATAAACGAACTATTATGATAACATAGTCTACTTTCGTGTACAATAGAGACTCTGATATTTTACTGTTGCTATGAAATCTTGAACCTACGTTACTTCAGGGTTTTGATGGACATAACATTGATTTCTATACCGTGTGTCTATACTAGACTTAACGTATTATGCCATTACATCGAGGAATGAATTTCTTTATAGCCGGATAACTGTGCTTTCCTTATTCAATATTGAATAAAAAGTTAATGACTTTAAAAATTATAGACAAAAATGCTGAAACGTTAGTTTATAAGAGTGTAATAAGCTCTATGGAAACTTGCGGAAGTAAGTGATGACCATAGAAGAAGGTATACTTCGGATAGTCAAGGAAAACCTGTAGACTTGTCAGAAACGATGACGCTATACGGTGACTGAGGGCGAAATCATAGAGGCACGGTCCCATAAAACGTACGGGATTCAGTAAGGCACATCAGAGCTTGCACGTTGGAGATTTAGTGAGGATAGGCGACAGCAGAATTGTAAAGTGAATTTTTAGTGCAGATCTACAAATAAAAGAATGAAAGGAAGGCTATAATAAGAGATTATACTGAGGTGATTCTAAGGGAAGTGAAAGCAAAAAACAGTAGAGGAATATTGAAAGATGAAAAAACTAAAAGAATATTGTTTAGGAGGCATGAAGTATAATACATTTTGAGTATTATATTTTCTTATTTTTCTACACATAAAAAACATCCAAACTAGTGTAATCTAGCAAAACGCGGTAAATGTGTTCCAGCCAACATCTCATTTATCGTAGAAAATTTGAACAAGACGCGTAGTAGCAAATTAGGGTTAAAAAAAAGTAGATAGTTAACTAGAAGTTCAAAACTAGTTACCGACAAAACCCCGGTAAATTAACTTATGCCTCCGAGACTGGCATATAGCCATGACAAAGAAAAAGGTAAGCAAATATACATGTTTGAAAGGAAGATCTTGAGGAGGAGTTTAGGAGTTACATATGGGAACAGCCGGGTAGCGGATATATTTTGGTCATAGACTATATTAAACTTATAAGCAGCCACCGGCAACACAGTTAGTAAACACAATGGGCTGGACATATGGCCCGCGCCCAACCATATACGGCGTCCAGGACGGTTAGCGAAAACGGGCAAATGATAACTAAGATTATGATGGATAAATGGGGTAAAGAATGATCTAAGGAAGCTAGGTGTCTGAAATTTAATGACGTTGGTTTGGAATTGTGTCCGTCGGCGAGAGAGAGAGAGAGAGAGAGAGAGAGAGAGAGAGAGAGAGAGAGAGAGAGAGAGAGAGAGAGAGAGAGATTTTTACCATCTTCTTATATTTCCGCTTTGTGAATATTTATTTAAAGATTAAACTCATGTCACTGTTACAGGAGTAGGCCTAGTTGGTAGGATTGCTGGTCCACGTAACCTATATGTTGTACATGTCTGCATTCGTCGGTTCTGTTGACAACATAAAATCTACAAACCTTAAATACCTTTGAAAATTAACTGAAATTGTGTTAGTCATCTTTGTTTAACCTGACGATTTACAGAAGCGTTTTAAAAGTTTTTCTTTTACTTACACACATAACAAATTAAATGTGCTTTTTTGTGCTAAACTAATATTACATATTATGTCAAAAGCACTCGCTGGTAGTATCTTAACAGGTAAAACTTAAACTAATTCTTTGAATTTAACAAATTTGAATTGGAACAGGTCGGATTTTCCGTGTGTGTAAAATAGTATTAAATTCCTGAGTCCAGCATGTTTAAAACGAATTCAATTATCATCTCGCGAGCGCAAGTACACGCTGTTACATTAATCTTGCTGGAAAATTCACTAAGTGAGAGAATTTTTCAAAAATAAAGATACCGGTTAATACTGGCGGCAGTTTGTCTCCAATCAATTTGGCAGGGCGAGTACGTCGGGTTGGCTTCCGCCCAAAACTTGATCAAGACAAGACGCTTCGCGCCCTTGCAAGGTGTTTCCACCCACCAAATAGTGGTGTTGACAACACTCCTAATCTACACATTTATTTCTTGTTCGCCTTTAATATAACTTTAACGGTTTCCGACAATACAAAACGTTGTTTACAAACATGCTAATGACTCATAATATTGCTTATGTTACGTACGTAAGCAACACATTCGCGCTCTTTAAGCTGTTTAATCGATTTCGTTCAAAATTTTCTGTATCTGAGTCGAACAGCAATTAAATATGTGTACATAAATTTGATATAAAATTTTGTACCTAATACGTTTTAAATAAACATTTAAAACACTCACTTGTTGTCTTTTTATTAAATGTGTAAGAGATTTTGAAATTTTGAGAGTTTTATAAAATCGCATACAGACTTCGTCAGGTATTACTTCTTTATTAATTCCAATTAGAAACTCCGTTTATTTTAATGGAAGCAAAAAAGTGTCTACAATGTGTTAAAATAGGACCAAAAACGAATCTGAATGTACTGATAGTTACAAATGTCCTTGCAATTGATGACTCAGACGAATAGAATAGATTTATCACTTCATGAGCTAAACATAACTGCTTCGGGATATAACATAAAGATCTCCACCGATAAAAACAAAGTAGCTGTCCAGTACGTACAAAGATCGCATTTAATGACAGCCCAATTGAACAAGTAACACGTTTTAATTTTCTGGGCTGAAATTTTAGTAATTTTATTGTAATTTTAGTCTTTGACAGGAATTGCACCAACAAACTCCGAAAGTTTGAAGCCATGTGCGTAATAACTTTAAGAGGAGAGTCTTGGAGAAAACACAATTGAAATTTTATGGGGTCATGGCTGTCCCAGTGTTAATGTATGCGCGCGAATCCTGGGCATTGACTAAATCGCATACAAGCCATGGAAATGAAATTCCTTATTTGTAAACGGGTGTTCGAGAAGGGATAGGATGATGAATGAGCAGATAAGAAATTACCTAATATATATATTTTAAACAATGAAAAAGTGAGCGAAGAAGATTTGAAGAAAATTTGAAGATATCTTGACAGAACAGAGAACATCAGAATACCAAAATGGTTAACTACTATAGACCAAAAGGAGAAGGACTGTGGTAGACCTACACAGCTCGTACAACATATATTCCATGAAACGATTTCAATTGATAACTTCAGTAGGTTAAATCGATCGCTTAATGATGAAAAATGGTCTATGGGATCCTATCGACACAAATCGGGTGTACACATATAAAATCGCCTTCAGAGTCGCCACCGTCCCCTTTCAGTCCTATTAGCCCAGTTTTCTCATTTATTCTACACTGCTAGCTGTTTCTAGGTCTTCCCTGTTTTCCTTTCTTACCGGTTTCCATTGTAGAATCTTTTGGATATTATTATTTCTAATATCCTTTGTACATGCCCAGACTATGTCCGAACCAGACTAGATATTTGTCTGTACGTTCGTCTATTCTTGTAGATAAAATTCACGATATCTCTTATACTTCGCCTGCTGTCCTATTTCCGTAACGTTTATTCTCTCACTAACTGCTGCCATATTTTTTCACTAACTTTTTTTCCGATTTATCTGTATTTTCCATGCTTCTGAAATACATGTTGTTATAATTTATAAAATGGTATGGTATATCAATTGTTTATTCTCTCTGTTAATAGGTTTGTCCCATAACACAGAGTTAAATAGGCCTATAGCAGTAGCTTTCCGACCTTGTGCATTCTGCTTTCGGATTGCCTCATGTAGTATCCAGTCTTTGTGGTATTTAATCCCAAATACTTGTATTCTCTGCAATGTTTCATGTATTGTCCGCTGTCGAGTACTGTACCTCGATATTGTCGACTAACGCTCATGTATTCAAATTTTTGTTTATCTTAACTCTCATTTCTTATTCAAGTTCACTGCATTATTCTGAGGAAAGAACGTGCCCTTAAATAGAAGGTAGAGTACTAGAGTGAATAACAAACATAACAGAAAAAATATAATTGCGTTCAGAATACAGGTCTGATTAGAATTCTGAGACCAGTACTCATAATAGGCCCTATAACTACACGTATAATGTTAATGGTAATACGTATCAAAAACTCTACTTTAGCTAACGCTTTAGCGGTTTAACACATCTTGCGTTCCCAATCCCTAATCACTTTATTTTTCAGACAGTAAAGTTTCATCTTCAAGTCTGTGCGTCCTAATCTGGCGTCATGTCATTGGTTGTTACATTTTTACTGACTGCTAGCACGTATGTGGGTTGTGGTACTAATTTTGTCCAGGATATACCCTAATAATTAAACACAGTTACGAGGATATTATACATAGATAATAAGAACAAATCTGAATAGGGTCTGACACAGCAAAACAGAACTTTAATGAAATAACGTTTTCTGGGAATCGTCATTAATTATTAATGGTGACAAAGACAGGCCTCCGCATTTTGATTTGACAGATCACTTTAAATAATTTTGCGTCTTAAAAATTATCAATAAAAAATTTACGACTAACGTTATATTCGTGTGATAGTAATTTATAGAAAATAGGCGTGATGCTCCTCCTAGACAATAATTTTTTGCCATTGTTATTCCATAAATAATTAGTTTACATCTCTAGTTTTTTATCTCATTACTGCTGACTGCGTTACGCTTTCCTTCCTTTCGTCCCTTCTTTCGTCCATGACAGTCAGTATGTCTAACCTCGTTCAACGTTGTTTCGCATCTTGACGCGTCTGTTTCATGTTTTCTTGACTAAGCTTTAATATAGTTTTCTTAATGTTTTCCCATTTACATTTGGTGCGTTTTAGATTAAGGTTATAGTCTTGTTAATATTATGTTCCACATCCGTATTTAATTCGTTCCTTATTGCGTTATGATCCTTCATATTAGTGTCCATACCCAGAGCCTGCGTTTTCTTTTTTTAACAATTTTAAACTCATCTTAAAATTTGCGTCTACGAGATATGTTTCTGTTGCGATCCTACGAGATATGTTTTTACAGAAGTTAGGAACTCATGTATCGGAGACTTATAGTCTCATTTCTGACTATAGGCTCACGTGTATACTTTTATAAAGTCCAAATGTACAGTCGTTCCATTGCACACCAATAAACTTGTGTCAGGGCCAGTGGTGGATTATCGATAACGCTAGGGTATGCTGCATCACCGGGCACCAGGACCTCAGCTGTCAGAGGGGGCACCATCCAGGCCTAAATTACAAAAACTTTCTGAAGATAATAAATGTGAAAAAACAAACGTCTTCAATCCAAAATCATAAAAAATGTGTGCACACTTTTCGACGATCTTCTAATAGAATTGAGCAATTTGTGCCACTAGTAAAATTGCAAGAAAGAGTATTTTTTTCAAATCGTTCGAATGAAGATGATAGATTCCATGATACTACAGTTTGTCCGCTTAAAGTATTAAACTGGATTATTGATTGTAAAATGACTGATGCATTTCCGAATTTATACATTGCTTGTCGCCTGCTTTTCACGATTTCAATAGCTAACTGGGAATCTGAAAGAGCATTTTCTGCATTAAAACGATTAAAGATATGTTGAGTTCAAGTATCAGAAATGAGAGATTATCTTCGTTAGCAAGGTTGAATATTGAAAGCGAAATATTTGAATCGCTCGATTTAGAAGAAATTATACAAGACTCCATTAAAGCAAAATCAAGAAAAAATGGATCGATTAGTATTTTCTAAGTTTATGTCCTACTATGCTCATTGTAATCACTATTTAGCTAAATATTTGTTGTAATTTGAGACTTTAATAAAATAATTTTTAACTTTCGAAATTGTATATCCATTTATCAACATAAATAATGGATAAAAGGTTGAATTTAGAATCGTGGGGGGGCACCAGTCTGATGGCAGCATAGGGCACCACGCGCTTCGAAAAAGATCTGTTTTCGATCCATCGCCATTGATGTGCGGTGCGTGTACAGCTACTACGTCTCTCGCGCATTCTGTCGTCTCATTCTAGCCCTTCTTTTTGCTAGATGTTCTCTCTCCGCTATCTCCTGAGTCTACCGTTTCTCTTTCACCTATTTTGAACCCAGTTTAACACTTTTTTGGGCCAATGATGGTCAGTCATTCGTTTTACGTGGCCGTGGTGTATGAGGGACTTCATGTATACGATGTCTAATAGTGTTCTGTCAACTACTGCCAGAGCTGTTGGGTTGCGCGTCGTGAGACGACCCAATGGTTTCCTAGTACCGAGCCTCCGGTAGGGGCTCCTGCCTAGTGATCCTGTCCAGACGGAATATTGATTATTTAATTAATGGCCGCTACAACGGCATGCTCGTACTAGGTCGTCCTAGTACAGTATTTGCCGAGGCCGTTTCCAAGAATCACCTGGACGTGTTCGGTATTTGCCAAGGCCAGCTATGAGAGGGTTTGTCTGGGTCCTCGCAGCTCGGACGTAAAATTTACGTGCAAGTCGCCTTGCGGTGTCTTCCAAGGAGCGGATACTGAGTCCTCTTCTCAAACGTCGAGAAGAAAACCGATAGGGGGCTTTGGCCGCTAGCCGAAGACCCCTACCGAGAACGCTTTGCAACTTTCTTTTATGAACGGTTGCGAGGTAGCCCCAGACGGGAATAGCGCAGGTAATGATCAGCAGCAGATACGCGCTGACGATCAACTTACCCAGCTTGCGGGTCATAGCCTTGTTGACAAGTATCGGAAACAGTTGCGCGAGACGAGCGGACGCTCTCTTTCGCATCGTCTCAGCGTGGGCACGCCAGGTGAGCCGGCGATCAAGGTGGACACCGAGGTATTTAACCTCTCTCGACCAGGGCAAATACGTTCTACCGAGTCTCACTCGTCCTTGTGGTTCTTTCCGGCGCTTTTAGAATAGCACTGCGGAGCTCTTGGTTTCGTTGACGGCAACTTTCCAGCTTTCCGTCCACGTCGAATACGCATCGAGTGCGGGCTGGAGTCGTGGGATAACCCTGTCAGCGTTCCGATCGGCGGTATAGACCGCCGTGTCGTCGGCAAACAGGGCCATCAGGCTCTCTGGGTGCGTCGTTGACGTACTCGGAGAACAGAAGAGGCCCTAGCACGCTACCTTGAGGTACCCCGGCTGTAATGCGTCTCTCGGAAGAAACATGGTCATCTATTCTCACGCAGAAAGTCCTCTCCGTCAGAAAGCTAGCAATCAAGCGAAGGTAGCAATCTGGGAGCTGGATTTCCCGGAGCTTGAACAAGAGCCCGTCGTGCCAGACACTATCAATGGCCTTCTCCACATCTAGGAAACAGGCGACAGTCTGATCTTTCCGACAGCCGGCGCCCGTGATGTATTCCACCAGTTTCATCAGCTGATGAGTGGTGGAATGCCCCACACGGAAACCGAACTGTTCGGGGACCAGTACATCGAAGTTTCTTAGATGGTCTAGGACTCTCCGTTGTACAAGACGTTCGAGGACTTTTGACGTGGCTGACAGTAGACTAATGGGTCGGAGCAGTGGCGGCGCTAACGAAACGGGGGCCCCCCCGCGAAACTAATTAGGGGGCCCTATAAAAATGGTTAAATTTTGTATACGTAATAGGGGAAAACACTCAAATGAGTTTCTATTTACGTGTGTTTCACAACAATGGTTTGTGAATACTTTCTCGTCTATCACAAAGCGTTTGCAATTTGCAAAGGATGTTTTACACGTATACAAACTCTTAAAATTCATTGTTGCTAAATAGACAAAGTTCTATACAAACTATAAAAAAACCAAAATAAAAAGAATTATTATTTTTACGTCAAAGATCTAAATTCAGACTATGAAACAGTACCGCACACAGAGTGTTAAAAATTTATTATTTAAAAACGAATATCAAAGTAATATTCTAGCTTTTTTCAAACATTTAAATTAGTTTGTAACTGAATTTGTGAAATTCTTGAATATACTCTATACACGTTCTCCTTAAGTCTAATCCAATTCAATAACACTCGAACTCAAGTAATGTAGAATATTTACAGATGAGGATCAACCAAAGTTCACTGTTTTCCTAAGCCTAGTCTTCTTTTTTTAATAGCTAAGAACTTTTCAACCACTTCGTTGATATTAGTTTTCTGTGTCTCTTCATGCTCAATGCTTAACAGTGCCAAGTCACTCAACCGAGTTTGGGCCATGGCACTTCTTAAGTATGACTTAATTAATTTAAGTTTTGAAAAGCTTCTTTCCGCTGTAGCTGTTGTGACAGGTATGGTTAAATAAAGCTGCAAAGCTGTAGTTAAGTCTGGGAGGCAGCTCATAAGGCAGCTGTTTTCTTCAACCAGTAAATTCATCATTTCTCGAATGCTTCTCTTGTGTACAATTTCTTTGGCCATCAGAGCTTTGAAGGATATTACTTGGTCAGGCAGTGATGTGGAAAGGTCACCAGGATACACATTTACCAGAGCCTTACTTTTCTCCACTATTGTCTCTTGTGAGAAGTTTACTAAATTCTGAGGCGTCAGGAATGAAAACCTATCATCAATGCAACGCAATCCTTCGAATCTCATTTGTAGCTGAGCTATTACAATATCTAGTGTTGTATTGAAAACTTTTACTTCAAATGATTTCACTGGGTCGTCAATTCTATGGTCAACTGATAATTCAACAAAGAAGCGTTTTACAAATCGCTTACGCTTATTTTTCATGTTACAAGTTATGTCCCATGACTGGGCCAACTGTTTAGCACCAGCAAGAAAGCCGGCAGAGTCATTTCTTAAAACTTTTAACTCATCACAAGCGCGGCTTAGAAACTGCCACGCTCTGCCTAGGTCAACAGTTGGCCTCTGTAGTGCTTTCGAAGTTATATTTACATTCTCTAAAATCTTAGTTTCAAGGCAGAGCACAAGAATAAATTCAAAGTTTTCCAGGTAGTTTCTAATTGCTAATGCTTCTTCTGCCTCGGTTTTTTTTAGCTGTACAGAATAATTTCTGTCAAACACTTAATCACAATTTTGAAATCATTTCTTAAAGCTAACAGACAGTCGTGTCTAGAAGACCACCTTGTTGGACATAGCTTTTTTAAAGTTAGATTTTTGGCAGAGCTGTCTTCTTTAACGGCAGTGTTAAGTTCTTGCCATCTATGTAAGCTTTCACTGAAAAACACATAAGTTTTCTGTACTATGTCATAAAATTGTCTTATTTCAGAAATATTTGATACTGAATCATTGATCACCAAGTTCAGGTTATGTGCAGCACAGTGTACGTAATCCGCGTTTGGGACTATATCCATAATTCTTTTCTGTAACCCAGAGTATTTCCCGCTCATTGTTGCTGCACCGTCATAACCTTGACCTCTACACTTACTAATGTCAATTTCATTTGTTTTCAAAAAGTCTAAAATCTTACTTTGAAACCCCTCACTGTTGGGATCCTTTATTTCTTGAAATCCCAAAACGGACTCACTAATCACAGTTTTATAATTGCCAGGAGATTCTTCTACTATGAAATGTCTTGTGTGCTATCAACAATTATAGAAAAAAAAGGAGACGAGAGAATCTGTTTTAGTAAGGCAGTCAATACTGATTTTCCTAGCAAGTTAATGATTTCATTTTGAATGTCATAGTGGAGGTATTTTGATCTGGTTTTTTCATTTTCTAAGTGTGCACTAAGGAGAGAATCGTAGCGAGAAATTAAAGATAGTATGTTCAAAAAATTTCCACTTTCAGGATTTATTTCATGTAATGATTCTCTATGGCCAAGAAATGGCAATGAACACAGTGCCATGGCTCGAATGACATCCACAATCTGTATGAAAATATCTTTCCATTTTTTCCGCTCATTGGAAATTTGATCAGCTACCGTTTTACTCTTTTTCCAAGTGGCATACGTGAGACAAGATTGTAAATGAGCATTGCTACTTTCATGAACTTTAATTTTTTTACTGAGACCTTTCCAATCTCTAATATCGCCTTCACGCCAGCTTTGGGCATCAGCACTTTGGCTGAAAAGCCAACATGGTAAACAATAGACTCCATCTAGATTACGAGAGTAACAAAGCCAAAACCTGTGAACAATTTGGCCTGCTGCAGTTTTGAAAGAATAATATGCTGTACTGAAAGACCGCTTAGAAACGGAATCCTTCGGGAAAGGACCCTTTGTTTGACAAAGTTCACTTAACGTTATTAACTTTTTCACCTCGTCTGTTATTGTAGCTTGATTTTTATAGAATGCAATATCTGTCTCAAAACTTTGGCAGTTTGGATCGGAAGGGCCTGCTAAACTAGTTTTATTTGCGTGATTACTTATAACTTCAGTTGGTTCAAACTGATTTTCTGGTCCAGGTATGTCTTCGGACTGGCGAACACATTCAATGCCTAGCAGTTGTTCTTCTTGTTCATGTTGCAGTTGCTTATTTGTTTCCGTAGTTGTATCACTTGTATCCGACGGACTAATGTTTAAATCAGGTTTATTGTCACTGTCACAATCAACTTCAAGTCCGATTTTTGTTTCTTTTTCATTACTTGCACTTGACCCGGGTTTGGGTTGTTCAACTTCACATTTTGTGATTTTTTTAAAAACTGGTCGAGTTTTGAAAGTTTACTTTTAGATTCTTCTCGTTGTTTTTGCAGTTTCCTTTTCGTAGCACCACTTAAATATTCATGCTTACTTTCCATTTTATAAACTCTGTCTCTAACACTCTAACTCTACACAAAATACAAAAACTAAAATCAAATGTTAAGTCATTAAACTTAAACGGCACTAAATTACGAATTGAATGCAATACAGTACTATCGCGCAGGAGATGCGACGCACTACTGAGTACTGAACTACATTGTGTTGTGTTTGTTTACGTCTCCTCAGTGCCAGTGACTCATCGCACTGGACGTACGGGCACCACAAGAGATAAGATAAGCTTCGCTTACAAACTACAAACAGTAATGTCATTTCGGAAAACGTAGTTTTTTTGCATGTCTATACACTTAAATAAAACGTATATTTCGTATTTTAAATACAAACTTGCCGGTAGTCGGACCCCATTAAAACTTTTTTTCCTATTATAGCTTGTTTCATATTTTTTTCTAGGGGCCAGAGTGGCGGGGCCCCCCATAGGGTCGGGGCCCCCCGCGCCGCGGGGTCTGCGGGGGCCTTATCGCCGCCACTGGGTCGGAGGTTGCCGGGACGGGAAGCGTCCTTTCCCTGCTTCGGGATCACTATGACCGTCGCCTTTCGCCATTTCTGGGGAAAATAGCCCAGTCTTAGACACGCGTTGAACAGCGCAAACAAGAAAAATTACTCCTTGCTACAGCAGTCGAGTTAGAGCGGCGTTCGAGACGCCGTCCGGGCCAGGAGCTTTTCTCGGTACGAGTTCAACGAGCCGATCTGTGACCTCTTCCCTGGTAATGGGTTCGGGCTCCGCAGTGATCGGAAGAGACAGAAAATCTTCCACTTCGTTCTCGACTTCTTCATCGAAGTCCCAGTCCATGGGCGGGTTAGGAGCGAACTGTCGCTCGAAACACGCGCCCAAGTACTCGGCCTTCGCCTCCGGGCGAGCCAGGATTTGACCGAAAGGTCCAGCAATGGCTGGGATGCGAGGTCGGCGCCTCTTTCCTACCAACGCCGAAGGTATCCGGTAAGGGCTACTTTCATCCGATCCGTCCCATGCTTGGGCCACGGCGAGTTCCCAACAGGGTCTCCGGTAGTCCTGCATTTCACGACGTAAAATGCCGGTCGCCCGGTTGTACGCTGCCTTGTCGGCCGGATCACGGGTCCGCTGCCAGCGTCTCCGGAGGCGATTTCTCTCTCAAGCGAGAGCACTCGTCTCTTCTGGGATCCGCTGCCAGTGAGGCGTGACGCCAGACTTCATCCTGGAAGACGCGTCGATCGCAGATACGACAGCCTCGTAAACGCGGCAACTGCCTCGTCGACTTGACGGACGGTTTCGAGTGGTCCCGCCTCTGGCAATCGGCGACTTAACGCCGGGCCATAGCGGTCCCATTCTACCACCTTCCTGACAACTCTGCGTACGACGTGCTGGGTAGCGACGCGTATCAAGATGGGGAGATGATTGGACGATAGTTCCGTTAGCGCGGACACATGGACCGGGCAGTCAATTCCTTGGATCACCGCCATGTCCAAGACATCGGGAGCCGCGCGGAGTTGTGAGGGGTAGAACGTAGGTTGGGCGGGCCCAATCACCGTCACCCTGCGTGAATCTGCAAACCTGCGTAGGCGCTTCCCGTTTGGGGCTGTCAAGGGACTGTTTCAATCGCGATGCTTACAATTCAGGTCGCCGGCCATGATGACCCTCCTGTGTGCATCGAACGCGACCGCAAGATCGGGGTGAAGGAGCTCTTTTTGCGGCGGTTTATACTCCGCTACCAAGAGTACACCGCCTAGAGTGTTCAACATCTCCACAGCGGTAACTTCCAGGTGAGTCGTTGCAGGCAAGACGACTCGGTGATGCTCTAGACTGAGCCTCACCGCGACGGCAGTACCGCCATCAGCAGTGCCCGGCCTGTCGTTTCGGTAGCACACATAGTTGGCCAGTCGTAAACGATTCGCAGGAGTCAAGTGGGTCTCATTGAGAAGAACTACATCGGGTTTGAGTCGGGCCAGTAATTCTTGGAGTTCCTGGATCTTGTTAGCCAACCCGTTGGCGTTCCAGGAAAGAATGGAGAGGTCACGTTTGAGGACCCGACTCATAGAAGTCCTACACAAGTGGCGGCTTCCATCAACAGCATAAACCTCTCGGTTGTATCGGCAGTCTCCAAGCGGGAGCGGATGGACCTGAAGGTCTGGGCAACTTTGCGGACGTCAAATTCCGCAAGGAAGTCTTTGACGACCTGGTAGTCGTCAGGTGATTGGCTGAGTGAAAGACTTGATGACCACAGTGTCCAGGAAATAATCATCAACTTGGCTCCAGGAGATTCAGATGATGACGACAGTGATTGGAACTCTGACGAGGAAGAAGACTTGGGAACATCTCCATTGGAATAGCTGTTTTAATGAGAGTAAGTAGACTTGGTATATTTATTTAGTGTTTTAATTATTTTTTTGCCTTATATTTCAAAGGTCAAAATGTTTGAGAAACGTTGTTCCAAAAGATATTATAAAAATATAGTACTATCTAAAAAAATATTATCAAAGTAGGATACTATTATGAGCTAAGTCGTAATAGTAAAAAAAGATTAGTAGAAAAAATTTATTTTCATAAGCTAAGTCATAACTGGTCTTATTTACAAATAATTAATTATTTTCAGAAAAATGTTAGTAAATGTTTGTTTTTTTCATAGGTTCTCTGGTGACTCGGATCGATTTCGTTTACCAGCATCAACTTTGAACTGCTTTATTACAATCGCTAGCATAAGTCATTGTAAATATATAAAGTTATTGTAAATTAAATAATACAAATAAAGTAATTGTAATTATTCAGTCATTGTTACTTTATAACGCCCAATTTTTATTATTCCTTAGTCGTGTTTGGTGTCATTTTCATCGTATTATTTCGCTGATTTCAAATATAACAAAATTTTACCAGTATTGGGCGAGGCAAAAAAAAAAAGTTTCATACTGGACGCACAGTGAGGTGACTCACGCGGCAATTAGCTGCTGTCGAGCCCGGGCGGAAGTATTACAATGGGGGAGAGGCAGCAGGTAGGCCAAGGGTCCACACGCCAACCACCGTCATACAGAGCATAGAATTTGTCTCTTGATGTATTCGTTTGTACCGAATTAGGGCTTGGAGACTCCACAAGATTGTCTCCAGAATTCCATCGGCTACTTGGAGCCTTCGGTAGTTTCTTTGATTCATGGCGTAGAGTCATTGGCGATAACGCTTTGAAAGATAACAGAATAAATTATTCTGGTTTTGTGAATTATTTCCTTATCGCAAAGCGTTGAAAATAGTCTTGCCAACCTATTAGTCTTCAGTCCAATATAGTTCTTACCGTTATTCGATATATTACACTCAGATCTAAAGCTAAAGTATCTTGTTATTTGATACTGTTTTAGCTGTTTCTTTTTTCTCCTGATATCCTTCCTTTGTACTTTACGGCATGTAGCAATACCGTAGCGTGAATGTAAGTAAGCCAGTACTATCTGCGTTCCCTGCTTTAAAAAGCAGATATAAGTAATGCAAATATTTCGTCACGTGTTACAGAATATTGCATCATTCTCTGACCTCTCATCTTCCAGCTGCTCCATACGCCAGACAGACTCAGCGTGTTGTTCAGCAGGTGCGATGTGAAGTGCTGGGCAAAAGATGCCCTTTGTTGTGTTATGGTAACTACTATTTCAACAGGTCACCATCCGTTGTAAATTGCCGGATTTCTTTGTTCTTGTTGTGAAGGGTAACTGATTTACTATGCGGTTTCAACTTGTTCGGATTTGGATTTTGTTTCTCGTGCAACGTGCTAAATATTCGTACGCTGGCGTGAACTTTTCAACAGCACAATATAGTATTTATAAAGAAAAGTGCAGTCTTAACAAGGCCGCAGTGTGTGTAATGCAAATTATTCAGCACCGACGAAAGTTAGCCAATTTTAAGGAAAATATACTTACTTTCATAAAGACTGTTTCTCTGCGTCATTTAACACACAAGCAGCGATGCCAGCTGCAACCTAAAAGGCAAACAGCAACCAAAAACGTAGGCAAAAATCGGACAAGAGCATGAACAAGAGTTCGTTGTGTAACAGGTTTCACTGGCTGACCGCTTGTGTTATGCATGTAAACCTCATACCCATACCACCTCAAAATTTTGGCGTTGCCATTACACTACGCCACAGGTGTTTAGCTCATGTTCGCTTTTAGAGAGAGATGACAATAGTGTATTACGCGTCGTCAATATATATCAGTAGCAAAAGCGTTGTAAGTCCACAACTGTATACAAAGTAATGATTTTCACTATTTCTCTTTGACGTCCTATTTGTTTGTTTTCCCTTAGGCACGATTTTATAAAAAGTTAAGTTTATTTTCGCTGACCTGCGGGTAGCCGTTTAGGAAATTCCGGTATAGCATTAGCAAAACGTCACATGATCAGCGTCGTGGTAACGAGAGACGCTTAAGACCGCTGACTACAAAGGACCCAGGTAAAAATTAGTGAAAAGACAGTGCAAGCGATGTCGAAACACAGAAAGCAGTAATAACAGCGCTGTAGAAAATGACGATGCACATTCGCCTTTTTATTTTAAATCTCAAAGAAAATAACATATGCAAACTTATTAGTTTTATTTAGCGTTGAAAATATTATTATTTAGCTAATATTATATTATTATTGTTATGGTTTGTTTTGCACTACCGAAGTAGTTTAGGAGTTACTTAGGTTAGACTCCTGTATGTGAGCTGTTCGGCAGCGTGGCCAGTACTACGTCTTAGCGGACCATGCATGTCTTTTCCCAAAATATTATCCCAAGTACTCATTTCTTTCTACAGGCTGAGTCCATTTGGGGGCTAAAAACCGCACGTGTACTTTATGGTTCTCCTAAGAGTCGAACCTAGTAAATATAGATCAGTAGCCAGGTGCGATACCTACCAGCTCACTAAACCTCACTAATGCCTCTATGGCAGCACTCTCTAGCCTGGACGGCAGCACAGTCGAGGCACAGTGTTGCACCACTACGTCTGACGTCTGACCTCATGTACGGGCGCTGCGCGACTTACCTTTTCAGGCTGCGGAGCATAGCAGACTGCATAAAATCAAACACGATCTAGTAGTATCCTTAATCAGCTTCTTGGTTCAACTAGGTGGAGACAAGAAACTCTGCCAGATGAACTCGAAAGCGCTATTGTCAGGTGTGTAAGCGCCTTGTCGGAATTTGTCACCTTTTCGAACGCGAATTATTTTTAAGTGTAAGGAGGAAGAAGAAGAAGAAGAAGAAGAAGAAGAAGAAGAAGAAGAAGAAGAAGAAGAAGAAGAAGAAGAAGAAGAAGAAGAAGAAGAAGAAGAAGAAGAAGATAAAATAAAAGTGTAAAACTTCACTCCAACCACTATATTGATACTGAATCTGGGACAGGCTTAGTTTAAAGCGTACGGGTAATCGAAGGAACTCCATAATTTACGAATAAGGTATTCTCAAATGTAAGATATATCCTGAGAAAGGTTTTTGAAAAAAAGTAGCCTACAAAATGTTTGCTAAGTTCCAGTTTTATTGATTTGTCTGTTACGGACAATCCAGACAAATTTATGATTTGCTGGGAATATACTCTGAAGACCAAGATACTCGCTAAGAAATGTATTTAAAAAATTTACCTTCCAAAGGGAAAACTAACGGTTCGTTATATTTTTTAAATATTTATTAGCTATAAGAATTTAATACATTATGTGAGTTAATTTCCAGGCTTAAATATTGTTCATAGTACTTGTCTTCGGATGTCTCCTCCATCGTCGAACTATTTGCTATGCCTTGTTAGCCTTCTTTCAGTACGTTGTTGTAATAAGGAGTGAAGTAGTGTTCTTATGAAATGACATAACTTCACGGTGCCCCCTTTCTTTGATTATTTCTTTAAGCAGTAATATTATTAGATCATTATGTAAGTTTAATTTATAAAGCACCCAACTTATTGCATCCGTGTAGAGTAGTTACTACAGATATACGCTTTTCAGCGATTTAGCTCATTATTAGATCGAAATAAATCACTTGATGAGCGATCAGATTGGGATAAGTCGCCTAAACTGTATATGGGAATCTTGAGCTGAGTTGCTTGAAAGCGCTTTTTGGGAGTCACACAACCACTGAACAGCAGTATATAAAGGATCGATAATCCACAAATAAAAGTTAGTTAATTAAGGTTAATTTGATGAGAACCATGTGGGATTCGTATTCATACTTACTAAAGTAGCCATTGTATTAAGTCTCGTTTGGTACTTGGTGAAAATTAAATACTGAAACACACAACAGAACTGTTGGAGGCCAAACATATGTTACGGATGCAAATAGTAAGGAGAAGTTTAACCCAGATATTCATAGTAACACTTTGAGGATGAACTCACAGGCTGGTCAGTTTGTCAATCCAAATTGTGGGAAATTACAAACTGTGTTATAAATCTCTTTGCTTTGATTGCTTTCTCCGCGTGATATTTATGCGTTAGTTTTTGCACCTCCACAGCTGTGTACCATTTAACTAAGGGCTGAATCACAATTACGAATTTTCCAAATATTTACCTTTTAAATATTAACCTATTTTTGGACGATCTCCACCAAAAATCGTATCTTCTTTGAACTTAGAAATTAGTTGCTATCTACTGGGAAGTTTAAATTGTAAGGCACTTATAATAATCGTTATATAACAGTTACTTCCACAAGCACAAGAAAGTTGCGACTGAAAACAGAACGTCTCGTGTGGTCCGTCTGACGTTTTATGCGATCCAATTATATAATTTAAAATAAAAAGAACTTGAAGAATGTGTATGACATCTATAAAAGTGTTAGAGCACAGATAAAAGATGGGAAATAAATTTCAAATTCGTATAGGATAAGCAACGGGCTAAGGCAAAGACATTTCCTGTCTTCAACTTTATTTAAAATATTTATGTAGTTGACGGTTCACGGTTTATATTTATATTTATATTCACGGTTTAGAAACCTCGTGAAGCAAATGTAGCAGCTTAGAGACTTTATTAGGTAAGTAATATTTATACATCCTTCTATTTGGGAATGACCAAGTTGTGGTGGTTAACCATGTTAAGAGAAAACTAGTAGAAGAGTACTACAGACGGGGATTAAGTTGGAACATCAGAAAAACTGAATGCTTAGCATCGGGATTTCAACCTACTAAGCTTCAGTTATCAGGCAACGCAATCATGAAACAACGCGAAAGACACAAACATTTCGGAAGTATTATTATTCACGTTGGAATCTGTGAGAAATACACAGGAAAATACGCAGAAATGCCGTATGCAGATTAAATTCCCTTCTATTATTCGCAATGATTGGATTTAAAATAATCTACGAGGCCATCGTAGAATCGATGAGAACAGGAAGAAACCAGAAAATACTTGAAGCCATAGAAAATGACTTCCAGAGTTTTGCGCTTGAAACACATGACAGATGAGGAAATATGAGAACAGACGAACAGACATAAAAGGGAAACGATGAAAAAAAGAAACGATAATTCCAGACGTCAAAAGAAAATAAATGTTGTGGTACGGACATCTAATGAGAAAGGGAAGCGATATTAAACAAGCAACGGCACCGCGATTAAAAGGGATTCGAGGAGTTAGTAGAACACAGAGGAATTACGGGGCATGAACATACTGAAGTACAGGATGCGATGTAGGAATACGATGACGGTAAGAAGGAAATTTCTTTTAACGATATTGAAATTCCGGATACGCGTAAACAGAATCTCCAACGAACAGGCGGGGCCACAACGGGGTAAAAGAATAAATAAAAACTGCTGGTGATTATCGTAAAGCTGGCGACAACACGCTAAACAGTTAGAATTCTGCAGTATTTAACAATATTTTGCCGTACGGCGTGTGACTGGATTATATAATTGTAACAAATGTGGGAGGACCGGACTGTGATGGAGTCGCGCGGCCATTCATTCATTAGTCGGGCTATATTTTACATTTACCCCCGATGTTTTATGTGCTCACTCATATTCTGTTGTGTACCCGCATTTACCGCGTTATTATAAATTTGTATTTAACTTAATATAACGCCAAAGCATTTAAATAATGTATTTCGCTCAGTGTGGAAATGCAAAAACACTTAATTTACTTTTTTAATTTTTAAGTTCAGACAAGCCGTATATCTATCTTTACATGAGTACGAAATATATACATGCTCCTTGACGATTTGGGATATTTCTCTGCTTGGTTCTTTTGTAGTTCTTAAAAGAGGTGGCGGGGATGTTTGGATCTTATAAAAGCTACCGTGCTTGCTCTCTTGCCTTAACAGTTACCAACTTTTATTATAAATAATCCGTAATCCTAGGACTCGATGAAGTAAAATTATTTTTATTATATCTTACGGGAACTCCATCATCATTAATAATTTGAAAAACCACAACGTTTCGACTACTATCATTCCTTTGCCTACGTCAGGTGTACTAATAAAACTAAATTAAACAGCAGAAAAAATATGTATTAAAAACCAAGATATCGTCGAAATAGTTAACATAAAATGATCAAGTGATAAATTGTGAATTAGCATATAATGTAAATTAAAATACATTAAAGTAAATGAAATACTTATTATTGTATAAAAACTTTATTTTCTACTCAACTCTTCAACATTTCTTGTAGGTTTTCTATGTTATGAATAGTTCTTCAGATGTTAAATATTTCTGCAAGTAAAATTTAACGTGAAAATACAATAATAAATTTTACTTGCAGAATTACTTAATATTTGAAGAACTATTCATATTATATTAAAATACACATTACAACCCACTTACCTACCAAAAAACCGCCTGGCTGTGTGTGGGGATTTTAGTATTGCACGTGAACCTAAAATAAATGATCTTAATTACATTCATTGGTCTTTTAGGTTTTATTTTTTAATAGTTTAATGTGTATCAATACAGTGAAAATTAAATTTAACATGAGGGCTATTCAAAAATTAACTTCGATTCGTTAGTAAAGAGAAACGAAAATAGAGAAACACACTTTATTGTACACAAACGTTACATAGGCTATATTCGCACGAAATCACCATCTATATACAGAAACTGGTTTTATAGTTGGACTAGCTTTTGCGGTCCTTCCTTGAAAACACTTCCACCATGGTACCCAGTCAACAGTTTGCTGCTCATTGGTTTCAAAGTGCAGAGTAGCCAGCCAAACCTTCAAATTGGTGGCACTCGCCTTGATTTGGTTTCCATTCGGGAATCGACATGAGCTCGTTTGTGAACTTTATGATCCGTTGGAGTAAGTGAAGTTTGTGTACACGTTCATGCCCATGATGTCCCCGTGAAGAGCTGGAATGCCTAACAAAGTCATATACACGATTTTACACTCTGTAGTCATTTTGATTTAGCGGTCACCGCCGTCCACACCGGTCCACAAAGCCCCACCAGCGGCTTGGCAGTTTCTATCCCGCCTTTTTATCGACCCAGAACCACGTCGTCCGACACCGTCCACCAGTCCAGGGCTTAACCCCGAATCCACTCAGCAGATGATGGAATTTAATTTAATATATTGCAATGAACATTCTAATCGCATATAGAATGTAACGGAGAATAAAGCATGTGATATCATATAAGGATGCTGTATGAATAAGTAGAGATTGCAAATTTGAACATCGTAAAATAGTTGATAAGGAGCACTGTCAAAAATATTAGTTTTAAGAATTTTTAGACTTGTAAAACAACTTTAAGTGCAGCGAATTGGATACTTGGCCGCGTGTGTAGTGCGCGTGTGCGAGGGTATGTAATTATTTTACGAGATACTAATTAAAAACACATTAATTTGAATACCTTTGGAGATATGAGAAATTTTAATATGGTCCTTATATCAGAATGTAATAAAAAGACCTGATGACAGTAGTTATTTTTAAAATCAGTAACTGAATGTATGCGTTTTTTAAGTAAAAACCTTTTCTGGCCCATAAGGTGTACGATGCAGTAATTAAAATTAAAAATTTCATGGATAATAATAATTAAAACTTCAACATCTCCAAACGTGTCCCTCGTCTCAAAAGTCTGGCCCACAATCAGTACTACCACCTCTTTCATAGCACAGGCATTGAAGCGGCCTTTGTGCTCTTCCGAAGGCTTCCTATCGGCTTTGATCACCACTTCGAACTCTTTTTGGGCTTCGGGAATGGACTAAATAGCAGCATTAAATTAAAATATAATATCTAGTAAACTTGTTATGTTCATGCAACAACTTCTAGAGTTGACTCACCAGTTCTGGGGGTTTGATTGTTGTGCGTATGGAATGAGAACGTCAAAATTTCCCTCCATAAAATCCCCCTCAAACTTCAGTTTTCTTATCTCTCTGCTGTCTTTCCGAACTTGGCCAGAAGGACGCCATTATGGTACACCTAGAATTCATAAGGCAACATCTCTCCTGCTGCCATGAGCTCACAGGTGGTGCCATATGTGGTAAGCTTTGACGTTTCGGAGAGGTACTGAAGTTTAGTGCAGTAGAGGACGCCGCTTTGGTCCAGACGATCTGTCTGCCAATCGCGGCGAACACAAGTTCGAAAATTCCTGTTGAGGTACTGCGGGAAGTATTATAATTGTGCTATTCCGCGAAAGTGCAAGATACTCCGTCTAGGGTATATAGACACTCAAGTTTACTGGAGAGATGTGAGCCCAGTACACTATTTAAGCAGTAACAGTATCGGTTCGCGGTGACGGTGTATATAATATCTACACGCCCGAAGCGACCCTGAACCCGGACAAAGTGAGTTAACTCACGTATTCATACAGATAGGAGCAACCCGTTGTCGGAAGGATCTGCATTCGACATTAAAGGGAAGTGAACTTATATTATTTATACACATTTGTAAAAACTTATTTGAAAGAAAGTCTCTATTTCATCAGTAAAGATTTATAATTAAGACAAAAAGAACTTTTTAAATATTAATTTATTTCGTTATACGGAGAGTAAGTTTTAGTTTGTGTTACGAATGTCAACAGAAACAGATTAATTATTTTTTATAATTATGTATTAAAAGCTCAGTAGATTGTCAGAAAACAAGACCATCATTAATAAATCCACTTCATTCCAATAACATGTACGTATCTCGACTATTTATTCTATGCGACAACTTTACATCGCAATATTTAATTTATGTTCTAATGTAATTTAGGCTTTGTCATTTGGTAAACTATTTCAAAGAAATTCCTGATCGTCGAGTTCTATGTCTTGGTCTTTGAAAAATAATTTGTTCTACTGTTTGATTTTATATTATTAGTTCAGGTTGTTGCGGGTTGTTGTTGTCAGAACGTTGCGGATTTTAAAATTATTAACGATGGTGGGTGTCCATAAGAATGTAATTAATAACCATTTTATTTGGGTTCTTTTGACAGCTGTTTTCTTCAAATGGTAACCCTTTTTTAAAAACGTTTTTACTTGATACGCTTACATTATTTACAGTGCTGAAAATATTTAAAAAAATAAGGGCAGATAAGAAACATTTATTTATTTTACACAAAAACTAAAATTGATATAGGCCTACAGTACATAAAATACTATCGGATGGACCATCGGATACCATCAAGCAGGACTTGGTCAGGAGTTGGGATGTGGGATTGTGCTGAAATATAGCAACAGTAACAACCATATGCAGGGCCAACTTTCAAATACAACACAGGCTACTATCCGAAAACCAACAGTGCATTATTTTTATATTGTTATGAATTTTTGTAGCAAAGGTATAATTACGAGTATTTGTTTGTCAGAATATGTAAATATAATCTGCTAACATAAATAGTGTTTTCAGCTATATTTACAAACTGTAATTGTTTTATGTAGACTACACACAGAACAATTGTATAAACAAAACTTTGTTTTTCACATTTTTTCTGATAAATTTAAATTTCTCAAATTTTCTATGTAGAAATTTGTATATATTTTTATGGTATAACAAAAAACGTTTCATTATATACTTTAATAAATGTTAAAGTATACTTTCCTAATGTCCCATAAGGAAATGGAAGTATGGTGGTAGCGAAAAATGGTTCATTATTACTGTTTTTCTTGATTGTTTTACCTATACTTCCAAGTTCCATAAGGAAATGGAAGTTTGGTCATGGCGAAAAAATCGTGTTAGAGATAAGGGCTGATTGTGACTGTACTACCCTCAAAACATGAAGAAAAGTAATTTTTCGAAAAGTGTCTTGTGTGTCTGTCTGTGTCTGTGTGTAGCATTGTTTTTTGGAAAACGATAACAGCCACGAAAACGAAAACGAAATCAGAAAACGATAACGAAAACAGAATCAAATAATTGTTTGCATACAGCTCTGAACTGTAGAGTACTCAAGGCTTATTGTTTTTTGTGAAGATCAGTTAAGGGAAAGGGGTAGTTTACCTGCAACATTTTATGTTTTAACAAGAGTAATTTTTTCATGGCGAACGATAACTGCCGTAAATTCAAACAGAATCAAATAATTTTTTACATATGTGCCTGAGTTGTAGAGGACTCAAAGCCTATTGATTATGGTGAAGATCGGTTACGGGGAAAGGGTAGTTTACCTGCAACCTTTTATGTTTTAACAAGTGTAAAGTACTTAATTTTGATAAATAAAGTATCCTGATAAGAAGATCATAATAATCCACTGTAGAAACGTAGATGAAATATCTATAAATGAAGAGGCTAGTTGAACGGGGTGGGGGGTAATTTTCTAAAAATGAAAATTATAGTGGATGGGGAAGGGGATAATTTTTTATATGTGTACTACGTTATCAGCAACAAAGAAATAGTTTGTTGTTAAAATTCCTTCCCGAGCTGTTTGGCCGTAGTTCAATGTTTTCTGCAAAACCAGACGTTTCGGCAGTGCCATCGACTTTCATCATCAGTGAAAATCGAGTGGGATAACGTGAGGTGGTATACGTTAGTGACTACGGTACTGTCGTTAAGACTGAAGCAGTAAGTAGAAAAAAGTAGTTTCTATGGAAATATTTCATTTCGAAAATGATTTTAAATATAAATCTTTGAACATGGGAGTCATGTATGGTTCTCCATACCGATATTACTGATTGCTTTAGATGCCTTACATATTCTGGAACATAAGTGCTTCACTCTCCTGTGACCGCTTCCATTGTAGACATATTTTAGTTGCAAACAGAATTATCACTGTTGCACACCACTATAGAAAAATTATTCCGATTAGCGGTTTCAAACTTAGACGATGAGCTGAGAAGTTTGAAAGCGCTAATCGGAATAATTTTTCTATAGTGGTGTGCAACAGTGATAATTCTGTTTGTGATTTTAACGACTAACACAACTTTCTTCATTAAATTTTTTAGTTGATAAAGATTAGTAGCTGCCTCGCTCGGACGAGACAGCTTTTCAAGATTTTAATGTTACGTATTTAACATAGAGGAGTTGCAATACAGTAGAGGGTCATGTAGACGCTTGCCGATTAACGCTACGCGAGTTTGTTTAGCTCTGCCCTTATTTTCTTAAGTAACTGTTTACCATAATACATTTTTTCTTGTCATTCACTGTGTTTTAATATCTTTGCACTAACAAGTGACTGAACATACTGTTAACGTCATATTATTTTGTTATTTTCACAAAACTGGGACAATTGCGTTTATTGGATGCCAGTACAGTATGGTACGTGATGCTTTAGTTCGACAGTCTGCCGTCATGTAGCGTTCACGTAACTAACGACAAGCGCGCTCTAGCGGAGGTCGCAATAAATTATTGTAGAACAAACGCAGATGAATTCAGCCATTAGTAGGGCAAGCACACGAGCGGAATTAATTGTTCCTAAGAACAAATATATTTTTCATCGAAAAAGTAGTAGGTTTTTTGAGTTAACAAGTGTAAGATTTCAACCCGTAGAGCCTTGAATGCATGACAGCGTCCGGAATGTCAACCGGGACGACAAATCTTCCTTCCGTTTTTATCAACCTAGGATAATTCGGTTACGCTCCGAATTTTAGGGCCCCGCGATACCTCGTAGCATTTTTGATTGGCATCGGTGTATGTTTGCTGTGTTAGATTTGGTGCCGCAACTCCAAAGCACGATTTCCTAAGTCCATATGAGTTTAAGTAGATTTTTGTAGAAAACAAGTTTGTTTATAGATAAATTAGATTGTCTGCCTATCAGACGGTTAATTTCGTAGACTATTAAATCTAGTTGTTTTCTTTTCTGTTTTATGTGGAGTTTCCAGGTCAGTTTAGAGTCTATATGAAGGCCTACATAATGGACTACTGTTTGACGCGGTATTTCGACTTGGTTGAGAAGGATTGTGAGATCTTACAGTAAGGTAAATGTAAGGTGAATGTAATGTGTGACGACTTAATATTCTTTGCCCTGGATTTTTCATTTTTATGTATGAAGTAGTATGAAGTTCTTGGAAGTAGGCTTAAATTTTTAGCAGCTAAAGTGTAGAAAATAAGTACACTATATATTTAAGTGACATAAATCCCAAATATTTAACAAAAATTTAAAAATGTGCTCTAAAAATCGTCAAGTATATATGGAAAAAGAGGCTGAGAACGTAAAACTCTTATAAAACTCTTATTGTTGTTTTTCCTTCCTTATATCGGCATTGCAGTGCTTAACGACGATCACTCTCAAACAGTCGTTAACATAAGATTAACAATTATTGGACAATAAAACCCAGTAGGACAAAAATGTTCCTTCAACATCACACGCACTCAGTTTTGAATAGTTGAGCGAAGCCAATTGTCTCGCATTCACGTTTTTCTGTCTCTCAAGCGGCCGATGGTCTTCAACCAAGGTACTGGGAAATAGGCCACATAGTGTTGAATTCTGTTAAATAGTGACGCGGCTTTTCAAAGACTGCCTGCTTATGCTTTTGATGTTGTATATATTTCAATTCTTGAGATTTTTTGTTGCAGCTTACAGGTTTCACATACGGCTGAAAATACAGTATTTTACCGTCATTAGCGAATAGCTCCGAACGCTTCGTTGCTAAGCTTGACAACATTACGGTGTGGTGGACATGATTAGTTACACAATTCAACATGTGCAGGACACAAACATCGGCAGCAGAATAAAACTGGAAGAGTCCCGGTGGTTAGATGGTGAATGGCCGTTAAGAATCCCTGCTGCGCGACAGGAACCAGGGTAATACTCTTCTTTATCTTTGCACTTGAGATACGTTCCACGATCATAACAGACTATACGAAACAGTGATTTTTTCAATGATTATTGTTTACTACTTGTTTTATTCTATTTTCTTTGTTTTTTATTTTTATTTTTTATACATTTTAATTTATTTGTTTTTTCTAGATACTAATTAGACTCTTAGAAAGGCCATACGTTAATAGAAATAAATTTAATTTACTTACTTAGTCAGTACATAATACGTACATTACGAAAAACTTAAGCCTAATGAAGTATCAAAACCTTAAGCCTAAAGTACCAGATTACTAACAAACTACGTTAAATGGTAAATGGTAAAAAAACCCAGCAAAACTAAAAGAAAATAAATTTACAATAAACAAATTTAGAGGAAATTACAATGAAATTTAAAGTTATAATTTAAAAGGCAAAAATTAATTTAAAAGCGATAGTCCGGGTTTTGGTTGTTGAACTTCTTTGATTTTTCCTACAAAAATAATTGTTTAAAATAGCTTGTATTTGTTGCCTTTCAGTTAGTAATTCCTGACAATAAGACAACGTGGAAACGACTCCTCTCTTCACTTCAGACCTCTGCTCGTAATCGGGGTCGTTGTCTATAAACTCGTCCATAATCTATGTTATTATTGTAATAGTGTTTGAGGAATTCAGTTATTAAATCTTGTTTCGCCGTTTCTTCTTCTATATGGTTGTCAACTGCTTCTTCTAAAATGCTCTGATTCGCAATTTCTTGAAGGTCCTCATTACTTAAGTCCTCACCATGCGACTGCAACAATTCTTCTACGTCTTCCTCATCAACGTCTTCCATTCCCAGTTCAATAATCTTTTGAATTACTAATTCTGATATTTCTTCCCGTTCTTTTGTTTTGTTAAGGATTGTGGCAATATTATTTTCCAAGCTCTATTCACACATTCTATAGTAACTTCTTGCCAGGTTTCTATTATGTTTTCTACGGCATTCAGTATATTGTTACTTTTATATATTATATTATAATGTCCATTCATCGCTCGTGGTCTTTGAGAGTGATCCACAAGGATCGACTTCAGTTTAAACTTCAGGTTTACTAATCACTGACCTTTGTCAGACATACAGACATAAAACAGCAAAATTTCTCTTGACATGCCTAGTCATTTATTGAAACATACGTGCGTTTCTATTTTAAATAGAATAAAATGTAATGTTAATTCTTCTTCCTTCTTCTTCATACCAATTGTTATATTAAAAAACTTTCACTACAACGTATCCACCATTACTAATTATCACGAGTCCGAAGCCTAAGTTCTTGTAACTATTACAACTTAAAACTTAAGTTCATTCACAACTGGTTCATTATAGGTAATCTTAGAATAGTTTCTTTTTTATTCATACGAGACAATTAGTGTGTGGCACGCGCGCGTGTGTAGTGCAATTAGTAATTTATATTACTAATTCGTATTGCCTGTCTTAATTTTTATGTCGCCATTGCCACACATTTGCTATTTGTGCGTATAATATTGTCGAGTTACGCCTATGTTTGACTACTCCATGTACAGGCTGAAGCTGGTAGTCCGAAAGAATTCCACCTAAAAATCAACAAAATGTCCATGAACCGATACGTAATTTCTTCTCATTTATAACAAAATTTTATTTCACCACCACTATGTATTTCTGGTAGTTTGCGGGGTAGCGTATAATAACCTCCTTATGTTTCAGTCCTGTCAGCGCAGTATCACGTAGTGCAAAAGTTAATGTGATTTTATAGATGAAGAAGGCAGCGACCGGTATCGCTTGCCAGCTTATAACTCAATAATGTGTACGGGTAATCAATTGATAATGTGCAGCGTGTAGCACTGGTTATGCATCAGCACACACACACACACTCAGCAAGCTCGCCTGGACGCGTGGTCTTCGTGGCTTGGGTTCGATTCCCGTCGCGGTCAAAACAATCTGACGTTCAAACGCTCTTTCTCCTCACAAACCACCGATGCTATTCATCAACCCTGACTCGTACACTCACGAGAGAGTGTTTCCGCTCATACACTCTGTAAAGCACATGCTCGGATGCTGGGATTGTTGCGTTGATAAAACAAGATATATAAATTGAAATATAAAACCCATTCAATTTATCTGCAGTTTGTTTAATATGGACTAGGGAAGCAGCATATAGTGTACGAGAATAGTATATTAGAATTTTTTTTTAAATTTATTTAACTATTTGCAATCAGTATAACATAAAAATAACATACTATAAGCAAATCTTTTGTATGAGAAAAAAAATAGGTGTTGACCATGTGGAGCTGTTATCCTGTGATAACAAGCTCAGTTATTACTTAAAAGTAGGTTTCAAAAAGAAACAACAGTCACAAAGATTATGGGTGCTTAAATCTAGATGGTAGGTCTAGTATTTTTTGTCTCTTTAGTCTATGAGTGTCTTCACTATTGTCTAGCAAATTTATTGCAAGAATATTAGGGTGTAGTTCTAGTTTACTTAAATACTTTTCACTGCACTTACTCACTTCATCTTTAACAGATGACACTTTTAAGTCACAGAGGATTTCTCTATTTGGTATAAACCAGGGTGCATTTGTTATAATCCGTAGAACTTTTGCCTGGAATCGTTCTAGAATCTCGATATTAGACGTTGATGCCGACCCCCACAGCTGTATACCGTAGGTCCAGATTGGTTTGAATGCCACTTTGTAAAGGAGTAATTTGTTGCTAAGGGACAGAGGTGATTTACGTCCAATCAGCCAATAGTATTTGCTGAGTTTATGGCCAAGTTGTTTTCTTTTGTTGAAAATATGCGTCTTCCATGTCAAGCCTTTATCCAAATGAATGCCCAAATATTTAACATTGTCCGCTTGTGGTAGGTAATGGCCACTAAAAGAGACTTGAGGTGACGCTCCTCTGCATTTAGTGAAAGTGACATGGACAGACTTTGTTTCATTGATCAGGATGCGCCATGATTTCGTCCAACGTTGAATTTGATACAAGTGTTGTTGAAGCATTCTCGCAGCAATGCCAGGATCTGCATGACTAGCCAATATTGCTTTGTCGTCGGCAAACGTTGCTGTTCGGGTATAGGGACAAGTAGGAAGATCTGACGTGAAAAGTAGATATAACGTTGGTCCAAGGACGCTTCCTTGTGGAACACCGGCTCCGACAGGGTACAACTGTGTTACTTCTAGTCCGTACTTAACCCTAAAGTACCGTTCATGCAGGTACGACTTCAGAATAAGATATAGCGTGTGAGGAAGTACTTTTTTAAGTTTGTAAAGGAGGCCCACGTGCCAAACCCTATCGAAGGCCTGGCTTACGTCAAGGAAGGCCGCGGTACCAGTAACCCTTTTTTTCAAAAGTTTGATTGATGAGTTCAACTACCCGGTGAACTTGTTCTATAGGGCTGTGTCCTTTTTTGAAGCCAAACTGGTGGTCGGGTATCAAGTTGTTTTCCTCAATCACAGTTGTTAGTCTTCGGAGTATAAGTTTTTCTAGAAGTTTACCGAGTATCGGTAACAGGCTAATAGGTCTGTAGGATGTTACATCATGAGGTGGTTTGCCTGGCTTTTGAATAAGGATGATATCTGCCACTTTCGAATGAGGTGGAAAGTATCCAAGACGTAGAATTGCATTGTATATCGCTGTAAGGAGTACTATTCCTTTTCGTGGTAATTCTTTAATAATACGCCCGGTGATAAGGTCATAACCAGGTGATTTTTTGGAATTCAGTTCATTTTTTACCATAAACATCACTTCTTTAACTGTAAGAACTTTTGGTAATGGTGACATTTGGTACGTTGCCTGTAAAAAGTTTTCAATTTCAGCGTCATCTACTGAAGAATTTTGAGATGGTAGCGGTTGGAACACTTTTTCTAGGTGAAGTCCGAAGGTGGTGGCCTTTTCATGATCTGTACGAGCCCAGGATCCATCCTCTTTCCGGATTGGTGGAATAGGGTTTTTGGGATGTTTTAGGTTTCTCGTTGCTTGCCAAATAGAATAGTCTGTTTCAGCTGTATTTGTAAGGTTTTCTAGAAAGTTCTTGAGTGATTCGTTTTTTAGAATAATATATAAGTTTTGATAAAAAAAATGTATAGAATTTTTGAATTTCTCGCGCTACAAGCGTCCGATTAAAAAAGTGTTTTTATGCAAAGTTACTCCACGTCTTAATGACAATCCTATAAACCTTTAGCTCTACTGGATGCATAGTTGAAATATTAGAATTGAGTAACATGTGTTTTGGTGTATTTGGCCATTTATTTTTACGTACTACAATGCACAGTAAGATTGAAAAACATGGTTTAAATATTTCCCAAGGGATGAGATAAACTGGTCTGTCGTTATGAAAGTGTTGCAGAAGGCTTCTAGCAAGCTTGCTATGCACGGACAAGCGATTTAAAAACAGCACAAAATTTAAAAGATTGTCGAGAACGTAGTCGAAGACCGTCCTATCCAGATGAACATTGTGGTTTTGTATTCCATGACTAAGAGTGGCGGTAAGTAAAGAGTACTGTTCGGGGGTATTTTCCACCACATGTTTGTGTGAAGCTGTTTGTTGAAAAAGGCCAGATTTACAGAAGGATAATGCCACCCCTTCTTAAGAAGAATTTTAAGCAAAAAGGAAACATCTTAATGCTACTACAACCAGCGTATCCGCCAGATATGTACCAATGTGGTCTTTCCTATTCCCAATAATGAAAAGTCCACACTAAACACTGTGAAGCCCGCAGCCTCAGATTTTCCTCTCATCTCGCACAGAAGTCATCACCTCGCCTTGCTCAAAAAGGCTTACCCTGCATCTCCTGCTACTGCGATCAAAATTTAAATTTTGATACCTTCATTCTAATACCACTAGACATAGCATAATCAACAGGAGAAACTGATGTTTCAGCCTTGCTACATACATAATTTTTGTTTAATCCTTCCCTATTTTTGTCAATAAGGATGTCTTAACTGTGATGACATTTAAAATAAAATAATCTTCACAAATAATTTAACTATATTTTTAAATCACATACGTGGTATTAGAATAGTAGGCCTATAACTCAGTAAAGGCAAAATTCGGATTCTGAAACGTGTTTTCAATTAACTGTGTGTTCGATGCATTTTTCTGTTATACAGAGTATTAGAATCACTAGACAGAATGACAAAAACGTGTCAAGATACATTCAAGACCTGAATTTCCCTAAATATTCTCATACGTGGTGTTAGAATGAAGGTATCGATATGCAGCCCCGGAATTTTGGCGATTCCTTTCCAATAGTGGGCAATGTATGCTGCAACAGTTCCATGTGGATCCTCACCGATTCGCGCTGGGTTCTTGTAGCCAAGCTGTCTGAACGGAACACTGGAAGAGCTCGTCTTCATGCTATCTGTGACCTTCTTCTTCCGCTCGGAAGATTCAACCGACCCCCACCTATGCCATCTGGCCAGGGACGAAGGCCCCCCTTGTCACATTATCAAACGACCCCTCCAATCTTCTGGATGACTCACTTCTGGACTATGTATACTTTTATCCTGAGGGAACCATTACCAAACCTGCATCCTACTGCTTAATGCAAAAACACAGACGTACTTGAATGGCGGTCCTAGCCGGTTGTGGCTTCGGTGGGGTTGTCTCGCGTCCGCCGCGGATACATTAGATTGTGTGGACTAAGCGGAGCACTGATGCACGACCCGAATCCACAAAAGTAGCAGCAGGTATCTTCGCTGTTACTCCTGTACATCACCGCTGGTTCAAGGCAACCAGAACAAACACTATACAAATTTCTCAGCACATATAAACTGAGGCAAATCATAAGGAGCACACCCATCCACAACCAAACACCCTTGAAAAACGTGAAGCCCTTGAGAGACTATGACACTTGCAGCCATCGGGGCAGTCATTCGGAGCGCTGCTGTCACGTAAGGGCCTTGAGTCATGTCCCTTCCATAAGCTACATCTACAGCTAACCGATTTCAGTCTCAGATTACCACTGAGTTTGACACATCGTAGAGTGGGCGAAACGTTCTGTGTTAACAATAATACTGATGAGGCACGACTGTCAACCGAACCAAGTTCCGATCACGCAAGTCTACGAGTAAAAAGTAATGTAATTTGTAGGGGACGCATAGTAGGACTCGGCATGTCTGTACGACGTATATATTATATACGATACATACAGTATACGACTTGGCATCTTGGCATATAAAGTCATGTAAATGCATGTGTAGAATCAATGCAAAAATTAATTCAAGAATAAGCAGTGGCTCGAGACTTTTCCATCCACTAATGACCAAGTTGATTGGTAAGGCAGAAATTTCGAAGAAAGTTAAGATAACCATTTTCAAAAACACGTATATGCCAGTTCTTACTTATGAGGCTGAAACTGAAAAGCATCAAAACTGTCTCCAAGCTATAGGGATGAGATACATCAGCAAGGCTGAGGGAAAGTCAATAAGAGATCGAGACAGAAACACTACTATAAAAGCGAGTCTTAAGACAGTACCTTTGAAAGATCAAATTAAGAAAGCACAGTTGCGCTGGTTTGAACATGTTCAAAGGATGGAAGGAGATAGACTTCCAAAACAACTGTATGAGGCAAGAATAGCTGGGAGCAGACCAAGGGGCCGGAGAAGATTGACTTGGGAGGACAATGTGAGTGCTCTCTGCAGGATCTGGGAGTGCAGTGGAAGCCAATGCCCTGGCCATGCAGAGACCATGGTGTCAAGACCTTTGCTTAACCTCTACACCTTGTGGTAGAAGAGGGTTGGAGTAAGAAGAATAAGTAGAAGAAGAAGTAAATGCATGTTTTATTTTAACAAATTTTATGTTTAGGTTATAGGCCTACTTTAGCCAAAATATACATAAAAGCATATTGTGGTTATATTTGATTGTGTTCTTTGTGTCCTACTGATTAAAAGTTCTTTAATAATAATAATAATAATTTTTTGTAAGAGGTGGAAGAATGCTTTATGCACCGTCAAAGAAAACCGTCTGCCCCCTCGTGTATGGGACTCTCACCCACTAAAAAACACACCTCTAATTCAGGCATTGATATCCACCCCTGAACTACTCGGCGTATTACTTAAGGATGAAGCCTATTGCACCCTTATCGGACTCCTTCTAGTTATCCTTTATGTGCTAGTGCCCGTTAGGTGCACGTTGGGCCTGTCTTTTCTTTTCTTGTAGAACTAACAAAATAAATGTATAAATGCGGTCCCATTCCTCCTTGCAAGCGAATCATAATCTCAATTACTCGCTCGGGCGTGAATTCTATCTGTAGTGTCATACTGTGTCTTGTAAATCTGCTGCACTTGAAAAAGTGTGCAAGGCAACTTCACGGCGAGAGTTATTGTACTGGCATGCTGGGTTTTGCATTTTCCCATTCTGTAGAGGTAGGCACGCTAGGCCTTGCGTTACATCGTCCTCTGTCCTCCCTATTCCAACGATTTTGGAAAGCGAGTTCTCTGGCTTCATTCTTTGCCGCATCTCTTCCAATTTCATCTCAACTTTCGAAAAGTGCTTTCGCGCTTGAGCCAAACGGTCTATGGCAACCACCCCGCTATCACCAGGACTACTGGCTCCTTCACTGTCCGATAAGAGGAAGCTGCTCTGAGGGCTCCTCTTCTCCGCACCAATGCCATTCGTTTCCTGTAGTTCTCCATCTTTAGAGCATCGGCTCAGATTTCACAACCATACAGCAGCATGGATCACGTGACCGCCATCAACAATCGCCTGTTGTTTGCAGTGGGGTCAACATTACATTACATCCTACATTGGGTATAACCCTGCTGAGCTATGTCGTGATGTGAGCCGCCTCATCAGCTGCATACATGATTTGCTCCCAGTAGGAGAGCTTCGAATCTAGCCTCACCCCTAGGTATTTAACCTTATCAGTATAGCTTCAGTTCCCACTTAAACCTGTATGATGGTGAGGATCGGCCTCCGGGTGAGCAATATTATTTCTGTCTTTTCGGTGGCTAGATCCACCGAGAGCTTACATCGTGCTTCAAGTCAAGAGCTTACTCGTCGCGTTACCTGATTCAGGCTTCTTTGTGCATCACCAGTCACTGCCGCGATATCACCTGCGTAAACTACGAGGAATATGTCTGGCAGCATCTTCATCCAAAAAATTCCATCGTAGGATGTTTCCAGACACCAGGACCTAAAATCGTGCCCTAGACAGCCCTGGTAGTAATCTTCTTCCTATGAGGTCCGTCTGTTGTATTAGTACCCTATCACTCAGGTAGCATTCCATTATTCGGATGACATACTGTGAGATCCGGGAAAGTGTTCCAGAGCCCTAAGCATGTCGCTCCAACTGGCAGAATTAAAGACCTTAATATCGAGCTTTGCCAACAGGACTATCCTTTTTGAATAGTGATTTCCCTGTTGGGCTGTATGGAACGTTCTGACTAACTCTTGCACTGCCCCAGCAGTTTTCGGCCTTTCCAAAACCCGTATTGTCTGTCGAACAGGTCTCGTGAGCTTTTAATGGCCGCTAACAGACGTGGCTCAACAACCTTTCTAGACACTGTCCAGCTCTATCCAGAATGCACAAAGGCCTGTAAATAAAAATAGTAATAATAGTTTCTTTATGTCTGAGGTAAGAAGAATAATGAACAGTACATTATACTATAAGTATGACAATTTAATTGTAGTAATTAAACGGTAATCAGAAGTCCTTAATCAGCCACATTACCAATAAATTTGGCCTACATTGAATTTAAATGTTGTGTCTTATCAAAGCCTAACTTAATAGTGCCTCGACTTCAAACTTTTGACTGTGCAGTTTTGATGTAAGTTAAAAAATGAGTAATAAGTTCCGGATTTAATAAGTTACTTATTTTTAATGAGTAAATTAACGGAGTTAATAAGTTCCGTATATTTCTGAAAGATACGGAAAATCAGTTATCGTAAGAACAGAATGAAGTGGTTATTAAATTAGAGTAACATTAATTGCAAAGACTTGAACGAAATCGGTGTAGTCAGCATTGTGTAAACCTGCTGAACTTAGTGATAACAATATTTAATTGAATGGAAGTGATTCAAAACATGTCCCAATGATTTAACATTTTTCAGGTTCACTCCGTTTATATCAGACAATGTAGAAAGGAATTCCTGAAAATCCAAATACAAATCTTTAAAGGTGCCCACACAGCTTCGTGGATTGGACACTAGCACATAGGACTATTGAAGCAATAATGTTTCAAGTAATATTGTTTGAAGCAACATTAATGCTTCAAGCAATAATGTTTATTGAAGCACATTGGAACCACCATTATTTATTGCGGGTAATAAATAAAGACTATTCTATTAAAAACATTAAGGAGGCTGCGTACAGAGAGCTCGTAGAATTAACAGAACCCATAGTTCTTGACTTCTCTGTTGACTATTTTTAAAAAAGTATTGACTTGATAACAGGAAACTTTTAAAAGAAGTTAAGAAGGAAAAGCTTCAACTAATTCAGGTAGTGCAGCTGATACCGTTGAAACGTCCCCCTGAATTTTTTATAAAATTTGTTGTTAAGTTATATTTTTTTATCAGAGGTCGTTACTTACTTCTTAAAACTAGACTCGTGGTCTAGATAGAAAAGATGCGCTGAGCCCACCGTGACAGGACTTGCAATAAAACGCTTGCATAACGATAACAGCTTTTATTAGTGTTTTTCCTATTATGATGATAACATTTTAATACAATATGCACGTTTAAATTCTCAATATTCATAATAATGACCATTGGCATTGGTAGCAAGAATTAATTTTGAACCATTACATAATTAACAACAACAAATTTTTCAAACACCTTTTCGTGCATTGTTTCGATATAAATCTACATTGCTATGCATTGACATTTACTCAAATAACATTTATAGATCACAGTCTCAATAACAATTATTACATTACAATTTAGATACATTATGAATTAAATTTACACTCGAATAATGATCACTGCCAAGAGACAGGTAATGTTCAATATTTGCCAACTAATAAAAATTTCTTTTTTGAAATTGTGCATTACAGGAGTAATATAAATACATATAGATACATCTTAACACTATCGCCATATTCTTATAAACACCAGTTGCCCATAAAAATTGAGTACTAATACTTGATACTTATTCTGGCACAATGCTGTAAAAGCCCATGATAAAGAACCTGTTCACACAAGAACGTTCAAAAAGAACTACCCCCCATAGTTATTTGTCAATGCATTTAGTATAAGCTTGTTCATGAGATTTGATCTTCATAAGAAAGTTAATAAAACTGACCAAGTAACAGATTTAAATTTTCCTTGCTAATTACTCACAGCTAGAAGGCAAGTGGCGTCCTATAAAATACAGCACAGTAATGGACATATTTAAACAGGCAGATTCTTTAACTCAGTTAATTACACAATTCACTATATGTCCACAGGACATGTTACAACAGACCGTTGGTCATAGAATATGTGAAGTTACTGTTTATGAAAATGTCTTTAAGTTCACGCTTTAAATCCCGTAAGTTGCTGTGTTCGTGTATTAAAATATAATGAATAGTCGTACCTGTGTATAGAAGATTATTTTACTCAGGATGCACGATGATATAGAACATGGTGACGCAACTGGTGAGTCCGAAATTCCAGGAATTCATTTCCTCCTCCGGGCAGTGGTTCAGGCTGGCAGTATGGGGATCTCTAGAGGTCTGACGGCGTTGGGGTGTTGCTTAGATCTTCGGCCGATGAAGACTGATGGTCTGTCTCCATCCTCGTCTCCCCTTTCACCTCTCGGGTATCCGGGAACCCTGAAGCTCTCTAGTAACTCAGTAACTCATTTCAAAGATGATAAAACAATAGGTGACGCCACGCCGCCAGACCAGTGTTTCCCTCGAGTGCAGAACCAGAAATGAGACCGAATGTCGATGCCTGCCGACCCACGCAAACAGAGAATTGAACAAATCAGCTGAACGGAACGGGAGACTTGATTACGCACACACACACAATTATCGCCCGGTCACGGTCAAGGTTAAGCGATATAGTCAAGCAGTGGCGCTGGCCGCTCACGCAACCCTTGAACCCACTATACAGACGGCACTGTGGCCGCGACTCACGCCGAATAATTTAATGCTTAAATTACATCGGCACACCGTATACACCCCCAAATTGTGGTATTACCAATTATTATTATTTCTTACTGACCAAGAAGAAGTGAGAGCTTCAACTTTCTCGCTGGACTCCCAGTCTGTATGGAAGAAACTGAATCGGAGTGTGTAGAGGAATCGGACTAGCTACTTTCGAGGTCCGTTAGCAATAACTGTATTTTTAGAACAATAATGCTATGTTATCACAATCTTAACATTTTTCATATTTACATTTTGTAATTTTTTTGTTCAATAATTATTATTTAAAAATATAAAAAATACTTTAAAATAAAATTTGTAAATGTAATAACATAACACTGACATTGTGTGAGATTAATGTTAGTGCATAATAATAATTGATGCACTCATTACTTTAAAAAATGTATGCAAACTTATACACTAAATTGTAATGTAATAATAATTACATTAATTATGTAATAATTACATCATAATAATAATAATTGTAAGTAATAATTAATTACTTATTAAATTATAAAACGTATAATTGAGGACTTCTTAAATTATACAATTTATAGTAAACTAAAAACTAGTACAACTTAGTATTTTAGTAAATTTAATATAACATAATCAGTTTTAGAAACTAAAACAATTTAATAAAAGCAATGAATGTAATTCACTATAGAGTTTCCTGATGGTAAGAATAAATTAATACGTAGCACTAAATACTCTCATTGAATTAATAACAAAAACAATACTAATACTAATAATACAACAACAACAACAACTACTACTACTACTACTCCTACTACTACTACTACTACTACTACTACTACTACTACTACTACTACTACTACTACTACTACTACTACTACTAATAATAATAATAATAGTAAGAAGAAGAAGAAGAAGAAGAAGAAGAAGAAGAAGAAGAAGAAGAAGAAGAAGAAGAAGAAGAAGAAGAAGAAGAAGAAGAAAACAACGACAACAATGGCCCCGAGAAATCGAATTCTACGTCCAGCCAACAACATCTTGGCCTCGTGGGGAGGTAGGCAACAGCTGTTACTCTTTAGCTCTGGCTAGCAGGGCACTGGTAAGTGACTTTGACAAGGTTGTGTACACTGCTTGAAAACACACCGTAACCTACGGTGGAACCGATCGTGCCAATGGGTGGATGGCTCTACGTTAGTGAGTCGCGAACGATGGCCTCTGGGCTCCAGGACGCACCATGTTGTATGTAGTCCCAGCCGTGGTAATCGAGGGCTCTGCCGCGGTGGTCTGTCACCTCACCGGTACTCGTAGGAACATAATTTCAAGTTCTCAAAATAATTTTCGGGTTGAGGAGCCCTTAAAAACCCTCGTCCAGAAAAAAGCCCTCCTCGAAAGGAGAAGAGAAGGAGACATTTCTCCTCGGTCGATATGGCATCGTTTACCACTGTGCCGGAGGTGTCGAGGTATCAGGTTGTGAAACGAAAGGATGGTGACTTGGAAGAAGTCAGTCCCTTCCTTATTGAAAAAGCTGTCACCAATTGCACTGGATCAGCCGTACAGGAAATCATAAACGCCGCAGGTGGACTACGTGTCGAGACCCTAAACGATCAACAGGGTTCGGCGGGAGGCTATTGAAACTAATGAAGATAAAGGATATAGAAGTAAAAGTCCTTCCTCATACTGCAGTGAACACCACAAAGAGGGCGGTAGAGTGGAGGGCCCTGCTGAACTGCAAAGATGGAGAAATTGCGACTGAGCTCGTCCCACAAGGCGTCATCGCATGTCGAAAACTAACGGTGCAAAGGAATTGACAGACGGTCCCATCTGGGTTTCTGCCCCAACCTTCAACAGGACAAGTTTGCCAGAAAAGGTAGGAGCAGGCATTAATAGGCTGAGTGTGAGAGCGTTCATCCATCAGCCGATGCAACAACGTTTTCAGTGCTTGCATTTCGGGCACACTGCATCAGGTCAAGACATGTGCATCAGGTTTCGGGTATGTGCTCGGGTCAAGACATGCTTCTGTGGGAAGTCGGCTCACTGAGATGATCCCTGTGTGCTGACCCAATGGAATGTGTCAATTGTGGTGGTCAACATCATCTAGATCCTGTAATTGCCCCGCTTATAATCAAGAAGTTCGTACTCTGGAAAAACTCAGCTACTTCGAAGCGAAAAAACTAGTATGCCTAGCCAACCAGGGCAAAATCAGTTACGCAAAGGCTGTGGAATCAACAGCGTCACCAGCCCCTACTGTAAGAGAGATGTTACCTGCAGTAACGCAGTACATCGAGCATTACTTTTCTGAAATGTATAGAAAACCAGAAATTAGTCAAGATAGTGCGGCTGAGACAGATAGACAAACGGTGCGGAAGGATAGTTTAGAAGGGTCTACCAACAGACCCATATTTGGTCAGCCAAGAAGGACAGGCCTGCAGCCACCTCCAGTGAGAGCGAGACGGCGAGGGGATACCAAATTGCACTAAAACCCCCATTGAATATTCCATATCATGATTGTGACTACATTTCTTCAAATTATAAATGAAAGTCTTTAAACTTGTTGAACTTTAGGTAATTTACTGCAAAGACCCTTCGGTGATCATTCTGTCCTACTAAGACACCTGACCAACTGTTGCAAAATACTTGACATAGGCATCCCTACTCTCTTTGGCTTTCTCGGACGCATGACGTTTGCGGCTCCTGATGGAGGTGGATGTTGTCTCCATTTCCCCCAGAGTAGTAGATCCTATTGTAGTATCCTCTTGGTTAATCACGGGACCTGATAAATAGTTTTCACCATTTCCTGCGCAAAACGTTATGCAATACAGTGCAGTCTGCTGTTTCAGGTGACAATGTAATGGTATGGAACACTCTGAATCTATTAGCCAAAATGTCAAAATTCAATCACACACTACTAACAAGAACACAAATACACCTTTTATGCGTCCTGGTACGTCCCCAACACTGTTACAAAGCTTGACATTCCGATGCCCTCTGTCAGACAAACAATCAAGAGATCCAGTGTCAAACGTGCTGAGAAACTTGCAAAACATGCCGATGTTCTAGCTAGCGGTGTACATGTATGAAGTGCGAAGTATGAAGAGATTCAAAACTTAATTTAGAAGACAGATTCAATCAATTTTAGCGACGCTGTCTCATTTATGCTGTTCTATAGTGTGTTCTTTTCTTTTTATACTGTTCCGTTATGATTCTGTTTTTTACAACGATGTTCTGTTTTAATTGTTGCACAGGCATATAAATTAAGATACAATTATGTAATTGAGTCATACGCATTTTTTCCACCAGAAGACACTGCTCACATGAAATATTACGCTTATTATCACACCGAGATTGGATTGTTGAATAAACAAATTAAATAAAAAAATATTCATTGTAAGATCCTTCAATTAGTAGTGACCATCAATCAATAAATGTTTAGCGATGGAAGGTTTAGCGAGGATCGGTCAATAAGTATAGACACAATTTTTACATTATTTGTGTCGACGTTTCGACAATACTTATTGTCATCATCGGGACCTGTGTATGGACAATACAGAAATAATCAAACACCTAAACAGATCAATTGATTAATTCACTGAAGTGTTCGTGTGTGTCTTTATGGGCGAGATAGTGTGTTCTACGTCAGCTAAACGTTTTTATTTAAATAAAATGTGTTGTTAAAATAATAAAATAATAGATTTTAATAATATGCTTATTCGAACATCCCGACAGTCTCTCTTCAGCTACAATATATTTTTAGACATATTTGTACTATGTACTAGTACATATTTGTACTATTTGTACTAATTCCAATATACATTCGATTATAAATTCATCTATAATTATGTATAATTATAATAAAGCTATTATTATATTATCAGTTTATTGCATTGTAGTATTGTATTAATAATGCTTTCGGAATATTATAAATACGTCTATCTATTTAAGTAAAACACTATGTAATAATAGTATTATTATTTTGCTGATGTAAAACACACCGTCTCACCCAAACACCCCCCCCCCACGCACACAGTAATGTGTTGGTTGTTCCTCTATTGTCTAAACACAGGTCTCGATGATGACAAAAAATATTGTCGAAACGTCGGCACGAATAATGTAAAAGTTGCGTCTATACTTAATATTGGCCGATCCTCTCTAAACCTTTCATTGCTAAACATTTATTCTAAGTCTAACGAATGATTAAGGTAAACACTTTAAATCATCTGTAACTTTTTTAAACAAATAAATACACCGTATATTTACATACACAAAAAATTACAATGTATTTACAATTATTTAGGTCACGTATAGACTGTATTTACAAGCATATTTCCAGATTTTTAGGTCATTTAAATTCGTGCCCTACGAACGAGCGACAGAGGAATTAATTCTACGTAACGTGAACCGAAGCGCACTAACGCGAATTTTAAACACGTCGTGAGAAAACGGTTTTCAGGGCAATTAATGGTTACCATAACATGTGCTCAATAATACGTACACGATTCCTTCTTACTGTACGATAGAAAATGTTTGTTTTCGCTGTACGCATCATTAAAGAGAAAGCACATTTCTTCTTCTTTTCCTGTTGAAGAAAGTAATAACAAGCTTACTAAACTTATAACAAGCATTTAGTCCGACAAGTGTGTTGCGTTAGGAATGCATGTATCCAATAAATATGTAGCAAAATTTATTTTAAATATCAACCTCGAATGCAATTCCCAGAAGACCAGCCCGACTAATTAATACTGATAATTATCAGTAATAGGTTAGGTTGGTTGACAGCTTATACTGCATAGGCTAAACTTGAGGGTGGCAAGGGGAGCGCTTGCTGCTCGCTCACCAGTATTCCGGGCTTTATAAAATTATATTTCCTGCTGTTATAAATACGAAACGGATTTTAAGGTCAGTAAATATTTTTATATTTATTTAAAACTATATTTTTATATTCGTTTAAATATAAAAACTATCAATAAATTATAAAATAAAATAAAACATAAACTCACTAAACAAATTCTCAATAACACCCCATCTAAAATTCCTCCTGTTAATGATAATATAATATAGGCCTACACAACCTTTACTGATTATGAAAACATAACTAAAAAATTAAGTAAAATATTTAAAGATTCAAATTTAAGTATGTCTTATAACACAGATAGTCTAGTGTTTAATCAACTAAAACCTAAAACTAAATCCAATATTCACAATAAAAGTGGAATATACCAAATAGAGTTCAGAGTGGAATACATTTTACGTACGCAAGACAAAGAAAAAACTACTCGATAGATTCCTTCAACACCGCAATGCATTTTTAAAATTAAGTATTTATAAATTCAATTTAGCCACGCATTGTCTAAATAATAACCACCAATTTCCAGACATTCAAAACATAAAGTTAATTAAAAACATACACAAAGGCCAAAAATTAATATTTCGGAAAATCTTAATATTTACAAACACAATTAAAATAATTTCAGTTGCCCTTGGGACGTTGATCAGTGCAGATCGTGGGCAGTGTTCATTATCAAGGTGTTGGCCAAGGTGTTGCGTGCCATAACCAACGCACCCTGGTTCATCAGCAACAAAGACATCTATAGAGACCTGGACCGGCCCTTAGTCAGTGAAACCATTGCTATGTTCTGCGAAAGATATGTGAAACGAGCACACGAATCCTTTATCCATAAATCTACTAGACAAGACGCCTAAAGTTAACATTCTAGGACTTACCTAGACTCTAACACTATAAATATATTATACATAATCTGTTACAGAGAAGTATGTATACATAATCTGTTATACATACTCATACAGAGAACTAGTCAATGGACTAGTTCTCTTCATGCCATGAATTCTGTAATCAATTATGCTTATTGTTATGTAATAACAGATTGCATAAATAAACGTAAAAAAATTACTAATTAAAGAACAAGTTCGAGTAAAAACAAAACTGGATGATGTATTTAAATTATAAATTTATTAAAAATAAATGAAACATAAACATTAAATATTTCCGATATAACCGTCAAAACAGCTGACTAAGTAAATTAACATGAAAACAATCGATAATATTGTGACGGTACGTTTCATCACCATAGACATATAATCTGATATAATATAAAACACCAGTCACGAGTACTAGTATAAACCATGGATGATAAGAAAACTTAAAAAATAAGTGTATAATAAACATAGTATGTCAATCCCAAATTAAAACAAAAGCAGTCGATGAAGAATAAATAAATATTGAAAAAAGTGCAACACAGTAGTTATAATGAAAAATTAGAAGAGAAACACAAAGAAAACTATAATAACGTGATAAACCCAATAGATATGGTAAGTGAGGGGTACAAATAAAACAAACCAAGAACATCAGAATGAATAAAATGAAACATGCGACAGACTACAAGAAAGTGGAGTCAACATTGAATAAATAATGAAATGAAGAGGCAAAGAACTAGGGTAAAAAACATTGAGAAAAGAAGATTAAACCTAAATACCTTACAATTAGGTCCAGAATCAAATAAATCCAGCCCAAATTAATTGATGATAACACAAAAGATAAAGATCAAATAACAAGCAAACTAACTTAAAAATTCAATGCAGTAGAGTCAATAAAATTAAATGCATGTGTTAGTATATAAAAAGATTGTAATTAAACGATATTAAGACAAGTGCAGTGGGGGTGTAATACAAAAGAAATCAGTGATGATCAGAGATCATGGTATAAACCTGTGGTGGAGGAGTAAAAAGTGAGATAAACAAATAACAGGTAGTAAGAACCAGAAAGTAGTAGTAATACATAGTTTAAGGAGTTTCTAAAAGAACCATGTTTATTGTGTAGTAATTAGTATATAGAATAGGCTAATAGATTTAATAAGTTAATGTATTAGACACCCATGTTTGTTGTGATATAAGTAATTAATAGAAAGGGTTTATATACCCAATGATTTAAGGTGTTAAACGCCCATGTTTTGTTGCATTGTAACTAGTTGTTAGAAGGGGTCAGTATACACCATAATTTAAGTTGTTATAACCATTTGCATAAAAGTTTGTTAATTGTTTAAGAAATGTTAGTTTAGAAAAATATTTAAAATGTCATAACCAGGTAATTGGGGCATATCATTGTGTATAAGAAAATATTGTATAAAAACAACTAAATGCTAGGCCTATAGATCAAAAGAACTGAGTCACACTCAAATAACACTAAATTATCCAGCATAAACATCACTAAATTAAATTAAAATGAACACAAAGCCTAACAGTAACAAAACAGGAAAGGTAGTGATAAAATTATATGTATAAACCTACCATAACTGTAACAAGATAGATAGGAAGCATAATTATAGCATATATGACAGGCCATTGAGTTGATATGGTACCAGTATTATTGTTATCATAGGAAATGTATGAGTAGGTATTTAAAACTGTGATGTTATATGTAAAGTAAGGATACCTAGAATTGTTGTTAGTAGTAAGGATAATCATAATAGAATATATTAAATTAGCAAAACAAACAATAACAAATGTCAGGCAAGATTAGGTCAAGTCCTAAGAAACACAAAATTATAAACATGTCAAGACAGTAAATAATGGGTAAAAATGGGGCACATTTGGTATCAAAATTATTTAATTTTACCAAGCAATGACATGGTGTAGATCAAATATAAATTAAAATCAAAATAAACAAAAGTAATATGAGGTGACAGAAATGAATTCCCTAGATTTCAAATAATGTAAAGTCACGTGATCCGAGGTCATGGAATTTGAACCAATCACAGAACACAAAAAAGAGGGTCATTAACGGAAATTAAACGTATTTTGTAGGCACTCAATTGTTAAACGTTAAACTGAAAAGTTCAACAGCGTGTAGCTGAGAATCAAGTTTTAATATTAAACCAGTAATTTCCACACCAAGAAACAAAAATATGCAATAAACAGATAACTGAAGAGGCATTCAACACAATACACGAATCCGAAAACGAGAAAAAACTTAACACTGATGGGAATTTGATGAAATTAACCACCTCTCACGTGAGCGTCATCTTTTATCGTAAGCAGAGTTGGTGAGGATTTTGGTTAACTATACCTACAACTGGTATACTAATCAACTACATCACTTCACAACACCGTTTCAACTTAAAAACACAGTTAATCCAGACACTTATAAACCTCAATAAACTATTTTTCCAAGAGATTATGAACATTATATTACTTAAACCAATTTTAATCTGACATTGGAAGGAGCATCATCTCAAATACGGGACAAAGGCAGTCGGCCATTTTGAAATTGTAGCGAGATCGCTGTTTAACGTGTAGGCAACTTCTGAATATGAACAAATTTAAACCAACACTAATACAGATATACTTTGTTAGTTATTAAGAATTAGATTTATAACATTGTGATGCATTGTATTTTTACTTTAACGCATTTTTCAGATCTTTATTAACAACTCAAAGAACCCCATTACCTGAGAAAGAAACATTATATTGTAAATCTTTTTTAAGTACTGTTTGTCACCGTCGGAAGCAGTGAGAGAATCGAATCAAGTTGTAACCGTTCGAATCACGAGTCGGCAGACCGGCCCATGTTAAAAAAAAACAACAGATAATAAATTAATTTGTTAATCATATCAGTTTCTTTGTTATTTGTTAGAGTGGTTACAGGAGTCAGTAAATTACAGGTGACAGAGGAGAGAAGTTGCGGCGAGAGCAGGGACATCGAGTACGTCGCCACTAAAGCGGAATAACCTCACAGACAGGCGCGAAAATAGATCGATTGAAAAGAAACGACTCGATCAGATTATCTATTGCAGATTTAATTATTTCTCTCGGCGCCGATTCAAACGATACGGCTGCGTACGACACTCTCGCTATTGTGAAGCCGTTAATAATTGAAAAACTAACGAACCACTCGACAACAGATAAAATACTATAAAAGACAATTGCTTATTTCATGAATAAACCAACAAGACACACTAATAAAAAATATTGTTGTTATAATATAAATCGAATTAATCGATTATTCGTTATCTTGTATCAACATCGAAACAATTCGATTATTTTTTAGTTTCTATATTGAAATCGAATTATTAATTGTTAATTATTGTTAATTAATTTACAAACCTCTGAAATACTGTTACGACGATCTACTCGATCGTCGTAGGTATAGTGGAAACAAAATAAGTACAAGACACCAATTAAGTCACTAATCACCAGCTTTAATTTTTACAGTTAAACAGTTCGTAATTAACAACACAGTCTACTACAACAAATCAGATATAAATTGTTCACACGCAATAAAAGGTCACTAATATTAAACACAATTGTATTACAATTATACCGCCCGATTATAAAACACAACACTTAACTAATAACCACTTGAACGCGCACAGTAATATCGCTACTATAAGTTTCGAACCGCACTGTCAATATCTCGCCTAAAACTGACTGAACGTCGTTGAGTATCGGTATATGTACCGCCCCAAATTACTAGATTATTCGATAGCGCCAGTATAGTTACGACGTAATTACTTGCGGCCTTGACACAGCCCGCGCGGCTGGCGCCTTCGAGAAACTTCTCGTATATGCGTCTACAAGCACGTACACCACACGCGTTGCATCGAGTTTCTTCTAGCACATTCGACAAACACGTAGATTGTTCTGTGATGCCGTAACACTTCTCCCTCCTTAAGCCTGTTCGTCCCGAACTGGCAAACCGTCTGCGAAGTAATACTCGACCAGGCGATCTAGGTGGACGTCCTTGCGAAGGATAATTTTCCCGTTCTTCAAATTCAGTCTCGTCTGATCCGAACATCACGTTCCCAGGAATGCGAGTCTTTCGCGCAACAACTAGTTTCGCTGGAATCACTCCCGTTGCGTCATGTACTAATGACCTAAATACCACTGGCTGAACCAAGTTTGTTTGGTTCTCGTCAACAACCTCTTGCGTAACCTCATCTTCAGCCACTTTGCCCTCGGGCGCTTCTATCAGCTCAGGAACAAGCAAGAGTTTTGTCTCGATACCCATAGTTGGCTTTCCAATCACTTCTTTTGTCGTTATACTTATTTGTACTTCCTCTGCTAGTTCTTCCTCCATTTCCGCTTGCAACAGGGAGGGTTCCTCTTGACCAGATTTGTTGAATGTTTCTTCGACTAATGCCACTCGCTTAATCGAATGGTTGGTAGACCCTGTCATTTTAGCCATGCAAAGCTTTATCTTCTCTTGGCCAACCTTCAGGACATTCTCTCTTAAGTCCACAACGAATCCGTAGGTATTTATAATGTCCGTGCCAAGAATCACTTCATCGACAATGTCTGCAACGAGCATTTGGTGGCTAAACTCGAGAAGACCCAGGCGTACAAGTACGTCTACCTTTCCTAGCACCTTGACGGGGCTTCCAGTCACAGTCTGTATTGTACAAGAGCTAATTAGAGGCTGGCGGTTGCTGACTAAGTCAGGGCGCATAATGGACACTGTTGCGCCCGTGTCAACTGTAAATGATGTTGGTTTACCTTCCGCAAATCCATTAACGATCAAGTTTCCACTGGTCTTATGTAGCGTGGAAACTGTGTGATGTTCTGGGGCTTTACTTCCCCAATTGGTGCGATCACTCTCTTCTCTCGGTGTCTTCTTATCCCAACAGTCTACCTGTTGATGACCACGTTTTCCACAGTTGTAACATTTCGGTCTTCTGTCTTTTTCAAATCGTTGCGACTCTCTTGAACTTTTGAATTGTTTGTCCGACAACATTATTTTTCTGCACCCATCGTAATGGCAATGTGATACAGGGATCTTCTGACTGCAACGTGATGGCACAAACCCATTAATGTAGCGGGACGCTGACTTGGCAGCTTCAAACTCTAGGGCGTGAGCAAGAGCTTCTGAGCTATCTCGGTGTCTTGCCATTCGTAACACTTGCTGAAGTTCACAATCTCCGATGCCATCAATAAATGTCTGCACCGCAAACCTTATTCGGAAGTCTTCTGGTGCTTCAGGATAGGCCAATCTAATCAATCTGTCGACACTTGCTTCAAATTCTTGAAGACTCTCCCCGGAACGTTGTCGCCTTGCTCTCAACTGAGTGCAGTACACATCTCGCAAATGTTTATCACCATACTGTAATTCTAGAGTTTTTATCAACTCGGCATAGATGTTCTGGCTGTCAGGTGGCACTTTCTGTAGTAGTTCTGCCGCGGGTCCTTTTAATGCGAGAACGAGTGAGACTGCCTTGTCTTTCTCTGTCCAATTATTTGCGCATGCAGCAGCTTCAAATTGACGGAGGTACGTTGCCCAGGACTGCTTCCGTCAAAGGTTGGAGCTTTTACATGAACTGCCCCTACTGCAGGCAAAGTTACTTTCTCTATTGACTTATTTTCTGTGTCTTTTTCTGTCTTTATCATTGGTACAGTCTGTTCAGAAATTTGTTTTGGTTGTAACTTCAGGCACTGCTCGACTTCATTTTTAATCTGCTCTTTTATATTTGTAATCGAATCTTCTATTTTTGTTGACATAGCTTTTTCCACACTCAAGACAGATTTTTCTACTTCAGCTATTTTATTTGACATGGATTCTTCTACGTCAGATATTCTGGTAATTTGATTGTTAAGCTCACCTCGTAATTCACCTACGTCACCACGTAGGAGACCCAATTCCGCTGTAGTATGTTCTTGCATCTGCTTTTGCTCTTGAATTAACGCTTTAATGTCATCTGCTTCCTACTTCCGTTCCTCTGCCTCCTGCAGGAGGGTTTTCTGTCTCGCTTCCGCTTTCTCGTCTTGTCGATTTTCTGCTTCTTCCTGTGTCTGCCGCAGCAGTGTTTGTAAAGCTTCCATCATCTGACTGGGATCCATGTTTACCGATTAATTACGAATTACACTCGTCTTGTACAAAGTGTCCACTGTTTCCACTGTTAATCGTTCTATCCCACTTCGACACCACTGTTACGACGATCTACTCGATCGTCGTAGGTACAGTGGAAACAAAATAATCAATGTTTGCAAGTTATGCAACATCTAAACGGCAACAAACATATCGATGCGGGTTCACGTTCTAGTTCAAAGCAAGTGGTTTCAGGTGAAACAGGACCCTCTCCCTCATCACATTCGGGACCTACGAAGAGTCGTCAATTTTATTCTGATTTATGCAGAGCCTTCATTTCATCAGACATTCCACTACACAAAGTAAACAATCCAGCGCTTAGAAATTTTCTCGTGGAGTACATGTACATGAACTTCGATCTTCCAGATGAGTCTACTTTAAGAAAACAGTATCTTCCAAACTGCTATGAAGAAACATTAGAAAATATCAGAGCTGTGTGCGAAAATGAGAAAATATGGGTAAGCGTTGATGAAACTACAGACTTGACAGGAAGAAAAATGGGAAAGATAGTTATTGTTGTGCTTAAAAATGACGATATATTTTCCAAACTTCATCTTTGATTGCTTGTAAAGAAGTGTCAGCAACAAATCACATTACAGTCGCTAGGTTGTTCAATGACAGTATGCATTTGTCGTGGCCAAAGGGTACGATAATGTATTGCTTTTTATTACCGATGCAGCATTGTATATGAAGAAAGCAGCAGAATCCCTTTGTATCAGATATCCAAAATTGATGCACTTACCTGTGTTGTGCATGCTCTACACAGAGTGGTTGTAACTATCCGATCCTTGTATCCTATTGCGGACAAATTAATATCAAATGGGACGAAAATGTTTCTTAAATCCCCTACGAGAAATATATTTTCAAAAACAAAAATCCTAACCTTCCGCTACCACCAGCACCCATTGTCACTCGCTGGGGGACTGGGCTTTCTGCAGTGTTATATTATGCAGACATTTTGATAGTATTAAATTAGTTGTTGACGAATCGGACAAAGATGATGCTTCATCAATAGAAATAATTGAAAATCCATTGAAAGACAGAAGTGTAAGAAATAAGTTGGCATATATTTCTGCTAATATGAGGTTCTTGTGTGATCAATAAAAAACTCAAATAACAACAAATCTCTTAAAATAAACGGTTAATGAAAAAATAGGTTCTGTTGAAAGGAAAGTCAGTTCTCTCTCAGAAACAAAATTTGAAATTTAAAATTCAACTTTAAAATTGAGTTTGAAAAAAACACTGAATTTGAAATTGTAAGTAAAGTTGCCCATGTTGTAGAAAGTCAGCAAGTAGACATTGAAAACGTAAGTGTAAGTGATGTCCGTCTTTCTAAATATACCAGACTGACTCTATGTGACATAGAACGCTCCTTTTCCCAACACTGAGTTTTGTTCCGTGATAATTGGCAAAGATTTGTAATGGACAATTTAGAGATAGCATTGCACTGCAACTCCCAACTAAATTTTCAAGAAGAAACTGACAAGTTGACCAGTATGTTGGGTGAGTACTTACAAACATTTTTCCTGTTATAACCTGTTTCATTATGTTGAACTAAAAGAAAATATTTTTAACATTTAACAAATATTTTTTCGTTTTTTAGCACGTAAAAAATAAAAATTTTCAGTTTTCTTAGCACCTAAAAATCAGTTCCCTAGTTATAAATAAAACCCAACAAATATTCGAAAAGGATACAGTTTCAAATCTTGAAAGTACAGTACGGGCTATTTATTATCTTCTAAATACGGAAAAATTGTCCTTAATATTATTTCTTTCTAAGAAATGTATATGGGGAATCTTTGACAGGTCTGAATGAAATACTTAAAAATAACTCTGATATATCTGAGATCAAAGCCGGAATATAATGCATGCATTGTAAACAAAGACTTTTGGGGTCTACCAACTTGGAATACTTTAATAATGAAATACATGTATACCTACTTTTCCTATCCTTCTTTCTCTTTACTCTTTCTTCTTTCTATTTTTTTGTCACTCGCATTCTGAAACATTGTACTCTGTCTTGGGATTATTTATTGGTTATTACATTGGACTTTATTAAACACAATTGGATAAGAAAAGTCACACTATCTTTAAGTTATTACATTGAAAGAATGTATAATAATGACATTTGAAAAAAAAAATAATAGACGAAATTAACTACAAACAACTCGTAGAGAAAGGAAGGAGACCCCTACTCCATTAGCAACAAAATCTATCTGTCAATCGTCATACTTGTCAACACGAATTGTATCACAATCAATGGTGTAAGTACGGGGGGATATCAGAGGGTTCATTCCCCCCTCCTATCCTAGGCCTATTTATAAGTAAACTAATTCGTGTGTTAAACTAAAGCTTTTAAATAATTTTAGGAACAAAAGGAACTAACAATATAGGACTATGTAAATCAATAAATTAGAGTTAGACTTTTCCTGATACTGACAATTACAACATTTAGTCACTACTGAAATATTTTCAGACCGACGTATTTGCAGATGTAAAAAAAAAGACAAATATGGACTTGCCGGAAAATGAACTCAAAGTCTGTTAACCCATCTTTCTCTTTCTCGCCCAGACACGCTTCCTCTTGCAGGATTGTCTATGTAATGACTCCTCTTGTCTAATATCACTATGGTTTGAACCGTCGTCTTAGTACAGGTAAACTTGGAGTTTCCTGTCTTTACCTTGGTTAATTTTTGTCCATATCGAACGTGACACTTCTGAAATTAAGTTACAAGAAATTATCTCAGTTTCAAACAGCGATTTTAATAAATTTTTATAAAGTGCCTAGTTTTAAATATGTGGGGTTTTACCCATCTAACCCCTATTTTGATGGCGTTGTCTCAGGACATTTTGTTGAACTCTTTTCAATATATTCCTGCAATAAAACTTTGAAACTTTCTGTCCTATTTTGTTTGAGTAATATCTAATTTACCTGGACTACAGTTGAAATTCTCAATTAGAAAATATACACCCACAGGTCAGTATTCCCACTCGCGTGAACACAATACTGACACTATTTTTATTTTTATTTTCTAAGATAATTTTTAACTTTAAAATAATAAAAAAAACTTAAGCAGATTAAACTAGCATTCGTACAGTGTAGTTTTCGAATTGTATTATACATAATTTGTCTCTCAAAAATATGGAATTTTCAAGGCGTACAAAAAATAATGTCACGTTTAAATTACTGACGAATTTGTCCTTAAGGACAAAAAATCTGACGACAGCTTTAAGCTAAGTGATTTTTTTACGTAACACCCTTACTTTTGTAATAAATAGTAACAATATTCCAAAAAATTCAATTTATAAAAGTACTCAACACACTACTTTAACAATCTCTATCTAATCAATTTTTATCCTTAATAATACTAATTACTCTCACATTTTATAATCTGCTTTTATATCAAAATCGTTTTTTGATAAATTTTGTAAAAATGAAAACTTTTGAAGGTATTAAAAAAATGGCAATTTATTCCCTGATTTAAGGTATTATCCAAGAATTTTTAACGAAAATTTTAGTACACGATAAAATACATGATTTTTAATATGCTGTAATAAAATCTTTATTACAATATGTCTTATACATATCATTTAATAAAATCTTTTATTCTACTTTGCTGAATTAATCCCTACTTTACGGAGTAAGTGCAGTGAACGGTAAGTTAAATTTTGTTTTTGCGTGGACGAGCACCTTAGGCATGATGAGGTTTTGGATGACTTTGCAAAGAAGTAAAGTTTATCTCGTTCTTTAGAGTAAAAGTAATATTTTATTTTCCAGTAAATGTATTAAGATGAACCTTTCTTACCTGAAAATACTATTAATTAAATATACCTAATTATAAGAATTCTAATGCTAATACTAATAATACTAAGAATACCAAAGAATTACTACTAATACTGTGTATATTCAAAACTTAATTTTAATCGAATATTTATAAAATTGTATGGTAAGAATCAGGCTTACCGATACCTTAATTATCCGATTCCCGGGTATATTCAGTTCGGAACCTGCTTATCCAGGCCAATTTAAAGCCACTCATAAGTCACAATTTCGTGACGTGCGTGATACATCCAGATTTTCAAACGTTTTAGAAGAAAACGATGCTTTTGTTCATTATATATTCGCGATTTTACGTCTTCATCCTCACGAACTGTAGACCTGCTTCCTAGTTCTTTTTTGATATACTCTAAGTTGTATTGCGATCTGCCCGGCAATGTTAATTAGTAATATTAGTGATCAGGAAGTGACTTGCAGGAAGTACTTCAAATGTAGCATCTCCGGCATTAAAAACAAGTGCTACAGTAAATACACTTTACAAATTACATATTGTTTTGTAACAGTCGCCCAGAACCTAATAAAATCTGTCCACCAAGTCACTGGATTTGAAACGTTTTAGTCTAACCCTAGATTGAATCTCCGCAAGGACGTTGGGATGGTTTTTCAGCCTGTCCTTGTAATTGGCGTCGCATCGGCTTGTCTCTTCTACAGCTGAAGGTATTGATCACTTTGGATTGCTTGGTTGGGCGTTTGTTATGCCTCACAGTACTTTGTTTTGGAAACGCTGGAATATTACTAATTTGGAGTTACTAACGGTTCCCAACCGCTTTGAGTCCGAACAGGTTTTAGGATAGCTTTTGTAAATTAACAGCATGTTTTCCAATATCTCTTGTGAATCAGCCAGTATATAGTTTCTTAAATTGAAAGCCAAGCCGTTTCCGCTTCATGAAGAAGTGTTTTTACCAAGTCAGTCTTCGGTCGATTAGCAGGCCAGGGTACTTCGTCACGTTTATGCATAGCAGTGCTTCCTAATACGGAACAAGTTTGTCAACAGGTTCAGCTGTTTTGACCAAAAAACTAAACTTTATTGTTCCACATTATCTTTGCCATGAAATGTCACCAATAAGCTGGCTGTCGTGCGGCCAGTACTTACTATCAGAAGCACGTCGACCGTGTAAACACTAATTACGTCATAAGTACGATGTACGGAACAGATGACAATCCTGGTGTACCAACAATTATGTACCAGTAACGTCATTGCGTCTTATACCTACTGCTACTAATTGCTTTCTGTTGTAACGCTTCTGACGCTTGCCGCCAAAATTTCCTTTAATACACGGATCATCAGGTACTTGTTTCAAATAGGCTAAAGGGAAGCGAGACATTACAATTATTTTTACAAATAAAAAAGATCGGTGAATGTTATACTAGGGTTACCTACCGTATTATAATTTTTAATATTGTATTATATTTTCCGCCAATATACTGAATATTGTTGAAAAAATATATATTTATTTCATATAAATATATATTTTATATCAAATATAATAATATTTTTATATAGTATGCAGATATTTTTCTTTCGGAACACCGTCTCAAAAATTTATTGTTTTCCATTTTTAAACCAATGGAACGAAACAAACAACGAATTTTTGTAATACACGATATCAAGAATATTATTTTTAAAGTATACGGTAATTTTTGTGATTGTGCTGTTTGAAAGGAAGAGGTATTGTATTATTGAATGTAACAAATAAGGTATGTTTTATAAACAATACACTGGCCAAGTATTCTGAAGAAATTTTAGGCGAGTATCAGTGTGGCTTTCGACTGAACCATTCAGCCTCTAATAATACAGTATATTTACGTTAAAGCAAATACAAGAAAAAAATCATATGAGTACAACATAAATTTACATATTCTGTATGTAGACTTTAAACGAGCGTTTGATAATCTTGAACGGGAAAGAAATGCTAAATGATCTACACATTCTGGGTATACCATTAAAATATATAAAATTGATAGAAGCAACATTGACAGGCTTCAGAGCTGCAATAAGAATTGAGGAAGATCTAACTGCTACTTTGGTACAAATGTTGGGGTACGACAAGGGGATACCATGTCCACTACGTTGTTTAATCTGGTTTCGGAAGCAGCCATTCAAAAGTTAGATACAACTAGGTACAACTCAGAGCATGGAAACCGCGAGGTGTGCAAGTGGCTGCCATTCGCTCTGTAGTGTCAACCCATCGTAACGGACGATTCGCTTCGGGGCGGTAGAGCCTATCGACCACACCCGCGCACCTCTAAGCTCCTGCGGGCGATGCCTAAAAGGGCGACGGCGGCGCGCCTCTGGAGCAATACATTCACGAGATGTTTCCATGGTATACACGCCCATCGTGTATTCGTAGACCGCACCCTAACACCCTGTGCCGAGCGAAGACGGAGCTGCACTGTAACAACCTGGCGTTCATCGTTTAAATTGTTTAATCATTTGGAATACGCTCATATTCTTTGAAATATTATTAACTAAAATTTCACACTTACAACATTCTGACAAATTGCTGCTTAAAGTTTTAATCATGATCGGATAGCTAGTTTTGTGACAGTCGTTTAAATTAAAGTTTTCTCATTCAAAACCCGAAAAATGGGTGCTTCTTAGTTCTAACTGTGATGAAGATAAAACATTTCTTTATTGTTGTATTGGAGTGTTAGTGGTCTCAAATATTTCTACTAGTAATTTTGTACAAACCACTATGTTCTCTTTGGTATTGACGAGGGCTTTCGGCAGTCAAGCCATCTTCAGGTCATTTACCAACCTGAAGATGGTAAATGACCTGAAGAGGGCTTGGTAAATGACCAGGTTGGTAAATGACCTGAAGATGGCTTGACTGCCGAAAGCGCTCGTCAATACCAAAGATAACATAGTGATTTGTACAAAATTACTAGTAGAAAACATTTCTGACAAATTTGGAAACAACATAATAATCGCGAAGTAAAGCAGCTAAAGTTTGCCGTTGCTTACGTTGAAGCTGATGTATCCGATCAATGAACACTCAGGGCTGGTAAAAATTTTATAATGATCGGAATGCCGGTTTTTGTTTGACAGAATTTTAAAATTAAGCTTTCCCCAAGAAAAAAACTGGTATTTTTTGTACTAATTACGATAAAGTGATAAAACAATTATATACATAAAAAAACCTTGGCTGAAAAAAAAATGGAAAGCTGTTAAATAAAAGTAAAGCTGTTAAATGTTTGTGTGGTTTTTTGTGGACGTTAGACTGGCGTGTCCAAACTTTTCCAACTGACAGTAAGTGAATTAGTGCAACGACAGAAAAATGTGGCGAGAATTTGAATTAAATGAAACGTATCGGGGTGTCGCATCTTGGCGTTATCCGTACATATATGCGTGCTGGCAGGACAGACGGTATATATGGAATTAGAGCGAGATGCGGACAGGACACAGGTTTAGCTTTAATTAAGTTTTGATTGGAGTGTGCGGTGATGCATCGGACATCTGATGGACATTTCGCGCCAGCACACTCCTAATCAATGAACGCCGCAACAAGCAGATATTTATTATTAATTCGATATGCACGGGAATACTATTAACTGTTTGATTAATAAACAAACAGGCGCCGTCCCCTCGCCCCGCAGCGCCGTTTCGTTTTTCTTCTGACGTTTCACGTTGTCTGCTTCCGTTAACACGTTATTATATAAATTTTTGCGTATTTTTTATACAACGTGTTGTGTTACCTGGTTGTAGTTTAAAATTTTATTTCTAAACTATCTAACGTTGTTGTATACCTAATCACCTCGCTGACTGTATCCGGCGAAGTCAAACGCTGGAGAAAGCGAAAGAAGGCAACAGAATATAAAAGAAAGGAGATAAACATTAAGAAAGTTGATAGGCCGTCCAACTGGTTCCATCTTCTGTGCCACGGAATTTTTTTTTCGTTCAGTTTATTAGCTACATGATCATTTCGCGTAGACCTACGAAGTATACTTAGGTATAATATGTCATGATCTATTGGATGGCGTTACATGTAATCATCCTTCACATTTCTTCTTTAGTAAAACAGTCTTGCTACATGTTTCACCTGGATGCTTTCCATTTTCCTGAGCCCTGTGATTTGTCTTCATCTCACTATAGTTTCTTCCGTTTATAATGTCATCTAGCATTTTAGTCTTTCTACTCCCTCGTCCTCTCTGTCCTTCCACCTTTGCCTTTATGATCCATAGCTGAAGACAGTTCATATGTAATACGCATATGCCCAACCAAAATATTTTTCTCTTTCTTATTAGCTTCAGGAGGTTTCTTTCCTCTCCTATTGTCGTCAGTACTTCATCGTTTCTCACTTTATTAGTTCATTTCACCTTAATCATTCTTAGTCACAAACACATTTCGAAGCTTTCTAGGTACCTTCGTCCTTTCATTTTGATGGTCCATGTTTCACTGCCATATAAAACCACACACTAAATATAACATTTAGCAAATCTGCTTTTCATCTTAATCGGAATCCTTCTTGCTGCCAGTAATGCTTCTTTTCAGAAGCTCTATTACCCATAGAAATTCTACTTCTGATTTCCTCCGAACAGCTTCCATTTCCATGTTACCGTAGTCCCCAAGCATTTAAATGGGTTCACTTGCTCTACAGTTTTTCCTTCCAAGAATGTATTAACGAATCCTTCATTCTTGTCAATTCTCATCACTACATGTAATATTAGTATATCCTACATGTACATCCTTGACATAGAGGTGTTGAAAATACCGTATCGCTCAAATTTGAACAAGACAACTAAAAAAAATGATATCTAAAAAAAACATAAAAATTTAAAATATTCGTGAAATATTAATTCAGTTTAACAGAAAACCTATTTTTGAATGTTAAAAATATAATTAGCAGTATAACCCGTCTGACGTTCTTAGTTAAATCGATGAAAGTTATATAGGCTAACATTTACAAGGAAATAGTCTTTCTAAATGGTAAGCTTGAATTGACCGTATTAACTATGACAAAAAAAGTTTTTTTTAAATTAAGACTGAGCCTGCTTGGTGTTAGGCGGTATAGGGGTTACACGGGCCTCGAGGTCGGGTTCGAACCAGGCCCCGCTGCTAAGGGCGGCTCTGCCACAGGTATATGGAGAAGATATCCAGACGCAATGAAACAATCACTGCCACATCAACATTTGGCAGTCGTATCACAATTATGTGTTGATACGCGAAAGTTGTACCTGGTTCCGTCGTTTACATATTATACGCAAGCAGAATGTCTCATAGGTCATTCAACTCATGTTTACGTGACACTGCTTTCTTTCCATTTGTAAGTCCGAGGTAAACCGTTATCTCATAAAGCCGGTAGTTCGTTTAGTGGTATACATCTATGATGGTATTAAAACCAGGAGGAAGTAAACAAAAATCAGTAGTGTTTGACTGATAAAATTTTACCGCATTTGTCTAATATTTGACCGCATTCATCATTTGTCCATTATTTGATAAACAAGAGAGTAGATTCTCCTGCACAACGGACCTTCCTGTTATGCGTTTTTTACAAACTGACCGTTACAATTTTTTTTTTAGTTGCATGTCATATTGCAAACATGGTATTTTATAAAATCCAGAAAGGTTTAATGTACAAAGTAAAGCATAGCCAGAAGAAGATGTAGGAGCCATAATGTCAGTTCCCGCTTCCTGTCGGTTATACCTCAAGAACTCGATGTGATTTCCAAACACCCTTATTTCGTGTATCCTAATAACACCGCTCATATAATGCTCCGTCGTGTTGCAGCCGTTAACACCCAAATAACCCTTGTCGACCGTGTCAATCGTCCCATCCTCTCAAGTTTTTAAAGTCGTTCATCATCCGACGCAACATGAGTCAACCTCAAAAAAATTTTAGAACGTCAGGAGAACTATGCATGTCCCCTCCCCACTGCGTTTTGTGAATACCATTTACATTTATAAAATGCTTGATCGACTGCAGATAAGAGTAAATTCATGTAAATTGTAAATCATATAAATTAACGTAAATTCATCAACTACAAGAGTAAATTCGTCACAAAATAATTCCTTCGTTTGTTCGTTTATCCCAAAATGAACAAGTTGGTGAAAATGATATTCCTACAAAATGATATCATCATCATCATCAGGGCTTACTGCTAACTGCTGAGTGAATGTTTTTTTCAGTAAATCTCCAGCGGGAGCTATTGTTCAGTTCATACATCCCTCCGTCTTGGAAAGGCTCTCTTTGTGGCCCATGTCCTGCAATCTAGTAATGACTTGTCGCTAGCTAGATGCTCTCCATTTCTTTTTCTTAATTCTGTAAATAACATTGTCTACTATAGTTCGGTTTGGTTGTGTATTCCTTACCATAGTTCCGCTCTGTGAACACCTGTGCAATTCGCCTTTTTAAATTAAATTAATAATTAACGTTTCCAAGCTGAAAAATTAAAATTATTTTGCACTTTTAAATTAAACGGCCATTTAATTTTTTATGACCTGGGGTGGACTCCCATGCTCCGAATAAAATAAGAAAACTCGATATTTTCAAACCGTGAAGATAGAGTCTCCAAAAGCAGTGGCGGTATGGAAAGCAGGTGGAAGAAATTGAAGAGAAAATCCGAGAGAGACTTGGATTAATGGACAGCGGGATATTACAAACAAGTACGGTCACTAATCAGAGGATATTGAAGACACAAGGGAGAAACACAAATGGTAAAATGCGATCAAGAAGAACAGATGAACGTTTTAGTACTTTGTAAGTTCCGTGTAGACCTATATGTTTAGTCCATAGTGTGACATGTTTAATGTGTTAAATACGTTTATTTAACGTGAGTAACGTGTACGACGGTTTTTGTGGTAGGAAACCACTGATAAAAATTCTAACAAAATTCTAAAAATTTTCTAACACTGCATATAATCGTGTAACAAAACTAATGTTCAAACATAATCGGAACCATTGAAAGACGTAAAAAAATTGTGTTAATTAATTCTTCTTCTGCATAATATTACTCTGAATATACAGCTATCGTTTATAATATTTACTTGACCACTAAAAGAAGACGCCAGGTTATCGACACAAACACAAAAACTGGCATTACCCATCCGGCAGTTTTAATTTAATTTAAAAATTAAATTAAAATTTTAATTTAATTAAAAAATTACATTGAAACTCTATCTGAAATTACCCATTTATTTCCCATGATAGAGCGAAAAGAAGCTATTGAATGGAACCGTCAAATGATCAGTAGAGAATAAAACCAAGGGCTGCATGGGGAAGGAGATTGGAAAGGAGACTGGAGACTGCAAGGGCACGTGACGTCTTCAGAGTACTGACTTTGTTCGCCCCGGTTCTCATTCTTCAAATAATTTTCTTTTTAGACATCTCCGGTTGGAGGCTTGTAACTATCTTGGCTTAATCAATCCAGTGTTTTAGGTAGTTTTTTTTAAAGTGTTTTGTTGTTAAAGAAAACAATATCTAACATTTTTATCCATCTGGACACAATAAGGACGATCAAGACAATATTTGGGCTGTATAAGCAAAGGAACAACTTTGCGCAGAATCGCTCATAACTTTTATTGCCAAAGCTGTTGCCTGAATCAGCTATATAAATACTGATAATAACATAAGGAACGCAAAAAAATAAACATTATGAAAAGGCAAAATTAAAAGTAAAATTAAAAACTGTAAACAGAAACAAAAGGTTAAAAAACACATGTTAATAAACTGACGACACAGGTATTAAGCTTTATGATAAGAAAGGGGCACAAGGGGCTGGTTTGATGATTATGAAATTTCAGGTTTCGGTAGACCCATTTCTGCCATCTTCAGATAAATCTCTCGTAGATGACTTAGGAAAGAATTAAGATAATTATGATTATGATTATGAATTATGATTATGTACATTGCAAGATTATAGGTTGGGTCTGTACAGAAATTACAAAATTTCTTAGAACTAGTGATTAATAATTTTATTGGTAATGGCAAATTTTGTACACACGAAAATGTATTAATTGTTCTCTATATAAACTTAAAGTAAACGAAACCCTTTCATGCTTTTGCGAATTTATTTTTGCACTGTAATAAAAGATATTTAGCTCTATAAATAAGTGTTAAATATTAATTTTCAATGTTCTTCACTATAATTAATTAACTATTAGTTAGTAAAGTAACTTTCTTTACAAATTTCCCGTTAAACCTATTTTACAAAATGGAAAAATATTAGCTTTTACTGTATTTACTGTATGAATGATATTAAAACTAGGGTCTTTTAATAATGTTCGTGAATATAAGTCTTTATACTTAATAAAAAGTGTGTGAAAAGTTGATGAAATGTGTTTTCAATGTTCTTTTTTAAAATATGAACGAAGTAAATATTTTTACACTTCCGTGGTGTCGAAGACTCAGGATGATGCACGATAAAGCCGGATCAGTCGCCGGACGATCTCAAATGTGCCGTCCTCCATTTTCCTAAGATCCTGACGAGGTGTTATTAGGATGTCCCCATCGACCTACATTCTGTCTTCGGTTAATTAGACAGCCAGTAATTTCGGAGGATCTCTCACACTTTTGTTGGTCCTTAAACTATAGGACAGTCTTTGACGAACCATACGAAGTTAGGCACTATCTTTTTGATCAATGTCTAAATCAGAACTGCACATGATGTTTCAATAATTATGATTAATGCTGTATTACCTAATTACGTCATTTTGCATCGCAGAAATATGACAGATACAATTATCTCTGACCCAAAATTTTTAAACTTTTGTGCCTAACTTCGGTTAATGAAAATACTCGACACCACATGGCTTGAATTATGAATTCACATTGTATTCATTTGAATCCATTTATATCTCTTATTTTATTAAAGTTTAAATTGTTTGTCTATACTGCTCTTTACCATTCTGCGCCTAAAATGACTTTGCAACGTGTCCATGAATGGATAGAATGCCACTGTTCTGGAACACGTGTTCTAACAAATACACGTATGTAAATGTAAGTTCTTAACTTACTGACAATAAATTCTTATTCATTCACACTTCTCTCAAAGATAACTCTGATTTTGGCACACAGTAAGTAAGGTCTCTTTTATTATATATAGACGAAATGCTTCTCATAATGCAATATCTAATGCATAACTTAATATTATATATAATAAAAATATTATACATGTATACATGTACATATTGTCAATGTGACAGGCATTTCATGAAATGTACATATAATACAAGAGATCCGATTTATTAGGGCAAAAAACAGGGCTTATCAAAGTGTGAATGATTAAGAACTTGTGGTCAGTAAATTAAGAACTTTGATTTAACATAGTATTAAGACGTTAATTCTATAAATTATAGTGTTGTGTTAGTGAACAATTATGTGTCAGTGAAATAGTGAACGTGCGTACTCGTATCGGTAAAAACACGAGTTCGAGAATAATAATAATGTTCTGCCAAAAGGTGGACATGCTAACCCGCAGAATGGTGAGGCGATATAGACAAATAATTTAAACTTCAATTAAATAAAATATTATAAATCCTAATTATGGATTCAAATGGATATAAATCATAATTCAAGGCACATGGTATCGAAGTTCTAGATTGCTGGAAGTTGGTCATCTTAGCATGTCTGCATGTTAGAAAACGCCTTAAAAAATGTTTGGTTTGAGATTGCTGATTTCTTATTAAAGCCATTCAAGAGTCCACGATTCGTTTTCTGTAATGCGACATGACCATACTGTAACAGTCATGCGTAATTAGAAATCGTGTAGGCCTATCATGTATACATGAATCAAGAGGACCTCATCAATTTCGTCAGGCTAACGTTCCAGGATCTGTCACAATAGTGTGAGATCTTCCACAATTGTTGGCTGCGCAATAACCTGGAACAGAGGTATAGCAACGGAAGGCATCCCAATAACATGTCGGAAGCGACAGGGGAACGGGAGACGACATGGAGATCATAAGTCAACATGCTTCGTCCTGAGTAGTAAATACCATTTCATAAACTTTTTGAAAACAGTTTTTTCTGATTATAAGGACTAGAATTTACGAACATTACTGAAAGATTTAAGTTATAATTCGTATTACGTCTTGTAAATACAGTAACGCTTTAAACTATATTTTAGTAAAGGAAGCCATTTTATTTAATTCTCTATCAAATTAATTATATCATAAATCTGTGAACATTACATGTATTTAAGAGGTATGTATATATATATATACGTTTAGCATAAGTATATGTATCAACCCCTGACTGAGGTATGATAACATACGAAAGCACGTATGAAATATATAAGATGTACATAATAAAAATAATGTAATAAATATACGTTAGATATAAGAAATAATATAAGAAATAAACGTAGTATTTAATTTTAAATAAATCAAATATTGTAAGTAATCATGCATATGGAAGCACATAGCTTAGTTGGTTTTTAAACATAACGAAGGGGAGAAATTGACACACGCTAACCGGCAGAGGTGACGTCAGAACGACATGCGGCCGCCTGTGTATCAGTCTGCGTGTGTGTGTGTGTGTGTGTGTGTACATGTGTAAACGACAGACAGGTTGAATTATGCAAACAAGGGTGGAAGATTTGACACAGTTTTTTAAGTACTGTGCGTGAACCAGAAGTCACACGAATCAGCGACATATATAAAAACATAGCTGATGCCTGGCGCTTCAATTTGGCGTTAAGTGGTCATTAATCGTGGGAACGGTTCAGACACCGTGTGAAATTTTGCCATAACTGTCATAATTTACACAGCGTAACATTCAAAATTTGCATAAACAAAGTTTAATATTATACCGAACGATTGGCGAAATAATATTTATAAAAAAGTGTGCGTTTCATAGAAAGACGCGTAGGTTGAAAGTAACGATTAAACCGACGCGCCGACCTCTTCAAATTCCAACAGGAATTTCAACAACGGCAGCAGTATAAAACCCCACGAGCGACACACTCTTTCTCAGATGATACTCAGATAAAGCTCAGATAGTACGCGACATCCATGCATCTCGATACCATAAAATTAACAAAGTTTTAGTAATGTTTTAAACAGTATTCAATAACGTGAAGTGCGATGGAACCGGCATTATGTCGGTGCAAGTATTAATGAACACGAGTGATTTTTAAAAAGACTATATTAACGAATCTACAAGAGTTGTAACTACGATGAAATTCGAGAAGTCTACATAGAACTTCTAGACATCTACAAGGAACAAGAAAAGAAGAGGAGAGGAACTAGAACAAGAAGACGAGAGGAGGACGCAGGGACAGCACATGCAGCTACATCCAGCCGTACATCATCACGACCAGAGGTCCACGTCAGAACTCAGCATCCAGGAGACGGAGAGAGGAATTCAACGACGCAGAGACAGAGAAGGTGATACCGAAGAGGATCAACAAACTCGAGAGTCCAGATGACGGTAACGACAAAGTTAAATGGTTGCAGAAAAATGCAGGTGAAGTCAGACATTTATTTAATATTATAAATGACCCTGAGGTCTATCGAAAGAAGCTCTAGTTTCCATATACAAATTTACAAAGAAAGTAATATATTTTTAAATTTGCATAATGAATAAATAAATGTTTAAAGTATAAGTGATAATAGAGAATATAACTGTAGTAATCTCATAAATAAATGGTCAAGGAAGAACCATATTTTTATTATATTTTGTATTTGATTAAATAATTAAATTCAAATACGAGAGTTACGTAATTAGAAGATTGTTAATTAATTGAGACATTAAATAATAGAATCAATTAAAGTAATAAATGTTCTCTATTAATATTTTAATAAATATTTAATTAATTAAAAGTTTTTTTTAAGTGGTACAGCCTATATTAAAAACCACACTTGCAAAGACAAGATGAATATTAAATGTTATACGTGTTAATCACGTTTTATAATAATTATATGTGTTATGTATTTTATGTCTGTGTAATATTTCAGGTCATATATGATTTATGTATGTGTATACTATGTCTTAGATATGTAAGAAATAAGATTTAAACACGTTATAATTGCATTATATTCAGATCGAATATAAGGGTTCAAATAATAATTAACCCACACAAAACAATTAAAAATATGACAATTTGAAATTTTAAAGAATAAATCAAATGAATATGATTTTATTAAAACAGTCGTACTAATTTCACAACCAGTAGTAAATCCTCTGTACTCTTTACTTGTATTAAACTTATATAACGATATTCACGTGCTTATCCACACTCAGTCAACGACCAAAACCTGCGACCCAGCCGGGGAACATCAAGGTAAATACTGCAGAAGAAGAGTATACCTCCGAGACGTGGGTAAGTGCGCACAAATGAGTACGAGCATATGTGTAAAAGTAAGTGTCTAAAAATAACGTTGTAATATATATATGTATATATATATATATATTACAACGACACAGGTTGCAAATTTAATGTAATTTAAATTTGTGGAGCCCCACGTTCTTTGGGACGCCAAAATTATACAACGGTACAACTTGCATATTTAATTAATTTGTGATGTGTTTACATTGATACAACCTTACTGAGACCGTATATGTATAATTGGAATTCAGGTGTAATTATAATAAGAGTAGTCCTTTCAGGAATCGTAATATGTTTTCATTTATTGATTCAAACAAACAAATATAAAAATAAAATTATAAGATAATAATAATAATTACTTCGCCATAAGAACTTCATTATCTATTGTTTCGATGGTTCTTTGGTTGCAGTACATTCATCATAAAAACATATTTTATATCTTATGTCTTATATCATTAATTCTACGTAAAACATTTCATAGTCATATTATAAATTATCGACTACTCAGTCTGAATGTGTGCTTTATAATTGGTAATATTTACCAATAAATATTCTTTGGTATTTTTTATTCTATACAAAAATTTAATTTATTAAATCAATTGTTACTTCTCCAAGCAAGGATTTAAATTATTTTTAAATTGACTGTTCATCATTAAAGAAAAAAATCATTAAAGAAAATATCATTAAAGAAAAATTCTGATTACAAGTAAATTACATGCTCTTATCTCTATCAACATAGTTTTTCTTTAATTTAAAATGTTTTTATTAATGTCTTTCAATGTCTTTATTCTTTTATTATTACAAATTGGTTTTTCGTCACCTCAATTCTGCAGATTGTCCCATGTCCTCCAGTGGTCCGTCGGTCTTCTCCTTCTGGATGTCCTCTTGCGTTCTCCGGTTCCACTGGTCGTCCTCCCGTCTCTCGTTCTTTATGGTCCCATTGGCTGGCTGTAGAATGGAATGACGTGTTGCTCTGGATCGGCTGCTGTTGCTATTTAAACCGTCTCTATTGCTCTGCGTATCGTTCCTCTGCTTGATATTCTCTCGCGATCTGTCTAGAGTTGATGTCCGTAGTTGTAGGCTGTTTGTAGACGTCCGACGATTTTAGTTACGGTACTTTTTTTTATTACTACTTGAACTAAAACATTTTCCGTAATACTTTACAGTTTATAATATAAAAATCTTGTCGATGTTAGACATAGCGTCTAACTCTGTCTGAAGTAATTAAAAATTCGCGTCTCTGACGGACATAGCGTACCGCCACGACTGAAGACTGATTGAAGAGAGAGTTTGGCTCTCATGGGCTCGTATTTATATTCACCAAGAAAACCACACCTGTTGGCTCAGGAATATGCATGTCAAAAACTGTCCGCAGCGTCTGTGCCACCACTCTCGTCTCATTTCACATATTCGTACTTTTTCGCCAATCGCAATGTTTAATGCGGATTTCAAGGTGATCTAATATTGTCTAATTTAATTACACATATGATATGTAATTATCATAATGATCGCATCATTATTTTAATTACTATTCTTTAAAATCGCACAGAATTCGCACTGATTGTCAGAATTACATAGAATTCGCACTGCACATGTGTCTGATTTTTACGCATATTTAGAAGTCTTTACACACATTCTAATATTTATGATTTGCTTAAAATTAAAAAAAATCTTAATTTAGCATTTATTTGGGGTGAGACTGCAAACTTTCAGACTCGAACAGGCTTCACGCACACACTCTATTTACTTGCGTACACGCTCTCAGCGGTAATCGCGTGATTTTCCTGTTGGTTCCTGTCTGTAAGCCAGCTTCCAATTTCACACCTGGTCGTCTATTACATATTATTAAAATTAATTTAAATATTTATTTTATTTCATATATGCGCATTACAGCATATGCTTGTATTTTCGCATTATATATATATATATATATATATATTGCAACGATACAGCCATATGCTGTATTGAGCATTGATTTAAATAAATATAAAATTTGTAAAATTATTATAAGTTTGGGGTAAATGGACAGGTCTGGGATTGTAAAAATGTTTCATTGTTATACTAAGGGAGAAATTAACCTGTTCCAATAGGCAAAGAACACCTTCTCGATTGTATGTGTGTTACGCGTGTATCTTGTGTGTGTTAGTGATTTTAATTCACTGTGTGAAAACTAATTAGTGTATAAACAAACAAAAGGCACCAAAGTGTGTGTAAATTTTATAGGTATCCACAGTAAGAAAATGACGTTAATAGGACACACTACGCGAAGTCAGTGCGAAATAAATGTGCGAAAAATACGCAAATTACACTAAGACGCTCAAATTAATACAGAGAGTGCTTAATCAAATTAGCTATGATTTGTGCTATCTCAATTCCGTACAAAACATTGCCATTTGCAAAAAAATTGCAAATATATGAAAAGAGGTTCGGAAGTGGGGGCTATCATGTGATCTGCAGGTCTCGACAGGATAATTTCGGAACCAACAGGTGCGGAATCTCGAGAGAGTATAAATTAAGGGTTCGACTGGAAACCCTACTCTTCTTTCCAAAACACAGTTGCAGTCGGACATGCTGTCCGTCGGCAGAACACTTTTATTTTATTATAAGTCTCATCTACGAACGAATAAAGACGTTCAGTAATTATGTTTACGCTATTTCGGGAAACGTAGAGTACCGGGACCGTTTAAGTCAGCAAGAGTATCAACAGAGAAGCTACAAAGAGCGAGGCGAGATGCTAGACGTTAGGAGATGCTTTTTAGACGCCTAACAGCCGATCGAGATCCACCTCGGAGCAGATAGTAATTCTCTGGGACGGACCACACACTGCTGGAGAACGACGCTGGACTCTGGACATATCCAGGACACGCCAAGCCAGGAGTAACGGAAACCCAACTCTGGACAACGCTGGACCCCGTCAATAAGTCGTAAGGTCATCAAAACTCGAGGTGACATGCATAATGCATTTATAAATGATTTTTTTAAAGAGCTCATAAAGACTATATAAAGAGACAATTAATTAAAACAAAAGAGTTTATAATTAGAAAGAATGTTAAAAAGTCTTATGACTTTTAAGAATGTGAAAGAGTCTTATGTAAAGTTTTAGTCGTAAGAATGAGCGATCGCATATAGATAAATATAGAAGAAAAAAAAAGAGTTTAATTTTGAGATAGTATATTTTTTTTATCAAAGTAAAATAATTGAATTGATTTCATATTTTCATTTTGTAGAAAAGAATAATTTAAATTTTGAATACGAAACAAATGCCAGTCTAAGAGTAAACAATATAATTTTAAATTATTTAAAAAAAAAGAAACATTGGTATAGACTGAGCAAGTTGAGGTCAGATCTGAGTTAAATGAATTCAATTAAAAAATAAAACTTAATTACATTAAAAATTTTTTTTGTTAAATCAATTTGAATAAACGTCTAGATTAAGATTATTAACATGTCTAGAGGTAAGAGTGTTTTAAATGTGTGTAACACCGTATAGCTTAAGAGATGAACTTAAAAATGAGTGATATCTTGATCGGAGATTATTAACAATGTTTTGTTATTTATAATGCTTGTTAAAACAATAAACATGAAATTTTAACTACTTATAAATTTACTACTCTTATTATAGTTACACCTGGTATTGTTATAATTATTTACAACCTGCATATACAAAAGGTATCGTTGTATAATTTTGGCGTCCCAAAGAACGTGGGGCCACATAAATTACAGTATATCAAATTTATGTTATGTATCGAATTGTTATAATTTTGTCGCCCGTTAACTTGGGGCTCGACACGCCTACATTTAATAATTAATGTATGCTCTATGATTACCAGTGTTTGATAATTTATATGATATAACTAATATTATATTTTAGTTATTTTTGTATGTTAGTTATTTTTAAATTGTTGGGTGTATTGTATTGTAATAATGCAACTGGCGCCCACCCCAATAAACAGGTGTAATTGTAACATGAGTAGATAAAAATAAATAAATAATAATAATTAAACAATAAATAAATAAAAGCTAGCATACGGTTCACCAATAATAAATTATAAATAAATATTTTAATAATAATTCACTATGGCAGCACCAGAAGGCTTGAATATGGAAGCACTTCAAACCATGATGCGTGCCTGGGTGGACGAATTAAGTACAAACCAAAAAGAAGAAAATAGAAAGCAAATAGAAGAGTTAAAAGAATTTAATACAAAGCAAATGCAAAAGAATAGGGAAGAATCTAAAGCCGAATTCAAAGAATTAAAGAGGGCTCATAAAGAATTTAAAGCTGAATTAGCGAACACTAATGAACAAATACAAAAGAATAGCGACGAAAGTAGGGCCGAATTTAAAGAGTTTAAAGAGCAACTGACTACAAAACTCGAAGAAACTAATACGAGAATAGAAATATTAGAAGCTAGAGTAGAACAGTCGCTAAATGAACAAGCTATAAAGATAGAGAATAGGTTTAAAGATCAGAAAACAGAATGGTCGAAAGAATTAAAAGAAAGTATTAAACAATTAGCTGAACACTGGAATGATAAGTTTAGAGTTTCAAAGCAGGAACAAGATGTGAGGATTAGAACATTGAGTGAACAAATCCCGGAAAACATTAATAAAACGCAGGAAATAGAAGCCCGAACGACGACGTTGGAAACTGCTGTAGTAGAGTCTGCAAAATCTACCAAGGACTACTCAGGTGCAATGAACAAACTTAAGGAAGATCTACGTGGAGAAGTAGAACGTCTGAGAACGGAGATCAAGAAACGGCCGGCGCAGACAATGATGTTCACTGCATCCATAGAAGAAAGAAGTAAGATAACCTTTGCAGGTAACAAAGGGGAAAATAGCGTGGAATTTTTGGCGAATATCGAGAGAGAAATTGAAAAAATTGGAAGTATGAGTGACGACGAGGAGAAAGTGAGTTTTGTCACCCGTCACTTAAGAGATTCTGCAAGTCAATGGTACTCCATAATTCGAGACAATATAACCACGTATCAGCAATTCAGAGAAGCATTCGAAAATAGGTACTGGAATATTCACACTCAAAGGCAAGTACGTGACCAATTGGAGTATGGTAAATATAATCCGCATGGACGCCAGAGTATTGAGCAGTACACTATAGCGCAGATTGAACGTGTAAAACATTTAAAACCAAAATTTTCTGTGTATGAGATAGTGTCTAAGTTGTCTTACCATTTCCATAGAGATATTCGGTTAGCTGTATATACGCAGGGTGTCAAAACGATCGAACAATTCTTAATACTTGTCACTCAATCACAAAATATTAACAAGAGTAACACTTCACCACACAATCAACAAACACGCATTAATTATCACGCTAGTTACGACCGTAGTGATAAAGCACGAGAACGTGACGATACGCAAAACCGTGATAATTATAAGCGAAATTATACGCCGCCAACGCACAGTGTAAAGCAAAACACAGCTGTGAATAACGCACGCGACGTACAGAAGGAACAACACGCTGAGAGAAACGTGTGCGATACAAATTGGAAGAAAAAGTTTAGTAAACCATATGAACTCACCGTATCCACAATGCAGAGCAAGAGAGAGAGCGCAGATAAGGAAATAAAAGTGAGACAGCAACAGGGGCATGTTCAACCATCCTGTTCCCGCGACACAAAACAATAACGGAGAAACAGGACGTGCGGCTACACAATAAACAACATATATATCCGTGCGACGTGAGAAATGAGTTATTAGACACCGACAGGAAGGTGACACCAAATCAACAAAAAATAAATTGTCCTATAATTAATGTACGAATTAATGGATGTAGAATTAAAATGTTAATCGATACTGGTAGCCAATTGACTGTACTAAACAATAAGTGGGTACAACAAAATAAAAACTATTTTAAACAAACGGCTATTTTACCTGTCAATAATATAAATGTTATGGCAGCCATGAATAAGAGAAAAGGTTAGACAGCAAGCTTACGTAACTTTAAATTGTAAGGACTTAGAAATAACATATCCTATGATCATAATGAATAAACTTATATATGATGGAATTATTGGAATAGATTTATTAAATACTTTAAATGTAAGGATTGATATTAATAACAATAAGATATAATGTTCTTAATGTTTAAATATAAGGATGTTCTATATGAATTAATTATGAATAAAAATGAAGAAAATTGTGAGGTAAGTGAAAAACCTATTGTCGTATCCAAGCCACGTATACGATATGCACCTACTCAGCATGCTAATACAGCCGAAGAAGGAATATCATCTCAGGAAGAAGCGAAGTTATTAGAAGAGTATAATGAAGTATTCAGCGATATACCGACGCAGACCACAGTCTACGAACACGCTATTATGGTATCAGACCCTACAAAATTTGTCAGACGAACGCACAGTGGTCATTTTTATTATTCTAGTAGATAATAAATAGCCGTTGCAAATTATTATTTTTAAATCGGTTTCATTCAACTTTAACTGTTAAATAATTTAAGGTGGCGACCCCTTGCCATAGTTTAAAACTGAAAACCCAATAAATTCCTTGTTAACGTTTTTATTTGAAGATTCGAACTTTTTATATTGTATGTTAAATAATATTAGTATATAATTTAATGTTTATATAATATAATAACAATAGTAATATAAATTAACATTATACACGACAAAAGTATTTAGTTAAATAATGACAAAAAATGTACTAAAAAATATACATTTTATATGCTACTGTGTAGAAAATAAATTAATAATCGCTGTCAGAGTCATCGGAATCGCTACTTGTCGATAGCGAAACATTTACTATTTGCGGCTCTTGTAGCAATATTAAAACCTCTTTAATCAAAGGTTCTTTGTATGAGCGATTCCCTATGCACTGTGATAATGATGATATAAGAGGATCCGATGAAACTAAAAGGATGTTTAATTAATCTCGCATGGTCTTTTCTCGAGAAAACTTTCTTGTATAAAACTGACGATACAGTCTAAAATGTTTGTTTCGAGATTCCAGTGCTTCCTCTGAAAACATTCCAATAGGAAGAACAGCTGCCTTAATTATATCAGATCCATGCATAAGTATGCGGTGGATGCTCGATGGCATGTAATACCACGGATAAAGTTGTACAAACATTTTAGCTGTATCCTTTGCATAATCACTGAATGCTTCAGAGTTGATGGCAAAGCCACATGATATTGTAAGCAAAATAACATAAAGACGTTTTAATAAATCTTCATTAAGGCCTGTTATAGAAGATGCAAGAGAAAACTCGCGAAAGAATCTGCGGGCAGTGTTTCCATCATTAGTTGTACCGAACCCCGGCTTAGGAATATCAATCAGTACATTCATCTCGGTTTTTAGCATATTAATTATTCTCGTCTTTCGTTCCTTGATCTTCTGCTTATCATTTCTATCACGAATTTGCCACTTTTTTAATTCGAGACGATAAGAGATATGTAAGCAACATTCTAGACAACGTATCCATGCATGAAGATTTGAAATTCCATACTCAAATAAATGAGGTTTGACTTCAAGACTCCAAATTTTTTCGAGTTGATTCATCATCTTCGGAGTTGCCCCACAAATACCACATGTTTGTGTGCATGTGTCGCTGATGACTCCAAATGTCTTTCCGTCAATCATAGTCATCTTTAACTCATGTTTCACAATTATTACAGTATTTAGGAAAAGACAGTTTGTAGGCTGGATCTCATTTATTTGGTTGTCAATGTTTTGGATTTATCTTTTTGTTACTTCCATTGTTTCTTTTTCAAAGATCAGCTTAATGGGTCTACAGTATCTCGTTGATGAAGGACGTGGATTCTGCCATAATATATACCCATTTTTCGTGTGTAACTGCAGCGGAACAATACATACAGCAAACAAATTTGCGTCACTCTTGGATGGATTACCCGCTTCACTATACCCTTGTTTGTAGGTGGACTGACCAGCACTACCGTCACATCCCCATTTACAAACAAGAGTCACACCTTGCGATAACTCTGTCATATTTTGATTTAAAACTTCTTTTTGCATTTCTACGATTCTACTTGCCGTATGATTGAGGATCGCTTGCAAGTTCACTTCTGCAGATATATCCGACACAAGAATATGTTGTACATCTGGATAGCATTTCTTTTTTGCCTCTAGTAAAGAATTATAGCTAGGGTATATATGAGCATTTCTAGATTTTGCTCCAGACTGCATTAATACATATGATCTCTTCGTATATCGACCATCAACATACAATGCGAGGGCCTCGTCTGCAGTATATTTTGTAGCAATTGACCTTGGCGTCTGAAAACACTTTTTTATTGTAGTTGCTCTTGTGGGAGAATAGTCGGAAATTTCTTGCACGATTGTAGCAGCATCTCGTCGACCAGACATTTGAAGACTTTTCCGAGTCGCATAAGTCAGTTCTTCCTGGGAATAATTTTCGAACAAAGGTGCAACTCTTTGTCTTTTTCTTTGATTGCTGAGCTCACTAAAATCTTTAGAAAAATACTGTGTCCTCATCAAGCCATCGGTTATGTCTTGCCTCAAATACTTTTAAAGTACGTTGACAATCTTTCCACATTTTGGCGACTTTACTATTGTAATTATCAATAACTTTCTTAACCTTGTAATATTGTTCATTTTCAGTCTCTTCTAAATCAAGTTTGTTTAAAACATATGCTAAAACAGACAAGTTTTTTTGTTTTAGTACACTTTCTTCACGCCAAATATTGAATAAGGTCCTTCTTGATATCGACATAGCAACTAAAACAATTAATATTTACGACCTTGGCACTTATTGGCAGCCAGTTTTAAGTTAAATAGAAAGCTAAGAATTTTTTCTAATAAACAAAAAAAAAATCACTATGAATAAACGCGAATACAGGTTTACTTCACAAGAAAAGCAAAAAAAAAAAAACTCATTTACATGTGCGATATTCAGTTCCCATTTCCTTACTTTTGGTTAAGAAATAAAAGTAATTATTACTTACAATGTAAGTATAAACATTCAACACAAATATATAACAGAAAATATTATGAACCGATAGACACAAACAATTACTATAACCTTTAATACGAGACGTACTAAACTCAACTAAAATAACTAATCAAAATGCAAAATATTTCACACCTAGGTATGACGTCATCATACATTGTTGCGCTGGATTTGTTTACATCAGTTACAACAAAAGTATCGAACTTTAATACAAAATGAAAATAAACGAAATTGGTGACGCTTTATTTCTGATATTATTACTTCCTAGAATAGCTCAATCGACCTCTGTGGAACGTATCCAATAACCATGAAGTACAGGGTGAAGTTGAACTGGAAATACGACGGATGATAGAAAATAACATCATTGAGCGGTCGAACAGCAACTTTCTTAATCCTCTAGTTGTAGTAAAGAAGAAGAGTGGAGAAGTACGTTTATGCCTGGACATGAGGAGTTTGAATAGCGTCGTTCTGCGTGAATTCGATTGTGCACCACCTGCGGACGAGTTATTTGCAAAGTGTGAAGGAGCACGTTATTTGACTAAGTTGGATTTACGGTCGAGTTTTTGGGAAACTCCAATTAGAAGAGAAGATAGAAAATACACCGCCTTCCTATACAAAAATAAATGCTACCAACACAAGGTAGTTCCCTTTGGTTTGAGCACGAGTTTGGCTGCGATTGTAAAATGTCTGGAGAAAGCATCTGGACCAGAAGTGGAGCCTTACACCATAGTGTTCGTGGATGATATCCTGGTAGTATCAAAAACACTTGACGAACACATTGAACATCTTAACACTATATTCCACAAGGTTAGGGAAGCCCATATATTCCTTAACCTAGACAAGTGCGAATTCATAAAATCCTCAATCCAATTCCCAGGTCATATTATTTCATCCTCAGGTATTCAACCCGATCCCATAAAAATATCCAGTATTACCGATTTCCCTACACCTAAGAACATTAAAGGGTTACGAGTATTTTTGGGACTCGCAGGATACTATAGAAGATTCTCACAACAATATGCAGAAAGAACACAACCGTTGCTGGAGTTAACAAAGAAAAATCACAAATGGAAGTGGGAGAAGAAACATCAAGATGCCTTCGACCAAGTCAAGAAGTTATTCATTGAAAACATAATGCTTCATCATCCACAGCGAGATTGAAGATTCGTTATCTACGCAGACGCTAGCGACTACGCGTGTGGAAGTGAACTGAATCATCAAGATGCTACAGAACACCGTGTCATTGCATATGCCAGTAGAGTATTCAAAAGGGCAGAGAAGCAGTACTCTACATCTGAGAAGGAGATACTTGCTATAGTATACGCCCTGAAACAGTTTCGATATTATATTTACGGAACGCATTTTGAAATACATACGGACCATCAAGCGTTATCATTTCTATTAAAATGTAAAGTAACCAACGCTCGATTATTACGATGGAGCCTAGCAATCGGTGAGTATTCCTTTACTATAAAATATTGTAAAGGGAAAGATAATTTTATAGCCGATACTTTGAGTAGATAAGTCACAGAAGAGTGTGAAGAGGTCTACGAAAATAACCATAATGAGTTACAACTGTTACCTATTAAATTTACTGCTGATAATGATGTTAAACACATGCTGAAGAATCTAGCTCAACAGCAAGACTTACATGATGCTACGAGAGGATTTAAGCTACGAGATCAGCTACCAGAACATTACAAGGTACAAAATGGAGTCTTATATAAACTAATGAGGTAAAATTGGAAGGTAGTATTAACAAATGATATGTTGCATAAATTGATTCGACCAACACACTCGAGTTAACCTACTTGCGAATTCAAATCCAAAATCCACACGCCCATAGTCGGAAGAATCCGCAAGAACGGACAGCAGGTAGGTGCTCATTAAACACAGAAAACATTACATTGCAAAAACAACAACGCTATTCACGTTTACATACTGTTGTAATATATATATATATATATATATATATATATATATATAGTAATTCGACTAATTTTAATAACTGAAACTGGCCACACATTTCACAACCTTAAAATCGACTTATTTCATCCTATGACAATAGGAACCTATATTACAAATAAGGCGGTCTATCCCGTAGCTGGGGTTTTGTTATAATAATTATGATCTGTTTAAAATGTAAGATATTAACATGACATAACACTCATACAGGTTTAATTAGCCTGTATTAGGCTTAATACATACATTCCGCAGGTTTGAAAACAGCAAATTTCATTGCGCTTTCGTAGGCTCAGTTATCTTTGAGAGGTAGGAAATATTGTACTGTACGAGATAAAAATAATATTGTAAGTGTTTCAAATCAAGTAATTAACGTAATAAAAAGTCATCTTTAACCTTAGTTTATACGACTGTAGGACATAAAACGTTCATAAATGCATTATACATTCCAAGTATACTTTATTTGTCCAGGAGAAATTATAGTGTAATTAGTTTATAGTTTAATTTACTGGTGACAACGCGGCATACATGAGTAGCCTTCAGGATATTAAACAAAAATTTAGGGCGTGGAGCGTATTTACGCATTATTTAACAAAAAGGAAACATTACCCACGTACTCTATTGGTCAGTAACAATATTTAAAGAATTAATGCTGCGAATGGAGAGGCCACACTTTTTGCTAAACAAAATACCATCCAACATTAATGTTGTTTTTTCATGGGCTGAGCCCCCCCCCCCCCCCCATCGAATTGGCCGCGAACGTCGATTTTTAGGGAACAATTTTAAAAAAACACGTTTTGAAGATTTTAAAAGAGACCGTTTTCACTAAACACAAAGATGCATCAGAACTTCGATTATCCGGATTAATTTGGACCGGAATTTAACCGGATAACTGGAGAAGTTAAACAAATCTTGAGAACTAATACTGTAGTGTATAAGTAAATGTGAAGCTTTTAATTAGTTTCAAAAATTAATTTTTATAATATTTTTAACATACGGAAAATTTTAAATTAAGCCAAAGAAGTAAAAACAATACAAAAATTGTGCATTTTGATGAAAACTGCAAACTATGTAACATCGGCTTGACTAAACACAACAGAACATTAGCAATTATGCTTGACAAAAGAGTCAGAAATTCTCTTCTGTTTAATACTGTTTACCATTTTTCTTGCCGCCAAACCATGGATTAATTTCAATCCTAAGGTGTGCAGTAAATTCCGCTCATCTTGTTTTTCATACCACGTAATGTCACTCCCGAAGATTCAAATACTTCACATTATAAGGTGGTGGAATATAATGAACGTATTATGCACATGTACCTCGAGGGGAGAACCCTTATCGGAGCGTTGATTCTAGGAACGGGTGAGTCTATTTACATGGGGGTGTAAAGGTGAGTATAAGCACTGAGAGTGAAGATAGTTGTGGGTTGAATATTGAACGGACGATCCGTATAATGAGAAAGCAGGATGACTGGAGTACAATTAATGGGAGTTTTAATTTCTTAATGGTTAATATTTATATTTGTTCAACGACATGACAATCTCAGTTGCATAAAAACTGTACTTCTCCAGTGATTCTCTTTAACACAAATATGAAGCAATATGCTTCTTGTGTTTCTTCAACCGTCCTATACAGTACTTTGATTTCATTTGTGAATGTTTCTGTTACAGCTGTATTACGAGAAACGTATATTGCAGTCTCATTACACAAAACGTAACATATATGTTTGACAGGTTATTACATACCTTCAGCTTTATACCCAACCGCATTTGTCGTCGTCATTGTCGTCAAATGACAGCTCTCCAGGAGTCACGTGATATATGCGAGAGGCGAAAAATTATGCTGAAAATTTTGATGCAATTGACTGGAAAATTTTGACGCTGAATATAACCATGCCAACTTTAGACATGATTATTTTTCAAACAAAGTGAGCGGGATATTCTCGAAAATGCGCTGTTTCGAAAACTAGTGTTTCAAAGTGCTTTTCATATTATGTCACATAAATAATTTTTTTACGTTATTATAAATCTGAAGACAACCGTTGATCCTGATTTGTCGAAAGGTTAAGGTTTTAATTAGTGATTTATGATACTGGAAATCCAGGGACGTAACTTGTAAGAACAAAATGCCGTAGAATGTGAAGTTTAACCGTTTGTGAGCGACTGAAGGTGGTAAAACACGCAGAAAATCGTCGCCAGAAAGCGTTGATCATTACGACCGTTAATTATCTAAGGGTATACTGTCATATAAATAACATCGTCACAAGTAAATACAAATTAGTATAAAAACAAAAATCCGTCTTTATAAAACCATATATCAAGTAATTCTATTATATATAACAACTTCTTGGACGATGGCAGACAAATTCAGATCGAAAATGGCGGTGTCGGAGATGAAACATCTAAGAAAAGTAGTTCGTAAACTCGAAGGGAAAGAAACCAAAGTGTAAGGAGAGAACTAGAAACGATACCAACTATTAAAAGAGAAGAAACAACTACAATGGTGTGGAATCTGGTGCGAATGGAGCCAGGAAGAAATACCAAAAAGAATTCTAAGTGAGAAGGTATAGTTGAATTGTAAGTAAACGGATGAACACCAAGAGCCCTACCCAGAATGCAATTTGGAGATAGAATCGGACATCTGGCAAATAGCAGACTTGAAAACATAATGGAAATTAGGCTAATGGGGAGTGAGAGAAACTTACGTAGAAGATACATAGAGGACCCAACTGCGTAAGGTATGAATAGGAAAAGAGATAGAAGAAGAAGGAGGAGAAGAACCAAACGGCAAATTGGAAGAACCATGGAGATGTTTTGAGCAAATGGCTATGCCCAGATATCACACGTTAGTAAAACATCACTATTTTGGTCAACGCCAGATTTATCTTAAAAATGGCTAGTATCGCAACTTAAATTTAATTCTGTTATTAATACGATGTTGTAACTGTACAGACAGTCACAAGAGTTACCAATCTGGTTACGTCTTGGTTCCCATGTACGCCGCTATAACGCCACACCAGGCCTGCGATTTAAATTTTCAGTTTTTGTGGATTTTCCGATGAAAATTTAAACGCAAATGCGGTTTCGGCCATTGCTGTTGTGTGGATTCGTTGTCAATTGTTAACGCTTCGCCCGCATATCTCCTCGAAACTGAAACATTTCGCTCTGTTCCATTCGCCAGTACCTACTGTTGAAAACACGTTTTTCTATAAGAAACGCTGGCAATAATTGTAAATAAATATTTAGAAGTTTTTCGATATGATCCAAGTCTTCTGTTGCGGACTGCGAGGTATCCCTGCAAATCATTTGTACGGCTTCTTCAGAATCCTGCTGCAATCCATCCCAGTTTTATATTCTAATACAAGAGTTAAGCGTAAAATTCTCATAGGGCGCATACTTTTACCATGTTTATTCTGTTTCTATATATGTATCATGTCTTGAACTTACAATAATCTTAAGAACATATCTTTCATACTGTTACGACGATCTACTGATAGTCGTATGATACAGTGGAAAACTAAATACAAGACACAAATTAAGTCACTAATCACCAGCTTTAATTATCACAGTTAAACAGTTCGTAATTAACAAGGCAATCTCTTACAAAAAATGAAATAAAAATTGTTCACACGCAATAAAATGTCAACTAATATAACACACAATTGTCCCGCCCGAATATAAAACACAACACTTCACTAATAACCACTTGAACGCACACAGTAATCAATTGTAATCGCCTGACAATAAATTGAACTAGCGTCCCCAAGTGCTTGTATTTATAACCCGCCGAAAATCTAGGTTATTCCACATACTACGTATTAGCTCTACCTACGACGTAATTGATTGCGGCCTTGATACAGTGCGCGCGGCTTCTGGCACAGTCTGGTATAGTATCGCGAGCGCATGTTGACATCACATACGCACGCAACATTATAGATGGATTCCAGTGGATCGTTCGAGAAACATGTAGATGGTTCTGTGATGTCGTTACACTTCCCCCGAATAACTGTTCGTCCCGAACTGGCAAACCGTCTCTGAAGTAATACTTGGCCAGGCGATCTAGGTGGACGACTTTGAACTTTCGCTGTCCTACCTGTTGAATCCGATACACAACATCGTTGATTCTTTTTTTCACAGTATAGGGTCCTTCCCAGTTAGTCTGCAACTTAGGTGAGCGACCACGACGGCGCTTTGGGTTGAACAACCAGACGACCTGATCTCCTTCTTGGAAACCCACACTATTGCTGCGAATATCATACCGAGTTTTCATTTTATCACTGGCGATCTTCAGCCGCCCCCTTATCAAGCGATTCATTTCTCGCAGTTGGTTTTCTAATTGCGATGAATAGTTCTGTGGCTCTTGGAACTGAGTCTCAGATGATCCGAACATCAAGTACCCAGAAAGACGAATCTCCCACCCAAACACCAATTTTTCTGGAGTCATGCCGATTGTGTCGTGTATTGATGATCTATACGCCATGAGGAATAGTGGTATACGTTGGTCCCAATCTGTTTGGTTCTCGTCAACAATCTTCGAAAGATGCTGCTCAAGTGTCCTATTGAATCTCTCAACCATCCCGTCCCACTGAGGATGCAGAAGCGTTGTCTTACTCTTTCGAATTCCGCGTAGACGGCATAATTCTTTAAACACTCCTGAGTCGAAATTTCTCCCTTGATCCGTATGGATTTCCATAGGGGCTCCATAACGGCAACAGAAGTTGTGAACTAACTCCTTTGCCACAGTGGTAACCTCCTGACTTGGAATTGCGTAGGCTTCCACCCACTTAGTAAAGTAGTCACCTACAACCATGATATACCGGTTTCCATCGTCAGTAACTGGGAATGGTCCACCAATGTCTATGGCAATTCTCTCGAAAGGCAGTCCAACGTTATACTGTCTCACTTTTCTCCCCTGGTTCTGGTTTGTCGGCCCTTGCTTGCAGCACATATTTCACACGTACGAATCTATTCATCTACGACGTGGCGAAGATGAAGCCAATAGAATGCTTCCGTATTTTGTCAAGGGTTTTGTTAACGCCAAGATGGCCTCCAGATGTTCCGTCATGCATCTCCTTCAAAACAGACTACACTTTACTTCGGGGAACTATCAACTGCAAGACCACGTCTCGTCCATCTGCACTTTCCCAAGCCCTTTTCAGCAATCCGTTTTCTATGGTAAGAGATTCCCATTGTGCCCAGTAGCCCTTCATTACTTCGGAACCATGGCAGATATCTTGTCAATCCGGGCGGCGACCTACCTCTTTTGCTGTCAATATCGGTATAATGTCTTCATCAGTCATCTGTTCTTGTCGACAGTCTTGTGTTGTCCAGCCGTCTGCCAGGAAATCTACAGTGATGGTTTAAACATGTTCGCTTGAGTTTTGTTCTTCCTTCTGTGGCAATGTCGGCAGTTTTCCGCGCACGGTCTTCGTGATAAGCCATCTGCATTACCATGGAGGCGCCCCCGCCGATGTTGTACCTTGAAGTTGTAGTTGTACTCTTGCAGACGTTTGAGCCACCTTGCCAACTGTCCTTCCGGATTTTTATATCTCAAGAGCCATGCAAGCGCGGCATGGTCGGTACGTAGTGAGAACTCTCTCCCATAGAGGTATTTATGGAAGTGCTCCAAAGCTCTGACAATTGCCAACAACTCTCTTCTTGTAACACATTCATTTTTCTCTGGTTTAGAAAGTGTCTTGCTGTAATACGCTATTACTCGTTCTTCACCGTTCTGCACTTGAGACAAAACTGCTCCTAGACCAGTATTTCTTGCGTCTGTGCCTATGATGTACTTTCCTTCTGAAGCTGGGAAAGCGAGAATTGGCTGCGAATATAATGCAATTTTCAAAGTCCTAAATGCTTGTTCACACTCTCCCGACCACTGGAAGTTTCGTTTATTTTCCGTTAGCTCATGTAGTGGTTTAGCAATAGTAGCGAAGCCTTCCACAAAACGTCTGTAATATGAGCATAACCCCAGGAAACTCCGAACTTCGTGAGTCTCTTACGTTGTCTACTTTATTAGGATCCATGCTAATACCCGCTGCCGAAACCAGATGTCCCAGGTCCCAGATACTGTACTTCCTTCTGGAATATAGAACACTTCATCGGGCTCAGCTTTAGTTGGGCATCGTGAATTCTAGTCAGAACCTCCTTAAGGTTTTCCAAATGGTCTTTCAAAGTCTTCCCAATGAACAAGGCAAGTTTGCATGTCAGGCCATTTCAGGTACTCCGAGTACCATGTCCATCAATCTTCCAAATGTTGCCGGTGCATTACCGGTCCAAATAGCATGACGTTAAATTGGAATAAGGCACTTGGGGTCGAGAAAGCGGTCTTTTCCTTGTCTTCTTGGTGAAGACCCACTTGCCAATATCCACTCTTCAGGTCCAATGTGGAAAACCACTGTGCTTCAGACAGTGTGTCGAGTGTATCGTCAACGCGAGGTAATGGATAGCAGTCTTTCTTTGTAACGTCATTCAACCTCCGGTAGTCTACGCAGAAACGCAATCCACCATCCTTCTCCGCTACCAGCACTACCGGAGAAGATCAAGCACTTGACGAAGGCTTGATTACTCCCTCTGTTAACATGTCCTGTACTAACCGAGACATTTCCTCTTGCTTAGATAATGGAGGCCTTCGAGGAGGTTGGCGTATGGTGTTGTGTCCCCGGAATTGATGCGATGTTGTACCAGAGAGGTTCTTCCCAATGACTGTCCCCGAACTGCAAAAGAATCTTTAAACTCATGTAAAAACCGTCTGAGTTCTTTTAACTTACCACTTGAGAGGTCGTTAGAAGATCTGTTCAATAATTCCTGCAGTTCCTCTGGTAATTCGGAAGTGTCCGTAGTACTGCATCTTCTTTGCGTCATTCCGGCTACCGAAGACACAGGAGTCAATTTGCCTAGGAGCGTATTGCTTTGTAAAGTAACAGCTTGATCCAAAATATTCGCCACTCTAATAGGTACATTTCCGGTTTCGTCAGGTTTTACTAAACTTCTGGCAATTAGTATGCCCGGTGTGCCGACTACCTGGGGGTTCGAATATAGACCACTGGTTGCCCCTAGTATCTACCTCGGTTCTAACCATGATGATCTTTTCGGAGTTTGCCGGAACAGTTACAGCCACTTGATTTATCACGTACATCGATTTTTCTTATGTATTCATTGTGGAGAGCATTACCTCTTCTTTTCCGATTCTCAAGACATTGTTTTTGAAGTCGACTATAAATCCATATGCATTCATAACGTCCACACCAAGAATTGCTTCATCCACATCCACAATGTCTGCAACAAGTACTTAATGATCAAACTCAAGTCGACCGAGGCGTAGGCGTATCTCCGCTTTCCAAACACTTTTACAGGCCGTCCAGTAGCTGTTCGCAAGCTGCAAGAGGACCAGATTGGCTTGAGATTTTTAACCACATCGGGGCGCACAATGGAAAGTGTAGCGCCTGTGTCAACTGTAATCGAGGTTGGCCTTTCTTGAACGAATCCGGTAACCATCAAGCTTCCGCTATTTTTCTGAAGTGTAGAAATTGCGTATTGTCTAGGGGCTTCGTTCCTCCAGTAGGTCAGCACATGTCCCGTTGTACCGACTACTGCTCGTTTCCCTGCTGCTGAATTTTTACCCGACAATCTCGTTGTAGATGTCCAGGTTTCACACATCTATAACACTTCGGTCTTCCATTCTGTTTTATTTTATTCTGTGGCGCCGACCGTCGAGTCTCTGTTCCTTGTTCTTCTTCCTCATCGCCTGTGCCGTCGCGATCTTTTAGCGCGCACTTTATGACTTGTCCAACCAGACGCTGATTTCGCGGCCTCAAATTGCAAAGCATGTACCAGGGCGTTCGCACTGTTCTGGTGTCTAGAATATGTAGAAAGTTTGTAGGTCACGTTTTAATATAATTGTCACTACACTTCACGATAAATACGTAAACTGTAACCAATTGGAAATTCACTAATATCATGCACTTCAATTAAAATAACAACTGTGCACTTAAAAACACATAATAAACCAAACTTTTTTTAAAAACAGACATGAAGCCGTTTGACACAACCCATCAGCTGCTGCTATGCCACGTAAGGCTGCGTAAACGGCGAATTCATTTCAGTGAATACTATGATTGTGTCTTTTTCTGTCTTTATCATTGGTACAGTCTGTTCAGAAATTTGTTTTGGTTGTATTTTCATGAACTGTTCAATTTCATTTTTAATTTGCTCTTTTATATTCGCCATTGAGTTTTCTACTGCAGGTATTTTTGTTGACGTAGCTTCTTCCACACTCAAGACAGATTTTTCTACTTCAGCTATTTTATTTGACATGGATTCTCTTCTACGTCAGATATTCTGTTAGTCTGATTATTAAGCTTTTCGTAATTCACCTACGTCACCCCGTAGGAAACCTAATTCTGCTGTTGTATGTTCTTCCATCTGCTTTTTTTTTTAAGGTCGCTGAAACAGCAACGGACATTAGCGACCACAAAAATGAATTTGTACAGATTCTTAAACAGATGTATTAACATATAGTAAATATTTGTTTAAATACCAAATAATGTAAACAAATGAGATAGATAAAAATATTTAACAAATAACAGTATTAGTTTAACTGATGCAAAATAACTCTTGAATTTACGCTTCGATGTCATCTGTTCCTGCTTACGTTTTTCATCCTGTCGTTTTTCCGCTTCTTCCGTTTCCTGTCTGCGTTTTTCATCCTGTTATTTTTCTGCTTCTTCCGCCTCATGCCTTCGTTTTTCGTCCTGTCGTTTTTCCGTCTGCAACAGCACCGCCTGTAAATTTTCCATCATCTGACTGGCATCCATTGTTTTCCGATTAATTACGAATTACACTCGTCTTGTACAAAGTGTCCACTGTTTCCACTGTTAACGGTTCTGTCGCACTTCTGACACCACTATTACGACGGTCTACTGATCATCGTATGATACAGAGGAAAACTAAATACAAGACACAAATTAAGTCACTAATTACCAGCTTTAATTATCACAGTTAAACAGTTCGTAATTAACAAGACAGTCTTTTACAACAAATGAAATAAAAATTGTTCACACGCAATAAAATGTCAACTAATATAACAAATAATTGTCCCGCCCGATTATAAAACACAACACCTCACTAATAACTTGAACGCACACAGTAATCACTTGTAATCGCCCGACAATAAACTGAACTGAGCGTCCCTGAGTGCTTGTATTTATAACCCGCTGAAAATCTAGATTATTCCACATACTACGATTATTAGCTATCATACTACGAAGTTTAATGAAGAAAGTTGTGTTAGTGGTTGAAATCACAAGCAGAATGATCACTGTTGCACACCACTATATAAAATTATCCCGATTAGCGCTTTCAAGCTTCACAGCTCATCGTCAGATCGGAATTAAACCAAAAACCTGAAAAAACCCCTTCACTCACATCTCACCCCACCCTACTCACACACAACAAGCTATAATTGAATGTCCCTTCCCTACCCTCAGCCCTGTCCCACCATCTGGACAGTTACATATTTTTCTAGCAAATTCCTTGTATTTCAGTGGTGTGTGTGTGTGTGTGTGTGTGTGTGTGTGTGTGTGTGTGTGTGTGTGTGTGTGTGTGTGCATTCCTTTTAAACCTAGTCTTTCTCATCCACACATGTGTGCCAGTCACACACCCTTATTTTAAAAACACCTAATTAGTCCTAAGCAATTTAATTCTTAATCTTATCTATCTGTCCTCTATCATTTACTTCTTAATTATGTTATAAAATATTTCTTCATTATCAAATTTAATTTTAGTATTAATTAAATTGTGTAACCCTTTTCTCTTTCTTTCAATATTTTTAACTCCTCCCTAAGCTTCCTTTCAACTGTGTTATTTACTATTTTTACAATTTCGTAGTCTTCCAAAGGATTAACAAAGGCTTAAACTAAAGAATAAAATAAAAAAGAGTGATATTATAGTTACGAAGGCGGACAAAGGAAATACAATGGTACTACTGAGAAAAGACGAATACATAAAGAAAACGGAAGAATTTATAAGTGAAGGACCATATGAGGAAATAAAGTATGATTATACAAGTAAGTACCAGTCAAGGATAAAACAAATGATGAAACAGATAACATTTATAGAAGAAAATAAGAAAAAGTATTTATTAGAAAGTAATCCAACAGCACCAACTTTTAAAAGTCAGATTAAGATACATAAAGAAGGAAAACCAATTAGACCCACTGTTTCTTTTATTAATGCATCTATTTATAAATTATCAAAGGAAGTTAGCAGAGTACTGAAAGAGAAATATGAATTTGGGACAAAATACAGCATAGAGAATAATGTAAAATTGATAGAAAAATTAGAAAATATTAGAATTAATGTAAATACAAAATTGATATCACTGGATGTTAAGGACATGTTTACCAATATCATAGTAAATAAAGTTATTAAGTTAATAAACGATAATAATATGGGAGAATACAGGTATAAAAAGCAGTTGATTAAAGTAATTAAAGAATGTGTAAATCAGAACTATTTTAGGTTTAATAACAAGTTTTATATACAGAAAAAAGGTTTACCTATGGGATCTTCATTATCCCCTATTCTGGCAGAAATATACATGAATGATTTTGAAAAGCAATTAATAAGTTCCACTAAGTATAAAGACAATATAAAATTATGGACTAGATACGTTGACGATGTATTAGTAATTTGGGAAGGAAGCATAGAAGAAGTGCATGAGTTTATAAATGAGGTAAATAATAAGGATAAAAACTTACAATTTAAAGAAGAGATAGGAGGTAACAAAATAAATTACTTAGATTTAAACATAGAAATTAAAGATAATGAGAAACTACAGTTTGGGATATTTAGGAAAGAATCGTATTCTGATATAATTATACCAAGAGAGTCTTACCACCCTTATAGATATAAAATGGCGGCAATCAATTCATTTTGTTATGGAGCTCAGAAGTGTTTAAAAGAGACCGAATCAAAAGATAGGGAGTTAAAAACGATAAAGGGAATTGTAAGGAATAATAATTATAACACCAACATAGTGGATAAAGTTATGAAAAGGGTTAACATAGAAAAAGCTAAAATAGAACCAGAACAAAAGAATTATGCAGGGTCATTGACATACATAGGTTCACATACTAGAAAAATTATAAAATGTTTTAATAAATACGGAGTAGATTTAGCTATTAAAAAATGTGAAACGGTATTTGATAAGACAAGGAATAAAAATATAGAAAAAATCTCAGTATTACAGAAAAGCGGAATTTATAAATTAAAATGTAGAGACTGCAACAAAGTGTACCTAGGTGAGACAGGACGAAAATTCGTATGCAGGTTGTCTGACCACAAACGTGGAGAAGGTAATAAAACAACGAATTCGTTATATGCAAGACATTTCATAGAAAACAACCATAAGTTTGTTAATCCTTTGGAAGAGTACGAAATTGTAAAAATAGTAAATAACACAGTTGAAAGGAAGCTTAGGGAGGAGTTAGAAATATTGAAAGAAAGAGAAAAAGGGTTACACAATTTAATTAATACTAAAATTAAATTTGATAATGAAGAAATATTTTATAACATAATTAAGAAGTAAATGATAGAGGACAGATAGATAAGATTAAGAATTAAATTGCTTAGGACTAATTAGGTGTTTTTAAAATAAGGGTGTGTGACTGGCACACATGTTTGGATGAGAAAGACTAGGTTTAAAAGGAATGCACACACACACACACACACACACACACACACACACACACACACACACACACACACACACACACACACACACACACACACACACACACACACACACACACACACACACACACACACACACACACACAAACACACCACTGAAATACATGGAATTTGCTAGAAAAATATGTAACTGTCCAGATGGTGGGACAAGGCTGAGGGTGGGGAAGGGACATTCAATTATAGCTTGTTGTGTGTGAGTAGGGTGGGGTGAGATGTGAGTGAAGGGGTTTTTCAGGTTTTTGGATTAATTCCGATCTGATGATGAGCTGTGAAGCTTGAAAGCGCTAATCGGGATAATTTTGTATAGTGGTGTGCAACAGTGATCATTCTGCTTATTATACTACGATTATTAGATTATACTAGATTATTAGCTCTACCTTCGACGTAATTGATTGGTGCCTTGACACAGTGCGGGAGGCTTCTGGCACAGTCTGGCATAGTCTCGCGAGCGCATGTTGACATCACATACGCACGCAACATTATAGCTGGATTCCAATGGATCGATTGAGAAACACGTAGATTGTTCTGTGATGTCGTAACAGTACGTACATCTAGAAGACCTAATCACCAGCTATAGGCCTCTCTGTAATGTGTATAACGAGCCTGATTGGGACCTTATACATTCTAAACTTATTTGTGAGGCTTATTAATTTAATTGTTTTCTCTTTCTTCCACGAGTTCCAGGTTTTACTTCCGTAACCTAAGATACTCCAAACAACAGTTTTTGCAGGATTTTGCAGAATTAAAACTAATTTAATCTCCAAGCTATTACAATAAACTTTAATCTTCAAAGGGTACACTGTTGTCGTCAGATATTTCATTACCTCTTTACCTCTTTCATTACCTCGTTCGCGTCTTCGGTAATAACTGAACCGAGGGACAGGGAATATGTTTGCAAATTAAGCACTAAACGTATTACTGACGATGAACATCCATGCTATAATACATGCTATAAATCTATGCTACTGACGATGAACAAGCGCCACCATGGCCAAGCGCTACCGGCTTGTGTATGCATGTTATAAAACATCCCCTATGTATTCGATCTTTGATCTTCCGCTGTGCGTGTAAATAGTGTGAGAGGAAAAGATCAAGATTAAAATTGAGTAATCAAAGAATTGAATAATTAAAGCGAGTTTGCTACTTAGAGGATTGCGGTTAGAGAAATCAACATGTGTAAGTTTGAATTCGAAATGAGAGTAGCGTTTACAAAGTAATTTGGCAAACTAAAAGGAATCTATTCACGAATAATCGTAAGGATTTAGAATCGGGAAGACTTTTGCGAAAGCTTTTGCTTGGAGAGCATATTTACGTAAGTAAAAACTGAAACCTGGGCAAGAAAGGGTTTGCCAGGCAGAGAAGACATGATTTGGAGAAAGACGATAAACGATCTCTACAGGGAGAAAGCACACGTTGAGTTTTTGAATGAAGTAAAAAGGAAAAGAAAATTCACAAGAATGGAAAAAAGGAAAATAAAATTTCCAGGTAAAGCTTATTAGAAGTTTAGAACATTTTTTTAGGAAAACTGGGAAAGACAGAATGAGGTCGGCTTTGAAGGAAATATTTGGATCATGTCGGGAGCTGGAAGATATAATCCGCTCAAAAAGCAAAAAGTCAGACAGTGAGTCATGTAGAAGATATAAACAACCATGTATTCTACATCATTACTACTTAATGTATAGTTGATATCCTACTCTGCATACATTTTCAACCGAATTTACAAGGCAGCGTAAATACTTAAAATTCAAGCGTTAAACCCTGCGTAGAAATGACGTGGAAATAACCCCTTGGGGTATATTGGAGTGGACATCATTACTGTAGTGTTCGTTGACGCAGTTTGCGTTTCTGTGAAATAATAATATAAACATTAAGAAAAACCTGAGTACAGAAAATCTATTTTGCTGAAAATATTTGTGAAAAAGGTACTGAGGCATCTGTAACTGGGCACACCTACTGGCCACAGCTGAAGCAAAAACTGATACAGGGACAGTGTAAGGCCAGGAGGTGATCATAGTTAACCAAAGAAGAATGAATATTGAAGTCAACTACTGCAACGTGTGGTGACCACTGTATATCTTAAATTAATTGCGACAGAGTTGGAGTACTTAAGACAAATACTGCCAGGATATCCAGGTTAGCAGGGACATCCTTAGCGGGGGGCATAAAAATATGGGCGGAACCGGGAAGCAGGGTCTCGGAAGGCGACATCTAGACCTTGGTTATATTACTGATTTTTAGAATTCTAAATTTATAAATTTAGGACAAAACTAATTAAAATATTTGTTTAAAGACAACGTGATTATCACATCTCTACATTTATTGATTGTTTTACGCTTTTTCTTAACAGTACCTGCCAGTCTTGCTGGAAGTAAAAGATCATTTTCCAAAACAAAAGTTATGAGAAAAGGATCTAATTCACTACGACACAAGAAAGACTATGAAATCAAGTCATAATAAATACTGGAAAAGACGTTGAGGTAGATTATACAAATGATACTGTAAAAGAATAAGAAAATAAAGACAATTTTGATTTTTGCTGCCGGAAATTAAGAAATACTGCTTTCAGATATTTCAAAGTTATCAGATTCTGAAATCGATAATAAATAAAAATGTATGGTTTGTGTTACCAATGGATCTCTATATAGCTTCACTCAAGTTAAATTACTCACCACCCTGACTATCTAAACTACAACCCGTAGAGGCGGTATATTAGAATCTGCGTCCCTGCGGTAGGTAAACTAGACACGCCACGCCAGGTTAGAGGAGAAACAAGTCAAAAAGTTGGAGATCCAAAGAATATTAGGGAGACGGTTGTCGACAGAACGGCAGACGAACATTGGCTTAAGCTGATCTATCGGCGTGCGCCACTGGCAAGGACGAAGAGATGCAGGACCTCGGCAATGATGCTGTCGTACAAACTATGAGACACAGAAACCTGAAGACGTTCTCGGATAGGCCAAGAAGAATGGAACTGCCAGCAATTTACGATGTAATTTACTTTCAGAATTACTGAAAGGTATCAAAGCGTGATGTTTGCATGCAGATGGCACGTTTTCAGGCAGGTGGCATGTTTCAGGGTTGGCACGTATAGGGAATTCTCAACGAGATAACCTCATGCTGAAGTAACAGCTGCTACTGCTGACCTGAAATATTGTTGCCGGTGTTTTTCTAAATATATTTCGTGGAAAACAATTTGCATATAATGAATTCAGAAATTCCGTGTGTTATATCAAGATAAGTAATGTTTGCTTTCAGAACAGATTTTGTTTTGTTTTGTCGTAACAAATAATACCACAGCGTTACAGTTTCAGTTTAATTCAATACTGAAATTAATATTATTATGAATTATAAACGTTTCGCACGAGCGCAATCGCCCACTACTCACTGCAAGTAGACATTTTTAACGTAAAACTTTAATTGATGATGATGTTAACGCACTGATGATAACAACAACAGCGGCATAAAATTAACTACAAAAATAAAAACAACAGCAACAACAATAATAAATAATAATAATAAATAAAATTAATGTTGCAGATGATGGTGGTGGTAGTAATGGTGAGGCAACGATAATAATGACAACGACAACGACGACGACGACGACGATGATGATGATGATGATGATGGTGGTGGTGGTGGTGGTTCTCTTTTCGACAACGATTTATTCTTCGTGCTGAACATAAATAAAAAAAATTGTAAATAGAATTTAAAATATTTATTTTGTTTTCTCCATTACTGTTTATTTGAAAATCAAACAGTTTATTGGGCAGGAGAACGGACGATATAGATGTGATTTGTGGGAGGATGAGCAGAATCTTTAAAATAGCTAGTAGTGTTAGCCAGGTGGACACCCTGTCATTCAATATAGCATTGCACAGGGTAACGGAGAAACTTCTTACTAATGGAAAAATCACCTACATGCTAACACAGGTTCACGACTATGCAGATTATAACGTTGTGGTTGACAGACGTATGAAAACTTTTGTAGAAATGTTTCAAAATCTGAAGAAACAGGTCTGTCAAGTGGGCCTAAAATAATTAAACAAAAAGATAAATATATATAAATAGTCCATCAGAAGCAAGAAAAGCTATTCAACATTTTAAAACCAGGGAAGGAGGAGAACAATACCCTATTCTTTGGAAGAGGTAATAAGTTTTACGTTTCTGGGAACATATCTGAATAATACAAACCAGATATCAGAAGAAATCAGTAAGACGGTAATTGCTGGAAACCGACCATACCATGCAAATAAGGACTTCTTCAGACCAAAAATAGTTTCCCGATGTACTAAAGCTCTATGGAACTCTGAGGAAACCAGCCAAAACATATGGATCAAAAGCATGGAACCTTATAATAGTAGATATCTCCATTTTAAAAGTGTCTGAATAGTAAATAATAAGGCAAATTTATGGCCTTGTAAAAGGAGGAGGAATCTGGAGGATGAGGAACAACTATGACATAGATACAAATGTTGGTATGAAAGCAACAAATGTACTCTTATAAAATAATTTATGTTAAAATTGTCCACGAGCAATAACAATGTCACTTTATTACAATACCGCACTAATTAACACAATAATCACTTTCCACTAATTTGCAACAATCAGTTGATCCGCTGCAAAACCGCCAGGTGTAACTAACTGTCTAAGCCGGCCGCCGTTGCTAATATGGATCCCGCAGAGGTTCCAAAATAATTTTCCATGTTCCTGGCGGCGTGCCGACATAATTTGCTTAGTAACAAGAGCGCGAACAGTCTGGAGGCTACGTAATTGCACGACCTTGACAACGACACTGCACGCTCTGGGCTAGTCGAGAAACGTGTAGAATGACGCTCTCGAATTTTCGAGGGCGTTACGTAATTGTCGTAACAGTACGATTTATTAGGTCCGGAAGGATTGGCTGGTTATAGCTTGTGTAGAGACTGAGTCGAGGTAGGCAACCAAAAAGAATCCTGTATGGTGAAGTGGGAGGAGTAGAAAGACCGAGAAGCCGATGGTTGCAAGAGGTGGAAGTGGATTTGGAAAGAATGTGTATCAGAAACTAGAAAGGCCTAGTAGGAGAAAGAAGTGAGTAAAGGTAGACAGTGGAGGAAACCAAGGTCCTCGAAGTATTTAGGGAAAATAAAACGAAGAAAGTGAATTGGACACGGTCGGGACAACCGCAGAAATGGAGGACAAAGCAGATGTTTTACGAAAAGCTCATCGGTGACAGACCCAGAGGAAAGCCAAGAATTTCACTGAAGTAGGCCTATCATATAGAGTAATGCAATGCATGAAAACGTATCACCTTACTTGGGAGGCTTAATATTAGAAACTAGAGCGAAGAAATGGGACTAGTGGAATCGATAATTAGAACAGGTCAGGACCCTGTGGATTGTGGAGCTACAGATGATAATGATGATGACACTTCATAATTTATAAAACATCACAGATAGTACTTATAATGCAACGTACTTATTTTTGGAATACGAAGAAATTAATAAAATTTATGAGAAGAGAATATTTTGCATATGTAACTTTCAAAGTATGATTATGATTTTGACCGTGTTTTAATTGTTCTCCCTATAAGTGATCAACTTTTATCTTTTTTTTTAACTTTACAAGTATTAATATGTATTTAGTTATCTGGATATTCATCTAAATGTACAGAATATCCCATAAGAAAACGGACATATATTCGTTTATATTCACGTAATGTCAAAAAAACAATTTCTGATACGCCAACTCCTCGCAATCCATTCCACGTGTACAATAAGTAATTTATAAAATACAGAGTTCAATTATCAATTGAGGACTCGCTATTATGTGGGGGGTACAATAAAACAATATAGTGCGCTGGTATTTGACTTTATTGGTTCACCAGGCAAGGAATGGAAGAGTGTTCAGGCAAGTTTTACCAGAACGTTAGAAACTGCCAAACGTTTCGAACGATAAATACTACAAATATTATCTATTATCATCCAAGGTATTGGTCCCATGGCTTACAAAATAGTAAACAGAACCGGTGGGTTTATGCGTGTTTTTATATTGTGCAAGTGGTGCGTTCTCAATAAGAGGAATAAACAAAAGGATAATAAAGCTGATATTTATTTTGTCCGGCCACCGAGTTTTCCCTATTGGATGTAACAGAATTAATAAACCCGCTTAAATTATTTTAGGTCGCAATATTATCCAAAGGTAAAGGTATGAAAATTGTTGGTGTAATATTGCAGCAGACGTAATATAAAAACACGGCGTTCTCCGGGCCCGGACCGCAGTGGAATGCGGCGCATTCCTGCAGTTGCATCGCCAGCTGGACTTTTTGTGCGTGGTAAGGCAATATCTGACACACTTCGTGAGTTAATATTCACATACGTAAGAATGTGAAAAAGTCGTTTGAACAAAAGTGTAAAAACAAACACTACGAAGCCTGTACGTGAGAGGCACAAAGTAAAAAAAAAAATTTACATTTACAATTTTTATATTAGAGCCAAGGTTAATAAAAAATATTGCAAAAATATAACAACTCTATAACCTGGTACCGCAAATATTTTACTGTTCCGAACCGCCAACTGCTCGGAACGGAAACTAAGTTCTATTTATTGACAGTTGAGGATAGACGTATGCAAAGATGAATGGTTCTAATTAACCGAAGTTAATGTAATAAGAGTAAAGATATCATATGAGATGAAAAGACACATTGTATCATGTGAATACAGAAATATAAATTGGGATAAGGAAAAAAATGTATAAATTACAAATAAATTAAAAAATTACTGAGGCTAATGTACTAAAAAACACTGAATGAATATATACTATCACTTCTTCTTCTTCTTCTTCTTCTTCTTCTTCTTCTTCTTCTTCTTCTTCTTCTTCTTCAACGTCTGACAGGAGTGTAAGGCCTCTATGAATGCTCTCGATCGACGTTTGTCCTGAACCCAAACCTTTGCTTACGCTCACATGAGAGTGTGGTCGATTCGACACGATTTTCTTCTCCTTATCTGCACTGATTGGTGGCGTTTGGATATATATTCCCATGATTTCCAGCCATGTTAATTTTTAGCAGCCATCTTAACAACTTTCTCACCACTTATTGCAATACTGCTAGTCCTTTCGTTCTCGACGAGGCCTTTCGGTATGTCCACTTCAGGTCTTAAACGACAGGTCTTGGTTGATAAACGAGTGGTGACAAAGTTGGTATTCCCATGATGTTATGCAAACATTTATTTATAAAATATATAAAGCTTATGACTGGTGCTGCGGACACTTCCAAAGTCTCACATCCAGAAAATAGTACGGATTTAACATTGAGTCTAAATATTTTTAATTTATTCTTCTTCACAATCACAGAAGACCGCCGTATAGGGTGTAGGGTAGAAGGTCCATTTTGTTTTGCTAATTCTATTCTATTCTATTCAAATCCTACCTTGCTTTCGGGATAGGGCAACTATATGACTATGACTTGTTCGGTCTCTGTGTCATCCAGGGTTCACCTATTACAGTTATAGATTCGCATCCATTTTGTTTTGATGGCATTAAGTCCAATAGAATGTGCTTTAATTTTTAAATCGTTCAGCTTAATCTCCGTATCCCTAGAACTTTGTGCCAACAGGCACAGAGGGTCTGCAAAGTCTAGCAGCTCTAGGCGGGTACTGATCCCCTTCTGTATACCATTGATGTCTGTGTTGTTTCTCCAAGCATCGTTTCCATCACCATCGGGAACAGAATTGCGATCGACAATAACTTATAGTAAATAGCACGTTCCATATTTTATATCGTAACGATGAGATAATTGTAGACAAGCAATGAGTTACGCGATCTCAAAATACAGTATTATGACTGTTGTTCATTTGTTTGGAAACCTGGATATCAAAGTGTAAACCTTATAACAAAGTGTAAGGAAGACTATTTTAACTACTGTATTTAAATATTTCATAATGGTATTACCCTCCTACAGAGCATATAATTCAATGTATGAGTATATGAGTAACAAAAGTATATTTAAAAAAACATTTGTTAAAACTATGTTAAGTAATTGTTATTAAATCTTAACAATTAATCTTAATAAGTATTCATGTAAAATAAAAGGTGTAACTTATTATAATTTTGAACCGAATTTAGATAAATTAAAAATTTTTTAAATCATCTAAAATTCAAGTGGACTTATTTCTGAATCAGCATCATGTAAAGTCCTAAGCTACATTACAAAATTTGAATAAAAGGAATGAGTTTGTAACATTCGAAAGAGCGAGTACTAGAGGACCCCGTGCATTCAGGTAAAATACATTCAAGTATTGTGTTGAGAAGAAAATCTTTATATAACTCCGGTAGACTTGTAAGTCCTTAAGTTAACGGACTTCCGTCGAATTCGGAATACCGACCGACAGTAGTCAAAGCGAATGTTTGACGCAAGTCCAAATCACTGTTGTGTGTGTGTGTGTTTACAACCACCAAATTTGTTATTAAATAACAAAGCATATCTCCCACACGGATCAGACCTCAGACCGTGCCCTTAGGCTACATAAACAATGCCGTGCAGACTATCGTATTACAAATGTAGAGATTCAGTCGCCACATTCCTGTAAAATCAAATTAGATTACAAAAGAAAATAATCGATACAAGCGAGTTTCCTTCACAGCTTTGTTAAAACGACGTAGAAACGGACGAAGCACTAGATATAACCACCCTTGTTAAGGGTTAAACAAGAGGTTTATATTGAATGTTTGCTACTAACTTTTAAAATAGCAAATTTATCTAAATATGACAAAAGTATTTTTAAACCTTATTAAATTGCTTTTGGTTTTATTCTAAATGAACGGGCGTAGCTTTAAGTAACAGTCTTTTGTCACTATAACAATTAAATATTACCATAAACAATTATTAATGAAACAAATATTACGATTATTATTATTAGTAGTAGTAGTATTACTAACATTATTATTAGTTGATTTCAAATTTAGCAATTTACAATCTACTGCCATATAGAATGTTAAGTAAATGAGTTATGAGAGTTATGCTTTTAAGGGTAAAATCTACTGACGTTTCTCCTTACAGAACAGTATATTCAACAGTCAGCATTGTCCTTGAAGACTGAAAATAGATTTCGTCCTTCATGTTTAGTAGTTTCAGATCGATACAAAGCGTCTGATTGTTGGCATACCATGGGGCATTTACCAAAGCTGTTAGCACTTGTCATTGGATTTCTCTGGTTAATTTTTCAACTTGTAGTTTTGACGCATGCCCGGAGCTGGAGTTCGTAGGTTTTAGCGCAGTTTTATGTTGTAATAATGTATTAGATTTACGCGTGAGGAACCAGTATAGGCCTATCTGTCTGAGCTTGAATTCTAAACGATTCATTTGATTTGAATATGTTTCTGTTAGGTGAGCCGCTGGCCGAGGTGGAGTCCATGAGTATTGGCTTTCTTTAACCAATTTCACTTTTTACTGGTACACGTGTTACAGATGGACACATGTTTCGTCAGGTAGCAAGTGTAGTAACTTGAGCACATTTTGTTTCGTTACTTTTTGCCCGCAATTTGTTGTACCATTTGATGAACTGATTTTGAAGTTTGTCAGAAGTAACTTGTCGATCTTTGTTAATGAAAAAGAGTCAATGGTGGTAGTATTTGTTTCAGGTCAATAAAAAAATGTCCGCCTTATAGGCCAGAAAGAGTAGAACTCCATGATTCGACAGAGTAGTAGATAAATTGGGAATCGTTAAATTTTACCGAAAATTTTAAGTCAGATAAGCACGACTTTAGAATAACATAGTAACTGGAGGATAAAACTTTTTTCCGAATAACCAACCAGGATGTCTTGAAACACTGAGTCACAGAATTTCTTTTTTCGGTACTGTTTATGATGTCAGTTACTATCCTGTGAACTTATTGGTTTGTCGAATAGTGTTGCCGGAAGCCAAAATGCTGATCGGGTAGAAGTATTAACATCTCGTGGTATTCTTGAGTCTCTTTTAATAATTGTGCTTCAAACACTTTATATGTACTGAAATTCTGTTAAGCAGGTTGGTTCATTAAAATGACTGTTTGGTTTTGGAATAATTGTAATTTTGGCACACTTCCATATCGTAGGAAAGTAGGCTAAGACATAGGGATGAAAATTATTGTTAAAAGAACGCTGGCTTTTTTAGATACAATATTAAAATTTGAGAGATTGTATCCTAGAGCTTTTCATATGTTACTTTACTTATTTCTGCCTTGACTTCTACTCGTGCGAGTATCTTTATAGGAGGAGACATGTGGCACTGTTTATTAATGAAATCCATTATTACAAAAATTGTAGTTGTCATCATTCTCTGGATGAGCTTTGAACACTTCATTTAAATGTTCAGCAAAGATGTCGCCCCTTTCTTTGCCAGTGCGTTAACCTTAAGAAACGTGTATTTGTAGTCACTATTGCTTTTTGGTTACGTTCTAATCGCCGTTCATAACTGTCTACATAACTTATCAATGTATAGTGATGCTGATCAGCGATATTTTTTTGCCGTTGGCAGATTCTCTAATTCGACCATTTTTGGCAATTAGTTGATGAATAAGTAATGGTATATTGACAGTATTAATTGTTTCTGATCCCTTTGGGGAGTGGAGTGCCAGGTTGCTTGTTGTATAAATGTGATGAGGTATTTCGCAGCTTCGTCCAGATCGACGGGGCATTTCAATCGTAGGTTGTGGCTACGTTAGCTTCAAGGTAATTTTTAATTTATTCCAGTCGTTATGTTTTGAGGTTAACTTTAGTAGCGACAACTTGTGGTGATGCTAGCGATGACCGGAGTGTAGTCAGATGAAAGCTCAAAGCAAGATTCGACTAGGCAGTTGTTTCTAGGACTTCTGCTTCTTACAAATAACATCTGGAATGTTCTTAGGGTTGGCCGACCAGTAGTAAGAAATTCATAATCACTATCGGACATGACACATCAGGGGTTGTGGTAGTGAGTGTCAAGCTCCAATGTGTGTGTGTCGTGGCGTCCCAGTCGTTTTCTACGATAGTTTCACTGCCAAGGGCCTGGAAGAAGGCCTCAAGTTTATCATTGGTACAGCATACAGAGGCGGACTAAAAATTCAGTTGATTTAAAATGCCATGGTAATGCTTCTGTTCATAACTGTTACTTGTATTTTGTTTGACATTTCGGTAGCATGTGCTCAAATTACTGCTGAACCACCATGAGTACTGCCATCAGGATGGGTAGTGCTAATAGATGAAATTGTGTGGTGTAAAGAATACTGTTTGATCGGTGAATGTGTTTCAAATAAGGAGCATGTGTAGTTTAAAAAAAATGTATCAATTTTAAAGTATAAGTTCTGTATGAGTAATACCGTCATTATACATACGGTCATTTATATATAGGATATGTTAAGTGCAATAAGATACAATAGTTAAGAACACAATTCGTTTAAAGTCAGTAACGAATAAGAACCAATTTTTCAAATTAAAATAAGAATTCTACGGACAGTTACTCTCATAAAAGTTAACCTAATACGTCAATGCAATTATTATTGTTTATTACATCATTTATTATGTACTGCAATGGACATTCTAATTGCATACGGAATGTAGCAGAGTGTAAAGCATATGCTAGCATAAACGTGCTCTACGAATAAGTAGAGATTACAGGTTTAAACATTATAAATTAGTTGATAAGGAACATTGTGAAAAATGTTAGTTTTAAGTATTTTTAGACTTGTGAAACAAGTTTAAGTGCAGTGAATGGTAACTATGCTTAGCCGCGTGTGTAGTGCGCGTTTGTGAAGGTACGTAATTATTTTACGGAATATTCTTAAAAAATACGTTAAGTTAAATAACTTTCGAGACATATGAATTTTGAGATGGGACTTAAGTCAGAATGCTCATAATAAAAAGACCTATCTGATGATAATTGTTATTTTAAACATCAGTAACCAAAACTAAGCATGTTTTTTAAGTAACAAGATCTTGTGGCCCAAAAATTCGGTCGTAAAACATTGCAGGCTTCTTGAACATGAATTATTCTGTTCCAGAAATCTTATACAGGAACATTTATTATCTGTAATAAAATCATATAAGGGGTTACCGAAGAACCAATAAGACTACGAGAAAGATAGTCGATGGAAATAACTTTACACGGGTAGATCAGTTTCTCTTCGGAATCGATAACGTGTAAACGTCGCTTGGTCTGCAAATCGCGACAAACACAAGTTAGAAAATCCCTAGAGTTACTGCGAGAATGATTATACTGTAATTGTGCTATTCCGCGAAAGTGCAAGATATTCCGATTAGGGATATAGACACTTCACGTTTACTGGAGTAATGTAAGCTCAATACACCAGCAGCAGTAACAGTGTCGGATCGCGGTGAAAGTGTATGTAGACTAGTAACTGTTGAGTGCAGTATATACTTGAGGCCTGGCCATTTTGGCTGTCGTGTCGTTTGAAGGTAAAACTTATACTTTGTTTTGACAATTCTCTCACGCTGCATAATGTGGAGAGTAAATTCCTTTTTTGAAACCGACTGTATATTATCCTTCATCACACTGGTGACCTTTTCCATTATTTCCATTGTCACGACGGTCTACTTGATCGTCGTAGGTACAGTGGAAACAAAATACAAGACACCAATTAAGTCACTAATCACCAGCTTTAATTCTTACAGTTAAACAGTTCGTAATTGACAACGCTGTCTCTAACAACAAATCAAATAAAAATTGTTCACACGCAAATAAATGTCAACTAATATTAAAACAGAATTATATTACAATATACCGCCCGATTATAAAACACAGCACTTCACTAAATATCCACTTGAACGCACACAGTAATATCTCTCGCTAATCACTCGACAATAACTCTCGAACCGCACTGCAATTTATCGCGACTAATACTGAACTGAACGTCGTCGAGTACTGGTATTTATACCGCCCCAAGTTACTAGTTTATTCCATAATGCGTGTTAGCGCCAGTGTGTACTGCGTAATTAATTGCGGCCTTGACACAGTCCGCGCGGCTGGCATCTTCGAGAAAACTCTCGCGAATGCGTCTAGAGTCACGTATGCCACACACATTACAGCGAGATTCTTCTGGCACATTCGACAATCACGTAGACTGGTCTGTAATATCGTAACACCATTATTTTCCAGTAACACAACATTTTAAGTGACCTAGCCGTTGACTGTACTACTAACCAGGTTCATGATGATCCTGCAAGGTTGCCCAGGCAAAATGTTTTCCTAATATTTTATATGATATTCTCCTATTTATAACATATACAATTTTTATTAATATACTTTAAGAAAAAAACTATAAACCAACGGTTTTTATTCACGTAGGTCTAACGTTGCGAGGTTAACTATCTCCTGCTCTGTTTCTCAGTTAAGTCAGAGGTGAGGCTTGCGGTCACAAAACAAATCTGCTTCGTAACATCACTTATGTAACTTTTACAGTGACAATCCGACGTATGAGTTCAATTGTCGTAGCATAAGGGAAATAACATGCATGAAAGATCTTAGTGGTATTTCAAGTAGTCCGGTAAGTGCTCTGTATGTGAATTGTGACCACTGACACGCGCAGCAGTATTTATAGATGTAACTATAAATTCTGACAAAGTTTTTTATTGATTGAGCAAAATGACTTCTCAGTTTTAACTTGACCGTTTTTCATTTGTCTGTCTGTATAGCGATCTTGCTATCTGTCTATTTGGGATATGTCTCACGATAACCTTTGAATGCATCAACCGATTTCCATGAAACTTGGCATTCGTATCCACACTTATACCTCACAGACTCCTATTGTTTTTGATATTCCAAAAATAGGAACAAGACATAAAAATATGAGTATCAGAATATTGAAAATATCCGTGTTACATATCAAAAACAGAAGAGTTTTAACCAAAATCTATATATAGTAAACAGTTTTGGAAATTTAAAAATTTTGGTAATTCAGGGCACAAAAGTATAAATCGCTAGTACAATTGTATGAAAAAACCGCAAATTAAATTCTTGGATACAAAATTAAGGAGAATTTCTTTATCTTTATTTATTTTCTTTAACTTCTTTAAGACCTATTTTATATTTGCACTTAACCATAAAAAGTAAGTCCGATTGATTGATAACTCTGAGTCTTCGTGTTTTCTCACTGTTATCCATGATGTTTAATTGATTTGGAAGAGTTTCAGGTCGTTTGACACATTTGTCGCTGTGTTGTGAAATGATTTCACTTATTTCACTTAGGTCATGTCAGACAGTCTTTTATTTGTGACATAACAAAGGATACTTGTTATGGTACACAGAACCTTTACGTGAAACCTCTTCAAGAATAGTGATGTTGGAACCCGATGCTAATCACCAAATCTGTACCACGAAGTCACATTGGTTTGAAGCAACCTATTTCGTAGTGGTAATTATGACTTTCTACTCAGAAGGCAGTAATGCTTGCAGACCTTGGTGTCAAGAAACTTCCTCTTTGACTATATGCGTTAGCGCCATGTCAGTCGTAGCCACAGGTACTTAGCGCAGTCACTTGTAGGAATGGGTTTATAATTTATGTATGCTGTTGGACTTATGTATCACTTACTGGTTTCATCTTGTATAGTTATGTCCTTATTATTGCCAATTTTTTTATTTTACTTAAATATTTTGTAATACTATAGATGATCCTACTGAGTTTTTGTACACGGCAGTATCATCCCCAAATGCTGCAGTAATCACATTACACAACACACCATCATCTGCGAGTAATGGCTTCGAGGATTAACATAATTAGGGCCTGTGATTAATAAGGAAGTTTGTAGTTGGTAGACCGATATCTGGAGTACGGATTTCATGTACATGCATAAGGCGCTTTTTACCTGCTTCTATCAAAACATACAAACACACACACACCCGCGCGCGCGTCTATAATCTGGACATATTATCTGGAGAATGATTAAGGAGACAATCGTTCATCAACGAACACAAAATTCTAACAAAGCTAACATGTCATGGCACTAGCATTAGTAGGTCTACATTTATTTAACAGAAGATGCTACTATTACAATATATTATATTAACATATCGATGTTATTTACATAGATTTTATATCATAAAAATGTAAACCTGGAGGTTTTAGTGACACAGAAGTTAATCCTCAAACGGGAAAAAAATGACGATACTCATTATCAATACACAAGCGCAAGCTAATGTTATACATGGAACGTTACATATTTGGCGAGTAAATCTCTATAATCATCTTGTATGTATTGCAGAACGCACACAGCAACACATAAGTACACTACTTATTTCGAATGAAATTTCAGTATCTGAAGAAAATTACTAAGGAAACAAAGCTTTTCGTTTATAAATCCTTGTACTTACCAGCGCTACAGTATGGAAGGAAAACGGGTTTCTGACAGGAAGGCAGGAGAAATGGGACACATCAGAGAGTACCAGGGGTCATAAGGGTGGAAAGGAGAAGAAATGAACATTTAAGGAGGAGTTGCGAGCGAATTCGGTGATAGAAGATCTAGGAATCAAGAAATTAGCGTGGTTTGGTCACGGGGAGGAGTAACAAGTTAGGAATATATGAGAGGTCAGACAGGTAGGGAAGCCGAGACAGAAGTGGAAGAGGGATGAGATAAACCGGAGAACAGCTAAAGGAATGACAGTAGATCGTAAGGGATGGAGAAGCTTTGTAGAATAAAGTACAAGAAAATAGGAGAAGCCCACTGATGTTGGAGATGGTGTCCATCCTATTTTATCCATACACAAGGAGTACAGGTACTTTTGGAATAAATGTTGTTGTTGTTGTTGTTGTTGTTGTTGATGATGCTAACGACGACGACGATATTGATGATGAATGTAAATCGAAGTGAATCGTAATTTAAACTTTAGATATAAAATCCGACGGTTTCCTATTTTCTTAAATGCGGCGCAAACTTATTCTAGTCTTTATTTTTCTCCCAGTTTTTATACAAATATGTACTGGTTACTAGGACAAAATTCACCGTTATCAATTAACAACAGAATCGTCCTCCACAAAACAGTTTAAGACCTGTTTGGACAGGTGGTTGCAATGTGGGGCTGAGCAGTTAACTTCACCTTCAATATCATCAGTAAAATTCAAGACAAAGTCCTGAGGGAAATCATCGAGCACATGCCCAACGAAGTCATCATTTGCGATCAGACAATATGTTCAGTAAACGAGTAAGTTACAATATTAGTGTTGAATATTTTGATAAACTAAGTAGCCACGCTAACCAGTTATTTAAAGACTTGTCAAATGCCAACAATGAAGTGTGAAGTTTTAATTCTCCGACTTACCGAACAGATATGTGTAATGTTTATAATGTGTTCTTGTCAACACTAAACATTAGTAGTAGTAAGGTAAGCGGTTAGATAACCTACTACCCATAATTCTGTGTGACACAACTTACTTAATGGCATCGTATTATGGCAGGTAGTGAAATTAATTTAAAAAATTTAACATCTAAACGATGGTCAATTATCGCTTGTTACTACTGTACATTTTCTTGGAAGCGGCCACAGATCTAGCTTGGCCATATTTTACACTAAGGGACAGCGAGAACTTCAGACAAGGAACCGTGGACAAAAACGTGGACAGTCGGCGCCGCAAGCATTGAAAGGGCGGTAAGAAACTTCGGTGCCAGAGATCAAAACTTGTCGGAACAGGTACTGCTACGAACATCCGAGGGCGAAATTACAAGCAGCGGTAATCCAAATATTGATTTTTACCAAAACTGAACACATTTCATTTTTCAGACTGCCGACTTTTTTCGTTCTTTTTGATAGTCCCTTTAATTATATGTGTTAATAACAATAACATTGTAGTAAGTTACGACACCACACACACGTACGCGCAAAATATGTACTTCCATATTTGATGAAGTCTCTTTGCGTGATAAAAGTATTTTAGTTTTAAAGTAAAACTGTTTTAGTCGTTGTCAAACTCCCTAAGCGCCTTGTCAAACGTGTCTAGATGATTCCTTTCTGATAAACAAAAACATTATTACCACTACGTGTCTATTCAACATGCGCGCGTACACACACTACGCGCGCAAACACACACACACACACACACAAATATCTCACATCCCTAGGTGTTCTCAGTTAAAGTTTCACTTACCAGTCTGTTGGTGATGCACATCATGAACGTGTACAGTCATCACACATTACTGGTCAAATCTACTAGGGAAGACGTTACATACAAGCACAGAAATCTAATTCTGAAGCCGTTTGACGTTCGAAAATCGTCTAACAGACCGGGCTACCGATTATGTACATGTATGTAGTTCACATATTTTGTGCACCACTATGTTTATGTTGCATTTCTATGTTTATAGACTATGCTTTAAGGGTTTACAACCAACGTAGGCAAGGTCTTTTTAACATCGATGTTGTATTGTTGCTGTTTGTCTTCTTGCTATAATTTTTATTTTTTATTTTTGTTGTTGTTGTTGTTGTTGCTGTTGTTGTTTACTGGCTGAATACAAAGATTTAACCTATTACCGTTGATGGCCCTATTACCTATTTGTATAAACAGACTTGTGCAAATTAACGTGAACAAGTAGGGAAGTTTTTATTTTTTAGGTTTGCTATGGTTACTTCTTTTGACAGTCAGTTGCGGATATTCTCAGTGCGTTTGTTTTTGTTGTCTATATACAAAATTAATAACCAATTTTAATTTGTATAACCAATTATTGAAACGTTTAAACAATGGATTTACTCTCTGAAAAAATAAAATTTGTCATTACTGTTGATGAAAACACCAATTTTGCACAACGACTGATTGATGCTAGACGCCAAGTAAATATAAGAGTAATTAATAAAATTATAAAATAAAAAAAAATATACTGGTTCAGCTTCAACTTGCAAAAGCCATTGCAACCTGAATCAGGTTACAAGTCCCAGAGCATATGCATTTATTATTAAAAATAGTAAAACAAATTCTTCTGAAACTAGTTATGAGCTTACAAAAAACTTGGTTATTGCTTATATTAGTGTACACGATTCAACTGATACCAATAAAAAACAACTTTTAACCGCTTCAATGATGAAGAAAATGTTGCATGGGGCAAGAAATAAAAATATTGAGTACTTAAGGACTGGAAAAGTTCATGTTCTCTGATGGAAGCCATGTGTTTATACAAGGAATGAGAGTACAGCATATTCAACAATCAGATGCTGAAAAAGTGTCACTGAGACATATTTATCAGTTCCTAAAACATTCTAAATATGTGTTTTGGGATGTTACACTTACACGAGTGTATAAGTTAAACATACTTGCTTAAGACGTTACAGCTATTCTGCAGTGTCAGGTGTCAAAAAAATAAATAAATAAAGGAACACCATAGTTTAGTTCTAGGATAGCCAAGTCATTCACCTATGAAAATCTTTGAAAACGTTGAACACTTTTAAAAATATTTGGTCATTTGTTTAGAAAATGCATTTGCACTACAATAGACAGCCTTATTTCAGCTACGATCAGGTTTCGCGATGATAATATAAAACATATTTGTAAAAAAAAATAAATACACGTACTAAATATTCAACACGTTTTGTGCACTGAAATTTTAAATATAATTTGATAAATAAAATGTATTTTTACAAAATATTTCTTTGTTCACATTAGTTTGTAATTTTTACGAGGAGGAGGCAGTTCCCGACTTACCTAGACCAGATATCTTAAAACGTAAGAAAAGTTCATTCATTGGAATCGTGATAAGAAGATCAACCTTGACAAGGATCTGAAATCAGTATCCATCATCTGTTCGCGAAGCAGCTTCGCTAAAAACAACACCGAATTCAGCCTTGTGAGTACAAAATTACGTAGTTAATGTGATTCGGAAATGGATTTGAAACATACGAATGTGTTATGAAGGATGAAAAACGGAAATAGCAAAACAACTTCGTACGAGATGTACTACTTCGAACAACTGATATCTTGATGATCTTTGCTCCTTAAAAATATTACTATCTAGGGGTGAGTTACTGCAGAGAGACAGGACCACAAAATTACCGCCACTGTACCACTGTACGACTGTCTTACTTGCTGCCAGGTGCAATGTATCAGGCTAGGAAATGCCGCTTAAGATAAGATGCGCTTACGTTTAACGTCTTATATCTCTACTGTAAGACATTGAGAAAGTTATGAACAAAGAAACTGGCAAGTGCCTTAAATTAAATTGCAGACACCTGCTCTGACAAAATGTAATACAAAAACAAAAGAGAGGAACCTTCCGTCAGGAAGAACAGTCAGAGTAAATTCACATGGGAACCTATATGTCAGCAACTTTGGTATGTACAGGCAATCCTGGCCGCCAAACCCCTGTCCTTACTTTTTTATGGTCCGGACACCAGCTCGTTGGGAAATGAAGGGAAACAGAAGAATGTGGGAAGGGAATGGTAAATATGAGGGAGCGAGAAAATGAGAAAGAGAGAGAGTAGTCCAGTCAATGAATGCAAAAAAGTGGCCGATGTCGGGAATAATTTGGAAGAAGCTGAATTTTTCACAGATGTTAGTACATAATAAAAGGCGTATTTTCTCAAAAGTACCCACCCCTCCCCCTTGTGCTTCCCCCCCACCCGCTCTAAACCTTGAAATCGTAGTATGTTCGTTTATCGTCTGTAAAATCATACTGGTTTATCCAAATTTTTTGAATTTTGTGTATTTTTGTTTGTAAATAGATTATGTACAAGTTTGTGTTTTATGTATTTTTTGTGAGAATGCGTATTACCAGTGGATTTTAATGTTGAGGTTGGAAAAATTGGTTTTTCCGGATGTTGCTTAATATTTATATGCCCATAATTTCGAAAAGAGCGACATTACAAGGAAATAAGCTTTACAATAAATATGCATATGACTATGTTCAACTTAGTATGTAAGAGTAGTAGTCGACGATATAAGGACGCCCAGGGTAACTGCTACCTGAGCCACCCCCCAGGCGCCGGGCCCCAATCACCGACAGTTTTATGGCACCAATGTCATACGACACACAATGCTACAGACACCCGAGAATTCAGTTTAATTTGGTTTGGAGCAGTGTTATGAGTGGACGTGTCGTTGAATATTTGAAGTAAAATCCTTTTTAAGTTTGATATTTTACAAATTGTATTGATGCGCATTATAGTACGAACTGCACTACGCTCATCAAACTGTGTATGTTGTTGCTAGTGAAGGAATTTTAAGGTACGATATTATTATTTTTTTCTTATTAAAGTTTATGTAAGTTATGTTTATTTGTAGTTTGTTTCTTATTTCATACAGTTCGTCGGTAAATTGTAATTTCATTGTTGCGTTAATAATACACTTCTTTGTTATTTTATAATGTTACAAAAATATTATAATTAGATAATGGACTACGAAATAACATGTAAGGGTAGTAACTCGAAATCCTGGCAAAGTATTATTAATTTTCTTGTGAGGTAACCAAATTATATGCTACAATTATGGTTTGTAAGTGCAAAACAATGAAAAATGAGTTTAATTATTAAATCGAAACCATTTTTGTATATTCACATAATTTTTAAATAACAATATTGTTATACTAAATTGTTATAATAATTTATTCATGATAGTTGAAAACAATTTAAAATCGGGTGTTTTTCCATCTTGAAACAATTAGCCTTTTAAAAAATATAAAATTACGTTATTGAGAGCCATTAAGTAATAAATATGAAAAATTTCAACATGAGACTATTTTTTTTTTTTTGTAGGGGGTACATGTGAAGGCGTTATGGCTAATTTCGAAACAATTTGCATCATATGTAATCAAGAATTGAAAGAAGATACCGTCATTGTAACAAAAGGATTAAAATCTATTTACGATGCAAGCCTTAGACGAAAAGATGGGCTTCACGAGAAATTGGGTGAGAAGACCGCTATCAAAGTACACACAAGCTGTAGGCAACAGTACACAAGACAGTCTTCAATTAAGGCGGCCATTGCAAAGGCGGAGATTGACAATCAACCAAACCCATCAACCTCCAGTGCTGCAACCACTCGTAGGAAAACTCAAGATATGTTCGATTTTAAAACAAGTTGTTTTATATGTGGAAAAGAAGCTATCAGTAAAAGCAAACTACCAACAGATCGTAGGGAAGTTGTTCATCTGGTGACTACTTTAGAATTCAAAGAAAAATTCCTAAAAAAATGCGATGACAGAAATGATGAATCAGGGAATACGGTGAAATCCAGACTATTAAATGTAATAGATCTTGTAGCTGCAGAGGGACGCTATCATTTTGAGTGCTACAGAGATTTCTCCAGGAGTAGATTATCACAAAAGGGCAGACCCAAATCTCAATCCTTATCTGCGGCATTCGCTCAAGTATGTGAGAAAATAGAAGAAAGTGATGAATGTCAATACACAATAAAAGAAATACAGGAGATGTTACAACAAATATCCGGCGAAGAATCTGTCTACACTGAAAAACATTTGAAGACGCTTCTACAAGAATATTTTGGAGATAGAATGATTGTATCAAACATAAATGGGAGGAAAAATGTTTTTTGCTTGTCAGATAATGCATACAAAATAATAGATAACTGGTACAAAAACCGAGAGACCGACCAATGTGCAGAGAAACGTAAGATTGTGTTGGATGCAGTTGATATAGTACGAGAAAATATCAAAAAAATAACGTATGACCGAAATTGCTACCCTGATATAGAAACGATAAAATCAGGAGGACCAAATTTAATTCCTGAGAGCCTACAAGCCTTCACAGCGCGAGTTACAAGAAAAAGAAATACTACTGAAACACAGAAAGATGAGGTAAAAGGAGACGTGATAAACCACGCCATGATATCTTGTGTTAGGCCGCGCTCATTTGTCTCTCCAATACAATTAAGTATTGGTTTGACCCTTCATAGGCTCTATGGCTCAAAACATCTAATACAGATGTTATCGTCGATGGGTGTATGTGCCAAATATCATGAAATATCAGTATATACAAATTCGCTTATCAATGCAGGCTTACCGGGAGTAAATAAAGATGCATTTATACAGCATGTATTTTACAATGCTGACGTGAATATTAGCACGTTGGATGGCCTTGGAACGTTTCACGCGGTGGGAGGAATTAAATGTATTTCACCAAGTATTGGGGTGGAAACTGATGTTAAAGTTCAAAGATTGACAAGTGGAACATTCAACACGGAAAGTATTCGTCAGTACTCCTACCCAAAGAAAAATAATACCAAGAGTGGTCTATTTACAGTTAACATAGAAGATTACAATGACATAAAGGATTTCGCTTCAACAGATTGGTACATCAAGATATCCACTTCACATATCATATTTCCCCTTGATCTTATGTGGCTTGTTGGTCATAAGCAGCAGCCTGGTTGGAAAGGTTTCATGGCTTCAATTATGTGGGATCCTGGTGACTTCGAAACTACATACATATTACCTGTCCCTTTTATCAATCTAGACCCTAGCAACATCTCTACGATCTACATAGCACTACAATTTGCCGCCGATCAAAGTAAAAAACACAGTCAAAATTGTGTAGTGACATTTGATCAGCCCCTTTACTTGAAAGCTGCAGATATTGTAACCTCTGCTGATCACAATACTGATATTTCGAAAATTGTGCTTAGGCTTGGAGGCTTCCACCTATTAATGTCTATTATGGGGTCAATCGGAAAAATCATGGAAGGAAGCTGGTTGGAAACGCTATGGGAAACCGTTTATGGACCAACAACAGTAAATCACATGATGAATGTCATGGCCACGCCTATGACAGATGTATTAGAGCACTTGGTCTTACAACTCTAGCATTATTAAATGTTATAAAAGAACATTTTCCAGAGGTTACAGAGTGTATGGATGTTGTGGAAAATGTTTACAAAAAGCTTATTTCAAAAGAAATAAAATACGATGATATCTTCTTAGATGATGAAATTTTTGAAGGACTGTTGAAACTAGACAACTGTTTAAAAGCCATTGAATCGACAAGTAGAACTGCAAAGCTCTGGTAAACGTTTTGAAGGCTATCGATTTGGTTTTAAAATTTGTCTACGCCGAGAGAGCAGGAAACTAGAATCTACATTTGAGAACAACAATAAACATGTTACCACTCTTTCATGCAGCCGGCCATTTACCGTATGCCAAGAGTGCTCATCTGTATGCTCAACAGATGGTAGCAATATCATCTAAAATGACTGAGAGGGAGTTGGATTTGTTTATCAATAAAAGCCTTTTTACTGTACGAAGATCAGAAAAATTTTGGTGTGGAACCTGGACCGATATGTGCATAGAGCAGTGTTTGATGCGTCCTATGAAATCGATAGGGGGTCTAACACACGGCAGAGGAATATCAGAGAGTACTTTGTCAAAATGAATTAGGAACCCCATTTTTCTTGAAAATTCACGAAGCTGTTGAAGAATATCTAGGTTCATCTGTTAAGTTTAGTGAGCAACTAGTTGAGCTTCGTGAGTCGAGAAAGGCTCGAGACCAGATGGACATTGACAAATTTACAACCTGGCTGAGACAACACAATCCCTTCACTAAAATGTCCGGTGAGCTTGTATGTCTGTCATTCGGTTTTATCTCAGACGATTCAGTAAACTGCGACCAAGCAATCGACCTGGGATTATCTGCTATGGACAGAATGAAAGGAAAAACGTTTGGAGAATTAAAATTGAAAAGAAAGGACATGGTAAAGACTCAGGCATCTCACAAAGCAGTCAAAGTCAGATCAAGATAAGTTGTAAATTCGCAACAACATTTTAACAGGATACTTTGAGTTTGTGACAGTCCACTAAAACTGAAAAATTATCTAGACTATGAGCTTGCTTCTCGCCCTCCATCTCTGTTTGATGACGTTTCACTTAGAAAAAGCAACAAATCAACAACAATGAAAGTTTCTGAAAAGGGAACTATATCTGAGGAAGGTGTAGACTTTAAGGACGCATTTATAGTTGTAGATGGCGGCTTCCTCCTTCATTATGTTCCCTGGCCGAAAAGCTGAGAAATAGTTCTGAGCTATTCATCTTTTGTTAAAAGAAACTATGGGAGAAATTCAGTTGTTGTTTTCGATGGTTATCCTGAGTGTTGTTCGACCAAAGAAGAAGAGCAAAATAGAAGATCATCCTGTAAAATCACATTTGATGAAAACACCACTTGTGTTACCCCAAAAGAAGATTTTCTTGCAAATAAAAATAAAAATAAAAATAACAAGAAACAACTTACACTTTCAGTTGTATCTCAGCTACAAAAAGAAGAAATAAAAGCAGTAGAGTCTGAGGGAGACGCCGATGTCGACAAAGTACAAGAAGCTACAGGTTCATCGAATACTAATTGTAATAAGGTATACGTTGTTGGTTCTGATACTGACCTCTTAGTTTTACTAGTTTCTCTTTGTCCAGAAAATTGCAATATTTTCTTTTTGAAACACAAACCGGGTAAAACTAAAGTTTGTTACGGTGTTCAGCAGCTTATTAATGAATTTGAGGACACAAGAAAACTGTTGCTTTTTTCGTACGCAGTAACTGGATGCGACAAAACTTCCAAGTTTTTTTGGAATAGGGAAGGTCAAACCTATTGAAAAGATCAGAAACTCAAATGAAGCCCGTGCTCAAGCATTTGTTTTCACACAAAAACATGACAATCAAGACGAACTACTACGTAATGGGGAAAATGTATCCTAAGTTTGTACGGAATGACAAAATATTCAAGCTTGAATGAAGCTAGATATTTTATGTTCACAAGACTAACAAAACAGTCAACATTAAGATCAAACTTTGATCTAGCTAAGCTTCCACCGATATCAGAAGCTGCTCATCAGCACCTATTGAGAGTTTACCTACAGGTGCAAACATGGCTGGGAAATAAACTAACAGCAACCGAGTGGGGATGGAGGGTGGAGTACCTAAAGAATAACGGAGGTTCGAAGAAAGCATTAACACCAGTTACCAGCCTTAAGGCGTTTGCTCCTGATGATCTTCTTCGTATCGTCTCCTGTAGCTGCAAATCAGCTTGTGGTAATTACTGTGGGTGTAGAAAGTTAGGACTGCAGTGTACAGCGATGTGCGAAAATTGTAACGGGATGCCATGTTACAACTCACCAATTTTGGACGACGAGTTAGACAATGTTTTGGACGAATAAAGAAAAACTTCTCCAGAGAGACTATTGCAACTAATGAGAAATTTTATCAAATAAATTTATAAATATCTGTAAATATGTATATGTTTAAACTTTGTACTGTTTTGTCAGTTGTAAGCAGCCTACTAACATTGCACGGCACGCGCGGATGACGTCACGCTTTTATCAAACCTTGCAATCGGCCAGCCTAGCCGACTGCAAGCCAGTATTAGTTTAGTTTATAACACGACTCCGAGCGCAACTCTCGTTAAACACTTCTCTTACAGCCGCGGCTTTTGGCTATTATTCAGCATACATTTATAACATTCAACTTTAATCGTCTACCTGCGTCCATCTACCATGGACCACGATTTCATTCAAAGTTGATTTCGGGCATTATCGCCTCAAAACGCATCCGCACGTGCCGATCGTAACTAACAAACCAAATTATTCAATAAACGCATGTTCAATATCTCAAATACAGTCCACTTCTTTCTAACAAACAATCCAGCCTTCCTTATTAGCGTCTTTGGAACAACTCGCGATTCTTCAAGAGCTTCCAAACCGCAACATTTTTGGTCCTCCGGGCCGGATTTCACATTTCAGGCCAAAAACGACATCATTTTTGGTCCAATCAGGCAGGATTTCACATTTTCAGGCCAAAACAAACTACATCATTTTTGGTCCCAACGGCACAGATTTCTCATACCTGAGTACACAGGCGACAACATTTATTTATATACATCATTTCTGGAAAAACCAATCTGAAGTTAATCACGACAGACGGGCATCATTTTCGTCCTGAGCGACACCATTATCGTGAAGCACGTAGCAGTCATCTCGACAAGATTCAGCCAAGCAGTAGACCAGAGACGACGGGACGAAACAGGACAACATTTTCGAGATTCCACAGCTTTAAATGATGGAGGGTACAACATGAGGCAACGGCTAACCGGCAGAAACAGGAGGTGTAGCAGCTCCAAACGGGATCGAAGCCAGCTTCATCACGAATGAATCGACGGCCACGTGACTATAAACTTTACCTATATTTGATTTATTTTTAATAATATTTCACCCAGTGTGTATTTTTGACATATTTATATAAACAATTAACTTATTACACAATATAAATTAATAGATGGTTGGCAGCTCATTATCAGTCAGAACTTTAAAGATAAAGCTATACTTTGTAATAATTTAGATTTATAATTTCAATAATTTAACTGCCAACGAGTTTGATTAGTTAGAGAGAGTAAGTTTATGTGCAAACCAACGATCGCTAGCCACCAAACGTATTTAAACTCATTCAAAATTAAGTTTGTGGTTCACATGCTCGATGCTCAATTGTTTCTAAATATCTTTCCATTTTTTATCTCAAACTGTAATAATGGCCGATGTAAGGGCTCTGATAAAAAAACGAGGTACAATTAAGGCCTCAATATCCCGAATAAATACCTTCGCGGATAATTTTGATGTGTTAAACAGCGATCCTCATGCACTCAAAATAAAACTGCGTCATTTGATGGAATTATCCACCAAATATGACGAGATACAGTCACAAATCGAGGCTGAGGAAGCAGACGTTGCGTCAACAAGTGATAGAGTGCAAACGGAGGACGATCTCTGTGCTATAGAATGTAAATTGCAACACTTGTTGGAGCAATCTGAGCACTTGAACCAAAAACCACTAATTAATACTGATGGTAAACAGCCTAAAACAACCCCCATTCAATTGGAACCAATAAAATTACCACGGTTCGAGGGTAGTATTGTGGAATGGCAACATTATTACCATATTTTTATGGAACTAATTCATGTCAGAACAGACCTGACAGATATACAGAAGCTTCATTATTTGCACTCGTCATTACATGGCGAGGCGCTTAACGTAATAAAATCATTACCCATAACACATGAAAATTACGCGGTGGCTATCGATCTGTTGAGGAATAGATATGATAGTAAGCTGATTGTCTCCGCTCACCACGTGTGGAATGTACTAGACGTACCATTAGTCCAGCAGGAATCCCAAGGTAGCATATCGCAATTTATTGATCAAATCTCTGGAAATATAAACGCTTTAAATAATCTCAAACTGCCAGTCAACACGTTTGAAATTATTGTCGTAAATTATCTAGCCAAAAAACTTGACAGTTACACTTTACGTTTGTGGAAAGAGAGTTTATCGGAGCATAAACTCCCTGATTTTAATAGTTTTATAAATTTTTTAAATTCACGTAGGAAACTACTGCAAAATATCGATAACGCGACTAGCCCAACGAGCAGGTTGAACAAAAGCGATAAGTCTCCTTATCGCAAGGCAGTTAAACAGATAAGCAATCCAAAGGGCGCATTCCACTCACATATTAGAAATAATTTATGCAGGCTATGTAACGGTGAACATAGACTTAGCGATTGCCCACAGTTTATATCGCTGTCTATCCCTGATAGAAAAAATGCGTTACTAAAAAACAAACTTTGCTTAAACTGTCTCCGTTCGGGACACGAGGGTTCAAAATGTCCCTCCAAATTTTCGTGTAAAAAATGTTCTAGGCGTCACCACACCATGATTCATGTCCCCAACAGGGACGTAACTTCTGTTAACAACCAGTGCTCACTGAAATCACAGACCAATAAATCGGTATTGTTATCTACCGCCGTCTGTATGACATACAATAAGGTCGGCAAAAAATTTCCCGTTAGGATATTACTGGATTCCGGTTCTCAAGCGAACTTTTGCACAATGGATTTCGCCCGCAGGATGGGCCTCCAATTAGTTAAATCGCAATTGCCCATCACGGGTATAAACAACTCGCTTTCCCAGGCTGAATTCAGCACTAATGTAAGGCTACATTCACGCTATAAACCCTTCACGTTAAACGTACATTGTGCCGTATTACCCAGTATAACTAATAATTTACCGGCGGAGTCATTCAATCTTACCTCTTTAAATTTACCCAAGCGCATATTCCTGGCGGATCCTCACCTACATTGCTCATCGCAAGTCGATATATTAATCGGCGCTCAATATTTTCTACAATTAATTGAACCTGTGAAATATACGCGCGGACCACACTTTCCTATAATTCAGGAAACCAAGTTAGGATTTATTTTGGCCGGTGACTTACCATTCAACGTCGACATGACTAGAACGGTTTCTTCATTTATGGTCTGTAAGGATGATAATCACTTTTTTTTTTTTTTTTTTTTGCGTACCGTATCACTTATTATATGATATATAATTACCTTAATATCCACTTTAGTGATACACAGTTTCGTCACTGAAGACGCGTTTCGGGACTAAGTCCCATCCTCAGATACATAATTAATAAACTAAAATATTAAAATCACGACCATGATACTGGTCAAGTCAAAAATAAATAAAATAAATTATAAATCGCATGTAATAAGTTTTGCTAACCACGGCTGGAGCTCCCGCATGCGTTCACCCGCAACCGCGATTGTCACGCGACTGGTCAAAGATTAAGACAAACTGATTGCAGTGTCGAACAGGTAATTTGACGCAAAATTTACCTGGTCATTTAATAAACTGTTTTTGGTGTTACTATCTTTTAAAGCTTTATAAATTTCAAATTCCTCCAGACTATTCATCCGTCTACCCTTTTTACAAATATGCAACGCAGTTAAATTTTCTTCGAAGTTCGTATATTTATGTCCGCTTGATATTAAATGTTGTGCAAAGTTGGACTTATTATTACTTGGCTTAGGAATATGTTCTAAAAATCTTTTATAAAAACATCTGCCAGATTGACCGATATAGAACGCATCACAATCATCACATTTTATTTTATATACACCACATTGCTTTTTTAATGGTAATTTGTTTTTGTTTTTGAAATAACTTCCTAAATTATTATTTGTTTTAAATGATAAAATATAGTTATTATCTTTAAGAACGGGTCTTAAAATATTTGGCATAATACCTGTGAAATTAGCCGAAAGATATTTATAATTTTTGTTACTTGCTTTTATAGAGTTTGTATTACACAACGGGAATAATTTAAAATACAAAATCTTTAGAAAACACACTAGTACTGACACAGTAATACACTATGATTCATATCATCCCATTACACAAAAAGTGGCAGTGTTTAACAGTCTTGTCAACAGACTTTTAAATGTTCCCCTCGAAAAGGAGGACTACTTAAATGAGGTTAGCACTATCAAACAAATAGCAATAAATAACGGGTATAAATCTACAATAGTTGACAAAATAATAAATAGGCATAGGAAACGTTTAGAAAATAAAAATTCAAACTCTATAAAAGCAAGTAACAAAAATTATAAATATCTTTCGGCTAATTTCACAGGTATTATGCCAAATATTTTAAGACCCGTTCTTAAAGATAATAACTATATTTTATCATTTAAAACAAATAATAATTTAGGAAGTTATTTCAAAAACAAAAACAAATTACCATTAAAAAAGCAATGTGGTGTATATAAAATAAAATGTGATGATTGTGATGCGTTCTATATCGGTCAATCTGGCAGATGTTTTTATAAAAGATTTTTAGAACATATTCCTAAGCCAAGTAATAATAAGTCCAACTTTGCACAACATTTAATATCAAGCGGACATAAATATACGAACTTCGAAGAAAATTTAACTGCGTTGCATATTTGTAAAAAGGGTAGACGGATGAATAGTCTGGAGGAATTTGAAATTTATAAAGCTTTAAAAGATAGTAACACCAAAAACAGTTTATTAAATGACCAGGTAAATTTTGCGTCAAATTACCTGTTCGACACTGCAATCAGTTTGTCTTAATCTTTGACCAGTCGCGTGACAATCGCGGTTGCGGGTGAACGCATGCGGGAGCTCCAGCCGTGGTTAGCAAAACTTATTACATGCGATTTATAATTTATTTTATTTATTTTTGACTTGACCAGTATCATGGTCGTGATTTTAATATTTTAGTTTATTAATTATGTATCTGAGGATGGGACTTAGTCCCGAAACGCGTCTTCAGTGACGAAACTGTGTATCACTAAAGTGGATATTAAGGTAATTATAGATGATAATCAGGTTTCCTCGCAACTAAAGGAATTTTGGAAGTTGGAGGAAATCTCTAGTCGCGAAACCCGATCTGAGGACTCACCGTGTGAAAGGCATTTCGTGAAAAACACTAGCCGCAATCGCGACGGGAGATTCGTGGTAGCCCTGCCCCGCAGATCTGATAAATCTTATTTGGGAGATTCTCTCCGCGGAGCAATACGAATATTCCAATCGTTAGAATTCAAATTCAAGCAGAACCCTACCCTTTACAAGGATTATAGTGAGTTCATGAGTGACTACTTAAGACTTGGCCACATGTCGCCACTTAATGAATACGATCTGTCGCTTGACAGGTCAGAGATCTTTTATCTGCCCCATCACGCAGTCTTCAAAGACTCTAGCTTAACCACTAAATTGCGCGTGGTATTTGACGCATCCGCTAAAACCACCAATAATTTGTCCCTTAACGACACTTTAATGGTCGGTCCTACGATCCAGCAGGATCTGTTTTCGATAATGGTTCGGTTCCGCACCCACCGATACGTACTTATTGCGGACATTGAAAAGATGTATCGCCAGATCATTGTTAATCCTAAGGATTCAAACTTGCAACGCATTGTTTGGCGTGATGCACCGCATAAGGAATTGCGACATTACGCGTTAAGGACGGTTACATATGGCACTGCTAGTGCCTCCTTCCTTGCTACGCGTTGTCTGGCTCAAATAGCATATGAAAATAAAGCCGACTACCCTACCGCTGCTAAGGCCATAGCAAATGACTTTTACGTAGACGATCTCATAACGGGTTCGGATGATCCGAACAGCTTAGCTGAAATGAAAGGCGAGATCGAGAAGTTGTTGAGGAGTTATGGTTTTTCGTTACACAAATGGTTCTCTAACCACCATAAGATTATGACTCTTCGCGCCCAAGTAACCCGTGACTTCAGCAAGGGTCAAAACGTGCGTACCTTGGGCATACAGTGGAATGTTGAGGGGGATAACTTTTTGTACACCGTTAGGGGTGATGACAATCTAACCGTTCTCAACAAGAGAAGCGTGTTGTCAATCATTGCCGGGATCTATGATCCACTAGGTCTAATTGCTCCCATCACATTTTGCTGCAAGCATTTCGTGCAGCAGTTGTGGTTGGCGGGCACTGATTGGGATGAACCCTTGTCCGGGTCACTAGCCAATCAATGGTCGGAATTATACACCCAATTAGTCTCCGACACTCATTTTGAGATTACGAGGTCGGTTAAGAGTTCGAACAGTTGCCCAGTTAGTTCATTGCAGCTGCACGGATTCGCCGACACTTCGGTTAAAGGTTACGCGTGTTGCATTTATGTGCGGGCGGTCTATTCGAACGGCGCCATATCATCAAACTTGTTGTGTGCTAAATCTAGGGTCGCTCCGCTGAAACAGATAACGCTTCCTAGACTTGAACTTTGTGCTTGTTTATTGTTGGCTCAATTAACGTCCAAGGTTTTAAATGCCGTCGATTACAATTTTGACGGATTATATCTTTATTCGGATTCGATGATAGCGTTGTACTGGATACATCAGCAATCTTCCCGCTGGAAGGTATTTGTGGCTAACCGTGTCGCAGAAATACAGCGTCTTGTTAGCAGCAGGGGAATTTGGCGTCATGTAGTATCGAATGACAACCCTGCCGACGTTTTATCGCGCGGTTGCCTCCCTCGTAGTCTGCACTGTCATGCTCAATGGTGGCATGGTCCCTCCTGGTTGGCTCGCGATGCGGCCTCATGGCCGGTCAGCGCGTTCGACATTAATACTCCCTGTACCTTTCCCGACATTGAAGAGGAACGTCGCAAGCAGGCTCAAACCTCACTAATTGTCGCGTCCTCAACACATAGTTACATTGAAAACTATTCATCTCTTACGAGGCTTATTCGCGTCTTCGCATACTGCCGTCGATTTCTTCGCAATTCTAGGCTCGCGGTGGTTGATAGAGACACGTCCTTTTTGTCGGCTCAAGAATTGTCTGACACGCTCTTGGTTTTTGTCCGGCAATCTCAGAAGTTGCATTTCGACGTAGAGGTTAGGGAACTTGAGGCACACCGGTGCCTTCCACGCAGTAGTAAAATTCTTGCTCTCAACCCATTCCTGGATAAATCAGGCATTTTAAGAGTGGGTGGACGCTTGCAATTCTCCCCACTTAGCTACGAGAATAAACACCAAATAATTTTACACCCGCACTCTCATCTCACGAGATTAATAATTGAATACGAACACATCCGTTTGTTGCACGCTGGAGTGCAATCAACTCAAGCTTCGCTTAGGCGTAAGTATTGGATCATACACGATAAGTCCTATATCCGTTCAGTGATACATAAGTGTGTCACTTGTTTTCGTTTCCGGGCTAAAGGCGCGAATCAATTACTCGGTCAATTACCCTCTTCTAGGGTCACGCCGTCAAGGCCATTCTCACAGTCGGCCGTGGATTACGCAGGTCCGGTGTTTTTGCGCCATGGCGGGCAGCGCTCTAAGTCCACGACCAAGGCATATATCGCTCTATTTATATGCATGTGTACTAGGGCCATCCATTTAGAATTGGTGTCGGATCTTACTTCCAACGCCTTTATAGCGGCTTTAAAAAGGTTCATATCGCGCAGAGGTATTCCCGCGCAAATATTTTCGGATAATGGCACGAATTTTCGTCGTGCCAACCACACGTTGCATGATTGGTACAAATTTTTAACCTCCAAGGAAGTTGAACAATCTTCTCTGGAGTTCTGCGGTCTCCACGGCATCAAATGGTCCTTTATCCCCCCTTCAGCCCCTCATTTCGGTGGTTTGTGGGAAAGTGGTGTAAGGAGTGTTAAATTCCATTTACGTCGCGTAATTGGCGGTACGATCTTGAATTTTGAGGAATATTCTACCCTTCTTTCTCAAATTGAGGCTTGCCTTAATTCACGCCCGTTATGCGCCGTGTCCGACGATGCTAGAGACCCTGAACCCTTAACACCCGCTCATTTTTTGGTCGGTGCTCCACTGACGGCACTTCCGGAACCCGACTATACACAAGGCAATAATACTCATTTGGGCAGATGGCTTCTGCTCCAAAAATTTACGCAGACCATCTGGAAACGGTGGTCTAGGGATTATCTGCACCAGCTGCAGCAGCGCAATAAATGGCGCACCCCATTTAAAAATTTGAAGGTCGGACAACTTGTCCTCATTTTGGATGACAATTCCCCCCCTCTAGAATGGAAGCGTGGGGTAATTACCAATGTTTTTCCGGGTCAAGATTCCTTAGTACGCGTCGCAGAAGTACGCACTGCGCTAGGTATCTTACGCCGACCCATCCACAAATTATGCCCCCTTCCGGTGGCAACAAGCTAATCGTATGCGTGCCATACGAGACACACGAGGTGTGTGTGTGTGTGTGTGTGTGTGTGTGTGTGTGTGTGTGTGTGTGTGTGTGTGTGTGTGTGTGTGCGTGTCATTACATGGAACACGCCCGGGACATTCCCCGGGGCGAGCATACAAGTCAATTGTATCATAAGCATTGTAACATTGTTAAGTGTCGCTAGCTATTGCAGCAACAGTGACTATGTCTCATATGTACTATCAATTATTATGAATGTTGTGTATCGTTAATATGTTTGTGTGATTCAAATTCTGAGAACCACAAGTGTCAGTTATGTAAAGGTTCATTTTTATCACGATTTTTTATTTGTTGTACCTTTTCTAGCACAGAAATTGTTTTGTTTTGACTTAAGCTTTGTGCTAGATTAATGATTTTTGTTTTCTACAAATTTTATGTATAAGTCTTTAAGTTTATTATGTCCATGCTCTCTGGCCAGTGCGCCAATTATTGTATCGCTTACGACATGTAAGTCTAATTATTATATTGTTCAATTTAACCGTTAATGTACAAAATCGTCCCGATTTTGGCGGGCAGTATGTTTAAACTTTGTACTGTTTTGTCAGTTGTAAGCAGCCTACTAACATTGCACGGCACGCGCGGATGACGTCACGCTTTTATCAAACCTTGCAATCGGCCAGCCTAGCCGACTGCAAGCCAGTATTAGTTTAGTTTATAACACGACTCCGAGCGCAACTCTCGTTAAACACTTCTCTTACAGCCGCGGCTTTTGGCTATTATTCAGCATACATTTATAACACTCAACTTTAATCGTCTACCTGCGTCCATCTACCATGGACCACGATTTCATTCAAAGTTGATTTCGGGCATTATCGCCTCAAAACGCATCCGCACGTGCCGATCGTAACTAACAAACCAAATTATTCAATAAACGCATGTTCAATATCTCAAATACAGTCCACTTCTTTCTAACAAACAATCCAGCCTTCCTTATTAGCGTCTTTGGAACAACTCGCGATTCTTCAAGAGCTTCCAAACCGCAACAGTATATATATATATATATATATATATATATATATATATATCACTGCATCAAACTACTTTTGGTAATTAAATTTTACGAGAAAGGTTAAACAAAAAAATGCAAAGAAAAAGTGGTGGGTGGGTGGTCCGTGATGCTGTTGGGCGTTTACATATCATACAATTATTTGAGGAAGTATGATTTAGAACATTTTTAAAAATTATGCCTAACAGCTGTCGGTTTCAGCCAGTCCGGAACACGGCGGGTCCATAGGTGGTGGATAATGGAACGGCCTTTTATAACAGCTAGGGGTTTTTCTCCCCCCGAACCAAAACTGGCATTGTATAACAAAATGAAACTACAAATATTTGAATATTTAAATTACATTTAATGAAGAAATTTGTGTTAGTGGTTGAAATCACAATCAGAATGATCACAGTTGCACACCACTATGTAAAAATTATCCCAATTATCCCAAATAATTTTTACATAGTGGTGTGCAACTGTGATCATTCTGATTGTAAATTACATTTAACAATAAAACAATAATAGGTAACGATTATGGTAATCTACATTAGTTTTAATATTACTATCAATATAAATGACAAACATATGGAAGTAATGCAAATAATAAAGAAACAAGTTTATTTAAGGTGGTAAATTTTTTCTTCGAAAATCACGAACACACTAAGGAATAATTACACTGCGAAACATGGACAAATGAAATAAAAAATATAAAAAAACTTGCAGGATAACCTCGTCATGATACTAGGCTCGACCCGAGGCTCGACTCGAAACGGAGCGGCGCCCTGCACGCGTCTGACATTAGGCCTCGCCAACAATTTACAATTTGTAATACCACAATAAAACTTATATCACTTAGAAGCTTAAAAAATGTACTAAAACGTTTATCTAAAAGGTTTTCATCAGTTGAAATTAATTGAAAAGTTATTAACAAAAATCAAAATTTTCGCAACCAAAAAAGGCATTTTTGCGGTATTTAAATAGTTGTAGTGGCTTTAATATAAGTTTTACAAAAGAATATGTAGGAATATAAATTGTAGAAAATTTATTTAGTAACACGCTACAGAAACTAAAAATTGTCTACGTCAACGAAAACTGCATATATAAGCATTTTAGCAAAACCATCCAAATCTGTACTTTGAAGGGCGGTGGGGGGAAGCTCAAGGGGAGGGGGAGGGACTTTTGATAAAATACACAACTTATCATGGTCTATCATCAGTAAAAAATTCAGCTTCTTCCAAATTATTCCCGACACAAAAATTTCATTGACTGGACGAGAGAGAGAGAGAGAGCGAGAGAGAGAGAGAGAGAGAGAGAGAGAGAGAGAGAGAGTGATTTCCAAGATGGAGGAAGAAGAAGGAGGGAGCTAATTGTCTTGTAGCTCCCTGAAAGACAACTAGACATCTAATAACACTAACAGCTACAAAGTGTAAGAAATATTGAATTTCTTGTATAATTGAAGGAGCGAAGTGAGTTCTCAATGTTAGCTCGACCACATGGCATTTGTCTGTCTGTTCGTGTTTATCTGTCTCTCTATTTGTTTACCTATCTGTCTGTCTATTTAGGGTACGTCTAACGATAAATCTTGAATGAGTCAACCGATTTTCGTTAAACTGGGCACGTGTGTCCATACTTTTACCTGGTAGCCCCACTTATTGTTTTTTAAATTGTTCCAAAATAGAAGTCAAATTTTTAAGAAACTCGTAAAAACTATGTGTGAGGCATCAAGATAGGAGGAATTTATTGAGAATACATAATTACAAAATTATTTATTATTATCTTTAATAATTTGACAAAATTAATATCTGTTGACAACCCTTGCAAATTTAGGAACGACTGCAAAAAGATTGTAATCTATGTTTACAAAAAAAATGTAGGCCTACATATTGTTTTCAGGTATGTATATATGTGAAAATTATTAGATATAAGCTACAAGCCTATATATATCTATGAAAGCGCGCATAAACATAAAAGCTAGGACTAAATGATTTGGCATTTAGGTATTATGGTTTAACTAAAAAACTAATACAGCAGCTGTCATTTTTTATTTACTATTGTGTGATTGCGTTAAATTTTAATTTTCCTAAAAAGAAGATAGGAAAGTAATCGAAGTTTTCGTAGTTTTCTGATAAATAAAAATTCTCAAAAATGAAATGCATCTAATAATAAATATATTTCTTCAATACAGTAGCCAAGTCTGCAGCACAGGGAGCTTCCTAGTATTAGAAATGTTGACTTGTAAATATAAGACACGATACCCGAATAAGAATAAAATGTAGAAGACGTGTAGAATGTAGAATAAAAGTAGTTATGTTAGAATTTTATTTCTTAACATTTTCTTCCGGCCCGATGGACCGTGGTCCTGAACGTTTCGACTATTGAGTCACCGTCAATGGCTGCACTGTCCATGTACTGCTCCTCCCATGACTGACGATGCTGCAATCATATTGACATTTGCAATTGGACTGTTCTCTGACTGACCATACATTTAAAAATTTTAGAAGTTTATCAAATTATTATCAAATTTTCCTTCTTATATTTTAAATTTACAATTCAAGTTACAAAATTTACTAAATTTTATGATTAAATGGAGTCTACTAAAATAATGATATAAATCCTGTCACAAACCAGCCGTAGTTAAAGTTTGCCAAGCGTAGCCCAATACCACTGTTTGTTACAATACACAGCTGTGGTAATGTTCGCTGAATTTTGGTGGCTGTTTATTCAGCGCAATAAAAGAGTCTGTTAGTGGAAGTGTCAAGTATTTAGTGGTTTATTTGTGTTGCTGTCTACTGTAATATTCTTTAACTTGATAACTTTTATTATTTATTGTGATAATTCACATTGCATAAACATGTAACCAGAGAAACTACTGTAATACGATTATGTTTTGTAAAAGAAATCAACATTTGAGTTTTGATTTTGTTTGAGTTCAGTAGTGCCGCTGTTTTAAAATTACGACCCATCCAATCTTCCTAACAGTATTAATAAACAGGGAAGATTGACATATTAATAAACATGAAAACTCTGAGAAAAGCTCGACCACAATAAAAAAAAAGAAAAATGGCTTCCTATGTGCGCCTTAGAAGAATGGAACCAGAAAGGATAGCAAATAAGATTCTCAAATATGGGTGTAAGAAGTCTATCAGGATCTAGATAGATGTTGAGTCAGGGAATAATATATAGGAGACAGAAAAATGTTGAAAAAAATTGCTCAGGTGAAAGATTTTTTAGAAGAGAAGCCAAGGAGAACCGAAAGGATGTTAACGGAAGAAGAATGAGCAAGAGCGAACCATAGAATGAAAGAAAACTGGCGAAGAAGAAAAAATGTCAGAAGTGAAGGAAGTTGTGTAATCGCAGCCCATATATGGCTGAAACGGAAAGAAGGAAGGAAGGAAACAGGGAAGACATTGGTTATGGAGATTCTTCTGTGTTCTATGTGGCCTTACAGGCTGAATACATGCAACTTAGAAAAGCGTTTCTCAAACAACGCTCGCCAGTCTCTTCAGGATCTCGGAGAACTGATTGGAAAAAAAAATTAATAGGAGACTAATCCTCAAAATTTGGTTCGAATTCGTTCTCAAACGTATTGCATTTGTTGTTTCTGTTTAAATAATTAAGTAACACCCTTATTTCTGTGAACTTAGTGGATAATATAAAATTGTGAATACAACAAACCTGACGTTTAATATATCCAGTTACTTACAAATACCTTCCGTCATCAATAATGGCGTCATTCAGTTTATTATCTTATATATGTTAAATGAAAATTAGGAAACCGTAGTGAATTTCTCTCTTGAAAAGTTCAGCTTGATAAAATTTTCTCCTGAAAAGTGGTCCGCGTTTCAGAAGGTTTTGGAACCACTGAACTAGGAAAAACATGTTTATTTTATTCGCACATATAATACATAGTAGTAGTAGTAGTAGTAGTAGTATGTAGTAATATGCCGTTCAAAGATGTTAACGAAATATTGCAACATCAAGAGACGGGGGAAGCAGAGTATATTAAAAAAATGTTTCTTCCAGTATGGTTATGAAGTAGCGAAGGATTATAATCTGTGTCTCCCCGGAGGGAGTAAACAACCAGTACACGCGTTAATCCTTCAAAGTCGTGTGTTCATCCCCTTCCTGAGTCACTCCTACACGTTTTATTTATTTATTGTTATCATTTTCTTTATTACTCGAGCAGCAAAACAACGACCATGAAACAGATGTTTATTGTTTTCACATAACTGAACATAATTACGAATCGATTTATTCGTGTTTGTTGTGATACAAGATATTGCCCGTCGATATTGTTTATTATTTATTGTGTGGACATGTAATTTGCAATTTTACGTACTGTTGTTATTGCTGCTGCTACTACTACTACTACTACTACTACTACTACTACTACTACTACTACTACTACTACTACTACACTACTACTACTACTACTACTACTACTACTACTACTATGTATTATTATTATTATTAAATTTTTACGTCATGTGGTGACTCACCTGAGTAATTGTATTTATTCTAATTTAAACAGCAAACCTGTTATTTCCCAGACAGGTTACATAAAGTAAATATTTTCCTTCCAATAAATAATGTAGTACAAACTTTCAATAGATACCATTCATATTTTATTATTTTGTTGCTGTATTATATCACTAATATTGATAAAATATTAATAATATTAACCCACTTGATACAACAGGTCAAGTTATATTAACTGATGATCTAAAACATTATTTGTTTTTGATATACTATACACGTACATAATTGTTGGCAGAAGATGTGAAAACATTGGAATAAATGTAGAATGAAATGGATAGTATACTGTAGGATGCTTATGGGTTGAGAACTAGTATAGATAAAACTAAGGTAATGAGATTTGGCAGGGGAGATGCCGGTAATGAACTAAATATTAAAATAGAGAATGAAGAATTGCAAGAGGTGACAGAATTCTACGGTGTAGAGAGCAGAATCACAAAAGACCGAAGAAGCAAGGAAAATGTTAAAGTAGGGTTATACAAGGAAAGAGAGTTTTCTTTAAGAAAAAACACTTGCTTATATCAAACGTGGAGTTAAATGGTAGTAAACAATTTTTGAAATTATATGTAGGCATATAAAGTGTGGCCCTTTACGGCAGTACTATGGGCATGGACTATGGGGAACCAGACAAGAAATGAATTAATGTTTATATGCAATGGACTGTTGTTAGTGGCTTCACTATACAAACTTTATAGTCTTGAACAATACGATTTTAAAAAATTGTGTTACCGTATAGGCCTACTCGCAGTGACACAGTTTTCAAGGGACTATATAATTTCGCGGATGTGTATTTTCAAGTATTACCGTGGATGTATAACTCCGTCTTCTTCAAAAGATCCACCCTTTAGCAGGTTGTCTCCCAATGGTCCTTTCTTCCGCAAAGTTCATTTAACCTAACGTACTTTCCTATTTTTTAAATATTTTTTTTTTTATAACCCTGAAGTGTTTCTTACTTTAGAATGATGGTTATATATTCATTAATAATTTTTCATTTACAATCTTTGTTTATAATATCCCCACTTCTTCTCCTAAGTTTCTTTCTCTCTCTTCACTTATGATTTTTATTATGTTATAATTGCCACCAGATTTACAAATTTGTAACCTTCTTCTAAGAAATGTCTTGTGTATAACGAATTCGTGGTTATTACACCTTCACCCTTCTTATGTTCTTTAAGCCACTTGAAAAACTGACGACCTGGGAAAAGGTATCTTCTGGGAAATGTTGTATTATTCTACATCAATAACGTATATATAGGAAAACAAGTTAATACTTTTCTTTTGGTGATCGATAGCGTAAGTACCGATGTCGGATTACAACGCTAATAAGCTTATAGTGGTTAGTAAATTTAAAGACTATAAAGTTTAAAGAATTAATGCTCTCGAAATCTAGCTCTACAGATGGGTGATGAATATTAGGGGCTAGACAGATCAGGTCAGAAATGAGGATGTTTCGTAGTGAGTTGGAGTGAAAACTCCGAGAGAAGGAACAGGCTTATGAGATGTATTCTGAGACAGTACATTAGTTGTGGGCATGTGGGTGGAAAACAGCGTCGAAGGAGACCACGCAATGTTGATATGAATTATGGGGGTTACGTTGAAGTAAATAGGGTTGACCAAGATAGGGACGACTTGAGAATCGCACCAAACCAGTCAGAAGACTGATGACTAGAAAATAAAAAAAAAAAGATGAAAGATATAATTACAGTACATATAGGCTGGAGATTTTAAGGCAGAAATAATTATTAATTAAGGGTTTAAATATTTGAGATTTACGCCTTTCAGAATATATGAATTTTAAGTGTCTCTGAAAAATATATCTAATCGTCATCATTGAACGATCGAAGTGACTTCTCAGTTTTAACTCGACCGTTTATCATGTCTGTCTGTCTGTCTAGGGTATGCCTCACTATAACTTTTGAATGCATCAACCTGTTTTCGTAAAACGTGTCCATATTTTACCCTACAAACCCCTATTTTTTTTGAGGTTGAGTACCCAAAAATAGGACGGCGGGAGGCAAAATATGAGAGGTAAAAATTGTGCAAAAATCACGAACATCCACGTGGGTATCAAATTAAAGGGCATTTCAACCAAAATCTAAATATAGTGTTTAACTGTGGAGAATTACAAAATTTAGGGCACCAGCGTTTAGAAACGTGACTAAAAATTTGAATAAATTTGAAACATTCACCCCCGGGTGTCAGAATAAAGGGAATTTTAACTCAAATCCGAACGTAGCGTTTATTATGAAATTTTTTTAACTTCAGGGCACCCCAGACTAAAAATGGAAGTTAAATTTTTAGAAAATTGTAAAAGTCTTTGTGGAGCATCATATTATGAGAAACTTTCTTCAAAATATAAATTCGATACGGTACCTTAAATGATTGCGAGTATTAGTATTTCTCAACACTCCTTGCAAATTTTGGATCACCTTTAAAACGTAATTTTGAAATTTACCTAATAATAAATCTATTTCGTTCAAATAAAAATAAGCGACTTCTGCAGCTCAGGGAGCTTACTAGTTTAAAAACTAGTAATATATTTGTTTATTTTCATTTCTAAAAGACAGTATCCACATATGAATACGGAACCACGATGGGCAGTTGGAGGCATGCTATCCATAAAAGAAGGGGAAGGTTAAAGCGATTCGTTTCTCAAATGTTGCTGCATATTATTAACGCAGGCAAGGTGCGTAGTAGTTAGAATTCAGTCTGTTAAAATAGTATCTAATCATGTGGTAGCCATGTTACCGTAATGCGACATTACATCCAAACTATGTAGTAAATCAAAACATTACAGGTCTGTAAAATAAAATAAGTACCTTTATATTTGTTTATCATGTAATGTCCAGTTTATTTTATGCATCATGTAATACAGTTTAGTGCCTTTTTCTACTTTTTTCTTCCACTTCTTGAGTTCCTTCTTCATCTATCGTCTCTCCCAGATATTGAAAAGCTTTTACTTTCTTTAACATTATTTTTCAATTTCATATCTTTTATTTCTTCGTCTGTAGCCTTCATTTTGGTTTTTCTTTTATAACTTCTCACTCCATTCTCTCCAAGTAGGCCTAGAAGGTTCATACATTTCAATTCTCTTGTTCCCTTACGTTTAATTTATTTTGGTATTTTTAGCCACCCGTACCTCATCGCCTACGAGTGCCTTCACAGATGTTTACACTTTCCAAGTTTAAATGTATTTAAATTTTTAAAGAAAAAGTGCCGTACACTTTAATGTTTTTTTTTACTTTATTAGCATAGTTGTTTATGTACAAGTTCATAAAATGTTACAGATCATGTAATTGAGAACAATTACTTACACTGTTAGGACTATTATCACTTTATCATTTATACTATTATTATTATCATTTTTATTTTCTTATTTACGAAATACTGAATTCATACATCTTGTAAATTTTGGTATTAAAAATGTCGTGCGATCCGAGAACTGTGATATTTTAACTCTTAGTGTACAAAGTGTCATATTTTTATATCAAACGTTTCCACACAAAAAATATGCAATCTACTTGAAATAAATAGGTAGGACAAGAAAACAATATTACGTCGTTTGTGTTCGCAATCGGAAGAGAGATAGCGCTGAATTAAAATTAATAACATTTGCATTGAATCTGTATCGGCCAGACTGTAACAATGAAAAAACGCGTCGAACGGTATAATTTAAAATCATTTCTACTGAAATTTAAGAGATACATTTTTATACGGAAAGATTGTATCATTTTTCAAAGTAAGTGAAAATTCTCACGCACCAATAAGTAGAGCCCATCTATTTCTCGCTTAGCCGGGTCTGTTGTGCAGCAAATCTGCCTGGAATACGCAAGCAGCCACAATCAATCATTGCCGTATACATATTTATTGTCTCTAAAACAGACCACCACCTCCACCTTCCTCCATCAAGCACGAGGTAAAATTTTTGTCAGCTTATTATCGTCCCAACGCGACATTAGGGTTCCGCGCTACTCTACTTGTAATTCATATTTATATTTTAACAGCTTTTTGTTCCAGTTATTTTCTTGGTGTCTAAATAACTTTTTTTATGTTTGTACTATCAAAATATTTTCTCTTATTTGTGTCATGTTTCGAGTACTAATCAGTACGCTCATCGTCAGCCATATTGATTTTCTGTCTGGTGATCTGTGTGCTGGTTGGTTGGTGATGTTGGCTGTTGTTGTCTTTTGGTTAATTTTTGTTGATGGGTGTTTCCGTTGTATTGTTATTTGACTTGGTGACTTTGTTTTGTGATTATTTCAAACTTTTAGTGTTTTAAAAATAGTGTCATGTCTTTTATTGATTTGTACTTGTTTACACGCTAATTTTGTTGCGTTTCGTGGTTGCATATGTATAGATATTTTCAAACGTTTGTTACAGTGCCTTTGAGTTGTATATGTTTTATAGATGTCTGAGATTCATGTCCTGTATTTATTGTGTGTATTCATAAATTAGATTTTAAATGTTTGTCTTTGTCCGTATTTAAATGTTCAATATATCGATTTTTATTTGCTCTTGTCTACCCTATGTAAAATTTGTTGCAGTATTTGCATTATATTTTGTAGATTCCATTGTTTAGAGTATCGTTTTATTGTAAGAATTGTTATTTATTTATGTATTGTTTCTATTTGTTTTGTATGCTAATTTAACATCTGTATTGTTAATAGTTCAGAAAGTTTCTTCATGGCACTGTTTAGGTAAGTGACTGAAGCTGTATGTAGGCTGTGACTGAAGGTTGTAAGTTGTGTGTTTTATTAAACAAGCGAGTGAGTGATCAGTTTTAAATCGACCGTTTGGCGTTTGTCTGTCTGTCTCACGATAACTTTGGAGCAGGACAACCGATTTTCATAAAACGTGGCATGTCTATCCACACTTTACCCTAAACAACCCTGTTGTTTTCAAGATTAATTCCCAAAAAAATAGGAAGGAAGGAAAACATATAAGGGGTCCAAATTGTGAAAAAATCGCAAAAGCCCATGTCGCGCATCAAGTTAAACGGACTTCGACATCTGAATAGCCTATAGTGTTCATTTTTGAAAATTTCAAAACCTTGACGTCAAGACCCCAAAATTGGGTGAAAATTTTTATAAAAAACAATATTGTAAATAACAATGACAATTTTTTAAATAACGAAGTTCCTTACGAATTAAAATATAGAGTCTCACATGCAACTCTATACGCTTCTTATAGGCCTATTCCTTTGTTCATCACATGGTTTATTTCGAGCGCAGATACAGCCCATAAAATATATGCATCAGGAGTTTCCTGTTTGTTATAAACATAATAACAATAATCCACTAATTAGAGAACAAATTAAATAAAAACTAAACAAATTAAATTAAATTTAATTTTTAAAAGCCTAATTAGCCTAATTATTTCAGATATTAAATGTTATTAAAAATTAATCTCATGAATAAAACGTAAACATTTAGGTTTACAGTATAACCGTTAAACCCACTGATTAGATAAGAAAACATTAAATAATCGAAATATTTCAGTTGAAGTACAAACTGATTATTCGTTTAATATATGACAGTTTTTCACGATGCAGTTTTTATCTGCAAAACGTACATAAAGGGAACTAATATTAAATCCCACTTGAAGAAGAAATCTTCGAAGTATTAGTTTTGATTAATACTACTATTACTGCAAGAGGCTAGGAGCTTAGAAAGTCACTGCTATAACAGAACATTAATTAGTAAATTGTAATAAATAAAGTATAACGTAATGTATAACTCGAAAGGTAAATTGAATAATGATACACTATGATCTATACGCACATATACAAATGTCTCTTGCTGTAACAAATTTTACCAAATTTTCTACGTCTTTTCCTGCGCAGAAAATGTTTCTTGTATTGGCTATACACAGAAGTGGTTCAATTCAAGTATTTTAACTACACATACGTACGCACAATGGTGTGTGTGTGTGTGTGTGTGTGTGTGTGATAGGTTATTGATAAATCCAAAGAATAGTATACCGACGTGTGGAAAACCGGCAAAAAAAGAATCGTGTACAGTATTAAGAAACACAAGAGAAACGTAGTAAACAAGTACGGGAGTGTAAACTCTGAGCAAACACAGACTTATCACAAGTGTTTATCGCGTGGCTCAGACGGTGTAAAGTTTTCACGACACATAATCTCGAATCAGAACAAAAGAAAAACTTCGTATGAAGAGATACGAGGGTATATTCAGAAACTTAAATTAATTATTCGACTATCAGGCAGCGTACCTACTTATTTCAGATTGTCAGTTAATGAAAAGATATTTCTCATAGAACGACGTACGGTATTTCCTGAAGGTACCTTAAACAAGGACGTGCGTTAAGGGAGCTACTGACTTCATGAGACGAATAGATCATTATGTCATAATATGTTCAAGTTCACGCACAGTATTCAGATAAATGATGAGAAAATAAAATGTATTAAGTTTGCGAATGACACTGCAGCAGTCACCTATTCTGAGAGAAGAATTAATGGGTTGCTAAAAGCGTTCTCCGCAATTCATGCAGAATGAAAATTAAAAGTTGTGTTAATGAATGTTAATGAAATGTTGTTTAACGACATAAACAAAACTAAAGCGTTAAATATAAGAGGAGAGAAGAAAAATCCTAGATGTTATGATAGTTAATAAAAACTTCGAAAAGATAAAACATTCCTGTATTTGAAATATCTACTGGGCTGTTTGGCCGTGGTCCAAGGTTTACATTCAAACCAAACGTTTCAGCAGCACCTCTGGCTGCCATCTTCAGTGGATATTCGAGTCAACCTAACGCGAGGTGTCGTACGTCGGCCCACAGTAGTGAAGGCCTGACGTACGACACCCCGCGTTAGGTTGACTCGAATATTCACTGAAGATGGCAGCCAGTGGTGCTGCTGAAAAGTTTGGTTTGAATGTAATCCTTGGACCACGGCCAAACAGCCCTGTAGATATTTCAAATACAACTGACACCGGCCGTGAAAGCCTTAGAACAATATAAAACATTCCTGTTACCTATAAAGTATAATTATTGAAGACAGATATTTGGTCGAATATTTGGAATATGAAAAATAAAAAACGCCTCGCAAAAAAAGAGTCTTGAAGTACAACCTCAACAACACATGGATAAGGATGTTTTGAGACATCGAAGATATGGAGCGCATTTCTCATGGGAGTGAGGTTTAAACATTGAAAAGCAGAAGACTTATCCCAAAGTAGGAGACTGTTGACATGGCAAAAAACTTCTAAAATAGTTGAACTAAAAAAAAAAAAAAAAAATCATATTAATTACAGGGGAATGAGAGATACAATGAAGCATAGCTTCCTCTGGACAGGACCGTAGCCTTCCTTTGGAGGTGATTTCCCCAGCATCACTGCGATCCAGACGATTTTACTTTGATATGTTGAAGCCAATAAAGTTTCTGAATCGCTTAAGGAGAGCGGGAAGGCCGTATCCCGTCCATGTTAAATTAGCTATGTTTAGTGGCACTTTCCTAAGAAACTTTAAAATATACATATACCAAATTTCTTGTGCCTTATACCCAACTCCTACTTAAAAGCTGGTAGCAGAATTATTAAGTTTAAACAAAAAATGGAGCTTTGACAATTATTTATTTCAAACAATAAAAATAACCCATATTTTATAAAATAAATACTTTTGTGTCACCAGACTGGAGCTTAGTACAGTAATAATTCTGCTACGAGATGTTTCGGATATATGAAGAAATATGTGTAAAAAATTTCAAGTTTCTATCATTAATAGTTCTTGAGAAAAATATACCTTTATTGAGAAAAAATGCCTATTTTCGAGAAAGAAGCTTTAAAGTTTTACTCACTTTTGACATTGAGATTTATCTCTAAAACAGCCCTGCTCCATAGTATGGATCATCAGCCTGTAAATTCTGGCAATAAAGCAGCCTTTCCTTGCTTCTTTTAGCTTGCCTAGCTTCTTTTGTCACACTTTCTGCAGTTTTTTTTTTGCTTTTTCAATCGCACGATATCGAGATCCACTGATTGCTTGCAAAATTTCAGTCCTAATTTTATATAAATGGCTAGTTTATTACTAAAGCTATCATTAAAGTTAAAAACAGCATCATATGCACCTAGATTCAGTTTACTCAGCCTAACAAATACGAGTTTAACCACACAACACTGTTCAAACTTTCCTTAGGGTTCTGTGTATGACCATAAAGGCATTTTTTAAGAAGCTCTGGGTTCGCTATATCTTTATATATCTTCTTTATAGCTGTCATAATATCTAGTGGCAAACTGTTTTTATGGTGATATGTTTTATTCAAGTCTTGGGCTTTATTGTATTTGCACCATGAACCAGGCCCTTGTGGACATGCTATGGAAGTAGGTAGTCCAAAGGTTTTGTTTCATGTCATGAAAACTTGATTCACCTTCTTATTGCTAAGTCGTAATAAACATGAAGTTTATCTATTTTAGCATCTGTTAGTCTATTTTCCCCTCCTATTGGCTTTCCATTAAACTCCTTCACAAGCCACTAAACCTCACATAACCTTTACACAAGTTCTATATAACCAAAACTATAAACAAAACTGCTGTTTTTCAAACAGCTGTTATTGAATGGCTAACTGTTGCCAACATACACAAATGAAATATCATTAGTTTGACTTTTACATCTTTGTTATATAAAGTGTTTGCAGACAAACCTATGCGAAGCTCTGTTAACGTTCATTCAGACGTCTGACATATCTTCATTGTTTTATTTTTTTAATGCCTTACACACCTCAGTTGAAAATAATAATAACATATTCTGAAAGAGGACATAGCATAAAACAAAATTCAGCAAAAAACAAAAAATTTAAAAAAATGTTGTAGCTTTCCTGCTCCCCTTAAGACTTTTATTTGTCTTATTTTAGTTTGTAATTGAGCCTTGTACATTGAATGCAACAACCACAATTATTCTACTGATATTGTTCTTGCAGATCATCATCCGTGCCCATTCAAAGCACTTCCACAGAATATCTCTTTGAATCAGCTGTAAGGACTAGGAAAGAACGAATTAAGAATATGACCACCAGAAATCCGTTCCAGTGGAAATCAGTTCTCTGTACCTAAGAGAGAAGAGTAGTGAAGTAGTTTGGTCACACAATGCATGCGGACAAAACGAAGCCGAAACTTGTGGACACGCGCAAAGAGGGAGACCAGATGATGCGGGTCGACTGTATAGAAGAGGGAAGACCTTGCTCATGATAGAAGGGACGAACGGCTCACAGCGCATTACTCTAAAAGGAGTTAGAAAAGAAGATCTCTTTGACACAAGCAGATTCCGATCTGTTCTTCTCCTAGAAATGACATTACTCCGGCTAAGAAACATTCTTTGCCCGGCCCTTCAGGTTACTGAGTACTATGTACAGATATTACGTTTACGTAATATTCAGACAAGATAACGAAACGAATTATGTTATATTTTTGGTAAGAAAGAAGGGCCGTGAATCGAGGATCGAAGAGATAGTTCGAAAAAGACAACGATTTTACACATGGAAAGAAGAAAAAATTAAGAAAACCACAAAGTAAATGCACATGATTTTAAAGTTTTAAATGAAAGTAAAATTGGGTTACTAAATTTTGTAAATAAGACAGAATTGTAGCACTGATATACTAGACTCGAGTTAGAAGAACCTTATACTGTAATTAAAGTACTTTAATAATACCCATCATCAATTTATTGGAGTAATTAACGATTATTCATGAAAAAGTTGTAGAAAATAATAGTAAAATTTCCAGAATTCCATGAAAATCCTTGAACTTCTATATGATTAAAAGCAGCACATTGTTAAACCAAATCGAGACCTATCCCTCAGATTGAAAGTTTCTGATTATCAATTAGCATTTTGTAAGGAAAGGGAACTCAAGAAAAATACTTACTACACAGTTATTAACTAATAAGTAAAAGCCGTAAAGTACAACAGAATGACCACCAGGAGGACAAATGTTTACAATCTATATACATGAAACACGAATACGAACAAACATTACTTTTATAATACCCGCATCTAATGAAATAAAACTCACTGTTGTAGACGCAAATATTAAGTAGTTTGCAGTATGTTGTCTTCTGCCTCGATATAACGCTGTGAAACGTGGAAAGATTCCATGTGTCTCTTTCTAATATAATCTCTAAAATGTCAGTCGAAAACTGTAAAATCGGTTTGGAGGTTGTTGATTTGGAGAGTCACTACTGTTGTTCGAGATGGTCAAATAATTCTGTACTTCTTTTTTTTCACCGTTTTTTAACTAACTTCAAAATTTTCTGACTACTTCATTTTGTAGTGTTTTATGCTGAACGTAATAATATACGACGCTTGTCGATGCCACACGTGGAAACATGAGTTATTTTTTTAAAAAATTGCAAATGTACAATGCATAATCATATTTGTCGTGTATGATCTCAATTTTCGTAACATCTACCGTTTTATATATTCTGATTTTTATACACGTATTATACTATATAATTTATTTATTTAAAGTATGCGTTATTTGACAAAAACACTATAAAAATTGTGTTACGGTTTGTTTACATACAAGGGTGGACCTGGGTTCATTTACCCTCATCCAACCCTATATACACTTGGAGCAACTCGATGCTTTCTTGGCTAAACTGATGCTTCCATAGCTTCTTATCACCTTGTAGCCTCAAGCTAATATGTATCGTAACAAGACACACACACATACACACACACACACACGTGTTTGTGTGTGTGTGTGTGTGTGTGTGTGTGTGTGTGTGTAATATATATATATATATAATCACTTTCTTCTACAGTTCGTTTCCTGATGTATATAAAATATTTAAAATTTGTATTTACTTTACCTCAAGATGTTATTTTTCCTTTATTTGGAACATGTTTCGAGAGCTATTGTGATCTCATCCTCAGCCTTCGCAATTCTGCGTCTAGTGAAGTACCTGTGTATGTATGTATATGTATGTTCTAGTATATATGTATACCGTACTATATATGTACCCTAGTATATATACCGTAGTATAAATATATAGTATATAGTAGTATATAGTATATAAATATATATACCGTAGTATATATGTACTAGTATGTATGTACCTGTGTGTATGTATTAGTATTTTATTATTATTATTAGTAGTAGTATTAGTAGTATTTATGTATTAGTATACACCACAATCACACACAAAAATACCACTTTGAGATATCAGAGACCAACAGGAGACCACAATGGTGACAGACCAACACACAGGTACTTCACTAGACGCAGAATCGCGAAGGCTGAGGATGAGAGCACAATAGCTCTCGAAACATGTTCCAGTTCCAAATAAAGGAAAAGTAACATCTTGAGGTAAAGTAAATACAAAGTTTAAATATTATAAATATAAATATATAATTAAAGAATATATGTTTAATAGGTGCGGAATAATACGTTACTAGATTGATTAGATCTCGTTACCCATAGTGTAACTGGAATCAACAAGCGTAGTACATTAAAGATCAATCTCATTCAGTGTTTCCACTATTTTATCAACACTTAAGAATACTGTCCAGGGCCTTTCCTTACCACATAACAAGCCCATTTAACCATTTAAGCTATTCTATCTGAATATTTTGGATTATGGCCATATACTGCTGGCCAGTATATTTTCCCTAATATTTTTCTCTCGAATGTTACCATCGAGTTTTCGTTGCTTCTGAAGGACCCATGCTTCTGAAGCTAACGATAGCTTTGGGACAATCAGTGTTTTTCAAAGTAGTCTCCTCGTTACCCTTGATGGCAGTTTCGAATTAAATGTCCTTTGTAACCTGAGGTCTTCTTTTGTGTTGCGTCTTACAAGTGAGTCAGTTAAACAGACTGTCTTCTTTACTCTTACTTTAATTTCTTGTCTTTTCAGCTAACCTTAAAGTTGATCCAAATAATTGTGAACTGTTAGAGGGTATTTACATCACTTTCAAGTGCAACCGCTACTTTCGTATTTGTAGTTGTTCGGGGGTCTGTTGTAAGTAGCCGTCCTAAAACGCTTCCTCATGTGATGGTGAAATTGTTAAACTCCTCGATATTTATTCTAGTTACAAATTTTCGGACGCATAAATAGGAGTTTAAGACTTTGAAGTATGGTGCAGGATTTTGATGAGTTTGGAGTACAGGAGATCATCCTGCCTAACGTCCGTCTAACGTCTAATAATGTTGATGTGCAATATTTTTTGTTTTCTAGCTCTTCCGTTATAACCTTTGAACTAATACGGAAATAACAACGCTGGTCGCTCATAAATACTGCACCGCACTCAATAGGCAATGTTGGCGTGTTTCCACCCTTATTGTATTTAAGCGAACTTACAGATTGGATTTAAATAATTATAAACGAATACAGTATTGTATCACGAAACCGACTGCTGTTCTATGTATGGAAACAAACACGCCATGCCGTGTTTTCCGTTTCTCTTATAATGACTTTTTTTTATAACATTTGTATAAACACAGTGTGTAATGTTTTATACCCACTTCTGCATTTAGTTATCCCTTAGTACACGTGATATTCGCGTTGGCAGCAAATTGCTGCGATTACCACAACACGGCTAGAAAACACCAACTAGTCAAACTTTATGTGCGGTAAAGAGGCATGTAGGCCATAAAGTCAGGGATGTCTTATGGGAGATGGAAATGTGCATGGCCCCCAGGCGGCAACAGCATCTAGGCTCTGGTTACATAACCGTTTTTTTTCGAATTCTAATTTCAGAAATTTGGATCAGAGAGGAATAGAAATCTTCAAAACAATTTTATTTAATTATCAAAATCAAGGTATTGCTTTGTGCATTTACTCAACATTACTTGTCACTGCTGCTGAAAGTGAAAGATCGTCTTCCAAGCTAAATATTATTTTTTTTAAATGATTAACATCAACTACGGCTCAAGAAAGGCTATAAGATCTAGCTAAATTAAGAATCGGAAACAATAGGTCTATTGATATAGATATACATAATATTGTAAAAGAATCTGTGATAAGAATCCGTCCCCTAGCTAGAAACGCCGCTGAAGACGAGCCAATGCATTCTGAAAAATTGTTAATAATGCAGGATAATTGATTGGTTGTAGTGAGTCGGTACCTTGGAACGACGGGAAACGATTTTAATAATATCACACATTCAAGCGAGATACATATCCGTTGATAGCTTAAACACGTTGATTAAAAACAAAAAAGTGGACTCTGTCTTTAAAGACATCAGTAAAGTATTAACTTTATAAAGACATCTGTGTTTAAAGCGACGTTCTGATTACAGCTATCATCAGTTATAACACGCTACGCTGAAGAGATAGGGACCACGTGACATTTTGCACGAGCTGTTTGAGCGGCAGAATTGCGCAACGCTCTATATCAGTGGTTTTCAAGTTAAAAGCCCCTAAGGGCTTGTTCAGGTAAGACTTGAAAACTGGAATCTATCTGCGGACTACCTAATAAGCGACCAATTTTCAACAGGTAACGTAAAAATAAAAATGATAGTATTTAATGTAAATAAGTAAAAAGAGGTAGTTTAGACATTTAACATATTTTACTGCATATCTTTAACGGTACCATCTTTATTATGTCATTATAATAATGAAGGTACAAAAAAATATTGCACATTGCATATTTATATAAAATCTTCAACGTGAAAACAGATATGGGTCTGCTGCACACATTAAAGCAGGAAGGTCCACATCGAGCTTAAAACACATTAACGTAACTCTGAATATCATGTCTGTTTTGTTGTATGGGAGCAAGACCTAGAAAGTCACAATAGAAATTACCAAGTGGCTGTCGGTCTTAATCAATAGGTGCCTGAGGAAAATACTTCAAATTTTCTGGCCAAACATTGTTTCAAATGAAGATCTCTGGAGGATGACAAACGAGGAACCCATTGCCACCCAGATCAAAAGGAGAAAATGGAGGTGGACTGGATATACCTCGCGAAAGAACCAAAAAGCTATCGAGCGACAAGCCCTCTTTTGGAACTCTCAGGAAAGAAGAAAACGAGGAAGAGCAAGAATCTCGTGGAGGAGGAAAGACACGTTCCATTAAACAAATATAGTGAAATCTACTGTACGCTTATTAGTAAATCAGTGAAACCTTTTTTTCATAGGTTTCGTCTGAAAGACCATTCTTAGTTAAATTATTACTTTATTATTAATTTTCTTAATAAAGTAAATAAAGAATTTATTAAACTGGTTTTCCAAGATAAGATCGCGGGCCGTCAGTTAGAAATCACTGCTTTAAGTCATTCCAGATGCGTCTTCATGCGCCTCCTCCCAACCGTTGGTCGATTATTCTACTGGCATTTTTGTCACTTACAACATCACAGATGGGGTACAAATATAGCGATTCAGAAACGAAGTATAGTTTTTATAAGGCGACTCATTGCGGAAATTTGTTATTGGTGACTTGTAGTATTTTGTACGACACTGTTACTTAAATGGCATTTATTGTTTGTTGCGTTAGTGTTTTGGACAATCGTGAACTGTTGTATAAGAGTGTTTATTATTGTCTTTGTTTATTTAAACTATCGTTAAAGTTGTACATGCGATTTCACCTGGTATCAGTTACTGTTTCCCACTGTTCAAACACGACGTAACATGTCTGTCCCAGATAATCAGACGTACCACAGACATTCAAGCTGTGTACAAGAAAATATATTAAATGTTGAAAAAATGGAAGGAAAGAGTATTAATAAAAACGATGAGTAAACAAATGGATCGTGCGGTCGAAAAGTGTGATCGTGTGAATTTGTGACGATGCTGAGTTTCCTCAGAATGTCTACTTAAATTGTTTTCATTATGCAGGATTACATCAGGGGTCCACATCTTGAGGATACGGGTTTGGAAATTCCGGTGTGCCATAGCTGGATTTCTCACTTTGCTTCAACTTGTTTTGGGTGAGATTCCTTCCTTTAATATGTTCCTGTCTAGTCTCTCTTGATTAAATCTTGTTCTTTTCTGACCCCGACGCTATTAGAGTATTCGAGGGCTAGGGTGTTTTTCTGTTTTGATTCTAATTTCTTTTACAAACCAAAATATTATAAGCAATGGACAAAACGAAGTCTGGAAAGCCTACTCCAGGTGGTATGCCAGGCAATTGTATGTTAAATCCACCCTCTACGGAGGCTGACCCCACGGATTCTAGGGCGGGGGCCAACTATTGCTTATGGAAGCCCTTTTAGAAGGAGTTCTTTGGTTTCGAAATCACCTTCAAAGGGTTCAATAGAAACAACAGAACAGAAAGGCTTCAATAGAATTTTATCTGTTGGTCATTCGTCATTAAAAAAACAAAAATTACCTGTGGTTAAACAGACTGAACCACATTCTCAGAATTATCAGACTCCCATTGAAGAAAGTCAGTTAAAGACTCAAAATGAGTTTAAACTATGAAATGCATGGCAACAAGCTCTTGCTACTATAAATAATCTTCAAGTTAGTGTAGCACAGCTTTCTGAAAAGCTGCTAAACCTTGAAAAGCAACTTGTGGAAACCAACAAAAACCAAGAGATGGAAAGTAAAGTACAGTACTTTACTGATGAAGAAGAATTAGCAAAAGAGACCGAGTGGATAGTTTAAAAAAAAAAACAGAAAGAACAAAAAACTTAAAGCATCTGGTACACCTGAAACCTCTCCACAGCTTCCGATAGTGTCTGCAATTAAACCAAAAACTCAGCAAGTTGTACAGAAAGCTCCATTACCACCACTTAGTAATGTGGTTAATGTAGAAAAATATGAAGAGATTTATGAGGTACTCCAGGTGGCAGGAGTTGAACACAGGGTTATGTCTATGAACAATAATGTGTTCAAAATCAATGTGGCTGATGGTGAGCAGTATCGTCATCTCATAAATGCATTACATGAGAATAAAAAGGAATATTTTACATACGAAGACAAGCAGAATCGACCTGTAAAAGTGATGGCAAAGGATTTACACCCGGCATGTGATCGAAATATGATTCTAGAGGATTTGTTGGGTAAAAATCTGGAAAAGAAGGATGCTGTTAATATCATCAAAAAAGAGAAAGTAGAAGGTAATATTGTCATGAAGCCATTTTTTAAATTAACGTTTGGCAAGTCTAAGGGTATTAATAAAATATATGGGATTAGTACAATTCTGGGTCTAAAGGTTAGGATAGAACCCCTGCGTAAAAGATCAGCACTCATTCCACAGTGTAAAAATGTCAAGCGTATGGACACTCAGGCTTACTGCAACAGGGGCCCAAGATGTTTGAGGTAAACATCTAACTGCAGAGTGTAAAATTAAGAGACTCGATATAGCGACATGTGGAAATTGTGGTGAATCACATCCAGCAAACTATCGAGGTTGCATAGTTGCTAAGGAGCTCCAGGAGAGAAGAGAGAAAACTCTGGATCGTAAACAAAGGAATATCAGAATCTCCACCATTGAAAAAACTTATAAATTTAGAGAGGCTCAGACGAACTTCTTTGCACTATCCAGTGATGAGTCGACTCCTCAACAGAGTGCTAGTGGAGACCTACATGCAAAAGCAGCTAGGAGTGTTCCACAACAAAATGCAAAAAAGGCATTTAAACGTGATGATACTAGCCAGATTTTATTAACAATTTTAGTGAAGCTTACTAAGCAGGAAGAAGTCAATAAAATAATAATAAGTAGAATTACAAAGCTGGAAAACAGCACTATGGCTGCTCCCAATAAAAAGAAATGAAATGGCTACATCCATTAGAATTGCTCCTTGGAATTCAAATGGGTTACTTCAGCATGTTAATGAACTGGAAACATTTTTGTGGGATCAGAAAGTGGATGTTTGTCTGATTCTGAAACTCATTTTACTAGAGAAAACTTTTTGCAGATAAAAGGATTTGGCATGTACCACACTAGCCATCCCGACAACACAACACGAGGTGGGTCAACTCTAATAATTAAGGATAACATTAAGCATTTTGTGGAAGCTAGTTATGGAACACACGAAATGCAAGCAACAACTGTAAAAATTTTCTCGAGATGTAGGACCTTTACAGTCACAGCAATATACTGTTCACCAAGATATATGCTGGAAGTGGAAGATTACCTCAGGCTGTTCCAGGCACTTGGAGACCACTTTATATTGGTGGAGATTTCAACGCAAAACATACATATTGGGGATCTAGACTTATCACCACTAAAGGTAAACATTTAAATGACGCAAAGAAACTAGCAAAATGTGAGTGCCAGTCTACTGGGAAACCAACTTACTGGCCCTCAGCTCTAAATAAGGTGAGTGATCTAATTGATTTCTTTGTTCTGAAGAAAATAGCAGCCAACTATATTAGCTTTGAAGAATGCTATGACTTGTCATCTAATCTTCAAGAGATTACTTGCACCATTATTGGGAAATAAATGTACAGACTGGAATGGATTTAAAGAAGATCTTGAACAACGAATTGAGCTAAATGTTCCACTAAGAACAACAGTACAACTTGACTTGGAAATAGAAAAATTAGTGACTGATGTTCAGCAAGCCCCTGAATTAAAAAGAAAGTCACCGGGGTAGAATTATCCTATGAAAATTATAGATCTTGTTTCAAACAATAGGAAAGTACGTAAAAAATGGCAACTCACTAGAGCACCTGAAGATAAAACCAGCTAAGCCAGCAACTTAAAGAAGAAATCCGGTCGGTTAAAAAAAAAACGTTCACAAACTTCTTAAAAGAACTGAGAGATGATCAAGGCACAGATTCACTTTGGAAAGATACCAAGAACTTGAAAAGACCAAAAAGCCATAATCCACCCATCCGAAAAGATGATGGCAATGGCCAAGGAAAAATAGCGAAAAGGCTGAAACATATGCAGTACATTTACCTAACACGTTTCAGCCACATCCACTAACTGTAAATAAAATTCTTTCAGAGGTGAATAATATGGAAGACCAGCCAATAGGGCCTGAAACTTTTAATGAGATTCTCAGTGAGATACAAAAAGTCTTAGTGCTAAAAAACACCAGATTATGGCTTAACTGGGAAGATACCCAAAGAGTTGCCATATAAAGGAATAATGAAGCTTACACATTTATTCAACGGTTCTTTACGACTCCAATATGTGTTAATACAGTGGAAACTTGCCCAGGTGATTAGGATCTACAAAAATGGTAAACCGCCAAATGAGAAATCATCATATCGGCCTATATCCTTGCTGCCAGTTATATCTAAATTGTTTTAGAAACTGCTCCTCAAGCGTCTCAAACCTATTATATAGGATAACCAACTTATTCCAACCCACCAGTTTGGATTTAGCAATAAACACTCAACTATTGAACAAGTGCATCGGATTACAGATCGTTTCAGCGACCACTAGAAGAAAAGAAAATATGCTCCGCAGTATTCTTGGATGCGACTCAAGCATTTGATAAAGTGTGGCATGAAGGACTGGTATACAAGATGAAATTAAACCTGCCTAAACAGATGAGCCAACTTCTTTGAATCATATATATCAGAACGTCAGTTCAAAGTCAAGTGTGGTGATGATTATTCTAATTTAAAGAATATTTCAGCTGGCGTACCACAAGGGAGTGTCCTTGGACCTAATATATATTTGCTGTATACAGGAGATATTCCTAAATGTGATGGGGTGACAACAGCTACTTTCGCTGATGACACTGTTTTACTAGCTACTGGTGTTAGTATAGACGCAGCAACAGACGCTCTACAATCAGCAGTTGAATACGTCACTGGATGTGCAAAAAAAGTGGCTAATCAAGCTGAACGAAACCAAGTCTACTCATATCAATTTCACCAACCGGAAAATATAGTATTTATTTACCAATCGTAATCGATCAGCAAAGAATTCCACACGCAAGTTCAGTGAAGTATTTGGGCATGACACTGGATGCCAAACTTAGGTGGAAAGAACATGTTTAAGAAGAAACGAGAACTTGGATTATAATTGAAAATGTGGTGGCTGCTTGGAAGACACTCTGAGCTGTTGCTGCATAACAAGCTGTTGTTATACAGACAAGTCTTGAAACCAGTTTGGGTGTATGGTGTACATCTTTGGGGTTGTACTTTCAAATCGAAATTAAAATAATTCAGAATTTTCAAAATAAGGTTCTTCGCAGTATTGTTGATGCACCATGGTACGTAAGAAATTATGACATCCATCGGGACCTGAAAATGGACCAATTCTTCTTCTTCTTCGCACAGGCATCAAGAGCTAGATAACTCCGACGGCCCGATGTCCACAATATGCCGCTGTTGCCAAGGTTGTCTGTTTTTTAAAATATTTTTGAGGTTGTTCGCCCTTAACTTCAGTTCATCCCTTGCCAGATATGGAGTGGGGCAGTGAAGCAGAATATGCTCAAGAGTTTCCTCTTCCACCTGACACACAGTGCAAGTTGAGCTGTCTCTAAGGCCAAATCGATGGAGATAATTGGCAGTAACAATGTGTCCCGTCCTAGCTCTGGCTGCGAAGGTAGCCACCCGCCTCGAGACCTCCCTATACAATGAGGGATCCGCTGGCTCTCTTTGTATCTCAAAAAGCTGTCTACCCGTTGTCTCAGCCGCCCAGCTCTCTGTCCATTCTTCTCGTATTTTGGACTCGATGGTTTTCTCGCAGTTTTTGAGGGAATATTGCGGATGATATATTGGGGCCATTGAAGCAGCCAATCCGGCTAGTCTGTCCGCACACTCATTTCCCTCCACGCCACAATGCGCCGGGACCCACTGAAATACCACGCTCTTCTCCATCAGTTGCAGATGTCTATGCAGTTCTCTTATTTCGGCAACACGAAAATAATAGTCGCAGGGTTTTGAGGCCTTTAAAAGTTCCAAAGAGCATTTTGAATCTGTTAGTATGCAGACTTTCTTTTCTCTTTGCTCCAAACAGCTAACCAAAGCTGCATTAATTGCCGTCAATTCTGCGTCCATGCTAGATCTAGAATTTGTTGGAGCATAGAAGCTCTCGCCTGAGTTTTAGTTGTAATAGCCAGCTCCTGATTTCTTCAATTCTAAGTTGACTGATCCGTCAGTATAAATCTTAACATAATCAGAAAATGTGGTGTTCAGCAGTTCTAAGGTCTCCTGTCGAAGTAGTTCTGGAAGATCGAATTTAGTCAGTTTTTTCGGGAGCTCCAAATAAATTTCCATTTCCAAAAGGTCCCAAGGTGGTTCTTTAAAGCAAGGTGGGATAAGCTCTGGAGTTCCCACCATCAATTCCTTCAAGAGTTTTTCCGCTCTGCCTGTGAAGGCTTGAGGAATGCTGGAGGCAGCAAGTGACGACAGCGAATGTGACAATGGGAGTGAGCGATTCCTCACAATTTTCGTCAAAATCATTTTCTTAAAGTACAGATCGAGAGGCTCGATGGAGAGATCTATTTCCATGGCTGCTACTGATGTGGTTCTAGTACAGCCAAGGCAAGTCCTTATTACCGATGATTTTCTTTCCTGCTTTCTGTTTGTAAAAGTTGTGAAATGCTTCTGCTTTTTCTGAGTCCTCTTCCAGCCAAACTCCAGATGGTAATTTTATTTGTTCTATCTTTTTTCCTGTAGCGCCCTCAATTGCCCGAAACCTTCTCCACACCGCACTACTTGGAGTGTTTGGATTCATGGAACTGACAAATTCTCTCCATGACTTTCTCTTCGCCACCAGGATTGCCTTCCTCAAAACAGCATTGCACTTATTGTAATATATGCGATGTGTAGTAGTACGCTTCAGTTTCCATCTTTTCCTTGCTCTCTGGCGCTCTCTTCTTAATGTGCTTATTTCCTCTGTCCACCAACTATTGATATGGCTTGAATTCCCAGATGGCTTCTTTTTAGGAATGGATTCGTCTGCTGCCTTACGAAGAGCTTCCTCTATAGCTTCCACCGAGCACTCGTGATTTTGTGTTCTGCTGATCGCTTCTTTAAATGACTTCCAGTTGGCTTTCTTTATATTTTATAGTCCTTGAACTGCAGTTGGATTTTCCACCCTCCTCCTGGTAGAAATGAACTCGCAGCACACAGGGAAGTGATCACTTCCAAAATCTTTCCCAACATGCCAGTTTTGTACTCTGTTTGCAACTGCTGGTGATGCCATGGTCAGGTCCAAAGTACTAAGTGAACCGTTAGATGGAGACTGATGTGTTGCTTTTTGTCCTTGGTTCAGGAGAAGAACGCCATGTTTCTGGATCCACCTGTAAAGAATCAGGCCATTACCATTCTCCTTTCCAGTGTTCCAAGCTTTGTGTCTACTGTTGAAATCTCCCATAATACGGTAATTTGGGGAATCTGGAATTAACACATCCAGATCCGTCTCCTTGATACCCTGACCAGGGATGTAGACATTTACCAGAGTTATCAACCAGTCTTTGTTTATTCTCAGTTTTAGTTTCATATATTCCGCCTTTTCTGATATATGTATTTCCCAGTTTCCACATTTATAGATTCGTGGGCCAATGTAACCACTCCTCCTCCATTTCTCTCTTCACGTGACAAGTCAAACATAGCAAAGTCTCTGAATTTTGGGTGTAAAGATTTATTCAGTGGCAATGAGGACTCCTGAACACACACTATTTTAATGTTTCTCTCAACTATTTCTCGTTTCAATTCATCCACCTTCCTTCCCATTGATCTGGCATTCCAATGCATAGTAAGAATTTCTCTACTTTCCGTTAGTTGTGGTGAAGTGACTTTAGTTTTATAAATTTTAAGTTTTCTTTTTCTTCTTCTATCACTAAAATTTTGCCCTATGGAAATATGTCCCTTTTTTTTGTACTTCTTCCCAGTAATTCTTTTTGTAATTTAACAGCTATAGTCCTGCTAGGGCACCAAATTTCTGTTCTTTCTAATTTGTCTATTCCACGCTTTCTCATTATGAGGTTTTTGTCAATATTAAGCTGTTGTCGCATAGATTTTATGCTTTGTACTGTCCTTCCCCATAAAATAACATTTAATCTGTCAGGATGATTGCGTTTCGTTGATGAAACATGTCTTGAACCCTGATAAGGGCTTTTTGAAAGCGTTTGTTTTGGTTTTGGCATGATTTGTGGGACTTCTGGAAGAAGCTACTGCTGGCGTTTAGTTCCACTGTTTTCAGATATAAAGCACTGATTACAGCTATCCAGGGGCAGGACGAGGACCAACCAGCTTCACCCCCAAATTAACCAGCTTCATGGACCAATTAAATAATAATTTAATAAAAACTCTTTTTACAGTTTTTAAAACTCAAATAAAACAGTTTTTCTTAATATCTAAAAATAAAAATTACTTTCCACTTACAGTCACCAATCTATGAAGCGGTAGTAACTAAGATGACCGACTTTCTGAAACATGTAAGCTTTGTATTTTTTCAATAAAAGTTAGGGAGGTTTTCAATAAACTTCAATAAAATTCGCTTTTATTGTGTTTTGTACACGATAATTTTTTCCCCTAAACGATAACTCGATGCTTATCATTTGTCTCTCCTTTATTCTTTGCGCTTTGCTGTTTTTTCGATATTTGCTATTAAATGTCTAAATCTAGGAGCCAAACGTGAGAGCACCGGAAGAACACATTGGTCGGATATTTTTAGTTTTTATATGTTGGAGATTTTTCTTATTTTTCGAGACGTACCTGAATGTGTCAGTCTAACTGCTGTTCACACTAGTCTAATTCATCGTATTGTTTCTGCAGTTTGGTTTTGTTTTTTCGCAATTAGGCCTACAATCTGCCCTAAAATGTACTTTCTCTGTAGCCTGTTCAATTATTCTTTATGCCATCGTTACTGTTAGTTTGTCGTCGTGGTTAGTCATTATTTTTGTTTCGCTACAGATGATATTCAGGAATATTTTTCCGGCTTCCTTATTTAGTCCCTTATTAATCGAATTAAGTTTTTCCCCTTACCTGTTATTAATACTACACGATCGGCGCATATTAGATGAGTTAGGTATTCTCCATTTATATTAAATCCATATATATTCCACGTGTTAAAAGCAGTAACATATTTAATATGAAGAGAGAGTTATCACAGAGATATTATGATGACCGAGAAGTTGACGCGATATTTACTGCGATAATTTTCCGAGGAAAGGCTATGAGCACGCACGCACACGCACACACGCACACACACACACACACACACACACACACACACACACACACACACACACACACACACACACACACACACATGACAGTCACAAAATATCCGATCACCAACCTATTTTTGTGTTATAAAATCATGTTAGAGAAGAATATCTGCATAATACAACGCATGGATATATTGAAACGGAGGATTAGAATAGGTTTTAATAAAATATCATGAGGTAATAAGTCAAAATTTCGTTCTTTTATCAACCGTAATAAACAAATTATAACAATTTTATATAATTGTTTAAAAAATTATAACAATTTTTTGCCTGACTTCGGCATCTATTTTGCACTGGGAAATCGTTGTAGCTTCCCCTTAAAATTAGCATTTTGAAAAAGGTAACTGGATCGTCCCAGAAAAACTTTTGCCCTCCGAGGCGGAGCAGTGATTGAAACCATTGATTCCCTGTCAGCTACTCCATAAAAAGGTCTTCACGCAAGAACTTAGACGCACTACAGACCAGTGTGATGGTTCAGAAATGGAAAGTGTGATGGTAGACCAAGGTAACTGGTCTGGGATTACGTCTGATACCTGCATACTTCTGCGGAGGAAAGGACGAGAACGACCCTCCGACACAATGGGCAGCAGACAGCGATTCTCCAAACGTAAAAGTGTGTTCCATAAATTATCAAAAGATAATGAGAAGCGATTACAAAACTGTAAGCTTGAGTTCTGTAAATTATTAGGAGATTAGCAACAACGGGCTGCGGGAAATGAAAAACAAAATATAAAACGGACGCTTTGGAGCTCAGTATTTAGGGTCATACAAGATTATGTAAAATAGAGTAAAACTCAGATCGATATATCACGAAAAGTATTAGAAAACACATATAAGTAAAATATTTTCTTAAATTTTATACATAAGATATCACTCGAACCTACCTAATGAGGGTGGGTTTACTTTCACAACCCACCCTTGGCTTGCCACCGAACACGTGAGACACAAAGAGTTGAGTGGGGAAGTAGCCAATAGAGGGAGTCGAGCATCAAATTCTATTTGAGAAACTTTAAAATTATTTTCCTCGAGTTTACAAGAGTCGTGAGTAATATTGCGGAAATTATGTAACTGAATACTATTGTAATGGTTTAATTATGTGATTGTATTTTGTAGTCTTTGTATGCATCTTTAGATTCACGAATTGATGTGGTCAGGAAATACTGTCTTGTAAATTCGTGAGTGGAACAATTGTGAACGGGGACTATCATTATATAAATAGAGGTGCCGCCGAGGCTGCCACAACTTCGGATGGGAGTATGGTTTGGTATTCATCCCAATACTTTTCAGATTCGAAACTCCAATGTTGAGCACATACCTCCCCTCCATGTGCATTTGTGCAATCACCTCTATTTGCAGGTCGTCCGCCCATCTCATATGTTGCCTTCCTCTTTCGTTTTATATTTCCATGGTGTCCAAGTTAGTGTAGTTTTATTCTCCTTTCACCTTTGTGCCTTGCGACACGTCCCTCGAATTTCATTTTAATTTTCCTATCTGACTTTATTATGTTTCATACAACTCCTATTATGTCATTTCATCTCCTAACTGACAACTTGATGTTATCGTTTGCCTCTCCTTTGATCTTTGCGCGTTGCTGTGCAATCGATGTTTGCCTTCTTAAATAGTCAGGTCTGGGAGCCAAACATGTAAGTACGTATCGGTCACATGCTTTAGTTTTTAACTACTAGGGACGTTTCTAGGTGTAACCGATTTTTCCAAATGCCGAGCCATGGTGGTTTAATTTGTCCTCTTCTTTCTACAGTTCACGTTTACAACTTGTCCTAAATGTAGGCCTCTATACCCTGTGACCTGTTCAGTTGCTTCTTGTGACACCGTTATTGTTAGTTCGTCATCCTGGTTGTTCATTATTATTGTTGCATTGTTGTTCATATTTAGGAATATTTATCTAGTCTAATTCATTTAATACGTTAATATCGATTTTAGTTGTTTCGTATTGTCTGTTGTTAACATTACAGCACCAGCGTTTGTTAAGTATTATCCATTTATAATAAATCCGTACTTTTCCCACGTGTATACTCTTCAAAAACTAGACCACGCTTTAATATAAAATCGGTGATATATTTAACATAAAAATAATGTTACGCGCGGTAGAGAGATCGGGATGTTACCACGTTACTGATGGCGATGATAAGATTTGACACACACATTGACAATCCCGTAAACTTCTATCACCAGCCTATTTTTGTATTTTGAAATCCTATTAGCTAGACGAGAAAAACTTTACAATAAAACGCATGGATTGACCGCAAAAAAAAATTTTAAACGTGAACGTATTCACAGACTCATCACTTGAAAAGGTCCAAACTTAGACATAGTCTGTCAAACTGTACCGTCTGTTCATTAATTTGGCGAGTTGCCTTTTGAAAAAAGCGTTCACATCTCTCTTATTACTGTTTTTCCGGCCTCTTCACATTTTTGTTTCAGCCTATGCTATGATATTGAAGTTTTCCAATGTTGTATGCTCTTCTCACACGATTCTTACTTTCTAATTAACATTGTGGATAGTGCACTGGATTCCGATAGCAGCTTTAGTACGTTGAGCATAAACAACTTTACCGTCTCGACCGCACGCAACAAAAATTTAAACGTGTTTTAAAGGGAAGGTTTGGTGCTCGAGTTTATGGATCCCACAAGATCTAATAACATTAATTCAGACACAAACTAACTGTAAAACGATTATAAAGACTCATTTAGTTTCGTGTCGAGAATATGATAGTATAAAGTATGGCTACCAAATGTATAATGTCTTGGAAGGAAGGAATATTATAATAAGTTATACTAGCATATCATGTAATAATTTAAAATTACATTTTGTTATCAACTGTAATGAAAAATACAACTGGTATTATTTAGATTTCCATCAAGCTGGATATGGAGAAGTCGTCTGAAATTTGCCCATCTGTTAAGCTTGCCACCGACCCGATACAGAATAACTCTCACCCTCCGAGGTGGAACATAGGAACTGCTCAGGTATTTTCGAAGCAATGGTCGTCGTTATTCGTGTGGAAACGTACAGACTTTGCGATTTGGAGTAACCGATGGGATTGTATCAGGTAGTGTATTCTAACTTCCCTCCTTAAGCAGATCAAATATTGTGGAGGAAAGGACGAAACACGTCCCTCTTCACAGCGGACAGCGAACCTCTGAATATAAAGAAACAGTGGACAATACCATTCACCTGACTAATCTGGAGATCGTCTCGGATTCCCAGAGAAGTGTTGGAATGATATCCCCTTCTTGTCCCCTGTCAAGTAGCACTGAGCCAGGAAAGTAATTTGTTTCGTCGTTTTGATATGGTATATTTTTACATATTATTGTCTGATATAATAATAATTTTACATATTATTACATTTTACATATTTAGGATATATTTTTACACCTTATTCACAGACAAAATCGTTGATAGTGCCCCCCTCAATGGGATCAACGATCCTCTACGCTGTAACAACCTTACTTCGAGGAAAATTCGATGATGCAACGGTACTTTCAAAAGTTCTGATAGGCTTGGAAAAATACGAAAAACGTAAATTATCTTCTATAAATTATCAGAAGACAATGAGAAGCGATGACAGCATCGTAAGCTAAAGTTCTGCAAAACGTTAGAAGAACATTAGCAACAACAAGCTGGTGAACGTGAAAAACTGGACAAAAAACAGACGCAATGATTCTAGAGCAGGGGTCTCCAACTACGGCCCGCGGCAACCCGGCCGATGCTGCGTGCAGTTTTTGAATAGATCGTCAGAATACTTCAAATATAACATTTTACTAAATACGTAAGCAAGAAATAAGTTCAGTAAAATGTTATAATATTTTGTACAGTTTTAAAACATTTACGTAGTTAATGTGCTTGTTCGTCTGGCTGCCTTGAATGAATCAAGCTTTTCACTCTCATCAACCTAAAGAGAAGATTCCAATTCCCACCGTGCGATCGGCTCTAATTCCCCCCGTTTTCAAAAATGAACTTTGTAAAATCAAAGTACAGGGCTAACTTGTCAGACGAACACTTGAAATCCATTCTAGTGATAGGACCATCAAAATTTGACCCAAAATGGACAGACATTATATGTCAGAAGCAACTCCACACATCCCATACGTACATAAGAAATCCAAAAACTAATACATAAGAAACATCTTTTAATGTTATTTTTTCCTTACTTTTATTAACATTATTTTGAATAAATGAATTTGTTTTCTTTGTATAAGTCTACTTAATTTTTATTTAAATAACTATTTTATTGACTTGATTATTAAGTAAACTTAAAAATAATAAGTTCACAATATATATACACACACACACACACACACGTGTGTGTGTGTGTGTGTGTGTGTACGTGTGTGTGTGTGTTATTGTCCCGACTGACTTCCAAAATTTTTCAATTCGGCCCTCAAGTGAATAAGTTTGGAGACCCCTGTATTTAAAATCTTATAATATCATATAAAATTGAGTAAAACTCAAATCTAGATAACGTGGACAGAATTGCTTGTAAGGTATCAAAGCTCGTGTCGCTTACAGAGGCATTTTGTGCTTCACATGAGGTACGCTACACGAAAGATTAGTAAAAAGTCAAGAATTCTCATGTATGGTAGATGAGTACACGATGGAACAGCCCCGCAGGCCTATAGCATGATACAAGAAAATGGCGTAGAAGTAATTTTGCGTGGACGACAAAATACAAAGTAGTTCACGTAGGTGTGTGAACGACTCGTAGGGCTCACCGGGAATCTTTTATCGAACTGTGACGTGACATTACAGAACTGTGACATTCACAATGATTGCCTGTATTTTTAATCAGTCAATATGTTTCAAGTTTAAAATCTTCCCCCAGCCAGCAGTACTCTGTTATGCGACAAAAACTGAGAACTTCTTTGTCAAATAGTGCTTCGAATGATCACAAAGGCCTACAGCTAAAAATCTGGAGTCATTAGGTTTCTAAAGATTCGTACTAGGCAAAACCGCTAAGGAAGAATTAAATCGCGATATTTGTCAAAAGCGGAATTGATCTTCTTTGCAAGAAGAGTTCTTATTGCTGCAGTGCGACATACTCGCCAAAGTAACTTTCAGTCAAGAAAAACGCCACATTTTATAAAGAATATAATATCTGAAAACTTTCCACGGTTTCGGGATAATGAAAAATTGTTTTTCATGAAATTTCTTACTTCTTGTTTGGTAGAATTATGTTTCAACCAGGTGAATTATTTGTCAACTAAATGTGTAATCGCCTTAGCATAATGGACAGGCATGATATTCAGTTCCTGACAGCAATAGAACTGGGTAAAAAAATTTGTTACTAGTCATTAAGTCTAAGGATCACATCAAAATAATTAAAATTATATATTTTATGTAATTGTATTTATATAAATTATACAAATTACATATAAAATATGTTTTACTACAACAGACGTTTACTTATAATTTATTTATTTAATTAAAAAACAAACTTTCTCCCTTTAGGACGGAGGGGTACAGGATGGGAAAAGGTTTTAAGGGGGCCGGGATCGAGATAGTTTGAGAAACCTTAACACGATGTCTTTATAGTTTTTGCCAATTGGGAAGTTACAATTGGTTCGGAATATAGAAACAAAATCAATTAATAATGCAATCGAGATCAACACACAATAGAAACACCATAAAACCAGTCGTTATCGTATTGGCAATAACGTAGATGATAAACTAACTGTTAAGAACGATTACTCTTATCGTTTTATAAATAAATGACAAAATCAATTCCAACATGTTTGAAAATGTTATGTAGTGATGGGTCAAAAGGAAATATTCCAAACAGGTTTATAAATAAAACAGATATCAGTTAATAACTATGTGTGTAGGAAAACAATGTAATAAATGGCAAACAACCTTTTGAGACTAGAAATAACGAAGACAAAATATGTAAAACCAATATACAATATTGTGTGTTGTGTGTTGTGTATAATCTGTATAACCTTTAATGATGTCTATAAAATTAACATAATAACCGAAATTCCTAAGAAAATTGATTTGCATAAAAAATAATTAACAAGAGTTACTGTAAAAATTATAGATTAAAAAAAAAATATAATTAACAAGCAAAAACATAAATTTATTTTATTTGTTATATGTTCATTATATAAAGTAACAAATTTGAACATAAATTAAAGGTAAATTTTAAAAACATTGTGTGTGAAGAGAGAATGTTGTGTCAGCACAACGTTATGTTGAAGACATAATGTGCAACAAGAAGAGAGAAACAAGTCAAACAATTAACTCAGCAACAGTCAGCAAATTCATAATCTAAACAACTCCATATTAATTAACCCTTAACAACTTAAGGTCATCCTGTTAGTGGACCATTCAAATAGATATGAAATTTTACCGAATAGCGATAATAAAACTAACATCGATAATAAATGTAAGTCGAGTGCATTTCCAAGGTAAATAACACAAATTTTGTAATAAGCAACCTGTTAATTATAAATGTATTGATAAAATAAAAAGAACTGATAAAAATTAACACAGGACGGGAAACAGCAAAACAAAATATTGAGAAAACTAGATTTGCACTTTCCATTCTTTGATATATTTACTGTAAATATGCTAGCAAATACTAGGTGAAGACGGAGAAGTAATTTATACAGCTTTTTAAAATTAAAATAATAATCACAAAGAATATTGTTGACTGTAGTAGCGTAACTAGGAGTTGCTTCTTTGTGGGGGGGGGGATGAGAGTGGATTGAAGGTGGAGGTTCCCATTTTGCTCAGGACTCTTATAAAGATTCTTCCATATAATTTCATAAATATTTAATTATAATTAATTTTTGGGCATGCAAAGTATTATTTTTTGTCCAAAAGTATCTAAAATTGATTGATTGTCTCATAAATTTTTTAAATTCGTAAAACGTTTGGCCTACCCTAATAAAAAACAAAATACATTGCCAACTATTTACAATCTTTGATTTGTTTGGGGCATTGAAGTTTTCTTTGCTAATTAAATTTGTGTTGGATCAATATTCTTTCCACCAAATTACGGCAAATGTCCAGCATTACTTACCAGATATTTAACCTCATAAATTCTACGCTGTGAAAGAAAATGAAACAGCCTATAGGCTACAAAAAAGATTCACTTTAATACATTTATTAGAAAAATAGAGTATTATTTTCTTGTTTACAAAACAAGATCAGTTTTTCGTGGCTTCTATGGAAAGTTATCCAAAATCTTATCAGACATAAGGAGCTCGTCCGCGTAAAAACAAAACTTACTTTATCGCCTGAAATATCCCGTCACTTGCTTTGCAGTTATCAAGTAAAATAGGGATTTATTACGTAAAATAGAACAAAATATTTTATTGGGGGGGGGGGGTTCCAGGAATAACAAGCTACTTTTTCACAAGTTCTACTTTTTCATTCCGTTTTCACAAATTTATCAAGAAACAAATCTAAAATTAAGGCACTTTATAAAATTTGAGAGTAATTAAGTTTAATTCGCTTAAAAATTGATTAGTCAGCGACATTTGAAAGTCCTGTTTTGTATAATTTAAAAAACTTAATTTATCGCAATACTTTTACTATTTACCCCGTAAAAAGTGCTGAATGTAAAGCCGTAGTCACATTTTATTCTCTTTTATTTTATTTTCTGCACATTTTATACTAAATAATCATATCCTTGTTTTGGCTTTAAACATAAAAAAACATTGTTTTAAAATTTAATTTCTTATTTTACGTTTAAAATTCGTCAAATCAAAAAAATCTCCTAAAGTTAATTTTTATGAAAAATCGTTGTTTTTTTAAAAAACATCGTTTTTTTATAAAACAATTATTTCATTAAATATTGGTGGTTTAAAAATATTTTATTATAAATATAATGTTTAAACAAATAGGCCTCACTGAAAGACTAGAAACATTATTGGTTTTAATAAGTTCAACTGATTCTCATGACATCGATTTATCTTACTAGCAGCTTGAAAAAAGCTACTTGAGTGAAGTCAAAAATTTCCCTCAGTAAATGGTAAATTTTAATAATTATTTCTAAAAAGTATTTTTAATGTGTCTTTGAAAAAAATTCAATAATTCCCTAAAAGGAAACCGGCGTATATCAAAAGGTCTCGGGAGGTATTTTATATCATTTGTATGCTGAGAAACAAGTACGCCCATTTAAAAATGCCCTATTTTCTCAAAGTTTCAATAATCTAGTAAAATATTTATTTTTTGCAAACGCGTCATTTTCGATAACTAAAATAATAATCTAAACGTAATATCATATACGTTCTGATGCCCATAGTATTTACAACGCACAGATAATACCAAAAGCACAAGTAGCACTACAATAAATCGAGTAAACAAAAGTAACGATTCAAAACGTATAATTTTACTCCTGTTACCATAACGAACGAATCTTGCAGAATTTCAAGAAATTTGTCAGTTTCCCAACCGTTTCCTCTAAAGAATTTTTTTGCATCCCTTTGTTGATCTCCGTAGTCGATCGACTTTCTGGATGTGAGCACCGGTGACTGGGTTGATAACATTTAAGAGTGGCAGACTTTATCACGTTAATACCCCAAAGGAATAAACCTGTTATAACCACCACTGACCAGAAGTATAACCGAATCTGAAATAACGTAATTGTGAATAATGAGGCTGCCCGCCGATCTGGTAAAAATTTCAAAAAACTTCTTTTGTTTCCCGCAAGTTCACTCCAATACCAACCGACGCTGCCAACACCGGCAACATTGCTTTTCCCCTTTAGTATAAGGATTCACCTCTTTCCCATGTCCCTATGTCAACCCTAACCCATCGATTACCTGCGTCTAATTTAACAGCATTTAATGTCTATCGTGTAGGCAGACTAATTAACAACGGCAGAGACAAACATCTCCAGTTATCATGAGCACTATTTCAGACTAGAGGTTTCGTGAGCCCATGAATAAATAAATAATATTATGTCGTCCAAAATAAGTATTCCAACGTCAAGTATTCATACCTCAGTATATTCTTATGCATTACACTATGTCTGTGTAGAAAATCTACACACTACTCCCCGATAGCCAACTACCTATAAAAGAATATGTAGTAAATTCTGTAAAACACAGTAACACAACATCACTGACACAACTGCTGTTTTCAAAGTATCGATGTATCAATGTCTCAAGGAAGCGTCTACGTTCATGCGTGGAGCTCCTCAAACTTAGTAATCCCCCCAAAAAACTATAGAAGCCAGTTTTATGTATAAACTGAAGTCGATAGTACGGGGCTGTATAACACATATATTCCAAAGCTGACGAAGAGATTAACGTTTTACATTATTTTTATTGTTGCTTATTATTTTATTTAATGTGATTACACGAAGGAAACGCGATACTATCTCCCACCGATTCAGTTGATGGGAGGGAGGCCGGGATCCATGTTTGCGGCGCCGCTTTGTTGACTAGTTTTGCGGGAAAATAGTCATATTTGAAACCGACAAAAAGCAGTTCGCATTCCCGTCTTTAATTTATAAAATATTTAATGTATTTATTGTAATACCCTTATGTATATATATATATATATATGTATAATATACTTTATTATATTATATGACTGATAACCGTTAAAAATGTTATACGATTATGTCATCTCCAAAAGTTTCCTTATGTCTCCTTAAGTTGACATTAGATAGACATCTAAAATAAAACGTTTAATTGCAGGGCACAAATAGATTTTGTTAAACATTTGTTATAAAATAAACATTTACTTGGATTTTATTAGACATTTCTGAATTCTCTGCATATGTATGCTTCATGCACCTAACATATTTCTATAGATCGAAAACGCTTAGTTTCATTGCAAATACGGTTTCAATCATGTAATCTGACGACCGTTAGTCCCGCATGCGCTATCTGTTGGATACAGATCGTAATCAAAGGGTAATGTTCAACCCGATATCTATTAAATACACAACTAACAATAAAAATAAATTTTATTTTCAATTATAACAGTTGTATGCCTGATAACAAAAGTTATTAGTTATTTACGAGGTAGTTTCGTTGATGTTTATTGTTAAACGCTTAATACGATTTTTTAAATCAAAATAACTGATTGTAAAGGCTACGTTTAGACAACTCTCGTTTCTACGATGAATCGTCTGTCACCACTTAACGCGGGTCGCATGTCTTATATCGGCGGGGGAGGTCCGAAGCCACTCGGCGCCTGACCGGGCAAGGATACCCACAAGCACGAAAGTTACCTATTAGTTATAAGGATTGACTCCCATGCCGTAGTGGCGACTTTGTCCTCCCTTTTGATTAAAAAAAAACTAATGTTTTTATTATTTTATAACCAGATGACAGGTTTTTCATTTTATGACTTTTTACTATTTTTTTTATTTTACATCGTTTTTCCGATTATTGCGTGATTATTGCATATTTTTTAATTTGTTACTTTTAGGCCATTCTTTCTTACCTTTGCGTCGTTATGTAATAACTTCAACAAATATGATATTAAATATCTAGGTCAATCTAAGCATGAATTCAGTAAGAGGGAAAATATGTTCACTTCGAACAATATCGGCTTAAAAGTGTGTTGAAGAGTCGTCTTTTAAGCGTGACTTTGTGAGTCGTGGACTATAGAGGAGGGTGAAGCGTGATGCTGTAGAAGATGAAGGTAGGTTGGAGAGAAAAGCGTACATATCGTGCTTACATAACGTTTATCAAATCTTCAAGAAAACAGGCGAAAACTTCTAAAAGACATCGAAAGGAGACGACCCCCTCCCCCCAACTAACTGGGCACAGATGTCGGCACAATGAATTTATATAGGGAATAATCAAAAAGAAAATAGAAGGGAAATACTGCAGAGGAAGGGCTCGTTTGGAATATGTAGTCGAAATAGTACATCGTGAATTTGAATTGAAGAGAGGGAGAGAGATTGATACATAGTGTACAGACATGTAACCTCAAATCATTATGAATACTTAAACTTGTGAATTATCACTGATCAGTTGTCCAACTTAGAAATAAGGTAAATGTGTACATATTCACTCCCTTCCCAACCGATAACTGAATTTTCGATTAAACACGTTAGAATACCTATCACCGCTGCCACAGCGAAGAGGTTTGAGGGATTACACCTCCCTCAAAAGACAAAGGACAAAGGTAAAGAAAATTTCAAAAATTAAGAAAATGCTAAGATAAAAATACAGTAGTACGAAACGGAATTAAATAACTAGACTAATTGGTTTTATGCGTACGACCATGTTCAATTGCGGTACGCTATAGCCTTTTCCGAGTAGGAAATCATTGCTAGTTTTCTGGTGGTTCAGGGATCGTTCAACATTTTATCATAGTCTTTAAGATTATGTCCTCTTAGTGAGTAAGGAAAAGGTAGCATTCCAATGTCTATTAATTCCAATGTATTACTACGATATTTGTAGTTCAGTAATTTATTCAACGTTAATTTAAAAAATGTCCAAACGAAACAGTTGTTTGCTTTCTATCCAACTGTTTATACGTTCTGTATGTAATAATTTATAGGCACGTTCTTATTTAGCGCTGTATTACCACTTTAAAATCTAATTAAAAATTATAAACCTAATACGTGTCCACTATTCCGTACATACTTAAAGCTAAGCCCGAAACCGGCGCTGGGAACGTCGTGTACAGCGGTACATAGCCTCTACAATTTGCATACTAACTTCAACAAAATGTACGGCCAATCACGTATTTGAGCACTCCGTTGTGTAATTTTCAAATATTTATTTTTGAGAGCCTATAGTGGTCATTTCATGACAATCTTTGATCCATTTCTGTGGCAAAATAGCAGGCCGATTAAACTCCATTTGCTCGAAATATTTATGGATACGTACTCACTCAAGTTTCAAAAGTATCAGCGTCTGCTGAAAATTAGTGCCAGTTTCCTGTTATCGTTTTTTTTTTATTTTATTTTTATTGTAAGCTATCATGTTTCATAAGTTCGTTAAATTTTAGGTATCTGTTAATGTAATTCTTATGAGTCCTTTTAATTATAACAAACTAAGTGGCATATAACAGGTTCTTTTTCCTGAATTTTTGCAGTCTTATTCATAAAATTTTGAACCCCCCCCCCCAGAACCCTACCAAGATGGAAATCGTAGCTGCATCCCTACTAACAGGGAAACTTATCTTTTATTCCGTAGGCTACGCACAACTTAGACATCACATTATGTCATAATAATCATGGCATAAACATACTGAATTATTTTCTTGTAAGGAGAATTGGAAAAACGGTAAAAATAGAAGTGATTAAAATATCAAAGGCTCAGAACCATATATGTACACACACACACACACATGCTTATTATTAAACATTTCTGGGACGCAAATTAAAAAGACGTACAAAAGAAGACACCTGTTTTACGCTTATTTCAGTCAGACGTAATTGTTTTTAAGAGAGTTAATTTTCCACGATACTCATGCAACATGGTTGTTGTGTGTCTCACAGGGAATCTCTGGAATTTGTAAGGAATACAGAGAGATCAAGACAACAGATTATTCCACGTATTCTAAGGAGTGATGATTCTGCAATTTTAGCCTGGGAATGCGTTATCCCTTTCTAATCTTGCTTTCAAGGTGCTTGTTATTTTGAAGTCTATTAATCTCACTCCCGCGCGCTTCTGTTTTTGGCTCTTAGAAGAACTGGTGGAAAATTGTTGACCCTTAAACTACGAGATGGAGGACTACATGAACTCAGCTTGTCAACAATTCAGCTTGCCTTGGAAGTGTCTGTTACAATTTTGTTATTTTATCTTACTTTATTCTGTTGTTTTGACTTTAACGACCAGCTTTTGTTTAGAGATCGACTTTTATTGTACATTGTTATATAAAATTTTGTTTTTGTTTTATCGCATACCTGAAGGAGACAGACGATTTCGATTGGTCGAAACGTTTTATTTGTGATTATTCTTAGAACACAATGCGTTCTTGAACTGTGTACAATTCCAGGTATCGTCTTAACTTTACGCAGCAGCTTTAGCTCACTGAACCGGGAAATCGTGATGCGACGGATCGGAAATCTGTCGTCAAATTCGTTACCGGGAAACGAGTTTATTTTTGTAGACAAGTCTCGCTGTTTGCGTATAAAGCTTTCAAGTTCGCCATATCGTTTGTGACACACGCGTAGTTTTATATTTATTTCAAATAATATATACAGGTTGTGGTCGCGCACACGTTCGTGAACTGTCAAAGGCATTGCCGATACGTATTTCGCACAATGTCTCTTAGTTGCTCGAGAAACTACATTTATGTATTAATGTGGCGGTTATAGTTATACTTAATCAGAACAGATACCCCTAGAGGTCAGCTCGCGCCTCGTAAGAGTCTCTCAACCTGAAGTAAATTCTGCAGTTTTATTCTAAATAAAGTTTCCATATGTATTCTGCGACGAGGTAGTTTGACTGATTCAAAGGAATTTTCTTCCTGTTTGAACTGTGACTGATTTATTGTTTGACCTTTCATTAGAAATGATTTATTGACGTGTTGACGTGTGCATATATCTTCTTATTTTCCCTTAGAAATAACACTGTACAACATGCTTTTATACCACCATTTATCCACATCTAAGTATACAGTCAAACTTCTGAATGACGAACTTGTAAGCAACAAAATACTCCTCTTCTTTATCTTTCTCTTCTTGCTCTTAGCGTCGGGTTGTATGTAGCCGCCGTCTGTTGTCTCTATCTATATCTGTCCTTGCACATAACTAAAATACACAATGTAACCAATTTTTCTGTACCCGTGAAAAGTTAGTAAAAATGCGAGTAAAGCTATTCCCACGTAACGAAATTGAACCTTCTCAATAAAGAAATTGTTATGGATTTCCGGTCTTTAGCTTTTACCGTAGTAACCGATAAATCAGTCTGTTTAGATTCCCGTTCGGTTATACAGCAGGTTGTCCTAGAGTTGTCCTAGAGACGCAGAATATGTTCCCAAACATGTGTACTTTGGTCTTGTCTAATAAGTATAACAATAAAATGAGAAGGTTTCATTGTCTTCCTTCCACATGAAGATTATTCTGTAGTGGAAAATCTTAATTGTGAATAACGGTGTTGATGTTTTGTGTTAGTTAATTTATATGTAAAGTTGAATTCTGTGCTGTAACAGTTTTAGCCAGACCGCAATCACCTAATGTTCCAGGTTCTTCTATGTAAGTCGGTTAACTCATTTGAAATAAAATAATTTAGGTACCTGTGTTTTAATTTAGTAAATGCGTTAACCCTTTTGTTTGTTTTTTTGGAGGAATGATAAAAAATTTTTAATAATTTATAGTGTTATATAACCATAACGCATAAACTCTACATACTGGGACGGATCATTTGACTCCGAATTCTTCTCAGTAAGGAAGTTTTCAACCGGATATTGACTCAAGCGTTTGTCGTCGTCTCTTCTGTTCTGGCCCTCAGTACTAAGAGACCGGTGGATGACTACTTTCGTGTATTCGGATTTGCTATTTTCCTCAACGCCGTGTGTAAACTGCCTCCTTGACCTTTCGTCTTCCTTCTAAACTGCTCTCCATTAAAGTAACCATATAGGCATTATGCTTCGTCATGTGTCCTACCTACTTTCACTTCCTGCTGCTTATGGCTTTCCAAATTCATTCGCCCTGTGTTTATTGTTCCTCAGCTTCTTTCATTCACTCATCTGAAAATTTCCTCGTTCTTCAACCCAATCATCCACGCTATCTTCCACCATCGCCTCCAGCATCACATCTCAAACGACTATATTTTCAGCTGGACTTCAAATCGCGTCGGCTGTGTGGTACGGCCTCTGACATTCTTATTGGAACGACTAACCGACAGTGACAAGTTATTACTCGTGGCGATAAGGCCCCAGCAGTGTTACAGGCAGGCAGGGTGTTGCGAACCCGGGGTTGTGACGTGTTTTTACTTGATTTTAATCTCTTAACGATGTCCAGCGAGACTGATTACTGATGACGGAGCGGTAAGCTCCGAAACGCGTCACCATTTCTAACAAGTCACAGGACGGATCAGGTAATTTAGTATATTGTTGCATTTTTTTGTTTTGTCTTAACGTTTCTTTCGACAATCCCCTTCAATCGTCACTCTTAGACTCTCAGGATGGCCATAGATTGTTGGGGTCGAAAGTTAAGAGAATAAATTATTTCGATGGAGGTAAACCGGCGTGACGTTTGTTTAGGGGTTTTAAACAGCTGATTAGAATTCAAACCATAATTCTCATCGTGAGGAGAAAGGTTTTCCCGATCTACGTAGGTTTTTTTTAGTGTTTTCTTGGAAACTACATTTCTGCGTGCTATGTACGTATGTATTTGTTTCTGTTCTCCAGATAATTTAATTTAGTATGTGTATTCCAATCTCCTTAGATTCTTGCAACAAAGTACGTATTATTATAAATAAACACACACACACACACAGGTTTAATGTTTGTTTTGTGATTTGTTTTGTTTAGATTATTTGTTTAAACTATAAGTAATTCATTTGTGTATTGTCTGCAGACGTACTGCATCTAACGATATCAGATGAACTTTCCCGCAGGCTAAAGGTCTACAATTATTTTATTCGTCTCTACAATGAAAACAGATTTAAATAATATTAAACTAATATTTATTCTTTAGTGACATTGCAAATGCGTTTACTACTCTCAGAGAAATTGTACCTGCTTTCCGATAATACACACTTTCCAATGCGATAATTTAATTAAAAAAGAACAATTAATTCGATCTTTTACAGCCAGAGATTACTAACTATGTTTATGTTCATACATATTTATCGCTTCATACATATTTATCTTTTCACAGTTGACCTACGTGACATTTGATTCCCTATCAGTTTGTAATCTAAAGTGTGCTACCACTTTATTTCTGCTGGCCATTAAACTGAATTAATCACACATATTTTAATTTAAGAACTTACCGATTAAGCTCGGTAAATCTTCACAGACAGATAGGTACTAGGTATTTCTTATTAGGCCTATGCCGTCTCGCGGCTAAAGTTGGTAAGCGTCATGGCTATTCGGGACTTCGATACAGCCGCCCTAAATAAGCCTTTTGGTGTGCACTAGAACCATAGAACCACTCTTGTAGGTTGCTCATCCACGAAATTCTTTGAGGTAAGGATCTTCTGCCTTCGATTTTTCCCTGAAGTGTAAATAATTGTAAAACTTCATAGTATTTGGGTTCTCACAAAATATGTCTAAGTACGCCAAGTTTCTGAAAATTAAAAGTCTGTTTCCTTTCTCAGTCAGTCTTCTGTAAGACATCTGTATTTGACACTCTCGCCTTCTACGAGACTTTGAGAAACTTTCGATATATTCGCAATTGAAAAGTCTCGATTCTATTCATGTTGTGTTTCTTAAGCGTCCACGTTTCTGCGATGCCTCTTATTATGGTTTCAGGTTTTTCTAAACTAACTCAGTCTGTAAAACACGAGTACGTAGTGTAACCTAGGACACCATTTGTAGTGGTGAGGGGAAAAATCTCGAAAAGGCTCCAACCTGTCCTACGCGCCTGCAGACTCTGGTGCCAATCGAACATCCGGAACTGTCGCCACAGATATGTTGTTGGGTGCATCTGGCAGACTTTAAGATTTCCTTGCCTAATTGCAGTTTCATCATTCACACTATTACAAACAAAATTTTCTCCTTTGCTCACTTGACACGTACCTGACACTTCACTTTATCCCGCCCTCCATTCTCGTTACTACTTACTCTGTTTCCAACATAGTCCTCATTGACGAGTCTTTATGTTAAATCTGATAACTATAAAACGCCTTTGACGTAAGGACGCCCTTAAGGGCAACTCTAGAAGTCAAATAAATTCTTGGATTCATCATTAACAAGATTAGAAAATTTATATTTGAACAATGCATCAGGTATCACTCAGTATGCCAGCCAAACCCGGTCAGAATACGTCCGTATGGCCGTAATAATAAATTACCCGTTATTTATTTAGCACGGTATTGTTAACAGTGCCGTCGTCCCGTTCGTGTCTCTCCGTCTTCTCTCTTTTTGCGAATATCGATAAATTATAAAAATATATTGTCCTACTCGATCTACACCACAGTTTTATGATGTCTACCACTGTAAACACATTTCGCGCAACAATCAGTGATAGTCACTGTGACAATAAATTTATTAGACTGGAATTATAACAAGCAAACGTTTAGTAGCACTTGTCGTAAGATTTCACCCTATCCACACGTAAGACAAAAAGTGGATGGATCACTCAGATTACGAACGACTGGAACAAAGAACGGTATTTGGAATAGGCGCCCACAATCTACATGCCATGCTATTTATTGCTGCCTTCAAAATGTATACATTCGAGCAGGAAAAAGCTCACATAACATCCCAACAATCGTTGGGAAACGTTTTTTGTCTTTTCTTCTGGAAACCTATGTACTGTCACACGGAATATTTACTGGTACACCACAGACACTAGCAAATATAATCACACTCAGACAATACAATAGCATATTTACTGAAATCAGGATTCTTATTGGAACACGTTTACGTCAGTCAGTAATCGTATTTGTATTCTGACAAATATTACTGACGAAATATATTACTGACGTTGTAAATTTTTGAACTATACAAAGAAAACGTGTTTAAGTTATGATCAATATAAAGAATTATCGATTAGAAAATATAAAATAAATTCACTTAACTGTTATTTTTTATTATATCTGTTAATAGAATTAATGGTGACAATACGAGGTACCCAAATAGGATGTATCCTGTCGCCTATCATTTTTAGATTACATACAGACGATCTTGTAAGGATGTGAAGGGTAGATTCCCGTGTTGTGGTTCAAATAATCACAGGAACCTCTTTGAATATTTTAATATACAAAGACGACCAAATAATCGTGCAAGAAATAAACTCTTTGAGAATAGCTATTCACTAAGTAAACCACCCTACTACTTAACACAATTTGTTAATATAATCTATTTAAAAAAACTGTTGCCAAATTTCCAAAGATGGGTTTCCTGTACGGCAATGGATATGAGAAACAATAAAACAGTGCAAATATTTTAATGTCAGTACTAGGATGTGTCACTACGCCGAGAACATCGAGACATAGGTAAACAGATATCGTGTTAGGTTAGATTCGAATTTCAAGAAAGGAAATGCAAATTAAATTCTATGAAGTTATGTCTGGCTATCCCCATTCATTTATATAGATCAGAATTATGAGCACATCTAAAAAAGCTGCAAGACGTACACAACATGAAGACATGAAATTCTTGATATATGTAAAATAGTTATATTAAAAATCACAAATAAAAAAGTAAACGTTTATTTTCAGTAAATCGATGAATATAAATCCAAAAGAATTTGAAGTATGGTTAAACTATCTATAAAAAAACCTAGGTAACAAAAACAACCATCTACACAAATACACCTGAAACTAAAATCCTAAAAGGATAAGAAATTCTAGAATTACTACACAAAAAATTGGTAAATAAATAAAGACCTGAATCTTGATATCACGTAATCTTGCAATTGAAGATAGCATAACGCTTTGCATTTCACAACAAATTGTTAACAATACCGTCTCGTTCTTGTCTCTCCGTCTTGTCTCTCCGTCTTGTCTCTTTTTGCCAGTATAGATAAATTACAGAAATTTCTATTGTCCCACTCGATTCAAACAGTAGACTCTAAACATTCATACCCATCTCTGTAACAACTCTTCTTTGGCATCTCCCTACAATTTATTGTAAATCGTGGGCTAACATGATCCGCCTATCCTATTTAGTTCTGACGAAAGCTTATTAACAGTCTTTCCTCTTCACATGTTCCACGTATTCTTTTAAACGCTTTTTCTTTGCTCACCCTATCCCCTTCAGTACTGAGTCTTGAATCCCCTCTATCTCTTCCCCATAGTTCACGATTCTGAGCCACTCAGAATACACAATGCACAAAAGACTTTATGATGTCGTATAACAGTATTACAACATAACAAATTATGAAAATCAGCCTTAAGAAATGATTCAAAACGGGTAAAATATAGTTATGTAGATATCAAAGTGTTATTTAATTACCGATGCAATCTTAAAAAAACACTACATGTTTGATGGTAACTGATAAACGTAGACTACGAGGGTAATTACTAGCATTAAGCGGTGTACAAAAAAATAATATTGTTACGACGGTCTAGTGATCGTCGTACGGTACAGTGGAAAACAAAATACAAGACACCATTTAAGTCACTAATCACCAGCTTTAATTATCACAACTAAATATTACAAATATTTGTAGTCTCATACTACAAATCAAATAAAAATTGTTCACTCGCAATAATAATGTCAACGAGTATAAAACACAATTGTATTACAATTGCCCCGCACAAATATAAAACACATAACACTTCGCCACAATACTTCGAACCGCAATGGAATATATCACCACTAAAACTGAAACTGATCGTCGCTGAATAATTGTATTTATACCCCGTCGATATTCCAGAAACGTCCATACTACGCATGAGCGCTACGCTAGAACGTAATTTATTTCGGCCTTGACACAGTGCGCGCCGCTGACGAAGTCTAGAAAACTCTCGCTAACGCATGTTGAGATCACGTACGCACACAAAATTATAGCCGAATTCCACTGGAACATCCGAGAAACACATAGAATATTTTGTAATGGTGTAACACTTTTACCGCATTACGTAACAATACTGTATACATTCCCTCTGTACAGATAGCTAAGAAGTAATTACAGAGTGATGTTTAATTGGACGTCACCTACTCGTAATCGCTGACAACATTGCATTAATTCCAGACGACATTTTGTTTTCAGTTTTTATTGAATTGTTCACTACTTGGAATTATTTGTAATACTTTCGATTAGTTCGCCCGCGCAAAACCAAAAGATCATAGTTTACACACATGTGAATGTCACATGGTGGCAACGTTTTTTCCTTCTGGAAACTTATGTACCGTCACATGGAATATTTACTGCTACACCACAGACACTAGCAAATACAATCACACTCAGACAATAGCATACAATACAATACATATTAAACCTTCACTCAGAGTTCACACTAGCAAAATAATATCAGCAGAATTATAATTCTCCTCAGCGAATGCAAATAACTGTTTAGCGCAACAATCAATGGCAGTCACTGTAATAATAAATTTACTAGATTTGCAATTATAACAAGTAAACGCTTAGTATCACTTGTAACATTTCACACTAATAACGCATTCTAACTCTGTAAACACAACTCGGTATTCTACGGGTAGAGGTAGCTAAAGCCACCTGTGCTGTATATAAAGACTAGAAAGGTTCCTCTTAACGTACTGTCGATGCTTACACGCGCATCGTTATAGTCTTATTAGATAGTAAACGTACTCCATATCTAACCGCGCCCTAAAGTGTGCCTTTCGTCATGACAAGGGCGACGAGACTACCGTGTTACATGTTCACACACAGTAAATACCAGACGTCAAAGACACAAGCGTGATCTTGAGCCTGCTACGTTAGGTGATTTAATAAAACACCTTAGTCAGATCTTAATAATACTTTATTCGTAACAAAACTTTCTTTAAGTTGCTTTCGACTATAATTGTTGTTCGTTCCTTTTCTGTGTGGCTAAGAATTGATTTGGGAAGGCAGCTGGAACGAGAGTTGTGTTTGAACTCTGGAAGCGCAGAAAAATAATCTACATTCAGTATACAGAAACTGTAACGTCCAGTCACATTTTAAATATACGAGGCGCGTTTTAAAATTCCGCCGACTGGCAACACAGCGGGATCGCGATTGCGCCGTGTTATAATATGTTAATCATATATGGATTCAGTTGTATCCATAAGATTAGCCCTTTAAACACGAACTTTTAATAATTTTTAAAAAGGCCAGCTTGTCTTTAGTGTAAAAAATGTAAATGTATATTTATACAAGTTTCGTCGTCTTAAAGTAATCGTGGTATATTTCCTCTTCGCGCGCTGTGTAAGTGACTTGTGTTTTATCAGAATAATAATAATAATTATTATAATATTAATAATAATAAATTATTATATGCTTTATTATTATTATTTCAAGATGATTATTAGGCATATAATTACTATTCATATTTAATAATTTTAAAACAATCTTGAGATTTACAAGTACTTTCATAAAGCTACGCCGTTCAAAAGACAAAACCACCACAGAAGGATAGCGGGCGCGCTAGCAGTACGGTCACTTTGTAGATAGGCGCTCCAAGCATTGAGTGTCACGTAGAATTTATCAGCAAGGTCAACTCAGCACGATCCGTCCACACTGTAGTTTATGCAACGATATAAAGTTTCCCCACTTCTTATCTTCTAACCTTTCAACATCGCTATCTTTTAAATTATTTATGTTTTTATTAACGCGATACTGCTACTGCTTTCAAACTGATAGTTAATTGTTTTAAATAAATGGGAAAACGGTCAGCGACATACAATGAAGAAAATATACAATTGGCCATTCACGGTGATGCAACAGTGAGGTTTGATGAAACTTACTGAATACGAATAGCACGATTTCGTTTAAACAAACTGATAACCACAAATGTTGCGTTGGTATCGAAACACTGCAACCGTGTAGTGCCACAATATCCCTCCGCGTATGGCCACTACACTTTTTCTGTTGAAATTTTAATTATTTTTATTTTATTAACATCTTAGCGCGAATTCGACACGAATATGACACGAATTCAAATAACAAATTATTCGAAGAGTCCATTAATATGTACCACAGGGGCGCAGCCACAATATCATTTTTGGGTGGTTCTGGGTTCTGGTGGATCTCTGGGGAGGGGGGTATATTTTTATTGATAAAACTATTTAACCTAAAATGAAAAAAACTCGTTATTGGTTTTTATTTTTTGTAATCAAGAAGGTAAGTGTGAAAACATGAACGTTACGTTAATAGATATCTGAAATTTAACAAAACCACGATACAATAAACATAACATCTTACATTATAATTGAAGTTAACTAAACGACCTATAAACGCTCATATTTTTTCCCATTTTCTGTAGAAGATGATATTTGCAGCAAATGGAATTAAATCAGTCTATCGTTTTGCCACAGACATGAATCAAAGATTTTCATAAATTGGGCACTACAGGTTCTCAAAACAAACGTTTCACAAACACTCTACAGACGTTGTCACATGGTGACAACAAATTTTCTTGAAGTTAGCATAGAAAATTCACAATTAGACGCTAGGGTGCGCCGCGTTCGGTCTTAGGTTAACCCGTGTACGGAATAATGGATACATATTACGTTTCGAGTTGCTGATTTGTTTTCAAAACGGTAATAAAGGAGTAAATTTAAAAAATACCAAAAATTATTAAATACGGATTGCAAACCATGTACAACAATAAGCACGTCTGTATAAGGTTCGAATAGCAAGCAGAAAACTGTGCAATATAGAAAATTTTAAATGTTTTAAAATAAATTACTGCAGTATAAATATCGTAAACCGAGTTGGATACACTGCCGGCTAAATAAATATTCGAAGGCTAGGCCTACCTCTTTCTACTCTCTAAAAGTAAATAACCTCAAAAAACTACGATAAAAATTTGAACCATCCCTCAATCACCAGACAACTAACCATTTCATATTTCCAAGACAGATATAGTGTATCACAATTAAAATTGTTCACTCGTACATAAACAATTTGCCTAATTATTTAATTCGACTTAAATGAGTAATTTTATTTTGTCTATCCCCCATGCTTTTTAAAATTTATGCGGAGAAAGCAATAGAGACTTGGAAAAAACAGTGCAGGAACATGGGAATTCCACTTGATGGTAATACAGTTTATTCATTGCAGTTACTTTTGGCTCAAGATTTTAAAGATACAGAGTTCATGACTAGAAAATTGATACAGGAATATCAGAAATGGGGACTAAAGGTAAATATGAATAAAACAAAATACATGGCAATAAGTGATCTTCAGCAAGACTTGTTGTTGTAGGAAGACTTAGGAAAAATTTCATTTACGGGGGAATACAAGTACTTAGGGGTGAAAATTACAGCCAAAGACAAAGAAATAAAATCCAGAATTAATTTGGGAAAGATGGCTATCTCTACATTAAATGGAATCCTGTGGGTTAAGCAAATTACAACAGAAACTAAAATCAAAATATTTAAAACCATTGTTTGAAGTATCATGACTTACGACCCAGACGTTTGAACTACCAATAAACACACAAGAATAAAATTAATGACAGCAGAGGCGGACTTTTGAAGACGTTCGGCAAGAGTAACCAAACGTGAGAAAATTAGAAATGAAGGACATATAAATTAAAATTAAAATTAAATAAAAATTAAGGACATATATGTGAAAAATTTAATTGTTGATTTTATTCAAACAAAAAAATTACAATGGTATGGACACACAAAAAGAATGGCACAGTAAAGGTTGCCAAGGAGAGTTATGGAATGGACCCCACCAGGAAGAAGGAAAAGAGGAAGACCACCTATCACCTGCATAGAAAAAATTCAGACTATATTGAGGGAATGAGAATTGAAGATCTTTGGATAGACAAGCAGCAGTGGAAGATGAGAATTCAATCAATTCTGTAATCTTTGGGTCCGGAAAATGTGTAAACATTGCACAGCCGGAATAATAAATAATAAATAAGTAACTTTTCAGGCACATATTTTATTTTGACATTTTCTTTTTTTATCTCTTCTGTTTGGGGGGGGGGTGGAGATTTGATACTTCTCGTTGCTCCAATGTTTATCGTTTATATGTCGTTTATCATATGCCGAATGTCATTTCGAGGGGATTCGTCAGAAAGTGGAGAGCAGAAATTATATAGTCAGCCTTCTCGTAACAACAGAATGTTAGATAATATACAGCAAGTAAATAACATTATTCATTTATTATAAATAATATTTAAACATATCTCAAAACGACAATAAAGTGGCACAATATTAAAGTTTTTAGCTGAGTGAGAAATTTTTCGAGTTTTTAATCGAAACTCCCATCTGCCTATGCCCATGTTATATCCTTCTTTGTGAAATTCTAAATGTAAAGAATATCATTCAGGTAGGTAGTTGAAAGTGATGCTTGTAACGAGTTACAGTAGTTGCGAAATGTAGAGAAAGATACTCAGAGGCAAATAAGGATTTTTGATTTAAACATTCACACTTGGAGTAATTTCAGACGTGAATTAAAGAACATTATTGATTTGCAAAAGAAAACAATGAATTCCGTAGAAGAAGCATTACATCTGAACGATGCTCAGCAATAATCGCATCCCCCGATGTACTGCATCTTTCAGTCATATTACACAATATATCTAGGAATATTTGAAACCCCTGATGATCGGAGAAGTGAAGACGCTTGCTTGAACCAATTGTGTACGACATATAATTTTAAAATAGCTCATAAAAAGACAAATTATATTACCATTAGAGACAGTTTTTCTCAATAGGAAAAACCATAGCAAAAAATGAAACGTTCACAAAAGACGGAATCACTCGTATGACAAAAAGTGGATGGATCACTCAGATTACGAACAACTTTAACAATGAACGGTATTTGGAATAGGCGCCCACAATCCATACGCCATGTTATTTATTGCTGCCTTCAAAGTTTATACATTCGAGCAGGAAGACCCTCACATAACATCCCAGACCTTGTTGCTGCAGCCATGGGTTCCTATCTTGAGTCAATCTCTCCAGTTCAGCGTAGCACCTGCAGTTCATTCTGTTGAGGAAGTTGTTAAAGTAAGAGAGTCTTGATCGGCCTGTTCCTCTCTTTCCAACAATTCGTCCCTTCGAGATGTTACCCAGGAAGTCACTGTGCCGCAGAATGTGCTCAACAAACTTAATTTTCCTCTTTCTGATTATATCGACGAAATTACTTTTTCCCCGACCTCTCTGAAGACTACTGTATCGCTCTTCCTGTCTGTCCAACGTGTAGCATTTATTCTACGCCAAATCCCTCGTGCCTTTCGTCTTCTTCCTCGCCCGATGTCAAACTTTGACACGCATATAAAAGCGCACTCCAAGATAAGTTTTTGTGAAGATCTTCCGTATTTTGAAACGAGAAGTTGCTTTTTGTTTTGAAAAGCTTTCTCTACCGTCACTACTCTTTTTCTTACTTCACTTATGTTTCTGTTATCGTGTACCAAGGTATCATGTACCAAAATAGGTTAATTTGTCCAATATTTTCACTGCTTATCTTGGAGCTTGTTTGGCGGATTTGATTTGGCTTACATACTACCGTTGTTTTGGTCTTCCTTCCTTTAATGCTGAATTTCCACTTACCCAATATTTCTTTTGATATGCTTGGCTTCTGTTCATTCCTTTCTGATTCTGCTAAAATGGCAATGTCGTATACAAATCTTAAGAGTGTATTCTTTCCCCCTTTATTTTGATCCCTGTTGTTTTCCCTTCATGACCGCGACAGAGTCCTCTATGAACACTCTGAACAAGAAAGTAGAAAGTGGGCAGCCTTACCTTAACTACTATTTTAATGTTAGCGTTTGTTTCGATGCCATTGATATTTATTTTGGTGTTCTGTAGTGTATGTGTAGGATCAGACGTCTGTCTTTCAATACCCACCCTTTCATTGTTTTGGAAAGCTGTATGTAGTTTATGCGATCAAATGAAAAGTAAATGAAATGTAAATGATCAAATGAAATGTAAAGTACTTGGTAGTTTATCCAAGTAAATGAAAGTTACATATACTTTTCGGTTCATTTTCACTCTTCTCTCTAAAACTAAACGCAAAGCCAGAATTGCTTCTCTGGTAGCACTTCTTGGTCTAAATGCAAATTAATCACAATCAACATAATATTCTATTTCTTCTTTTTCCTTGTACAAAACAACATTGAATAGGCTTTTGAAACATGCAAAAGGAGGGAAAGAGTTCTGTAATCAGAATAATGAGTGGCGTTTCTTTCTTTGAACAGTACAACGGTTCTGCTTTGAATGAAGTCGTCAGGAAGGATGGCTTTCTCATAGCAGTCTGTGATCGATTCGTTCATACGACAACCAACCGTTTTAAAAAGTTCACCGGAAATGTTGTCTGAACCTGGTGCTTTCTTATCCGGGAAACTGTTCAACGCTGAATTAAACTGGCCAATGTGATTTATTGATGGTCTCTTAATATCCTGTTCCTCTTCAATCTAGTTGGTAGTGTTTCTTATGCCACCTCCTTTTAGAGGTCTTCGATATATTCCTTCCAGCGATTACTCCTTCCCATACCTTTTCCTTGTTTTCTATTAGCAGTTTTCCATTTTTATCCTTGAATACCAAGCTTTTTTTTATTTTGGCTTGTATACTAGGTTCTTCATATTCGAATACATCTTATCAAACCTTCCTCTGGTGACGTCAGTCTCTATATCTTTACTGGTAAGACTCATCCATTTACTTTTTCTTCACGACATTTCTCTGTGATCAAGTTTTTTATATTCCTGTATGTCTCTGTGTTCACTACTTCCTCTCCTTATGTTTTTCTTAAGTAGAGTTTAAAATTTCTCGAGTGATCCAAGGTTTCATAGGCACAAGTTGTTCCATACCCAATACTATTCCAGCAGGTTTCTGTATTCTATTACTTATACCATTCCCCTGCACGTTTCCATGAAGCTATTCTGCCATATGACTAGTTATCCTTTCATATGCTTCCTTTATGTATGAGTCTGTTAAACCCTGTAAACAACAGTTATGTTAAACCGGTTACATTTTCTTTTCTTGAGATTAACGTCACACTAAGCTGTAGCACCAGGTTGTGGTAATACGTCAGGTCCTGCATAACTGTGACTGGATTTAATCTGGTTACGGTATTTCTGTTTGTCTATATGTAATCTGTCTGATAGAGCCCAGTATCTTCAGGTACTTTCCATGAGTATCTTCTTCGAAGAGGCGCTTAAAATGATGTGGCAGTTATAACCTTTTTTTGCATTTCACAAAACTCAATTAGACCCCTTTTGTCTGTATTTGCAAATCCAAAGTAAGCTAGAAAAATAAGCTATAAAATAAAAATCGTGATTTAATAGTGTTGATTCCAAATAGAATGGCCAGCCAGCTTCAGTCGCTTGAGAAGCCGTTCAACAAACCATTCAAGAGGTATTTACAAGAATAGGAAATCCAGCTGTTTTCTGAAAATTACCTGTACAGCGTATTGCAAGATTAGGAAAGCACCCGGATCAAACTTCGTCTTTGCTGCACGGAGTAAAATGCCAGAATATAAGTTTCTTTAAGAAACACTGCAGAGCAAACTCGCTAGGTGGCTCGATAGATGATATTTAGTGGGAAAATACACGACTGTCATAATTCAAATAGCAATGAATATGGTGAATTAAACTGACGAAGTGCCTGATAAAACGTCTGGCGTTTGTAATTCTTGCCATTTAATAACATATTATACTAAGTCCTTAAATTCGTAGTGACCGTCAATCAATGAATTTTTCAGTGAAGGGTTTGTGAGGATCGGTCAAAAATATAACACAAATTTTAACTTATTTGTGTCGACGTTTCGACAGTGTTTATTGTCATCATAAGGGCAATTGTTGCTGACCTGATGATGACAATAAACATTGTCGAAACGTTGATACAAATAAGTTAACATTTGTGTTATATTTTTGACCGATCCTCACAAACACTTCACTGGAAAATTCATATTATACTAAGTTAAAACGGTTAAACAATTTAAAAGTTATCATAGTTTATATTCTGTATAGTACGTATAACAATCAGGTTTTTGCAGTTTTCGTGTTCAAGAAACTAATGAAATCAATTTTAATTCGTTTTATTAAATTTCTTTTATTTTGATACATTTTAAAATTAGCTTTTGTAAAAAAAAATTAAAAAATAAACGCAAAATAATGACAGAGAACAGGTGTTCCTGGTTCCAACGAGTTTTGGCCTTTAGATGATGAGAACGAAGCGAGTGTAATAACACGTTTACAGAAAGATTACAAACAAAACCGACAGATTATGTAATAAAATAAAACCAACTAATAGGGTTTGTATCAAGGGAATGAGCGAAAAAAGACAACTCGACGAGTGTGAGGCAAAAGCAGTAAATAAAAGAATCAGAGGCAGGCGTAAACAAAATGACAGGGTAAATAAGAAAAACCTTGTATAAAAATAGGAGAACAATTGGCAGACGTAGCCGAAATAACACATGATAGAAGAAATCCTGTGGAAAAGAAACTCTGTGAATACCACAACTTCAAAAACCGCCTCATGTAAAATGTAATATCAAACAAGGCATAATAATTAATTAAGTAAGTAAGTAATAATGACAATTGAGATTGTTCATGCAACTGCTGTTTTTATAATACAATTATTTCAGTGTTACAGCAATTTCGTGCTTCAGCAACGCGTTTCTTCTTGAAGCGTCCAAGGGAACAGTACATTACTGAGGCTTCTCTGCAGCACTACGTTTTGCTACAAAGCTGTGGTCACGTGAAACACAAATACGCAAACAGCGATGAATGACAACATTAAAGCTCTGATCTTTGGAACAAACGTACGCTAATTTGATTACGCTTATTGATATCAACGGGTGCAGCGTCGTAATTTAACTGATTTGTTCGTGGAATCGATTCCGTCATTCCTGACGAGAAAATAACTGTAAACGTATTCATTGATTCGACGTAAACCGCAGTGGGTAATTACACTACGAATATTGTCGATATGGTACACAGTTCCTTTTGGCAAACTGCGTTTTGTTTGAAAATACCGCGTATAGTAAACAAAAACCACACGAAACTACACATTTGTCTTTCATTATAAAAAAAAAGGAAATAGAACACACGGAGGAAAACAAAATTACCAACGTGAAATTGAAATCACAGACAAATTCTTTCTCCCTCGCTATTTCTATTTCCCTTGGTCTTCGACTAGCGTTCCCGATTTCATGATAATAACCAAATTACCCTATTTTTGATTTGAGTTACCCGATCTGATGTTTTTGTAGGCATTTTGGAGGCTAACTTTAAATGCAGGCATTTCTCAATAACCTATCTTTCGCTTTTAAAAGGTTACTACAGCTACACAATTTTGTTTACAATCACTTACGTTTTTATATTACGTTTTTTTTATTAAACTCGACAAATAGCTCACTGGCTGTGCAAACCGGCATTACCTGTTTCTGCACGTGTTGAAATCGACGCGAGGTCGGTAAGTGAATGACATTCGTCGCTCTTAAATGCGCACGTTCGGTTCATTTCAGTTTCACATGTTTATACTTTGTGTTAGATTTTAGAGGAGGTAAACCACGAGAAACAATGATTCTGCTATACACGGTTTTGTTACATTTGTGGTCTGGGTGGGGGCGGTTCCACTGTATGTGTGTCAGTTTGAAATCGGATAATTTTCGGAACAATAAAGGGTAATTTCATCTACGACAGGGCACGTTTAAAGGGCGGAAGAGGGGACAATATCAAGGAAGACAACAAAGAGCAAATTCTCAGAAGACCATAGACACGGTGGCAGGAAAATCAGAACGGATACAAGAGTTTCTGGGTGTCACTATTTGAGGGCCAGTGTCACAGAATTGACATCTGGAGGCGGAGGCTGCAGGAGGACTATTATGCTACACGAAAAAGAAGAAGAAAAGCTTACTGACAAAGCAACTCTCTCTCTCTCTCTCTCTCTCTCTCTCTCTCTCTCTCTCTCTCTCTCTCTCTCCCCCTCAAGTTTTGAAAAAGGCAGGTTTTGCTTAGATTATGTTTTCTGAAATAGATAAATTATACAGAAAATAAAAATATTTCTATCAGGAAACGTCAGGCACTCGTTGATTTTGAAAGGACCTCAAAACGGACTTCAGAGAATAAAGAAGGTTCTTACACCTTCTTAATCATTGACGACATGTTTATCAAATAAAAAGTCAGTTAAACACCTTTATCATTTTGCATACAGTTAAAAAATAATAACCAATGATATGCTATAATTAAAAGAAGGAAATTTAATTTGTGCTTTCATTTTATTTGCGAAGAGCATATTTAGGTTTCGTTGAGATGTAGAAGTGTTCATGATTTATTTATCACTAAAAATTACCATAACTGTCAAATATTATGTTAAATGTTTTATATTGTTACTAATATATGCTATTTATAACCTTTGATGTTAATTCAGATTAAAAAGGTTTCATTTGGATGGATCTATTTTTTAATATACTTCAGTATTTAGCATAGTCTGTATAAGATTTCAGTGACTGCAAAACGAATATGTGACAAAAATTGTTCGAGCTAACCGGGCTTATGGAGGATAGCTATAATTCGACTGAAAAATGTAACGGTGACCTTAATAAATCTTGACTTGTCACTGTTCAAAGGTTGTGGTGACTAGCACTGAGAATGTAATTTGTATTGTAAATTTTAATAATGGGAATAAAGATGATATTATTATTATTATTATTTGCATAACTCAAAGCTACATAATTTGAGCGTCTATCGTAATAAATAAATCCTCACTACGGATAGAGATCATGGATATTAGACTCTTAATCTCTCAGGCATGAGCCTGGGGGGAGGGATCTTTGCCAAAACTGTGATGTCTTGACCAATAATAATATAATACAATAATGTTAATAATAATAAATACTGGTAACGGGAAAACTGAAACTGAATAAATTTTATAAAGTAATTTACATAAGGGAGTAGTTTGTTGTCCACTCTTTAAAAAGTATGTTAATGACGTAATCTAGTAACGCAGCGAAGGAGGTTTCGGGATTAGCCCCATCCCAAAGGGTTAAACAAAAATAAAACGTCAAAAATATTCTAAATTACTGGTAAAATGTAGTAAAAAAAGTCGACTTTAATAGTTAATTAGCTATGTGAACACGACACTTAGTATTTACTTTACTTATTAGTACAAAATCGCTACATGTAAACATAGCTTGTCCGACGTTTGAGGGGTGGTGTCGTAACTTTTAGGTTAGGTCCACTTAGCGTGTAAGGAAGATACAGTCGTTGTTGACTTATAGCCTGCGAATATTTATTCAGCCCTCAGCGTAAACAACTTGGTTTGCGACACTTATTATTTAATCCATAACAACTTACAAATGCTATGTGTTAACAGTGTTTTGGTTGCTATACAGATGTGCCTATAGATGTGTTTTTATCTCTGTTCCCCTGCCCATTGCTGTATCCGGCTTTTGATCGTGACAATTACCACCCGTATTTACAGTTTTTTCCCTTTCTAATCAAGTACGTTAGTTCAATACTATTTTGAACACAAAACAACAATAAAAATATTAAAGTGCGTCCGTTACTCGGAACACATGTAGACCTAATACGGAACGTGACGTTTGGAACGCATATACAAATGTTCCCTCCTCTACTAGTAAACTGATTTGTATCCCACAATGTGTGATATTTTTGAGGATCTGTAGTTCATTCACTTCTGTGGAAAACGATAACACTGATTTACTCCCATTTGCTGCAAAACATGTATATAGGCCTACATGTATTCACCAAGGCGACGTCTTAAAAAATCCGTACAAAACAGTTAACACTATCAGCGTTTGTAGAATACGGATGAAAATTTGAGCCAGTTTACTGGTATTTTTTTTTATTCTGTAATGTGACTCGTCATTTTTGTCGTTTAATGTCTTTGTTAAAGTTTAGGTATCTAAACTGCAACTATTAGGCCTATATTTCGACACTTAACTTTTTGATTACAACAAAATAAATAAGAAATTCTTTTTTTATATTTATGTAGTTTTTTCCATAAAACTTAAAACCTCCCCCCCCCCCATTAGAAAATGGTGGCTGTTCCGTTACCTAATAAAAAGATGAAAAGATGCAACTTTTCCAATTTGGAATGGAGATAATACATTCGAAGTTCCCAACTCTTTTGTTATGGACGATATTATGTTCATTCAATAAACGGAAAGAAAATTGCAAACATCTCTACAGATTTTCGAGTTGCAAAATAGTAAATTTAAAAATACCTCGTTTGAAACCAAATATGACGACGATCCGTAACAAAGTGCCAGAAAGGTCTAAAATAGTTGTAAAGGGTAATTTCCCGTCCACACAAACTGCAAACGGTTTTTGGCTACTACCGGAACAACAAATAGTCTTGTACCCTAGGTTGCCAGATACTTCCTCCATCTTATTCTAGTCATTCCCTGTATCGTTCCCCCTTCCGTTTCCCCCAGACCTCCCCCTCAATCTCGACCCTTTTCCGCAACAACACTCAATTGACGATAGTTTCATAGATTAAAAATAAGACAATTTGTTTACATAATGTTTTAAATAACTTTTCCGTAGCGTGAAATGATGTCGCTTCTGCTTTGATTCTCTCTTCGATTTCCAGATCCTCCCTCTTTTCCTCGTTTATTAAAACTCCAAGTATTTAAACTCCTCAACCTTTCCGATGGTATGACTCAATATTAATCAATCTTACTTCGGTTCGTCTATACGTGTTATATACTTGGAGCAGAGTCTTATAAACAAAATTTCATAAATATCTACATGTTTGTATGCTAATAGACTATTTAAATTTAATTCACCGTTACGTAAAGAGAGAAAAAATAATATTTTATATGAAATGAATAGCAGTGTCTCCAGGATTGTTGTATAACTGCGAAATTTAAGTGTTAGCGTACCAGGACAGAGCAGTGAATGAGATATTGAAGGCGAATCGAAGAATGGGCACAAGAAAACCGAATATACAACTAAGACGTCCTATGATATCCATATCAATGTGTTTCTCCATATCTTGGTACTCCTCAGTCTTGGCGAGATTCTGTAATAAGCTTTGCTCCTACCGTCAATTCCCATTACATATACAAACCATAAGAGTGCTCCCATCTCCACTGTCTTCACAACCACAAATAATTATTGCTTAAACTGATTTCTGGTGATTATATACTTGATTCTCTCTCTGAAGTAATACATCATCTTCCTACAAGCAATAAATATTATTTTCAATATTGCAGGAACAAGGATCCTCATTGCTATGCAAACGTGTGTGTGTGACCGCACGCGTAGAAATTGTTTACATTAACAGAAACAATCCGCGACATTTTGTGTTTAGACAGTAAAGAAGGGGTTGCGGCTGTTCAAGAAGACTCAAGCAGGATTCCGCCGGAGCTAGCTGAGCCGCTCATTGAGCATGTCTGTAGGAATTATTTGTACTACACAGGCACACGCACAACTTTTACTCCATTTTATAATGTAGTAAATTTGCCACGTGCCACGGCGTACGTGATCGTTTAGGGACGTGTATAATTACCAGCAGAATACGTTCTCTGATAATGTTACACTTAACATACGGGTTCCATTAACTGGCTCTTTACATCATAGTTTACGTGTGTATCTAGAATATAACCGCACGAATACTTGAATATGTGAGTAAACAAATATATTGTTTAACATACTTTCGTCACACTTTTTTCTTCGCTCCTCGTGAAAATGTTTATATTAATTTAATATCAATTTTTCAAAGCATTTACTTAAATTCCACAGAGCGCTTTGAGGATTGCCAAGCACTTACGACCTGTCCCCAAATACATTATTCAGAATTAAAGCAAGTCCTTTGAAACAATAATAATAAATTAATATAGGTAATATAATATAATAATAATAACGCGTTTTTCCTGTAAATTCTTTTTATTGTTTTGCCTTTCGCAAATTTCACAGAATTATTCTGTATCATTAGAGGTTCTTCTGATCTCTCTCTCTCTCTCTCTCTCTCTCTCTCTCACACACACACACACACACACACACACACACACACACCATAAACAGATTTTTATTCCATCTAATTATTTTAGTTATGTAATGTTCGTTTTATAATCAGCTTTTTTGACAGTTATATTTGCAAATGTTTAATTACACGCTTAATTTATGAGAATTATTGTAAATAACATTTAAAATTTTAAGAAAAAATCTTGTTTTGTCTAATTCTGAATTTGTTATTCAATCATATTAGGAGCAATTATCGTTATTGTGTTTCTATAGCCTATATATTAATATTCTCTCATATATCCATTTCATGTCAGTTTTGGGAATTTTTATTAGTTTAATAGTTAAAAATAATGGATGTTTATTTTAAAATAAAGTGTTTATTATTTAGGCAGTATGCATATTTGTAGATATCCTTTAATTTGTCTAACGCACGTTTTATATTTGCTCCAGTCATTTGTGAATAAGTGATATGTCATATTTTAGACCACTGTAGGTGGGGGCTGCTTCTAAAGACCCTGGAGGCGAGAGAAGGCGGCCACGGCACACGGTGCCCCCTGACTTCTGCATCCCCGCCTGATACACACTCTCTCATTATGGTGGGGGGAGAGGTGAATCGGCATTTCGGCTGCATTGGGGCTGATGTAAGTCAGGGCAAGGTGTATATTCCACGAACGGGAACCAGAATTAGCTCGTCCCTGGCAAGTAGTAGGCCTAATGCTATATAACCATTCCTAAGGTGTAACATCAAAGCGCAGTGAAGTAGCTTAGCCTATCCAAGCAGCGTTCAGGTGGGGGAAGCCCTTTCAACGTCAGTCGTTACATAATGTCGAGTCTATAATGCTGATTACCGGTGGCCCTTTCCTCCATCCGAAACATCCACCTGGCGCACGCTGCCTAAGGGGGCGCGGGGTAGTCTGCCTTGCGATCCTGAGTAGTCTGTGCAACCGGCACTACTGGAACCTTTTCCGACTCGAGTTGGGGGGTTGCCCTCCCCCAAACGCCTGTCCGGGTACTGAAACGCCACGTTCTCGGGGTCCCCACTAGGCTACGTTAAGTTTTGTATCAACAGTTTATGTTTTTACATGCTATAACAGCAAAGTGCGTTAGTCTACTTTATAAGAAGAGTTCCATACCGCTCATTAACGTAAGAAAGGGATGGAGAGAGGGGACTTTTCCTGCCCTTCCCCTGGTAAGCTTGATGGTTTGCAGCGAAGATAGAGTTAAGCGGTTTGCAAAGGCTTGTTGGTATGGGAGACTTATGTCCGAGGAACTGCGGTGTATCTAGTCATATCCACTAGATAGCATATTACTGAATGCATCGTTGCACTTTCTGTTGATACACGTGTGTATAACTGCCGTCGACACTGTTCTGGTAGAGGAATTCACAAAATGTGCCATTTTTGTCGGTATTTCCCTCTTCCTTCTTCTAATTTTCGCGTAATCTACTACATCGTTCTTATGATCTGCTTAGGTCGCTTGTCTCTTTCTACCTGTTGTATTCCGGTCTGTTATCTTATAAACACACCTATTCTCCATTCTCCTAACTTGTGGACATACCGAATCCGTCTCTCGTCCTCTACATACTCCAATATATTTGTTTTCACTTCTAACCTTATAATTTTCACGTTGTCGCTTTGTTCATTCCAGTTTAATCCACCCCATCTTTTTCTCCCACGTTCTGCCTCTGTTATCAGAATCACCTGCCGATACTCTTTATTGATGACTCAGACTTCTGCCTATAGTATAGTATAGTATTTCACTGCAGTCTCGATTATCAGTTTATTTGTATTCCTTGAAATGCTTCACTTGAATATGTTGAATTTCTGTAAATTCATAACGGAATGGAAGAGACTATAATCACGTCAGTCCTCATTAGTACTCAATTAATATTGAAATATCTGAAGAAGCGAGTCAAATAGCTACCAGAGTAGATAAAAAATGTATACAAAAATAACGATAAAAATGAGCAGTTTTCTAACGACACCTACTGAAGTGCGCAAAACGTATGCTTTGTAACAAAATCAGTAAAATGTTTGCATATTGCAACATTAAAATAGCCATATAATTAGCGCAAACAAACGGTAGTTGCAACAGGTAATGAAGATACATATGCACGTACACAGAGAAGGCTATAAATAATTTTGGCGTGTTGTGTTGTTATTCTTATTATTACGACTGTGATCATTATCTCATTATAATAACAACGCGTTTACGTCAGTGTATTGTTTACACTAGAATTTAACATTCATTTAATGACTGAAGTGGAGATGAAATTATAAATCAAATAATGTAGAGTGGATAAACAGTACATGTTGTGAACGTACAGGTTCCAGGAACACCACCTGCATAAATAATTGGTCAAATAATTTTATATGCAGAATATTACGTAAAACAGTTCTGAAGGTGAAGGAGAGGAAGTTGTATCGGAGGGGGGGATGACAGAGCGCCACGACTGAACCTCGGCATAGGTTGCCATACAAGCTCCTAAGATCCTTACTATTCCCGTATTTCTATCTATATTTCCCGCAAACCACTAAACCAGGCAAGATCACGAAAAGCCCCCATTCCCATCCATTGGCTACATCAGCAGCGGAATGGGACTCTCTCCTTATCATGTGAAAGTATAAATTGTTGATACAAGTCATTTCCCGGTGGGGGGGGTCACGGAGAAGGCATTTCGAAACCGACAGGCGAACGGGGAGGACAACCATCCGAATTCAATTCGGATATGCAGATCACAGCTGCACTAGTTCCACAGACACCATTCAGGGTCGCACCGACCCCCGACGAGCGCTGGACGCGCGCTTTGTCTGTTGCCCGCCCCCACGAGGCCAAGATCTTGTAGACTCGGGAACAGGGTTGGATTTCTAGGAAGGGTGCATTATTGTTGTTGTTGTTATTATTATTATTGTCGTCGTTGTTCTTGTTGTTTCTATTACGGTTCGTATGGTTTGCAAAACATACGTAATGCAACATAGGTTTAGATCATTCTGGTAATAATGATTGTGCACGTGACATGTGAGCTAAAGTGACAATGCGTATTGGATTATCCCTCACACCAATCTGACGTCCCGGTTTCTTGCTTCACCGGCAAATCTTATTTTCAATATAAATGCGGTTTTAAATGTATACCTCTCCTCTCTCTTTCGGGAGTACACATCGCGCTTTGTTTCCAAAGATTCCCCGCGTGCGCGTTCGCCGACAACGGAACATACCAACTCCGTTCGTATCGGATCATTCTGTTAACAAGTTACAGTAGTAACTTTCTCATACTTTTGTTTTGACCCCTAAATTTTCGACTCTGGAAATCCCATGCCTCACATGTAATTTCTTGAATCTGTTAACAGTCCAAGAGAGGCTTAGTACACCGGGTGCACTAGAGTCGAAATGATTCTACTTACCCTTGTATTCTACCCCTGTCTAACACAACAACTGCACTCCTGTACGAGCAGATAGAAAATAGGGCATTCGGAAAAGTTAATAAATATATTTGTTACACTAAACATAAAACATCAATGTTTGTATTATACGTACTGTGAGCACACGGTTTTATGTAGCGAGTTCATTCGATCGACGAATTTATAAGAAGAACAAAAGCACACATTTTACGATTATTAACGATGATGACTTTCACTTACCTTGGGGCAGAAATGAAACTTATTTTAGTTTTTTTTTCATGAAAATACATATTTCATCTTGTGTACATATCTTATTACAAGAAGTACAAAATATGTTTTTTCGTTATTTTCTTTTTTCATTTGTAATTTTATTTTGTTCTAGTTTATTATTTCTTTTTTTTTTTGGAGACGCTTTCGGCAAGAATGTCAATAATGTTTAATTACTTTTTGTGTAAGTATGCATGTCATGCATTTGTAATCGTCACTTTTTATCATATTATTTATTTATATTCATTAATCTAAGTATACATTTATCTATTAGAGGTAACAAATGTGACATCAGTCTTACAAATTAAGTCTTGAGATGTCACTTTTCTTTAACATTTCTATTGTTTTATGTCGCAATATTCTTTGCTTCTCGCTGCAGCATCTTTTCTGCTCATATAGGCCTACTCTGAATTTTTATATAACTGTCAGTTTGAACCTTCTTAATGAATTCTATGAATATAAAAGTGATGGGTAGTTATGATAAAAGGTTTCATTAAAATGGCTGTGGAATGATTTACAAGCGTTTGTACTCCTCTGCAAACTGGATGTCATGGCAACCCATAATCGTGGAGAAAATTCAGCATCATCGGATGCGTATCAAGTAATCTGCAAAAAAAGTTAATCTATCGTCTTGGAGTAAATTTTCTGTTAATTCCGTAGCAAAAAAGTGGCCAACTTCTTTTGGGTTCAAGAATATAATTCCAGAAGTTAAATGCAGCCAATTTTTCTATTTCAGTGTAATTGGAAGACTTTCTGCTTTTCTTTTAGTACCAGCATTAATAATATTTCGCTGCCATCTCAGCCGATGAAAAAGCAGGATGGTTATGTGTGCCTTTTCTTCTTTTCTTCCAGAGTGTATAAATAGCCGATACAACCACTCTTGGTACACTTCCACTAGACTTCATCACTTAACATAACTTTTGATTTATAAAATGATAAATACTTGATCTCGACAAGCAAATAATTTTTTCACGTCGTTCACATACAACTGACAACAATAAACTGATCGATGTACTTTGTGCAAATGACCTACCCTTGAATATATTTTGAACATGGAAATACCCGGTGGACAACTGCTCCACTGAAAAAGAGGATGTAAGGAAACATTTCTGCTCCACTGAATCATTGTTAAATTAGCAAGTGAACGAGGCGAGTGCAGTCGCCTATGTCAGAAAACGGGCTGCGCTAACCCGAATGCAGTCGTCCTATGTAATTAGGGAAAACTACCTGGGCGAGTGCATTTGTCAATCGGCGAGTAGACTGGCGGTCTAGCTCTGCGCAACTAGTTATCTTTCCAGTAATATAGTTTCCTTTATAATAGAGTTCCCCGTAAATGTCTATCAAAATAACACAACTTCCAATTAATTTGCCTGCCTAAGAATGAATGTACTTTCGTGGGTCAAGGCCTATACGGCACTCTCACCTTTAACTAGCGATTGTCAGCATTTTAGCCAAACACACACACACACACACACACACATAATATATTGCAACAATACATATATTTGCATATTTGCCCAGGGCGGTATGTTTGTAGATATTTAGCATAGAAAAATATAGGATGAACAGTTTTTAACAATATTATGCAGAATAAGAATTGTCAGAAAGCGTACACCTGCCCCCGCGAGTGAATACAGCGCTTGTGTGTTTGTGTGTGTGAACGCAAGCTACGACAGGCAAAGATGGGCTGATGCGTACGTCTGTAATAAGGTTTTAACCGGATAAAAATAAACTAATTAATACGTTTTAAACCTGTGAACAAAGACTTACCCCAATTATAAAAACACCATTACATTAAGGATTTTTTTTTTAACGAATATAGTGATCTAAAAGTATTGGAGAAATTTGCAATAATAAAGACGCCAGGTAATTTAATGTTAATTACTAGTGTAATTAAATTGTAATTAATAAGTGTGTTATATGTGAGTGACCAGGAAAAAATTACGTAAACGATGATATCGTTTGTGCTACGAGTATGTTTATGAAATCGCGAAAATGAACCAAAAAGTTATTTGTAATTAAAAGGACGCTTTGCACGAAGTGACAATATCTAACAGGTCGAAAACAGTCCTGGACTTGTCAGATTGCCGTCCAGTATAAAGACCACCGGCAATTTTGGGGCGGTCTCAGAGACTTAAGATATCTTCACACAACGTCACGCTGCTGGTCTGCCAATCGATCAGGACATCTTTACCACACACACCAAGACTTATGGAGGAACTCTGGACCATCACAAACAACAACCCGTAGAGACAGAGAACACAGCATCAGCATAATCATCATCAAATTCTCAGGATTCAGGAGACGCACACACACGCGCGCGCACGCGCGCGCAACGGTAACGTCGGAAGTACGCAGGTAATGAATAAACAATTATATTTTTTGTTTGTGAAAAGAACTCTCAAAAGAAACTTATATATGAACCGTAAAGACTTAAAGTTTTAATTTAAATAGTAGTTAAAGAAAATAATTAAATTTAACAAGAAAATTTAAAAATACTAATCTTTTGTTGTATATTAAAATTTGGGTGTGTCAGTAGAAATAAATAATAGGTTGGAAGTAAATGTTATTTTCTATTTTGTTTATAGCAACAATTAGTTTTATTCTTGATATTGAATATTATTTTTGTTTGTAAATGAGTTGCTGTTATTTAAAATTTGAGTCAAAGTCAGACACACTGAAATAAAAAGGTTTACATAATTTGTTTAACATGTCTGTTTAGGTAGTAAGATTATATGGTTGTTTATTTTATATGTCATGAACAGCATAGAAGGTTACATTGTATTTGTGTAAACTTATAAAAGAAAATATTTTTATTTATCTAAGATTCGAAATGTTTAATATTTGCATATTTTCTATTAATATTAATAAATCGTAGAATGATTATTTTGAAACGGTTTTAATTAATTATTTCATGTCAACAACATCTTACTTCTCTTTGAAAATTATTTAATTATTGTGCAACTACATATACTTGACGCAACGAGAATAAAATAAAAATCCTGCGACCTGGCCGGTGTAATAAACTTCATAGTTGCGTTGAGTACATGGTAATATATTTGTGTGAATGTTTGAAATATTTGTAACGTTGCAATATATATATATATATATATATATATATATATATATATACTCCTGCGGAGGTTTTTACCGTGAATATCTGTTTTAGCAGGTTTTTGGGTACATCCGTGTATGAGATTTTCATATGCCGACGTTTCGTTCCATAATCCCGGAACATTTTCATTGCTTAGTGATGTTGATTTAGCTACGGAACATTTGTTATATCTTGCTCCCCTTACCGTGGGAGGGATTGTGCGTGGGGGTGAGTATGTTACGGCTGTTTGCTATGTGTTATTTTGAGAACTGTCAGTTAGGAATTTCCAGCCTGGCGCTAATTTAGTATTTCATTTCTGTCGTCGACCGCTCCCTCCGACGTCTGGTAAATCTCTATCCCCTCCCTGTATTGTCTGATTTTCTTATTGTTAGTTCGTGCCAAGATTTTTGTATTTTTGAAATCGAAAGCGTGTCCTGTTTCTCAGGGATGTGTTGTCTTCTTATTTTGCTACTGACAATTTGTGTTCGCGGATGCGTTGAAGGACATTTCTTCTAGAGTGACCGATACAAAATCGGTCACAGGTTTTCACGGTATTTGGTATACACCTTGTCCCTCTTATGTATGCGGTGTTTTGGGTTATGTAGAAGGCACTGTTTTTTGTGCGCGTTCAATGATGTAGTGTCTTATAGCTTTCATAGTTGGTGAGTTTTATTTATTTATTTTTATTTTGTTACTTAAATATTATTAAATACTTTAGTGTGTTTGACTCTCCGTCGGTTGTAGGAAAGCGTATTGTTTATCTTTTATTTGTGATGTTTTAGTGTTGGTTTTTTCCTGAAGATGGCTACCAATTCGTTGTGCAGCCGAAGCGTCGCTTTATACAAAAAAAAAGCTGCGATAGAAGAAGTCCGTCTCACTAATAGGCTTAATGTCAATAACCCATCACTAACGTGTTTTAAAGAAATTACTTCTTTTAACTTTGTTAAAATACGTTTAAATATCTAACGTATACTGCAATATGACAGACTGACGTGGATGTGAAAGATGCCTACTTTATTTACGGCCATAACTAAACCCGGCTACAATGGGATGAACTTAAGCAATTAACTGTTGATAGTAACTCATATGGACATAGAATTACGTATTGACTTAAGACAGTTCAGGCCGACAGTTAAGACAGTTAATACAGGGTGGCGCAGGGAAACGGGAAAATTTGAAATAATTAGAAAAAAATGAAGGAACGTTACAAAACTTTATTTGAGGCTCAAAATATGTTCTACAAGACTGGAAATTACATTAGGCATCACTTTTTAAAAATTACATCAGTAAAATGCTGCCCATTTTGCCGTACACATTCAGTAAGTCGTTTCTGTAGGTTTTGCATAGCGCGGCGCAATGTGTCACCTGGGATTTTGGCGATTTCATCTTCAATCTGTGTCTTGAGCTGAGCAAGGGTTCTTGGTCTAGTCTGGTACACGATGCTCTTCAGATGTCCCCATAAAAAGAAGTCACAGACTGAAAGGTCTGGAGATCGGGGCGGCCAAACGATGTTAGCGTTCCTTGAAATTATGCGATCCCCAAACAAACGTTTCACTGCTGCCATAGACTGTCTGGCAGTGTGTGAGGTGGCTTCATCCTGTTGAAACCAGGTGTGCTGAATGTCAAGATTTGGAAAAGTATGGAGTCTTGGAGCCAACAATGTCTCTAGCATGTTGACATAACGTTCAGACGTCACAGTGACAGCAGTGCCTCGTTCATCTTCAAAAAAGTAAGGGCCTATCACCCCATGACACGACACTGCACACCATACGGTAACTTTGGTACTGTGTAATGGAGGCTGGTGAAGCTGAGCAGGGTTTCATTGAGCCCAGTAACGGAAGTTCTGCTTATTCACGTATCCACTTAAGTGAAAATGGGCTTCATCGGCCATCCAAAGATTTTGAATGAAGTTAGCATCCTCATTGATTTTAGCCAACAATTGTTCACAAATTTGCAGACGCAATACACAATCATTAGGATTCAGTTGTTGCACAATCTGAAGTTTGTACGGATGAAATTGAAGTTCATGGAGTATTCTTTGAACGCTCCGACGTCCGAGCTGCAATGACGAGGCAATTTTTCGCACCGAACGACGAGGACTCCTTAAGATGGCAGCTCGCAAGGCATCAATGTTTTCTGGGGTACGTACAGACCGTACACCCCCACTAGGCTTTTTCTTCAAAGCTGAACCAGTCTCTTCAAAATTACGAACCCACGTTTCGATTGCATGTAACGAAGGAACTTGACCGCGGGGCAGGATCTGATAGTGGCGCCGAAACTCTCGTTGTGCAGCTGTCAAACTGTCACCATGTCGGTAAAACGCCCTTACGGCGACTGCACGCTCTGCGCCGCTCCACTGCTCCATGGTAACTAAATGTCCGTTACTGCTAGACAGACAGTTTCACTTCTGCTACATCTACAGGGCTAATCAAATATATTGCAACTTACCGTCTGTGACTTTATGCAACGATGTCTTCAATTTAAAGTTGACTTGTTTCGGGACACTTGTCCCATCCTCAGAACTTAAAAAAGTATGTTCTTATATCATCAAACGATGATATAGTTGTCAAATAATTAAAATATTAAAATCCAATTAAACAAAAACACGAACTTAATGTATAAAGTCGAGCGCGACGGTTAAACGGTGCACACCGTACGGTAGTGTCTTGATCGCGCACTGAATCAAGACTGACTCTTATCACGACAATAACGCAAAGCGGTGTCGTACAATATATTCGATTTAAAAAGCAGTTGATCGTTTAGGACACGCGGCTTGGTATCAGCATTGTTATAAGCTCTGTAAATTTCGAACTCCTCAAGGGCGTCCATATGTTGCCCTTTCTTGCATATATGAAGAGGTATCAAGGTTGTTTTAAAATTAGTGTAATTGTGATTCTCTATGATGAGGTATTTTGCAAATTTTGATCTAATGTGGTCCAAACTGTGAAAGTGTGTAGGCGGTCTATGTTCTGTGAACCTTTTTAAAAAGTCACGGCCTGTCTGGCCTACATAAAAGGCGTCACAATCATCACATAACAATTTGTAAACACCTGTTTTTTGTTCGAGGTTGGTAGGTCCATGTACGCGGAGGTTATTCAAAATGTGGTTAGTGGTCTTGTATGTGACGTTTATATTGCTATTTTTATTAAAAATTGACCCAAAAACCTTAGGCATAAAGTATGTATATGGTGTTGTAATGTATTTGCGTGTTATACTCTCACGAGTTCCGTGTCCGTTAATGTTTTTACGCCTTTTCTTATGTTTTCTGAGGATATTATTCACCACCCCAACATCGTAACCATTAGCGACCGCGATGTATTTAATGGTGTTCAATACCGTTTAACCGTCGCGCTCGACTTTATACATTAAGTTCGTGTTTTTGTTTAATTGGATTCAACATTTTAATTATTTGACAACTATATCATCGTTTGATGATATAAGAACATACTTTTAAGTTCCGAGGATGGGACAAGTGTCCCGAAACATGTCAACTTTAAATTGAAGACATCGTTGCATAAAGTCACAGACGGTAAGTTGCAATATATTTGATTGAAAAACACGTGGCTTGGTACTAATTTCGGATTTATTCCTTTTAAATATATCTACAGGGCTGCCAACATCAACTTCAAATTTTCCCGTTTCCCTGCGCCACCCTGTACATAGATATGACCGATATCGAGAGTAACCAGCGTAAAGCGCAGCAGATGTAAGCCTTTACAGCACGTCAAGCCATGGGCGTGCGTACTTCAGAAATTATCCCACAGATGATCCTAGATTAACGGAGTTTAGACAGCTTTTCGTGGCTACGTGGGACTTTGCAACGTCACAATTTACTCACGGTTTTCAAAGTATATAAAAAAACTTATTCGAACTTAATTCACATACCAATCGGTTTTTAATAATTGTAAAGGTAATAACTCCACGTACAAAAGGATCAGTTTTTATTAACCGTAAATACAATAAATTAAATTTATGGATTTTATACATTTATTTACAGTCAGTTTTTGTAAAGATCAGTAATCATTCGATTAGTTAAAAGTCTGTTTACATAAACACAATACGTGTTTAGTTAAATACAATACGTGTTTGCTTAAATTTGAAATTAACTTATAGAAGAACATTTTTTTTATTTGCATAAAAAACAGAACTATAGTTTCTGTACATAAATGTACAGAATCGATAAAAGCATCGAAATGTGTGTTGCAATTTTTTGGTTCAGACTGTCACATTTCAATACGTATGAATCCAATAATACGAGGTGAACAGGCATTTAAACTAAAGTTTGCACGTTCTTACGAGGACTAATAAAACAGTCGCTATCTGCAACGCGTGCACTCGCATAGGTATTAATATCCCATATTACATGGCAGTGTTTCGGTAACAATGGCTGCTAGCTACGGACTGAAGTACTTTAAGCCTTACAATAAGCAACTAATTGCTTGTTTGACGTAACTTCAGTGTTCTTCCTTCCATTTCAACCGTAAGGTGGTGATGAAAACAAAATACGATTACCAAGAAGTCTATTCATTGGCAGGGCCGCCGAGAGGGGGGGCAGTCTGCCCTGGGCCCCGGGCCCGAAGGGGGCCCCCGATGCCGAAGTGCATCCCATCAGGGATGGGAATGGGATTGGAAATGACAATTGACGATCAAGCTAGCAAAAATGAAATTAGTGAATAAGCTAGTTCAGTGCACCCTAGTAGAAAAACAGTGATCAACAGGGCTGCATAGCTTGCGCTGATTCCCGCTAGGTTACTCTGTAACCAACAGCAAGAACAGCAAACTAGAACAAAGTCTTCACGTGCTGAAAACAACAAAGTGAGTCGAATTCGTTTCGTTGCAAAACGTACTGTGTTTTGAAGCTATATCTGTTGTTTATAGTTTATCTGTTATTTTTGGTACATTTATCGATTTACACTGTAAAGTGAAAAATTGTCAAGACACGTTGAAAATCAATCCACAGCTAAAGGATCCAGATTACGGAAGAAAACAAGATTTCATGACACAGGTGTTGAGGACAAGGAGCACACTTTCAAGTCGCCTGAAGAAAGACTTACAGTACAAATTTTCAACCCGGCCTTAGACATTGTTTTGACGCAACTGAAAGACTTGGCAGAAAGAATGTCAGAATTTTCAAGACTTTTTTCGCCGATATTGACTCCACCTACTGCAAAAGAACAAGAACATGGTTCGAATGAAGAAAATGGAAATTACAAAAAAGAACATGTTTTCAGTGACAAAGAGATACAAGAACAAGCTGAAGAACTTGCATCAGCTTATCCTTCAGACTTGAAAAAAGATGAACTGAGTGCTGAGCTTTCTCTTTTTTACGAAGTTTGTAAAGAGTCAAAGCTATGTGTAAGTGGTCATATGTCTTCAGCTCTAGAACTTTTGAACATGATTTTCAAAAAGGGATTGGAGTCCATCTTTCCTCAAATCTGCACGGCTCCTTGTTTGCTGATAGTGGTACCAGTGTCTGTTGCATCTGGCGAGAGAGCTTTTAGTAAACTTACGTTGATTAAGAACCGTTTGCGTTCAACAACAAATGAGGACAGACTAAATCACTTGTTAATGTTAAGTGTTGAACACGAAATCGCTGACAGATTGTCTTTTGAAAATGTAGTAAATGATTTCGCTGCAATGAAGGCTAGAAAAAAAAGTTTTTAATTTTCATTACTGTGCAATGTTAGGTTTTTGCGCTTTCTAAGTTTGATATTCAGCATTTGTTTTTTTTCATAAATCATTTAAAATTGCATTTCTAAACTGAAAGATGTAAGTTAAAAGCAGCTTCTTTGGAAAAAATATTAAAAAGAGCTTGAAACTAAGAATTATTGTTTATGTATAAAAGTAAAAATTACCTCTGTATGTATTAATAAAACTTACTTTAATTTTTTTAAATGTTTTAATTTGCCCTGAAATAGTTGATGGGACAAGGGATAAGTAGTATCAATTAGGGAATCGTTTGGGAGGGTAGGCCTGCTACAGGCTATAGGGCTAAAATGTTAAAGAATGTAGAATGCGGAAGAGTGGCAAAGGTTGGTTAGGCCGTTGGGGTGGGAAGTGATAGCTGGTGGGGGCCCCCAACTCAAAATTTGTCCCGGGCCCCAAAATTTCTCTCGGCGGCCCTATTCATTGGACGCATTTACGCATTGTTTGTTGACAGAAAATACTGAAGTGCAGAACAAAATTCATATAGTAGTTAGCATTACTTTAGAGTGATGGTAAAGAGCTTTATCATTACAGTTCTTAGTGAAAGTAAATAATTAAAGCATATAATCAAGTTTCATTAACTTAACTAATATACGTCTCCAATACACGCACGCACAAACACAAGCGAAATGTCTGCAACTGTCATCGCTGGTTCTACATCCTAGTCTCCAATTATTTTGTTTTCGCAGTCCTCATCTGTGAGTCCTCTTCTTTCCTTCCTTTTGTCGTTTCGGCCATCGATGTGCTGCTATTACACCGCTTCCTTCACTTTTTTAAAGTTTTTTTCTCCTTCGCCAATGTTTCTTCATTCTCGACTCGCTCTTGCTCGCTCTTCTTCCGATAAAAATCTTTTGATCCTTCTCGGTTTCTATCCGGACAGATCCTTTACCTCCACAATTTTTCGTCTGAAAACTTCACGGTTTCCTATATCTTCTTCTCTAATTCTAATCCATTTTTCTAGGTCCTGATGGACTACTTTTAATAGTCTTTCTATAATCCTGTTTTGAAAATATTTCTTCAGTTAATATTCCGTAATTCTGACCGCTGAGTTGTACTTTTCACGGTGGACTTATAAATACGTAGTTTAGTAGCATCGTTATATTTCCAATCCATAACCCATAATCCATTAATTTCGTCCCTTATGATAGTTTTAGTTTTCATCTTTTCCTCGTTTGCTCCACATTCGTACTCGAGGAGGGCACCTGTACGTAAGTGTACACACCAGTGCAATAGGTTTGCTTCCATGGTCTTTACAATATCCAAAGTATTCCCAATTCAATATCGTTACGTATGCTATATAGCCTTAATATTCTGCAGCAGCTTCTTCAATATTTCGTCCATGCTGCTTCTGTTTTGGAAATATTTCTTCTGTTAATATCCCATAATTCTGAGCGCTGAGTTGTACTTTTCACGGTGGACTTATAAATACATAGTTTAGTAGCATCGTTATATTTCCAATCCATAATACGTTACGCCAGTGGTTCCTAAAGTAGGGTCCGCTGACCCCTGGGGGTCCGCGGACAGTTTTAAGAAGAAATAGAATATACCGTAATTTTCTTTGATTTTTTATAGTCTAAAATCTAAATTTTATAATCTTAAAATAATTAGTATAAGATTCCAGTATTTTTGTTTGTTTCAAACTAATTGTAATTGTAAAAATAATTTCAAATTCATGGCTTTAATAATGTTTTTATATCATGTCGTGTAGCAGGTCTGTTTGTCAGCCGAACTGACTAGAGCGCCGCGTCAACGCAGAACTGATCGCGCTGTTTTAGTCCACGTATAACCACCATCTCGCGTATAAGCCCCTAATCTTAGCATAACGTTTTTCCGAGTAGCTGCTTTTATGCCTCAGTAGCTGGATTTCGACACGTGTGGCTGGAAAGATAGAGCCAAGGTTGGCAAAGTTAAGAAATAAACTTGGTGTCGAGAGTGACTTAATATTGAAATTATCAGACAGTAAACATAATATTGCAGAGCTAATTGTTCAAAAGCAGCTTCATTGCTCACATTAAACTATGTTTGATATCATTAATATTATAATTTTACAAGTTAAGAGAATTTATGATTTTAATTCAAATGAGTTTGTATTATATTTACTGTTTGTTTTATTTTATAACTCAGACGGGATCCGTGAAATTTTTAATTTTTTGTGGGGGTTCCGCGGACTGAAAAGTTTGGGAACCACTGCCTAACCGCGCTGTTTCTTTTGTCATTCTAATATTTATTTCACTATAACATCCTTTCTCGGCAGAAGCTTTCACGCTTGACTACTTAAAGCAATCATTATTATTTTGTTTAATGCATCGAATTTATTTTATTGACTCGAATATATACCGGTGACTAATAAAAAATGGAAAAATCTGTTAAATTGTTTATGGATGGAAAATCGACAGAATAAATTTTATGAATTCAGTTTTTCCAAAGTATCTGCTTTGTAAGAAACAGGATCAGATACCTAAGTAATAGAATAATCCCACACACTTGACTGGCTTGAGCTTTTTATACAAACTAAGTTTCACACAAACTGAGGGTCTTAGTTCTCAAAACTTGTACTTCACGTCTCAGCTTACCCCTTCATTTATACAACACACACACACACACACACACACACACACACACACACACACACACACACACACACACACACACACACACACACACACACACACACACACACACACACACACACACACAGAGTATACCTTATGTGATGTGATATTCATGATTTTTTGATTTTTTGTTGATTTTTTTAAATGTATTTTGTGTCTGACCGTGTTTTTATAATGAAACATGATATTTTACCGTGATATTTTAATCTACTTTTGTATTTTAGTTACTTGTATACAGGCCTACCGTTTAGCCAGACTCGACAGTACCATTGACAGTGTTTCTTAACGACTGCAATATTACTATTATAATTTTTAAATATATGTTAAAACTGTTATTGTAACGGGAGTTTAAGCCTTACCTATTTGTGACTGAATTCTCAAAGGATGCCGGTTAATAAGTTTTGATTATGAAGAAAAGGGGGTTAACTCCATTCCGGATAAGCGTTGCAACCACCCCGTGTCACAGTGGGAGTAATGTGTAGACCAGTTATGTAAGCAGGGAACAATGATCCTCACATGGTTCTAAAAATGGGACTCGTTTTTGACGAAATTTAAAGATTTGCAAGGAAACGCGACTATGAGAATGTTGAAGACATCCAACTGCTAGACAAAATTCAAGAGAAGAAATACGTTCGGGTTAATTTAAAGTTTACAGTGTCAAATTTTGAAGCTAAGTAGTGGTGCATAGTGTACAAGATAAATGTGTATTTAATTTGTATAAATGAGTCTGTATGAGAAACTGTTTGTTGTAAGTAAGTTAAGTGGTACATTTACATTAAATCAATATTGCTCCATTAGTCTCATGTGTCCAGACAGCGATTATATAAAATGCCGATTATATAAAGCGATTCATATATGATAATAATAATAGTAATAGTAATAATAATAAATACTTTGGATTTGAGCAAGTGCTGATTGATAACAACAAATCAGCAAAAGAACAACTCAGGAATACAATGACATACTGATAACAGGGTTGAATGCGAAGGATAAGAACACGGACTATTCTTGCATTGTCGTACTCATTTGGTATCACACAGTGGCCACATATTGAATAGCAACGATAAACAGTAGGAATCGTAGTGCCCTAACATCCAGCAAAATGCACAATTCCAAATCACCCATTGAAAGAGGGAGATAGAGGACTTCTATACCTAACGAACCTGTGTAAAATCAGATCAAGACAACCAAAAGATAGTTTCTTAAGAACCCAAAATCATCAAACTTGCATTATTTTATAATACTATCGGATATTGACTAAACCCCCCAGGAACCTTGAAGTCCAGGAAACAACTATGGAAGGCAAGCGCTTCATGGTAGATACCTTTATTCCGTCGAAAATACAGACAAAGTTGCACCATTACAGTGGCTAAGGAATCTGTATATCATTAGAGTGACAAAGTTGCATCATTACAGTGTGTGGAGAAACACAGGGACTCATCATCGCCATCCAAGGCCAGGGTACTGCTACAAATAACTACGAGAAGTATAACGAGAAATTTCTAAATCAGAATGATATCTGCAGGACACACAACAAAGTATCAGAATTAACAGACTATATAAATATACAAACCAACGAGACGGCCTACTTCAGCGGCATTGATTGTTACAAAGGCATAATTCAACAGCGAAGATAATCCACCGAGCACTGGTCCTCTAATATAGACTCAAAAAAATAAAACCCTTATTATAGTTACCAAGCTCCAGCAATTTTAGAGGAGAACATTATTCGACTTTATTATGATTTGCCAATATAAACTCTTAGAAAGTCGCCAGCAAATAAACCACATATAGATTTGCATGTTTGAAAAATAGGAAACCCTGGCTCGTTGATATTGCTCAACGGGCGGAACGTAATACCAATAAAGCTGAAAAGAAAAAGACAATAACATATAATTTACTTGGCGATGGAATAAATAAATCACAAATTTAATTTTACATTTATAATTACAGCAATGTATATTGTTGTTGAGAATTTACTAGAAAACTCTACATTCAATTTTAAGTAAGTATACCTATTATTGTAGAGTGAAAGTTTGTATTGTGCGGTGGGAGGTCTAGCTACCTGGGCGGGGCCTCAGCCCACACACATGCTTGTTTACTGTGAGAAGTCTACAAAAGTAATGTTCTGGTAGTTTTAAATAAAAGGAAAATTCTGGAAGCTTTTTTTCTATATAAACAGAGATGCACTCGACCAGTTAAGTTCAGTTTTAAATGTGCTTTTGTAATGTGTATTTCGTGTGTCCGTTTTATGTATACTTGCTACTAAACTGTTCTTCAATAAAGTGTGTGTTTGCTCCTGTACTTAAATTATTAATTATTTTTAACCATACCTCAACAGGTTATGGGCCCAGTGGCATTTTAAAATCGGAGTGTAGTGTGTAATTGGAGTGCAAGTATAAAATATTAGTGCAAAAATGGGACCGAATATAAAAATTGAAAAACTTCGAGACAAAGATAATTGGCATCAATGGCGCTTCGTAGTACGCACATTGATGGAAGAGGATGATGATGTGCTGGATGTTTGCGAAGGAAGATTAGCCGAGCCAGCTGCAGGTGCAGAAGATCGTGACGCGTTGTTGGAAAAGTTCAAGAAGGCGGACAAAATTGCCAGAAAGTTAATTGTTACAAGAGTGGAGAGAAAGCCTCTCGAACTTATAATGGGTTGTTCTACTGCCAAGGAGATGTGGGACAAATTGAACACAGCATATGATCTAAAATCTGATGAAAATCTGTCGATGATTCAAAAACAATTTTTTGAGTTTAAGTGGACAGAGAGTGAAAGTGTTACGTATAATATTTCAAAAATAGGACAGTTGGCTAGAAAAATGAAAAATCTCGGGGGAAAAATTGAAAAGACTATGGTGATGACTCGTGTTTTAACATCTTTGCCACAAAAGTTTAATCATTTTCACAGTGCTTGGGATTCGGTATCTGACGATAAGAAGAATCTCGAAAATTTGACCGAGCGCTTGATGGCAGAAGAATTTAGATTACAAGAGCAAAAGGAAGTACACGAAGAGACGACAGCGTTGCTAGCTAATCTGAAAATCGGTCATAAAGAACAGAAGAATGACTCTTATAAATATGAGAAGAATAATTTGAAACAAGAGCAGTGTTATAATTGTGGAAGACAAGGTCATTTAAAAAGGGACTGCTTCAGGTGTTATACGTGCAAAAGTACGTGCAAAAGAAAAGGTCATAAAAGTAACAATTGCTTCATGAATAAGAATAATGGACAGCGAAGATGGTCGAATAATCAAGAAAGAAGTAACTCGTCTTCTGGACAGAAGAAATCAACATCGAGGATAGCACTAATAGGTGACAAAGGCAGCTGTGGCAATCGGGATGATCTCTGGATTGTGGATTCGGGTGCGACGGATCATATGTCGAAGCATCAAGAATGGTTTTCAACGTTCGAAGAATATACAACACCAGTCAGTGTAAGAATGGGCAACGGTATGACAATGTCTGCATATGGTAAAGGTAATATTGACTTTGAAACTTATAAAAATAGTGAACGAGTAGAAGGTACTATCTATAATGTATTATATGTTCCTGATTCAATGTATAATCTGTTTTCTGTTAAATATGCGGGTAAAAGGGGTATAGATTATGAAATAACACATAATGCTACGAGATGTACTTTAAAGCATGGTAATGAAATTCTTGTAACTGGTTCCGAATATGAGCCTGGTAGTTTGCTAAAATTAGACATTCAAACTTTAATTCCAAAAGAATGTAACGTGGTAGAACAAAAGAGTAGATCGAGCATTTCCAACGGTAATGTTTTACAATTATGGCACGAAAGACTCTGTCATCAAAATGTAAAACATGTGAAGAATTTTTTGAAAAATCTAAATATAAAATTTACGGATGAAAATTTCTTTTGTGAAGGTTGCGCTTATGGCAAAAATCATAGATTGCCTTTTCACAAAAAGATCGATCGTGCCACTAAAACTCGCGAAATAATTTATACTGACGTTTGTGGTCCTATGGAAGTAGAGTCTCTCGGTAGAAAGTTATATTTTGTTTCTTTTAAAGACGATTTTTCAAGTTATAGAGAAATTCATTTTATTCGAGAAAAATCTGAAGTAATAGAAAAACTAAAATCATTTTGTATCGGGGTTGAGAATCAATTTGCAACAAATATTAAAGAAATTCATTTTGATGGTGGTAAAGAATACGATAATAAAGCTGTGATCTCTTTTTTAAATAGTAAAGGTATAAAATATTCGATTAATGTTCATATACGCCCGAACAAAATTCAATTGCAAAGCGCGATAACCGAATCATTGTAGAGGCTGCTCGATCAATGTTATATTCAAATTCAAACTTACCTCTATTCTTATGGGCAGAAGCAATGAATACTGCTGTATATGTAATTAATAGAACAGGCCCAACAAAACAAAATAATAAAACTCCTTATGAGTTATGAAATGGAAAAACAGCTACTGTTGATAGATTTAAAATATTTGGAACCATGTGTTATGTACATATATCAAAAGAAAAGCGTAAGAAACTTGATAAAAAATCGATGAGAGGTTATCTGGTCGGATATCATGAGGATTGTAAAGGTTATCGTGTATATGTTCCGGAAGTGCGAGATGTCATTATAAGTAGAGATGTACTTTTTAAACCTGAAAGAGTATTAGCTGATTCAATTATTTTGAATTCTTTGAACAATAATAATAAAGAAACTGAAGAAAATGAAATTATAACTCCTAAAAATAATGAACTTTTACTTAAAAATGAATCAAATGAGTTTGAAGAAAGAGAACCTTTACAATCTTCAAATAGCGATAACAATCAAACTGAACGACAATTGCGCGATAGAACAAAATTAAAACCTACAGAATATTATGGATGTCCGATCACGTTTATTGCTGAAAAGTTACCATCTAATTATAACGAAGCAATTACAAGTAAAGAAAAAGATAGTTGGCAAGCTGCAATGCAGGACGAAATAAACTCTTTGTATGAAAATAAGACATGGGTATTAGTGGAAAAGCCAAAAGATAAAAAGGTGATTAACAATCGTTGGGTTTTTGTGAAGAAGCTCAATCCAGATGGTACAGAACGTTATAAAGCGCGGTTGGTTATTAAAGGTTATTCGCAACAGAAAGATGTAGATTATAAAGAAACTTTTAGTCCGGTTGTTCGCTTTGATACAATAAGATTGATACTTAGTATTTCTGCTCGTGAAAATTTACGTATCGGTAAATTTGATATAAAAACGGCTTTTTTATACGGTGACTTAAAGGAAGATATATATATGAAACAACCTGAAGGTTTTGATTATGGAAGCTCACGCGTATGTAAATTAATGAAAAGTTTATACCGCTTAAAACAAGCACCAAGATGCTGGACTGAGCACTTCACTAATTTTCTTGTAAATTTAGATTTTTGTCAAAGTACGGGTGACCCATGTTTATACATATATAACAATAATAATAATAAGATCTTGTTAGCAATTTATGTTGATGATGGACTTATTGCAGCTTCAAATGAAAGTTTGATTGATAAATTGTTGAATGATTTGAGTAAAAAATTTAAAATTACTAGTACTAAAGAAGTTACTAATTATCTTGGAATGGATATTTGTAGATTGAATGATGGGTCTGTTTTCATTCATCAAAGTACTCATATTAACAAAATCTTATAAAAGTTTAATATGTCAGAAGCTAATATTGTATCCACGCCAATTGATTGTAATCATGATGAATATTTATCAAAAACTATTGTAAGTAATGTACCTTATCGTGAAGCTGTCGGCAATTTGATGTTTTTTGCAAACTGTAAGTCGTCCGGACATACGTTTTGCTGTAAATGTTGTATCTAGAGTTTTAGACAAACCAAGTGTAGCTCATTGGTCAATTGTTAAAAGAATTTTACGTTATCTAAAAGGTACGATTGATTTTGGATTACTATATTGTAAGGATGGCAACTTTAAAGCTTATAGTGATGCTGATTATGCTAGCGATACAGTTACACGTAAATCAACTTCTGGCGTAGCTTGTATGTATGCAAATGCTGCAATTATTTGGCGAAGTAAGAAGCAACAATCTGTATCATTATCAACAACCGAGTCAGAATTTGTAAGTGCAGCATTAGCAACAACTGAAATAATGTGGTTAAAGAAGTTATTTAATGAATGCGATTGTAAGACTGATAAATATGATTTATATATAGATAATATGAGTGCATTAAAACTTATAAGTAATCCTGAATTCCATCAAAGGACAAAACATATTGATGTGAAATATAATTATGTACGTGATTGTTTTCAAAATGGAGAAATTGATGTGCATTATGTTAAAAGTGATGAACTAGTTGCTGATATACTTACGAAAGGTTTGTCAAAACCAAAATTTGTTTATTTAAGATCTAAACTTGGACTTAAGAGTAAAAATGAATTTTTAAATTAATGTGATTGTGAGAATGTAGAGTTTTAGGGAGGGTGTTGAGAATTTACTAGAAAACTCTACATTCAATTTTAAGTAAGTATACCTATTATTGTAGAGTGAAAGTTTGTATTGTCGGTGGGAGGTCTAGCTACCTGGGCGGGGCCTCAGCCCACACACATGCTTGTTTACTGTGAGAAGTCTACAAAAGTAATGTTCTGGTAGTTTTAAATAAAAGGAAAATTCTGGAAGCTTTTTTTCTATATAAACAGAGATGCACTCGACCAGTTAAGTTCAGTTTTAAATGTGCTTTTGTAATGTGTATTTCGTGTGTCCGTTTTATGTATACTTGCTACTAAACTGTTCTTCAATAAAGTGTGTGTTTGCTCCTGTACTTAAATTATTAATTATTTTTAACCATACCTCAACAATTGTGAACTAAAACGTAGTAACTAATCCAGCTCAGGTATAAACTAAATTCCAAAGTTTGTAACAGCTGAAGTTAAAAAATCCGTACACATTTGAATATGCCAGGAAGCACCCTGCTAGAATTTGTCATGCAGACGCTTTAACGTAGTAACAGCTAAACGGCAACGAAATAGTAATAATAATAATAATAATAATTATTATTATTATTATTATTATTATTATTATTATGAAATTTGAAGTTATTACGAATTCTCTACTGAAGTAATTAAATATTATAGTGTTATAAATATTATATTTGGTGAAAGTACTTCGAGACATCATGAAGTTCTCATAATCATTGCTAGTGGCGCCCCTTCAAAAAAATACTTCATTTCAGAATAATTCTTCTCTTTCTTCTGCACTTTCAGCGTTTAGATATGATGCATGTTCAAACCACAAAGGATATCTTTCCATCTCTTCCTTGACTTTCCAACTTTTCTCCTTTCCAAGCCGCATTAGTATTCATTCCACGTGTTCTTTCCATCTGCTCCTGTATGCCATCTTGTGTCATCCACAGTGCTGTGATTCCCAGTTAAAGCCAAAAATTGAAGGGGCAAAATGATTAAAAATTATAAAAATCTAAGTGTGGTAACACATTACAAAGAATTTTATCCAAAATTTAACTGACTGACCACGAGGCTGTGCGGGACGAAGGGCATGCCCGTCGCCCGCTCGTGTGCTGCGTCCCGAGCTTCAAATATAGCTCCTACCGCAGGGACCACAGATAGGGCTGGATTTTTAGGGTGTGGTCAGCTACCGGCCGTGGGTTTTCAATTAATTAATTGAGGGTTAGTGTCCGCCGAGGCCGGGTCCAAGGTTCACCTGGCACGGATTGGTAGCGACCGAGGGCGCTAATGAGGTGGTTGCCCTGAAGTCGGGCGGTGCAACGATAGAATTTCAGGGACAGTGTCCGTACAGTGGCGTCCAGGGAAGGGACACGCAGGGATTCACGGATGATTTTATTTGATGTCAGGTAGTGGGCTTTGCACGCCCAGCGCAATCCTCGGTCCAAGAGAGACTGAAGCTTTCGCATATGGGTCTTAGCCAAGTAGGCCAATACAGGGATCGCGTAGGTAACCATCGACACCACATAGGTTGAGACGATAAGCTTTCCTAGGCGGCGGGTCACAGAATTGCTGCACAGCAGGTGACAGAGTGAGTATAGTCGATAAGCGGTCTTGGGGGCACTTGCTCGGAGTGTGTCCGCCAGGTAAGATGTCGATCGAGGTGAACCCCGAGGTACTTAACCTCTCGAGACCAGGGCAACGGAGTGTCGCCTACGTAGTCTGTCAGGGAGCCTTTAGCGTCTGGAGAAGACTACGGCTGTGTTTTTGGCCGCGTTGATGGCCAATCTCTATGCCCATCTCTATGCCCAATCAATGTATTCGTCAAGCTGGCCCTGGAGCCAGATAACTGCCATTTCAGCACTACGATCGACGGCATACAGCACCGTGTCGTCGGCGAACATGGCCAATCTGTGCACATCGTTGATGTGCACAAAGAAAAGCAGGGGGGGCCAAGACGCTTCCCTGAGGTACACCAGCCGCAATAGCCCTTTCCGAAGAAAGGGTGTTATCTACTCCCACGCGAAAGGTTCTGTTCCGAAGAAACCCAGCAATCAGATGAGTGTAGCAATCCGGAAGCAGAATCTCCGTGAGTTTGTACAGTAGACCTGGATGCCAAACATGATCGAAAGCCTTCTCGACATCAAGAAAAACGGCGACGGTCTGCTCTCGCGAGCAACCGGCCTCGGCCACTGTCTCCACGAAACGCATCAATTGATGCGTCGAGGAGTGCTCGGCTCGAAAACCGAATTGCTCGGGGACCATAATGTCACCGTTTAAGGTGATCCGCTAGCCGCCGCTGGACTAGTCGTTCAAAGACTTTCGACGTTGATGACAACAGGCTGATAGGCCGGAGGTTAAAATTTGAATAAAGGTTCAGTTTTTAAAATTTAAAAATTTTGGAAACCCACGGTCCAAAAAGTGGATCAAAGTTTGTAAAAATTGTACAAATACATATAAAGTATCAAATTAAAGAGAATTTTAACAAACATCTGAATATAGTGTTTGGTTTGGAAACTTGAAAATTGTTAGACACTAAGACCGCAAAAAGTGATAAAAATTTTGAAAAAATTTTAGTTCATTCTGGGTATCAGACTATAGCGAATTTTATTCCAAATCCCAATGTACTTTTAAAACACAATGACCTATGTACAATGTATGAGTTTAATTTTTACTTTGAAAATCATTTAACTTTTGGAGCGCAACGTGCCCAAAGTGGAAGTCAAAATTTTTAAATATTGTAAAAGTCTATGTATTGCATTAAACTATAAGGAATTTTACTCAAAAACGACCTTTGTATCTTTAATAATTTTACAAAATTAATATTTCAACACGTTTTGCAAATTTTTTGACTGCCTCCAAAAGTTTGTAATCTATGTTTGCAAAAATATTATATAATATTATCAGTTATGTATACTTGTGAAAAGTATTAAGTATCGGCCTGCAAGTATCCTTGGAAATGCATACAAACTTAAAAGCTAAGACTCAATTATTTGTCATATAGGTATTACGTATTTGCCATTTAGTTATAAATTTAACTAAAAAAAAAAACAGTAATTGTGAATGTTAATGTTCATTTAATATGGTCCTCATAATAATAAAGAAAGTAATAATTAATGTCTGACTTTAATATCTGATTTACAATTGTTATTTTACTAACAAAAAAGAGGGTAGTTGGGGTTTCCTAACTTTTATTTTGTTTGTTTACTTTTTAAGTACAGAAAACGTATATGGCAGAGGAGGGTTTCGTGCCCGCAAAATAGAGAATCATTAACAATAGATTTGGCGTGTGTTAACGGTAACAGTTAAAGTAAATATCTAATAATAAATGTTTTTCGCAGAATGGTGAGCGAATTCTGCAGCTCAGGGAGTTTTCCAACGTCTCTTTCATTCCAACTTTGTTAGTCAGCGAACCGCTAATCGATTCACATTGGTCAAAGGCCTCCGTGTCTCCATAAGACTTCGCACCATCGAGTTATCGGTCTAATCATAACAAGGCTACAGTATACCATTAATAAGTTTAATAATTTTATTGCGATACTGGTGATTTGAAATGACAGACGGTTTCTGGTATTTACATTGATACTATTTTCCGGGTAGGCTACTCCCCTGCCTTCGGGTAACACTACAATATATCTAGGCTTACTCCCATTTGCACTTCAAGGATATAAGACTGCTACACAAATGTCACATGTCGTACGCTGAGACAAGTCCGTCACAACAGCGAGAGGCTCGTTGGTTTTCATTAGATTTGTCTTACCTACATTACGATAGGCAATGGTAACATATACTGTAATAACTGTGAGTCAGAATATTTTGCTTCCAATTTAGACATTCGGAACACGTTTACAGATGTTTTTAGAAGACGTAAGCTACTTACCTTCATAGTTTGCCTCATCTAGAGCAGGTTCGGTCAGTTGGGGCCAAACGACATTACTACTTGTTCTTATCCGGTCAGTTGCTACCCGTTCTAGTAGTTAGCCAGACCGTTGAAATAGTATGTATAACTATGAAATATATAAAAGAAAACCCGGATTGGACTGTATGCTTTCACTCTGATAGCGATTTTTCAAACAGTAAGATCTCTTTCACTTCTTAAAAAAAAAAAAATATTTTTTCGGCAAGTTTTACTACAGTTTTGTTGGTTAAAGAAGCGTGGATGATTCTTGGTTTAAACGTTTAGTAAACGAGCTAATATAGAGAGCCGAATATTTACATAGTGACTTTGCTTACAAGTTGTGTAAACTATAAAACTTTGAATCGATGTAATTGTAGTAATCATACGACAAGAACCACGATCTGTCTCCCAGTTAGCATCAACGGAGCACCTTTCCATTGAAAACAGAGCCCAAGTACTTGAGACTTCATCTGGATCAACGGTTGGCCTGGAAACGAGAAATGCAACTGAAATGTGGAAAACTGGACCTCAGATTCAAGAAATTCTATTGACTCTGTTTGAATTCTATTGTCGCCGGCAAATAGGTCTTATTTCACAATATTGTATTAAAACCTATTTGGACAGATGGTATGCAGCTGTGGGTATCCACAATATCATCCAACAAAGGTTATAACAACATCACCTCCCACAGCTACTACTACTACTACATTCCTCAGAAGATTGAAGAGGAAATGAAATGGCCAACAGACCTCCAATAAATAATTAGGAGCAACACCGTTGGACCATAGCTCCTTTAACATTATATTTTTTTATCTAATTTACTTAATACCCTGTAATTTACTAGTTCAATAAAAAATAGATTATTAAATAAATAAGTTTGTAAAATTATGGTAACTAAATAGTTAATATTATTTTTAAAAATAAATGAAATAATCACTTTAAAATAACACATTTTCATCAGTTACAACCATCTCGCATTTATGTAGATCTAAACGGTAAAAACACAATGTACAGGAAATGTAACATGGAAAAGTTAAAACCTGAAAAATATAAAAAGAAATATCAAATTGTGTATTGCCTCGCAAATTGTATAAAATATAAACGCGCTGTACTTGTGGTATTAAATTTTTCACTTCAGTCGCAAACGACAAGGTTTACCGCTTTCGCCTCTGTCACAGTTTACTAGTTCTTCCAAGGCTCACAATGTGTCGAAACAAAATGTCCACAAGACAAAGTGTTTTCGTCGATAAAAATCATGATTAAAAGTGCCGGTATTTCATATACGACACCATTTCAGCATTATGAATGTCTTCAAATTTCTTTATAATATTCCTACGTGATTCGTGGGTTGAATGTATCTGAGTATTACTACATTCCGAAACCTTAGCTCTGAGGAGTACAATAATATTATGACAGAATGGTGAGAAAATAGACAAAGGTAGACAAAGTCCTTCAGGCCATAAGGTGAAAGTTCAACCATTAATGTTTTTATAGCGAAAGCTCATCCTGTATTCTGTATATAGTAAATTAACAATAAAGTATTATTTAAAAATAGTCTTGCAGAAGCCTATTTATCTTTATCTGTTTAATAGAATATACATTTGCTCTAGTCCTCTTTTATTTTCATCATATTACAAGTCCAGTCTACTTCCTTCCATCTCTCGGCTAGGCAAAATAAACGCTCTTGTCCTATGTTTCGTTCTTGATTCATAGTTAGTCGCATCTGTTGTTAAAATGTTCGATGTGGCCAGCTCGATGTGGCCATTCCTGCTTTAGCGGGGCGTAGCAGATAGACCTTAATTTTCACATTGAAGATTTTATGTAAATATAAAGTATTCAGTATGTTTTTTATATCTGACATATTATACTGACATAATAAATATCGTGCTGTTAAAAGTATTTAATAAAATATGTTAAGTGTTCTTTTCGAAAATTGAGCGCTTATGTTGTAGTCTGTCTGTAGGTTCTTGAGTTCTGTGGCTTTCTGGAGCTTTTAAGTTGGGAACCATTGGTATATAGAATGAAAATACACAAAAGCAGTACAAAAAAAATAAGAAAGTGAATTATTAGAAAATAGAATATTGAAAAATAATTTGGTGGCAGTCTTAACATTAAATAAAATTACGAGTATGAAAATAACACAGGCAGAACGTAGGCTCTACTTTGCAAGTATAAAAATGCTTAGAAGCGAAGGATTTGACTAGGGCTTGTCAAATACAAATTGTATAGAACCCTAATACGATCCGTAGCCGTCTATGAGTGTGAAACGTGAACATCGTCGAAAAAATGATCAACACGTGTTAAGAACGTTTGAATGTAAAATTTTTCGGAAGACTTTGGATCGATTTACAAAAATAATAACTGGAGAAATCCCTGTAATTGAGAGTTAAATCGGGTAATAAATGTAGAGGAAACAGTAAGATTCGTAAAAGCCCAAAAGCTCTAATGGCTGGGGCATTGTGAATAGAAGCGATGATACCTTTATGACTAAAAGTATTTTGAAAACTAAAGTTTTTCATTAGAGGAAGACACGTTTCGTGGATGAAATGTGTATGAAGGGTTTGAAAACGATGAAACTGAAGGGATCGAAAGATAAGATTAAGAATAAGAATACTTGGAGTAGGATTGTAAAGGAGGCCATGAATCAACAAGGACTGTTGCGCAGTAAAAAATTTTCTAATGTCTATGACTGCGGTTAGACTCTGAGGTTTCCCATTTCAATAACCAGGTTAGACTCTGCCATCAATAATATTGATGTGAGTTTTGGGTGCTATCAGGAAAGTACAGACACTTGGGATAAAATGTTTGTTTAGAGTAATAAGTATGACAGTAAGTCCAGAAGTTAGAGAAAGCTCAACTCAAAGTCTACACTGAAGCACATACAAGGGCTATACAGGTTGGGGGTTGAATAAACGAGCTAACATATGGAAAGAATGAATGAAAAGATACTAAGGAAAAATATGTGGGACTAGAACTCAAAATTAGAACCATAGGACTGGGCCAGACCCGTTAAAATATTTCTTCATTGTAAATTTATTATAATTGTATCTACTTTTAATAATTTATCAATTGAATAAATAAATATAAAAACACTGGGTGAATAACACATTATATATAAATATAAATATATAATATTTGTATATATAAGTAAATAATAAGTGTGTAAAAAATAATACACTACGAATACGATAAAATAATAATACGGTAAATATGATAAATAATGATGACAAACAAATAATGTACTATACAGCTAATTTTTATGGTTTATTGGAACCACTGATTAAATTCTATTTTATTATGTCATAACAAAAACAAAACCGTTAGTTTGTTTTTACCGAAACACTTTTTTTTACTAAGTAGTCGGACATTTTACGGAAGCAAGGCAATGGATTTAACGAATAAGAATTATGCAAAAGTAACTGTAATCGAGTGCAGTGCATACATCCACCTTCAAGACTCTTTTTATTAAAATACTGTTCATAATTAACCGTAGTTTAAATTCCTTTTAGAGTTGACTATGAAGAGCGCACTACATATTTCTGTGTTTCAGTGCTGCAGCAATCATTAAAATAATGTCAAGTTGTTTATTTTATTGTGTTTTGAATTTATAGTGCACAAAACGCATCATTTTTTCTTATTTTTGTATGATATGACTCAGTAACACTCTTAACGTCTTATTTATACAGTATAGTATCGAACTACCGCAACTGAATTAAAAATGAATTCGATGAACATACTCGAGTTACTCCACTTCAAAGCAGAATCTTTTAATTGTCAAAGCAGGTGGCAGACAGTCAATTCGATGTGACGCTGTTTTGGCAGCTACGTCTGAAATAAAGTCCCGAGCAGGAAACAAATTGAAATGGAAACTTAAAGCTTGACTTTTACGCTCTGCAAATACGTAAATAAAAAGTGTATAAACATGCCAACATCAAGTTTTGTAAATTACGTTTTCTGCTGGCGACAGACTGCTTTACAACTATGTTTCTCTGAACTATTATATTCTCCAGCTTCCTATTCCCTTTTTTGTTTAAAAGCGGCAACAGTTTTCCGACAGTGATGAAGTGGAGACGAAGCGTTGGCGATCGGATGACGATTTATGTTTAGATATTTCAGCAGCATGCCGTTCCGTCTCATTTACACTAAGTCCGCTGGCAATTTTCCTTCGTCTACAGCACCTCGTTTCGCGCGTTTTGTATCGACACAAATTCTGTTACTTTTATTGTTTTTCAAAGTTAACAACGTCTTTACCAAATGTAACTTAATGTTTCTGCTGCAGCTGCACACGTGTTTGAAAGGCATATAGGTGTAAATGTTTAAATAATGCTATTAGAATGCTAAATAACTTTGAGAATAAAAAAAAAATTAAGAAAATGATTAACCATTTTTTTAAATTTAAATTTCCTTAAAAACATCCGTCTTTAAATACCTCTTTTATTAAAGCAGTGATGATACGTTTAATGTTTTATGCGCATCCTTTTCCAGTTATCGTCTGCACATTTTGTTTCGGAAAACGAATGCTACGTACAATTTCAATGCTAATATACTACCGGCACTAGGTAATTATTTAAAAACATAAGGAATACTTCCAGATTTTATAAAAGGTCTTAGTTGAGTTGACCATCAGATTTTAATAGAGAAACTCAATCATTATGAAACTAATTGAGCAAAGGTCTTAAACTTACTAAAATCATATTTAAATAATATTTTAAATAACAGACAAAAGGTGTCAGTTATCAATGAAATATCTAACCGGTATGTGTCCGACTGCCTTAATATAAAATGTGGTGCTTTTCACGGATCAATTATATGATAGAGTTTTACATTAATGACTTACCTAACTTTGTTTAACTTTTATTATTATATGTAGTATAAAGTAGTACTATATGCTGATGACACGAACGTTTTTAAACTGATCCAAACGTAGAAGGATAAATGGCAAAAGCATTGGTTATGATTTGCAAGTTACATCCACGACTTACTCGTAAGATGCTAATATTAATTTTAAAAAAGGGAAACATTGTTCTTTATTGGTATTAACTTTTTACAGAATTAGATATCGCCAATTGGATTAACATTATTTACTAGCTTTAATTTTTAGCTGTTAGTACTGGCAAGGCATTGGACTGGAAGGAAATATGGAGCGTCTTCTTCCGATACTCAGATTTATCTGTTTCGTAAATCGGAATATCAGAGAAATTGTACTTATGAAAACGCTGTTATCAGTGCATTTAGCTCTTTTCAGTCACTATTAAATATTAAAATTTTACAGTGGGTAAACCTGCAGTATTCAGTTAGTCTTTATAATGGTAAGTATGCTTTAAGGTTAATTAAAAATGTGAACAAACGGATAAAATGTAGACTTTTGTTTAAAAAAACTAGGAATTTTGCTCCTACTTTCACTGTACGTATTCGAATTAAGAAAATCCTAAATATAATTAGCATTAACATGAACTAGTAAGTCCCTGAGCTGCCGAATTTGCTTTGAACGAAATAGTTTTTGTTACACAAAATGAAATTAATACATTTTATTTGTTACAGCTGTGAGTAAAGTTCTTTGTACCTTTTAAAAGTTTGGTGTCTTTTGGTCCCTGGTGTCCTATAATTTTGAAATTTCTAAAAACTAAACAGTATGTTCAGATTTTGGTAAAAATTCTGTTTAATTTGATTCCTGACATGGATTTTTGCATTCTATTTCAAAGTTTTAGTAACTTTTTGGTCCGTAGTGTTTCAAAATTTTAAACTTTCAAAACCCGAACACTAATAGTTAGATGGCTGTTAAAATTATTCGATGCCTGATATGGATTTTAGCGATATCTTCAAAAAAAAAAAAATGTCCCCTGAATTTCTGCCCCCTGGCCACAATATTTTTGGGCTAATCAATTTTGAAAAAAAGACTCTCTATGGTAAAGGTACGGAACGCGTACCAAGTTTTATGGAAATCAGCTTATGCATTCAAAAGTTATTGTGAGGCATACTCCAATCAAATAGATAGACAGAAGACAAACAGACAAACAAATACTAAATTATCGCTTCGCTCTTTCAATTAAATAATTCCTACATCTTCAACAGTAGGCATACAGTTTAAAAAGGGATTAAGTATATGAGTGAAATGTTGTACAACTCCTTACAGCTGTAAATAGCTGTAATAATATTTGTAAGAGTTAATTCATTTAAGTAATGTTTTTATTACGAAAACTAGGTTATTGACTATTGTTTTAAAATTATGTAAATTTGGCACAAAATTTAAGCTTGACGAAACAATTACTTTGCAAAAATTACTAAAGAATAATAAAGATATTCTATTCTATTCTAATATCGTCAGTATTGCCGACCGGTGGGTAAATTACACAAGTTTTGATACTGACGTGTATTTTTTAGGGTAATTTTAAAAACTGGATATCACTGGGTTAATCTTTTGCTTGTCTTCACATATTTTTAATTTTGCGTGTAATTTTGTCGATAAAATTGTTATTAAATTCTATGACTTTGGAATAATTTGAAAACAAGGCTCTTGTTTTAAGTGTTGAAACTAGTGTGAATAATGAATAAGAAATTACATGAATCAGAAAGTAAGAAAAAAGGCATGTGACATGTCCATATTTGTTCGCCTGTTCCTAGTTTTACCTTTTCAAATGCCTCTGTTGAAGGAATTCTAGTGTTCTGTAGAACTACGTAATTGTAAAATTGATAAGGGGACTAACCTAACTTGCTACGAGAAAGGAGATAACAGACAAAAAGGGTTGCTAAACATTTTGAATCAATGAAGGCCACGATGAGGAGCAGCGAGTGGAATTAACATCTGCAAACAAATATAGAATTAGATGTGCAATGTTAGTTGTTATTTGAAACACAGTAGGGTCCACTACGGATTTATGGCACAGTGAATGATTGCGTGTGAAACACTTAGTTTGAAAAACAAACTAATGCAGTTTGTTCTTACAATAAATGGCTTTTATGGGCGATAACCACACGGAGGGCATTTTTCAAAACTTGGGGGGATAATTTCATTGACACACGGTAGTAATACTGGTTATCATATACGCCTAGCCTATATAATGATTCAGTGCTTCACGAGTTTTTCGTCTCATCATCTAATTTTAACGAGCTGCGATATCTGTTCATTCTTACTTGTTTCACTAGTTTTTAGTTTCCTCGTCATAATTTTCCAAAGATTAGATGCAATTTCTTTCTTGCTGTTACCGACTCACAGGCAAGTTTTTATTTACTGTTTTTTAATTGTCTCAAACCTTGCTTTATGGCATTATGACTTTATCATTGTAAGTTACGATGAATGAAAACGGAGCTGCGATCAAATTTATTCTAGTCCTGTATCAGTTCTTCACTGAGACTCTTTTCAAGCCTTCAGACATTCTACAATTAGATATTGATTTTAGTCTCCTTTCAACTAAGAGTGCGACCAGTTCTTTTACTATACAAGAAACGGAAAACATTTTACCCGTATCGATGGAGGTGACTTCAGTTCCGTTTTTTTTCTTTTTGAGGGGGAAATTGGGGTAATTTTATATACCCTCTGTCACATAAAGTTAATATGACAATATACAGGCAGTCGTCAATAAAATATGGCATGCGGAGTATATTGTAAATATAATAGACTTCCTTTACGCATAAAAAATGTTTATGCAAACAGGACAAATATTTTCAATTCAAAAATTGACGCAAGATTTTCTTAATTTCTAGGTAGTTCCGCTGCTAAAAAATTCAGTTCTAATTGATTGGAACCTGTGTTCTCGCTGACATTATATAGTTATCAAATAGACATGTTCCTGTATGGGGAAGAAGTTTATATATATTTTTTTAAATAATATTGTATCCAGTAGTGCAAATCCGTTTAAAATACATAAAAATCATAAGCGAATAAATTTGTTTGAAAAAGGGGACACAAAACATTTTATCCGCTGAGGCATCTGAAGAAGTGTATTCTCCCACTGTTTCATACTGTTCTCGCAAATTGCTTATGGCCCTACTGACTAAACTAGTTCTCTTTCAGCCTCTTGGGCAAAACTTAAAATTAACTTCTAAAATTCAGGCAAGCAATTTTTGTTACCAAAATAGTATACATAAAAATGTACGAAACCACAGCTAATTCTCGATTATCAGTTTTGCGGCTTAACCTCGATGCGTTAATTAAGCTAACCAACAATATATGTATTATTCTTGACATACTTCTGACTAATTCACATACCTGTTGTTGAACTCGTAGCAGTACGAAAACAAAATCAGAGTTCATTGTTACAACAGCCATCTATCTGGCGCCGTACTTGGCAGAAGGATTGTTCAGCTACCTGAAAGCCAGGACGACAGTATCTTGTACGACACAACACAATACTGCTTCGCAAGTTACGGTCTTCCATTAACAAACAACGTTCTGTTGCTAAGAAACTAAAACCGACTACTTTAAATTTTATAAAAGAATAATAGAACTTGTTTTTTTTTTAAATTATTTTTCTCAATATACAATTGAAAATCACAATTACAATCAATGTACACCACAATCACATTATCGATTCGGATTTCAGTATATTAAAAAAAAACATTCTTCTTTACGTAAATAACTTCAGTTAGTAGTTTGCAATTTTTGATTTAACATATACTTTTGGATTTTGCGTTTTATCCGCGATACTTTTCCTTCCTCTGCGTGATTAGCGAGGATAACCGTCAATTGGCATTACTTTCGTGTAAGAATTGGACCAAAAAATTATAAAATCAAGTTGGTATTTCTAATTAAAAAATTTACAGAGTAAACATAAAATAAGGCTTTCTGAAGCAAACGTAGAAATATGGTTTTCTTAGGTGGTTGTAAAAGTTGTCTCCGCGCGCACGCGTGTGTTTGTGTAGGTGGGTGTATACGGCCGTGTTTTTTTTTCTTTTTAAAGAAATTGCAAAATTCTAGTAGTAAAACATAAAGTGCAGATCAATAAGTGGGTTATTAAGATGAAGGTGACCACGGGCTGGGGTGCTCAGCCTACGTGGCCAGAACTCGCTATCTCTCACGGGACCAGAAACTCCATTAATGCCGCTCATCCGTAAGCACATACGTTGATGATTTTCTTCGCTATCTTGATATACTCTTCTTGCTTCTCGTTCCATTATTCGACCACGCCACCATTTAGACTGCTGATTTGAGCATCGTGTCATGTCCGCATTGATAGAGACACACCCAAACATATATCCGTTGTTTATTTCTCGACTTGGAAAATCCTACCATATGAGATTTCTGACGTGAAACGAATCGTTAAGTCGGACACCGTGGAGTATTGTTTCAGCCAACCAGCACACGTCACCGTCTATATATACCTTAAATTTCAACGTAATGCATTTAATTATTAAGACATCCTTCACTGTACTATCCTTCTGTCCGATATGCATTTACGTGAGTGCGCGCGCGCGTGTACTTGTGCGTGTATGGGCGGGCGCGCATGTGTGTGTACACGTGTGCAAGACGAGATGTCAATACACTGGCTGGCCTGTACTCGACTAAGATGAAATTCGAGTACGGAATTTTCAAACATAAAATTTTCGAACATAAAAAGCCGGTCACCGAAAGTCCAGAACAGGCCAGCTTTGGTTTTATCATTGTTTACCACGTACTCATTTACGTTTTGCAATATTGTTTGTAATTTCGTGTTTTTGAAATGGTTAGATAATATCGTAACGATTTCAGAAAAGTCTGTGGTATGTCTCCTTTGTTGTTTATCTTACGTTTGGGCAAATCAATCAAAGATTTGAATGACGTGCCCGCCACATTTACATGAATATAATTGACAGTAGGAATACCTACATTCAGTACGGTAATATTTTCAGACAATCAAGTCCTGTATGTACAAGATAAAGCTCACCTGAAAAGGTCAGTCTTTAAATTATAGAAACTTTAAGATATAAATATATATAATATGAAAAAACTATAGCAATGAACTATCTGGTAAACAACTATTAGTAGTCAAACTATTAATCAGTAATAAAGTATAGAACTTCTTATTTGTATATTCTGAAGTCATATTTCTTTGTATATTATCAATATATAATTGTACAATTTGGTATATCAAAAAATGTAGTACAATATAATAGATTAATTGCAATTCCAAAACAAATTTTTGGATAGCAAACGTGGAATGACTCAGAATTTGATTCCATAATGTAAGAAGTAAAAGGCTTTGTAGACGCACCAAAATGAGACGGTTATTAGGTCAGCAGTAACCGGTTATATATGCAGCAAAAACAACGTGTTTCGCAAAAATGACGAAATAAATCTAAGAATAATTGAGAGGAAGGTAATAAGTGGCATACCAGGACCAAAGGCGATATTAAAATGAGTTCACAGCTTACTAGCAAATCTAGACTGGAAAAAACAAAATTGGAAAGAAAAAACATTGTAAACATTTTTGGGTTCTGTTATACACGATAGGCCTATGACCGTTTATAAAATACTACGCAATGCACTTTTTGACTTCGGATCATTAATTTTAGACAAAAGTTTAAATATTACAAAGGCACGGAAAATAAGATGGTGCAAGAATTTTAGTATGTAGATATTTCACGCTGGCGCTGGCCTGCTGTCCCAATCCCCAACCTTGACGATCAGGATGTGTTATCGAATTTAACTCTCCTAGGAAGGGTGCTTTCACTACAGCTTCAAACCCATACCTGCCCCAACAATTATGAAACAGGAAATAATTCTCTAGCCCTAGTAAACCTAATAGTCGGTTGTGGACGAATTTTAAAAAATCGAATACAGTACAATCTACGATACATGTTGAAGAAGAACGAAGTTGTTTCCATGCAGGAAGATCATGTAGTAATAATGTGTTTTCCTGGAAACAGCTTTGTGAGAAGGCTATCACCCATGGAATGATTTATGGATTTGCGTAAAGCGTATGATAGCCTTCCATTATCAATGATTTGGCCAATCGTCGCCAAGCTGGTGTTGGCGCTGCCTGTATCAGCCTACAGCGGAACGTAACTTTTATGAAGGATGTGTCACTGCTGTTGAGAATAAGGTGTTCTAATAATAAACGTTTTAAGGCAAGGATGTTCCCCCACCTACTTTATTAAACGCATATTTTTATTAACGCATCCTTAAACACGTGGAAAAGAAACTGTCGTGGAATGGGGATATAGGGATTTCTATTTCTACATCCTTTTACTCGCTGATGGCTGAGTGGTGGTACCACTGGACGAACAGCGCTCCAATTACGTGATCCAAAAACTCCATAAAGAATACAAATTTTGGGGACTCGACATACATTTTTCAAAAACCGAACAACTGGTTATTGTATGTGAAATAGCCGATATGACAGTAGATTCGAAAATTATAAAAAATAGTACTTTTCAAGTATCTTGGGGTGACAGTAATAAAAAAAGTTAGAAATGGTGAAGGTGTCAACGCCACAATAAATCGAGGACAAACAGTGTTAGGGCGGCTGATAAGAACCCACAAACCAAATAGATTATTTATTCTTTCGCCATAGAAAGCAAAGTCACCTATGGTTCTGAAACTTAGGAGATGAATAAGAGTAAATTCCGAAGGCTCCAAGCGACGGAAATGGACGTCTAGAGAAGATCTTATGGTGGTGTTCATGTTCCCCGTGCATTAGAAGGAAAATTCGTGAAAACAAGACAATTTTGGACACCCTAAACACGAAGCGGTTCGTATGGTTTGACCATGTGAAAAGGACGCCTGATGTTCGTTGGCCCAAAATGTTGATAAGCTGAGTTCCAACTAGATGGTGGAAACGGAGTAGGCCCAGATGATCGTGGAAGGAGGACTTATACGATGAGATGGAAAAACAGAGGCCTGCAATGAGGAGAAACCTCTGGCTGCAAGAGACGGCAGTTTACACGTATATTGATGGAGAATAAGATGTTTTGGCCACAAAAGAGAAGTCACTGCTGAGGAATATTGAAAAATGGAGTCCGCAAGATGGGAGACCCAAAGGATGAGATGGAAGTAACGTGGGACAGAGGACTTCACTCATATAGAAGTGATGGGATGAAGGGAGATAATGAAGGTTAGGAAGACGTGGTTTTAAAGGCTAAGCAACAGAAAAACTTGTAAAGAAATAATAGGTTGCCAGTGAAGTGATACTGACCACGCATCACTGATACTGCTTTCAGATCTAGAATAGTGGCTATAATTCCACGAGTAACGTACAACCTAATAACAATAATTATTATTATTATAAATGAAATGCAAAACATTCAAGCTCTTTTATAGTAAAAAAGGCGAAAATGTGTACACTCAGTGCTTTGCAACTAAGATGTTTGTGCTCATTGTCAGAAGTAACATTGTAAAACCCGAACGAAAGTATGGATTAAATAGTTTTCGTGAAGCCGCGATTAAGTATACGTGCTTTACCCAATAAACACAAGCGACAATCAGACCAGTCTCGTGGTAGCGATCAAGATGATGAATATAATGATAATGGTACTGATGATGATGACGATGGCGTGTAAGTTTATCCCAAATATCCCACATAAAACATGGGATAAATATTTACAGATATATCATTACAGATACAATCACCTGAGTTTGTGTATATTGTTACAAAACAAAATTGCCTTATTATGATTATTGTTGATTATTTGTTTAATAAGTCAAAATTTTCCGCATCAGTCTTAATCTTAAGTCCCACTGTTGGGCTCGCCAATTTTGTAACAAATACGAATTTTTTCTTTGTTGACGTTTCGTAAAATTCACTTTGGGATCGTCTTCAGTTTTAACGATATACATTGCTAGTGTAGCTCTTTAATAAGCCCCACTGTTGTAGGCGCCAATTTTGTAATAAAACAAATTTTTCGGGTTTGATTATATAATAAGCCACACGTTGGTAGCGTCAATTTTGTAACGTTTCGTAAATTTGAGTTTCGGAGTTACAAAAATTATAATTTAACTTGGTAAAAAAAAATTTTGTTGAAAAAAAAAATTATTTTCTTTTATTTTTTATTATTTATTAATTTATTAATTATTTATTTATTTATTATATTTGTCCTTGATTATTTTAATTACTAATTTATTTGATTTATTATGTTCGAATAACAGTAATTGTTTTCCAGCGTTAAATATATTATAAAATATAATAATCGATTAGTGGTATTCTGTTATTCAATGATTGTACTCCTTCGCAATGTTATTCTCTTCTTCCTTGGATTCCAGTTTTCAAATATTACCTGAAATTCTTCTATATATATATGTTTACCAAGAAATAAAACTCAAAATTAGAATATTAAATGAATTTATTAATTTTATAGCGATTAATCGATTTTGAATCGATCTGCTAATCCACAGCTCGCAAACTCATATCTCAGGGCAAATTGGTTTCGTTATATAAATTATTAATATTGAATTACATAATTTGGAAGGTATGAAGAGGAAGAAAAAATATACGGAACTGGATGAAAGAATTGCAAGGAGAAATATAAGGTGCGAAGAAAATTCTGATGTTGGAAAGTTTCTCAAGACTATGTCTTACGTTATAAAACTTTACTCAGTAAAAAGAGACAAAGATAAATACATATAAATGCTGTGTGTGTGTGTGTGTGTGTGTGTGTGTGTGTGTGTGTGTGTGTGTGTGTGTGTGTGTGTGTGTGTGTGTGTGTGTGTGTGTGTGTGTGTGTGTGTGTGTGTGTGTGTGTGTGTGTGTGTGTGTGTGTGTGTGTGTGTGTGTGTGTGTGTGTGTGTGTGTGTGTGTGTGTGTGTGTGTGTGTGTGTGTGTGTGTGTGTGTGTGTGTGTGTGGTAAAAATGTAATTTGGTAAATGTATTTAGTATTCTACGAAAATGTAGTAAATAGAAATATAAAAGCATAATAAAAATAATTAAACGTAACAAAATATATTAAAAAATAATCTTACTAAAGTAAAAATTAGAAAAAGCGTTAAGTAAAATATAAAAGACATAGACACAATCAAAACATAACAAAAATAACTGAAAACATAAGAATAATTTGTAAAACGTTAAGTAAATACAAATTTAAAAAAAAAAGGAGAAAAAGAATTGCGGAATGACAGGGCACTATAGCTGCTTTACTTCATATGTTACTACAGGCGATATCAATTTTTAAATTGTTTTTAGTAGTCTAATTTTAAAAAAGGAAATTTTATTTTTTTATTTTACATATTATTATTCTTTACTATTTTCTTAACATGCTGGTAGATAATTTATGTATATTCGACTTGTAATTTAGAAATCACACACACACATACACAAGTATTTTAAATGTGTTTTTTAAGTTTCATTAAAATTTTACTTTACTTTTTTGTAGAGCGCCGTGAAGCAATCACTCTTATACTATTACGGTGATCGCAAGTGGGAAAATAAATATTGTAAGACGACCCCTCTCGATGAAAGTGATCGCAAATGCAACGAATTTTAGTCTTCGCAAGCGGGAAGGACCCATACTGGCCACTCCCGGTTGGCTTTGCAGACAAGATGCTCTGTGCTCTGAGCGATTTTCAACAAAGTGGTCGTGCTGGTAATCACTATGTTGTCGTTTTGTCCTCTGATCGGCGGAAGTAAAGAAAATTGTATCTGTAAGTTACACTAGAAATTATGCCTCCTTTGTATGTTAATAGAACACGTCTCTTCAAAAACGCGCCACGAAGTAATGTACCCATAATATTTTATTCTTCATATTATTTAAATTAGCAGCCATCCTTACTATTTCTTTTATGAAGTTGGTAAACTGCTACAATTTTTGTTCAGACAAAGCTTTATGTCAGAGATGACGAAAAGCTTTGTCTGAACAAAAATTGTAGCAGTTTACCAACTTCATAAAAGAAATCATAATATTTTAATATACTTAAACATGTATAAATATGCACTTAATTTTTTTGCGCTAAGATCAAGATGGTCTATGTCTTCTTCGAAATGTGTGTTTAAGAGCACATCATGCTTAGTGATATTATTTCAATTTGAGCAAGTTTCGACTGATAACCATTCAGAACTGTTAAGATACGTTGTGACACTTGCAGCGAGTGATACTTGCCAGAACGTGGCACGGAACAGTAGTGTTTCGAGGAAATGTAGAATGATCTTAACCAATCACATTTCTGTTCAAGCCAACGATGAGTTTTTAGAACTGTTCAGTGGGCAACCTGTCTAGATGAGCCTAAGACGAAGACCTTTATTTCATCTAACATTTAATTGAAAAAAAGAGACTATATTCGTACTGACGACAATCAACTTGATCATTTTATTTAGCCTGCTTAAATTGTTTTAACCGAAATACAGAACATTTTTAAAGAGATTTTAATTGAAACTAATAATATTCAATTATATTATATATTATAATATTACAATAATATTATATTATATTAACTATAATATTATAATATTCAATTATAACATACACATTTATATTCCAATTTTTACTATTAATATTATTCACACTATTATTATTATCATCATCATATTCTACGGATGCGAGGACGCACTGAAGCAAGAAAAATACCGCAAGCAGATGGCCGCGGTACAACGAAGAGGAGCACTTCGAATTGGAAGCTCCTACAGAATGGTGTCGGAACCAGCAGTGTTGGTCGTCGCTGGAGTAATGCAAATAGATCTGATGGCTGAGGAGAGGAGGAGGGTCTACAAGACCAAGGAAGACTTGAGGTTTGTAGAAGCAAGAACAGTGTCCAGGGCACACTCCATGCGGAGCTGGCAACTACGATGGGAGCAGGAGAGTCGAGCTAGGTGGACGGCGAGGTTGATTTGGGAACCTCCCTGAATGGGTGGACAGAACGTACGGCGAGGTAGATTATTACCTTACTCAATTCCTGACAGGGCATGGTTATTTCTGTGCATACCTGCGAAGGATGGGTAAGATGGAGGATCCGTCGTGCGTGTATGGCGATTCAGACTCTGATGACGCTCATCACACTTTCTTTGAGTGTCAACGGTGGGTGCTGGAGAGGCGAGGACTGGAATCGGAGATTGGCCCCATGACGCCTGATAACATCATAGGCGTCATGCTCAACAGCAAAGAGAACTGGGACATGGTTGTGACCTTCGTGAGGATGGTCCTACGGCAGAAGAAGCCTGAACTGGACCCTCTCACAGGTCGATGATATAGATAAAGCTGTAGGAGCCTAGTAGGCGCAATACGAGGTGCCACCCTGAAGCCATACGAATATTGTTCCAGGGGGGGGTTCCCTGCCTGTAAAGTGGAGGTTTTTTGGTGGATGCGAGTCCCACACACCGAGAGACCAGTCGGGTGTCTCCTGATGATGCATAATGCATTTTTCCTCCCCCGCAAAAAAAAAAAATAAATAAATAAATTATCATCATCATCATCCCACTGTAATTTTTGTGTTGTTGTTCATTTATTATTGACAAGCGCACGACCGCGCCCACACACACACACACACACACACACACACACACACACTCACAATATAAGTCAACTTTTAAAGCTTCCGATATTGAAGACTTCACCCATGATTACTTTCCATGTGTATTAGCGTTGTTTAGAATTTGCTTCATTTCAGAAACCTAGTTACAAAATGTTAGTAGTCTATTTGAAAACTACATAGACCTTGAAGAATCCCAGCCAGTAGACCTACGTTAACTTCTAACCTGCCTCTGTTGCAACACACTTGAATTTTCAAATAAGAGAATATTGTTTCTATTGATTATCGATGAAGGGCGGTTGTGTGTTCAGGAAACCACGCCCGAAACCCAGAGACTACGAGTTTTCTGCATTAATTGCTTGGTTAGATAATAAACACATGCCAAGGCATGTGTGGAATATTCTGGCAGGTGGCATCAGAATCTCCCAGGCATGGGATTAATCAATAAAGAATAAATAGTGTAATTTGGAAACTATTTACCAACATTTAGTCACTGCTTACCGCCCTCCAATGAAACGATGCTAAGTGCTGGAAACTATACACTGAAGTCGTAAGTCTCTTCAGAAAACATAAAATAAATAATAATTTATTCGTAAAAAAAAAATCTACCACACACCTTTCTCCACTATCTATTATATTCTTAATAAAATTTAAACTATTCTAATTTAAACGGATAATTTAGGCTTTCATATTAGAATGTCGTAGATAAGGAAGCTGCAGAAATTAACACGCACAGCTAGAATAGAATTTAGCATTATCTACGTCTGTGAAAAAATCAGAGAAGTAATCAAACACATTATTAAAGAATAATAATAATAATAATAAAAGCTTCTTTTATACCGCTAAGCAGTGTAGAAGAGTGTAATAAGCTGAGTAGCTAATAATGAAGTTCTGAAGAGAATGGGTGAAAAAAGAATGTCGGCTGAATCCATTCTGGAAAGGGGAAGCAATATGGTTGGTCATCTGCTTCGCCATACAAACTGGTTCACCACCATGATCTAGAGAATGATCGAGGGGCGTAATGGGAGGGGAAGACCAAGGCAGGAGTACATCGATGGTATTAAAGAAGGAAGAAGGTATGTGGTGATCAAGAGGCTGTCCGCGGAAAGAAAGAAATTGTAAGCCTATCAACCTCTGGGTAGAGGAGGAGAAGAAGAAGAAGAAGAAGAAGAAGAAGAAGAAGAAGAAGAAGAAGAAGAATAAGAAGAAGAATGAGGAGGAGGAGGAGGAGGAGGAGGAGGGGATGGGTGGAGGGGTAGGAGAGGAGGAGGCGAATATGATAATAATGAGTCCTGCAGTTAAGCGGGGTAGACTGCTTTATGTGAGCGATTTGGCATACAAGGAAGGTAGTGTGGCCGGCACTACAATTCAGGCGCCCATTTTTATTTCCACAGACTGAGTCGACCTGGGTGCTAAAAAACGCATCTTGATTTTATGGTGCTCCAAGGAATAGAACCGGAGACCTTGATATTTGTAGCAAGGAGCCGTACCTACTGGTGTATTAAGTCACAATATTAAAAATGTAAATGTAAAATATTAAAACCGATTTTCAACCAGGTTAATTTTGTTAACATTTTTCTCCGATTCCAACTTTGTCGTAAATTACTGCTTAACCACTAATTCTTTGGAACTTGACAACGCTTTTCGTTATCTCCACAATTATCAAGTCCTAAACAACGAATTAGGACTCACCGACAAAGGAGACTGGGTAATGATCTCGTCTAGAGAAAAGAAATAACCTACGACAGAGTCGAAATAAAACAAAAACAATGTACAATAAATAATGAATTAGAACAACGTATTTAGTACAAAAAGTGGAGTAAAAAACAAGATTGGTCAGATTCAATTTGTCCACATATCCTCGTTTTTAACTGTTGCGTAATGTCTTGTGGACACATTTCAGAGTGGTAACATTCCAAGTCCAAGTCTAGTAGGAGCACCAGCTTGACATGCTCCGGTGGTCGCAGTGGCCGGGCGAACCCAATGACTGCCTGTCGCCTGCCTGTTACCTTGAATAGCGATCTCCCACTGTTGCAGGATTGGAACCTCCTTTTTTTATTTTTGGAAGGGATCGAAAGATGTTAATTTTGTGGGGACTCTGGACTTCGAAGAGACTCGCTACAGAGGAATGGGAGAGTCTTCAGATACCTTTCGATAGGAATTTGCTCGCCCACAACGGGCGGAGCGCCTCAAACCGGCCCAGGAAGAGTCTCCGGAGACTGGCCGTTGGCAATGCCGAGTCACGGGAGATAACAGAAAATGAGTAAGCGCTCACAAGGCACACCTAAGGCAAGCGCAACCGTCCCCCTCCGTCCATCGCCGTGCTCCGCCATGGACGCGGTGTAACCGGCAGGGATGGGAAGGGCGGCGGTGGGAACAGAAGATGGGTATGGGGGGGGATCGAGCAATGCTCGGGGGCGTTTGTGGCGTCTAAGTGGCGGGCCAACGTCTGTGTTAAGACGACGGAGGTGAGGATAGGTGGAAACAGAGGCTCGGATAAATAGTTTGAAGGCTAGGGACAGAACGAATTCGGGAAGAGAAGAAACCTTCAACCCTCGCCTGATAGCGTCATTCCTAACAAACCATGGAGAGTTGGAGATGTAATGGCAACATTCTGAACCAAAAGCTCCCTACCTATAGGCTGATTTGTCATGGGAAAATTTTTTACGACGAAATTTTTCATATGGAATAATGAAGTTTAGAAGACTAGTTCGATTTCTCGCGATAGTTTCAGAAAACTGTTTCCGCTCTACTGCACCCCCCTCCAAGTTCCTCCTGTACTGGAGATTTAGCTGCAAGAATAAGACTGAGCGACCTATACCAGTCCCGCTTTGATACTTTTTTCAAACAATTCTTTGCAACTTATATTCTTTGCAACCATCGTATTTTTTTAAACGTTGGAGTTGGAGAGCATGAACTTGAAGAAAGAAGAAAGGCACTGGAATACCTCTATGGAATGCCATATTAATGAGGCATCAGAAGATGAAGACGAGCAGTAGCCTACAGGAGGACAAAAAAAAAGGAAAAGAAAAGCAGTACAATACTGAGAAATGGTGAAAAGAGTATAATGGCAAGAAAACTTTGAACAGGGCTATTAAAATAATGGCCAGGACAGCAAGAGTACCATGAATCGTATGAAATGTGGCATGGAAATAATTATAAATGGGAGACCAAAACAACAGAATTTGCTTATCACTTTCAAGTAGGGAGAAAACATAAAGTTCAGAAATGAGATTAGACAGGCTGTAAACGATATGATGGAAGTTAAAGGTCTGAATGCACGTATGCCGCTAGAAATATGAGATATTGATGAGTGAACTAAGTTGGATAAAATAGCACAAACCATAAAAGAAATACAGGCATGGAGAAAAGCAATGAAAAAACAAAACAAGATATACATTGAAAAATACCTTCAATATAGATATAGACTCTATATCATATTTCATATAGATTGAAAAATGGTAACAAGGTATAGTAACATGAAAGCAGCAAGCTGGTATACATCTGGCAATACAAAAAATTAAAATTGGATGGATACACTGTAAGAAGAAAATTGAGGTTTTATGATGTTTTAAATGCAACGGATTCTAGTATATCTCTCAGCAAAGTGTAATGGTACAGACAAACTGAACACTTACTATAAGTTTGGATGAAAAGATCATAAGTTTAAAGATTTTGCTATGGTCTATGTTGCATTGCCTGTAAAGACAAGAAAGGATAAAAATACATCCATGTTATATGCAAAATTTGCTGAGGAAATAAACTGAAAAGTAAATAAATAAATTAAAGTATAATAAATGAACTTTAGATAAGGAAAGAATGCCCAAAAGTAAAACAAACTGCAAGGAAAAAGCAGATGTATTGTCTTTCTGTGAGCAGTACAAGAAGCCAGAGTAGGACACATAATACCAGGGTAACATATGAAGAGATGTAATTGCTGTATGCAACCCTGAGTCCAAGTTGGATAAGTTTCTTGAATCAGACAAAGGTTATGTTTATATGAAACATATGAGAAATTAACAACATGTAATTTTTTAGTGGTTTATTCCTTTCAGAATTAATACAAGCCTTATTATATTCCATCTGTTTGGGATTTTTTGAATTTGTTATAAATGAGCCCATCACATCTAGCAGCCACTTGACCATAATTTTTATCACTTGCAGTATGCCTGTTTATCCCAGGTGTAGTGTCATTTTTCATATTCAATGCTGTCGCATTAGGTTTTCTAGAGTTAAGGGATGCATATCAGTAAATAATTGATTTTTGTGCCCACTATCAGTAATCTGAAGAATAGTCAGGTGTAAAATCTCCCTTTTACTTCCCAGTGCTGGTTCATAGGCCATTAATCTACTCAGGCTACTAGTGTCTATTATGTAGCTGCCATCACAAACATCATTAAGCTCATTATGTAAGTTCTTTCATTGCTGGTATTTGGAGATTCTGATAAACTTGTGCAGCTCCTTCTTGCTCTCTCTGGGCTGTAAGTTTTCCTATCTACTAATGTTTTCCTTATTATTGACATTTGTTCTGTTGGCTAGTCTATTCATGTAGATGCTGAGTCTCTAGTATGTCTCCTTCTGGGCTTTAATTTGGCAGCTCCCCTTAATGCAATTTTCATTCTCCACCCATTTCCTCGCCATGTAATGATTGACTGTTAACCTTAGTCTTAGTTTTGTATGAGGCATTACCACTTCCTCAACCCTATCTTTATCCATTTTCCTAATTGTCTATGTTTCTTACCCATAAAGTGAAATATTTCATACAAAACAATTCACCTTCCTCAGGTCCAAGTTCATTCTACTACACAAAATTCTTTGCTTTCTGTTGATCACTTCTTTCACAATGGCTGTCTTGTTCATCGGTCCACTTCATAGTCAACATGCTCATTAAGTGTCTATTACTACCTATCTGTTTTAGTCTCCCCCTTGATATTTCCATTCCAGTGGGGAAGGGTGGCATAAGGAATGGGAAAGCTCTAAAACCGGTGGTTCCCAACTTAAACCTAAGGGCCACACTTAAACTCAGGAACCCAACAGCAGACCACATCAAACACGTAAGATGCAGACCACAGCATACATCATACACGCAGATCAATTTTTGACAAGTAACGTAAAAATAAAAAAGGCAGTATTTATTTGTATATGAGTAAAAGCGACTGAAGCGGTCGTGGCGTAGTGGCTAGCGTGTGGCGCTGCTACGCTGTCGGCGCGGGTTCAATTCCCGCCGGGGGCCATCTGATTTAGATACGACCGTTCCCCCTCGCAAGGCAATGGCAAACCAGCGAGAGGTATCCTGCTTAGTATAAACCTTCCCCAACTATGCCGTTCGGATCCGGCGTTAAACTGTAGGTCCCATATACCTGTGAGAGACTCAGTACCACACGCACCACGGGTATATGCGGGGAGGGTACTAACCAGTCGAAAGGCTGAAGGACTACGATGAGTAAAAAGAGGTCATTTACATATTCAACATTCCTTATTACATATATTTAATGGTACAATCTGTATAATAATCAATACGTAAAAAAGACATTAAACACAGCATATTTATATAAAATCTCCAGTATGAAAACAGAGGCCATCTACTGCACCCATTAAAGCAGAAACGTCCACATCGAGCTGAAATAACTTAAGCATAACTCTGAATAACAGATGTGACTGACTACGAATCAAGGAAGAAACGTAGGACTAGAACATCTGTTTTGTCTAGTTGAGGGAGGAAGGAAGCAGACTAGATCTTGTAATATGATGAAAATAAAAGAAAACTAGTGCAAATACAGATTCCATTAAACAAATAAACTAAAATCTAATGTACGTTTACTAGCGAATAAATTTAAATATAACAATTTTTCATAGCTTTTCTCCTGCAAGTCAATTTTCAATTAAAATAATACTTTATTATTATTTATTAATTACAGTAAATAAAGTAATCAATAAATTGGTTTTCCAGAATAAGATAGCCAGAGGCATAAAAAGGTGTTGGAAATTACTATTCTAAATACTCATGAGTACTCCTCCCCAAATATTTCAGTAACTGATGGAGAAATTTTGTTTACAAGAAAATTATGTAGTGAACATAAAGGGCCAGTAATTTATATAGCAGTGACAGTAAGGTTCTTCATTATTAATCAAGAGCTTAAAACAAAAATAATTCAGCTCTTAACTAACTTTAAAAACTATATATATATATATATATATATATATATATATATATTATAACGATTCATATTAGCGTCCTATCTGAGCGTTATATGAAAGTGTTAGACTGTACGAATATAGCAGCGTAAGCAAGAGAGAGAGCGTACAATCGCAGCCATCTCACTCTAATCTCGTCACAGCGACGTCCGATACCGGTACGAACATGAAACTTTACTCAATCAAAATTATCAGTTCAACCTGCAATAACTTCCAAACTAATAAATATACAGCAATTCTGAAAACAGCATTGTGTTCAGCAAATCAAGCTTTATAAGTAGCCGCAATCTCAGTTAATATAATTAACAATTGAAGAAGTTATACGGAAGACGAACGCCAAAAGGAATAACAAGAGAATTATGCTACGTAGGAATTAGGTGTTTTCACACACACACAGATAAAGACCTAAGCAACAATATTCTGTGGTCAGATCTGTGAAAACACATTTGCAAATACCTGTAATCAATCAATTTGCAAACACAGGAAGTACGATTTTGACTAGAAATTCTCTGCCGTTTCAAACCTGTCACGGGGTGTTTGCTCGACCTGTTCGAGATTGTCGAGACTGGAAAAACGTATGATTTATTTGAACAACCAATCAGAAGCCCGTATTTAAAACAGACGCCAACTCAAACCGAGGGGTAGCGTTACTCTTCGATCGGATCTTCAATGCGCTAGTCGTGTATAAATTACGTGCAGAAATTTTTCAATCACGCAAAGTTGTATTTAAGTGCGAAATTCGAGAAGTAGTCCGCAGTGTAGAGGAACTAGTACAGTTCAACAACACTCGCTGTGTAAAACAACATTAATTAATTAAATTATTAATTAATTAATTAATAATCAGCCGTGAAGTGACCTGAGCAACAGAGTGCTACAGCATCTGTAATTGCCAGAGCATCTTTCTACAGGATTGATCAACATCATTTCTTCTGTGCAAAACCATCAAAAGGAGGACCTCTACGGATTCCTATCTTCGGTCGACGCATCAAACAGTAAGAAATAGATTCATTGATCAATGAAATAAGTACTAAACAAATAATAAAAAGCAATAAACAATTTTTAAAAGACACTAAGAATCACACACTTTGTATTTAATGTGTAATATTAGTCATAACATAGTATAGGAGTGTAGAATGGAAAGTGAGGTGTAGTATTATTATATTGTAGTATTTATAATAAAAATAAATTACAAAATCTAAATAGCTCACACAGCAAAGATAATACAACAACCAACGGTATATACAAAATTGAATGCCAAGATTGCAATAAATGTTATATAGGACAAACAAAAAAAACAGCTGAAAAACGTTATTTTGAACACCTAAATGCATACAAAAAACCAAATATATATAAATCCAATTTAGCCACACATGCAATAAACACAGGACATGAATTCCCAGACATAACCAATGTAACACTAATAAAACATATACCACACAAAGGCACCATAATGAACATTTGGGAAAATTTACAGATTTACAAACATAAAACACAAAACAAACTAATACCAGAACAAATACAAATCAATACAAAACATGACACAATATTCAAAGCACTCAACATCGAAAATACACAAAATACAAAAACAGATACCACAACCACACACAATAATGCAACTTTAAAAGACCAAAGACCAACAAACTACCTTAATAACATCCAGAAGCCAACACACAAATACTTCACCAGAAACAAGATGGCGAAGGCTGAAGATGAGAGAACAGGAACTCTCGAAACATGTTCCTAATAGGGAAAAAAGTATATCTTGAGGTAAATTTAGTTATAAATATTAAAGTAATATATATATATATATAAAATAAATCGAATATTGTAATAGACTAGGGCACGATAATATCATATAGCTGCCATCTCAACCTCATTCAGCTCATTATGTAAGTTCTTCCGCTATTGGTATTTGGAGTTACTGATAATATCACAAACAATTAAATTAATTAATGAACTAACACTAACTAACAAATAAATTATCTGATGAAGGATACGATAATAATTTTAAGAGTAGGTACCATACTGTATTTGATTCTTAAAATACAGTATTACTATTGTAATTGCGTAAAACAACCTGTCGAGCGTTGGATACACAGATACACACTCCAGTGCTGACGTATTCTATGATCGAAGATAGCCATTGGACCCGTTGGTGTAGAGACGTTTTCACAACTACTTAACGCATGCACTCTGTTGATATTTCCTAGTGTCGGAGGAATTATGGCTTGCTTGCCTGCCGCTTATTCAACTAAGATACAAAAATGCAAACCAAATGATTAATTTTAATTAGAAATATTGGTTTTACTAAAAACGAAAGTACGTTTCTTTCGCTATGAAAAACGGAAAACTAACTATGACTACCGTTATTTTCGTAGACAAAATTTCTGATCCATTTGAGTTTACCTAGAACCCCTTGTATTACCGCAAGTGTTCTACTCTCGAGATTTTCCTAATTTATTCTTATTGCGTTCGTTTTTCCTACGTTTATTTTCATTCTGTACACTTCCAACATGTCTTTATTTTTGTAGAATTTTTTGTATAGTAATAGTTTCATTCGCTAACATCACCATACCATCAGGGAATCTTAAACAGTGTATTCACCTTCTTCCAAACCAAGATGTACTGAATTAAAAAATTTACGACGTAAATGTTTTCTTCTATAAAGTTAAGAAGTTTTATTGCGCCTTTAATATTATAATCATGCCGTCTGTGTAATAGTTCCAATTCACTCCGGAGTTTGTTTTCTTGTAAGAAAGGTTAATGCCGAATCACAAGCTTGAATTGTTCTTCCGGAAAGTTTGTAGAAAAAAGTGGAAATAAGTCTTGGACATCAATGAAGCTGCTTCTAGGTGACCAGTGTAAGTAAATCTATCTTTTACGTGAGTTATAATGATGTCACGTACTTTTTTTGCATCCCCTATTCTAGTGCTGCATCCAACATTATTGGATCACCATTGTCTCTGGGAGACAATAAAATACATGGAAAACAGAACAAAGATTTCTGGACGTCGCAGCCACCCAGATCCAGTCATTTTTTTGGTACGCATATTTTGTAAGCAGTTGCCATCTGAAAACGCGATTCCCACTTTTCTTATTTTCTGTTTGCATCATGCAGAATTCAGGAGTTGGCCTACCTAATGACTTTAGTTCAATTTTTTGATCTTGCAAAAATTATTGCTTTAATGTTATTGCAAAATTATTGCACTGAATGTTAAAATGTTGGATTAAATGTTAAAACAAAACCTAATAATTCGACACTACAGTATTTCCCTAAATTATTCGTGAAGCTATTAAAAAAAAACACACAAACTCAAAACCTAAACCTAAACAAATGCCCGCACTCAATTAACCATGCCAGAGGAACTATATAAACACTAAAAAGAGCAAATCCCATATTATTATCAATAGTCTGCGATTAGTTGTACTGAGTGAATCACGCCACGTTCTGCTAAACATGGCGCGGAAGCCGGCGCGCCGAGCGACCGTCTAAATGCCGTAATTAAGCTTACATCTTCGTTCAACTTTGGATAGAGTGGGGGGATTGAGAAATGGGCGCGATTGTCAGAGCGCCGTAATGCATGCTGTTCCGAAAACATTTCTGCTATTATCTAATACAAAAATATTTTCTTGTCCAAAGTATAACAGAAATATGTAAGGACTTTCCACAAGTAGTGATAATGGGTTGTTTAATGATATGATTTAATCTGGGGGGCGCACGCCTTAGCGCCCTAAGAACGAACCGCCCCTGCTTGATCCACAGGTTATTGCTGAAGTTCCTTTAGCAGGTCCTGTGTGTTTTCCATGCAACCTCCAGATTCTCTTAGCAGCTTTTCATTTAGCCATTGGTCACATAATCCTTGTTTGTTGTAACTTCTCACTACACCTCCTGTTGGCAACCTAGCTCCTTTACTTTTTACATACACTGTGCCTACTTGCACTCTTAGCAAACTGTTTGAAGTGAAGGTTATGATGAAACTTGAGAAATAAGTTATAAATAATGAAAGACTCCACAGAAATTAATTTGACTTTTGCAAAGGAAGTTTCACTAATAAAGTGCTACAGAAAAGTAATGATACTCTTTAACAGTGCAGGGGGCAGTAGTGAGTGCTAGTAACATCAGATACAATATATACTTTTAACACTGCATATCACAGAGTCATGATGAAAGAATTAAGAGCAAAGGCTCTCACAATACTTAAATAAATTGATATCTATTTAACTCAAGAACTGGTTTAAGATATACAAAAAGACAAAACTGGGAAGATGGTAATTAGTGTGGAGGTACTCCAAGGACCTATATTGAGGTCCATGTTTTGGAACACCAACAGATTTTCAGACAATGTAGTATTGCTTGTAACTGCAGATAATAAGAACACTCTTAGAAAGAAACACACAAATCTGTTTCAAAAGACTATTATCTATTATCAGTAAAGGGAAAGGGAAAACGAAACATGATGATATATTTGGTGATGATGATGAAAGCACATAGTTTGCTTTAGGCAGTACAGAAAGAGAGTAAACTATCTCAAAATAACCATGAATCAGGGCTGTCACTACGTGTGAAATGTGCACATACATGTATCCATACAAAAGACAAAGACTCGTATACCTACAAAAGAGAAAGGCAAAAATTTGAACAACGGAGTTTAGGTGATGCATTACAAGAAATTTTAGCCTATGAAAATGAAAATAAAATTAATCATAAAAAGTCTGATAAAACTGTTGTAAATGTTGGTGCTTCAGCTTTACAACAGCTGATACAATATTGTATAAAAAAAAATTAGAATTTGAAGAAAACATGTGAAGAAGAGGCTGAAAATGGAGGTAAATAAGGACACATAAAGTTGAAGCTGCACATGGACAACAAACAATGTAGCAATAGTTCTCCCTTGAAGGAATTAGGAAGCTATGGCCACCATTAAAGGATGTTATGAATAAGACTGACAACAGAACAGTATTTAATAAGATGATCCTAAAAATCAGTGGATGAATAACAGAAAGAGATATTGTGTAGAATAATCAACTCAATTATTTTATATGAAGTCCCCATCTGGTACAAAGCATGTGGAACTAGAAAATATAGTAGTATGATTGTTGAGACACAAAGGAGGGTTTTGTTCAGGGGACCATACCTACTGCATTCATAACAGACAATGTCAACTGATTTAATCATAGAAGAGCATAGATATTTATATAAGCACAATGAACAGCACCAGGATAATTAGCATGAATCAATGGGAGACCCTTACACTGGAAGTCAACACTCAAGGACGGTGTAGAAAAACAGATATCAAATAAGGCAAAATGGCTGAATTGTTGGCATAAGCAAATAGGTTATAATCGTATACAAGTTTAAAATTATTTTGGTGCACTTAAAACTTATACCATGAGGATTGGAAAGGATAATAATTATGGAGGCATCTATTGTGGAGATGTGGAGAAGGTGATATTGTGGAGCATAGAGTATTTCAGTGAAAGAGACAAGAAGTAATACACAGACATAGACACAAATAGACAAAATAGCGTACACACAGTTGGGACACAATCTAGATTCTGATTTAATTATATAACCCATGGTGCAGACAAAAAAATAATTGGAAAATAATCTATAACATGATTAAGGCTTCATGTAGGACAATGAGACAGACAAAATGATAAAGACTGAGATAAGGCTAGAACAAAAGTGTGTGATAAAACAGAACAAAAACAAAAAGGTAGAAAGGAAGAAAATAAGGATGAAGTGCCTGTGCACTTGTGAAGATATATGCAAATGGTTCCAGGAGACATGTGTAGCAAAGAAGAGGGTTTATAATAGGTAAGAGTCCCATATGCCCACCAAGTGTGCACAGGTGAGTTGGTATTCATGATAGATTTCCTCTTTAAAGAAAGAAAGAATAACAAACTAACTTTTTAATAATGTTGCATGAATGCAGTGGCATGCGGTGAAGGGAAGCAAGTGAAGCACTGCTTCAGTAATGATTGGTGACACACTAACTGCAATTATTTAAAGTAAATTTTATCATTTAATTGAATCTAATTTTAAGTAACCAAAATAAAAATTTACTGGAATTTCTACATGACTGTTTCCAAAATTTTTTTAATAGACTGATTTCACAAGCTGGCTCTGCAGTGGTAGGTGAAGCAGGTTCGTCACAGCTTGAGTTAGCATCGTGCAGAGAGATGCATGCGCACGTAGAGCAAGATAGAAAACAGCCTTTGCAGTGGTCCATGGTTACTAGACTAGACCGTGGAGTGGTCGGTAACTGATGCTAGCTTGGGTTGAGTTGGACTGCATGCTGTTGAGTTTGTTGGTATCGCTGTGCGTGTTACATTATTTAGTACCGCATTTAAACTATATGCGTTTTCCGTTTTCAACTTTTGAAGTTGTAATTATATCTTATTAAATAGTGCGTCTTACATTCTATTTACATTGTATTTAAATGATACGCATTATATTTGAAGTTATAGTTATACATTTTAGAATAGTTTCAATGTTGGTTTAATATATTTTCTACAGTGTCGGTTTGTATAATAAAAGACGTTTTATCAAAACCTTTTTCTTCCCGGTCCGACCGAATAAAACTCAAATTATAAAAATTGTTAAACTGGCCCCAAATCTTTTAAACTTAACCCAGCTATCTGGAAAGTTTACTAGGCATTTCCAGTCTAGTATGTAAACAAATGTGAGTGGTTGGCTGGTAGTGGTGAACTAAATGCACTATTTAGCTGGTATTGTTTGTTGTTTGGAAAGGACAGGAACACTAGCTGGGCCAAGACTGGATTCAAACATTAAGGAAACCTAGTTGAATCTATTGGCGGTATGAAATTACTGTGAATCATCTTCTTTCATCATTGTGTATTGCTGCTTCTGGTTAAAGTAGAATAGAAACTGTGTTAGATAACCAACTTAAATCGGAGATATCGGTTCACAATCAGAAGGTTCAATGCAATAGATATTTTCTTAGCAGACTAATGCTGTTTGATATCTCGGTAAATAAGAATTAGCATTTCGAGGACACAACGAAATGGAAAACATAGTTAATCGAGGTAATTACATAGAACTTCTTAAATACAGCCGAATATCTTCTCTTCTTGTGGAACATCTACTGTGTTTAGGAAACTGTCTAATCTCATTAGAAGCGATTAGCTCAGTTCTTTTAGTGAGTATAACAAAATGAAAGAAAGGAGGTACACTTTGTAGCTCTATTAGTCGATGAAACCAGAAATATTTCAAATAAAGCATAGTGCTCTATAGTTTTGCATTATTCGTATAATGGAGAAATAAAAAAGAGATTTTTAGGATCCAATGACATAAGTTGTGATCGACATACCCAGGTTGTTGCAACGCTCATTCGCCAGTTCCTGACTGAATTTGAATGCAGTGAAAAACTAGTCGCTCAAGCCTACGATAGGGCGGCAACAATGGGGAAATTTTAATTGGAGTAGAGTCCATAATTAAAAGAACTAATCTGCAAGCTCTCTTTGTCCATTGATATGCTCATGTTTTAAACCTTGTTGTGTCTCAAAGTGTCAGGCAAATACCCGAGTGCAAAATATTTTGTAACATACTAAGTGGTATTGCAGCCATTTTTCGAGATCTCCGAAACAGACTCTCTAGACTTTTAAATACCATTTTCATACCACGGTTTCAAGATTATCCTTTTTAAAGCCTTTTGGAAACATTTAGCAAATTCTTTGACAGTGTGCGCTTATAAAACAAACTTATTGTGTTGTACAGTGGTGAAGAGTTTGAAGGAAAATTATATCTGATCGTTTAAAGCTTTAAAGCTGTTAAACTCAATACGATATTGAAAACTAGTTAAATATTTGTATATTTAAGGAAAATGTTTTTACGTGCAGGAGAGTTATTTGTATGCTTCAACAATGTATTAGTGTGTTTATTCGTAAAAAAGTTGATATTTTAACACTGCAAATGTGCTATTACAGTAGCACACATTATATTTACACACACATGTGATTTAAAAAGAATTTGCGCCTCAAATTAAAACCTGTATTGTGCTAGTGTTTTTTAAAGCGTTAGTAACTTCGTGTTAGAAATTTCGAACTGCGGGGTATACATGTTCTATGCTTTCTGCGTTGAACATAATATTTTATCATACTATAAAACATTAAGATATTAGACTTAATAATGGATCTTATGCCCAAAATTCAATCATAATCGTGTGTGCCACCTACTACAGGAAGGCAGATTAATAGGTAAGCCACTATACGGTAATTTTAATTATAAATAGGGCTTCCGCTATCTTTTTGAAACTGAATTAGGCCTACGGTATCGGATATAACTCAGCTTCACCAAAATTTTTACCCTCCGCATGCCACTGCATGAATGTAAGAACTGAACAGATTCTTGTACATGATGGAGTACTGAAAGATACATTATGAAATGAAACATGTTCTGCTCTTCTATGTGACCCAGTATTAAAAGAAGAAGAAATAGTGTAAGAGGCATAACAGAAACTGAACTATTTTGTGTTAGTCTGTTAGCCTGATGTATGATGTACATCTGCTACTGATTAATAAATCTTTTCTTTACTATCTGTGATTGAATCAAATAAAGGCAACCTCACTACATAATTCTACGAAAGATTTTCTCACAGGTGTATGGGACCTACATCTGACTACAGGTTTAATACCCCACTCTGACTCACTAAATAGATAGGTATTACAAGGTAGAAGAAACACTTGCTAGTTTATTTATGATATAAAATCAAGATTATTTTGTTTTTTCTCACAGTGGGAATTGAATCCAAGCTCTATGGTATAGTCAGCCAATTACTACCGTAACTCCAAGTCAATCAATACAGATGTATCATACACTGGCAGATAGTAATTAACAAAATTTGGATTAAATTCTGTAAGCAAAAATATAAATGTAGACTTATTGTTAATAAACTAATGCACTATAAAAAGGAGAAGATTTATAGGAAGATGTCAACCTTTCCTTTCATTATATTGTGGAAAGATGTTGTAATTAGGATACTGTAAGTTTAAGTTAATTTCCCAATGAACAGGTCATGGAATAAAATATTATCAGATCATACTCAAATATAACAGTGTTAGTAATTTAAAATGGCTGGAAAAAATGTGGAAGTGATGTTTTTATAAAAATGTTGTAGCGACATTAGTTGAATTATTAACAATTAGATAAATTAAAACATTAGGTAAATTTAATATATTATTAAATACTTATATTTTAGTAAGTTATTAATTTATTGCACAATTATACCCATACAGTTACTATATATGTTTGTTTTATATACAGAATATATAATACTTTATAAATGTAATATACACAGTTAAGATGTATTTTGTTTTCTTTATAAATACTATAAAAAGACTCATATTTTAATAAATTTTATATTTTGTTCAGCCTTTCTGTATACATTACAAACATCTCAGACACAAACACTTTATTGGTTTTTATAATTGCTGTTGTCCCAAATTAATTAATATTTGTACACAAGTCAAATATTGTTTATTGTATATTATGTTATTTATTTATTTATAACAAACTTGTTATTTATTCTTTAACTTGAAATAATCATTTTAAGATATTAATTTAATAACACTTTGAAATAAAAACAATACAGAGGAAGGATACCCCCCCAAACAGTTTTATGGTAGTTAGAAACCAATATACTCACTGGTATAGTTTACTGTTGAAACTTATGGGGTAAACAAGTTTACACAATGAATGACAACACTATTTTGTTAAAACTAGTACATGTGGAAATGCACCAGTAAGAAATTTTTCAGCTATAAAAAGAATGTAGATTGACAAAATGTAACCAACAGAAAAGTCTAATGTTGCTGTATAAAGACATTCTAAGGAATATGTACTTTAAGAATTTGATAGGTTGTTCAAACTTACAAAAATAATAGCTTGATAGGAAATAGGTCAGAAAGTCCAAATTTAAACAAAAGTCTTCTATTTTTGTCTTTTATTTACTATGAACACAAATATTGTTATATATAAAAATAATGATCCACAACATTTTAAGATTTTAGAATGTGATTGGTAGGAAGCATGCAATACTGAGAAAACACTTGCATAAGTCTTATGCAGTTAAAATAAAACATTTGAATTATATTCTTAATAGTCTCTGAGGCAATTAAATGTCAAATTAAGACTCGTAAATAATTATTGAAGTAAAAGGAATTACAATATTGTCAACGCTAATAAAATATATTCCAATTTTTATTATTAAAAATAGTTACTTAAATTGTAATAAATACCATTAAATTGAAAGAATCAATTATTGAATTTCTTCACATGACTGACTATGCCAAACAAACAGGACAACAAATCTGCTAGATATAATACCTGTTATGGAGATATGACTGCAGGAGACAGGCTTGCCTGAACTTGTGTGGCAAGCTTAGAAAGAGAAAGGTAGACTTGTATTCCCAACCTTGTCTAATGGCAGTGCTCACTTTGGCAGTTGATTACAGGAAGCGGAAGCAACTGACATAGCTCATACCTTCTGAAAATTTAGATTAAGGGAATTGTTTGGAACAAAAAATTTGTGTGTGTACATATTCAAATATATTGTGTACAAATATATTTTGTGTACACTAGGCATCATAAAAAGTCCATCCATGAGCTTTCTTTTGTAACCCGTGACAATGACTGGAACATACTTTTTAATTTTTAATGGTTACTTTTATTTTTCTATTTGTTCTAATTCTTCTTGCAGTATTTTTTTGGACATCTTGAGTTCTACATATTGGATAAAAAGAAAACAATATTTTTTTCTACTATAATTTTCCATCAAGCTGCAGAACACTTGTCATTTTCATGCCATTTTCGAAGGTAAGAAAGTAAAACAAAAAATATTGTAAAACACATGGAAGACAAAATGGTCAATTTAAAAGGGGGGGGGCGGTGAACTTTACAAAAAATACGTATCTTTGAAATCATTTTTCTTATGATAGTCAAATACAAAGAATGGTGTAAAATAAAAAGAGAAATGGAATCAGTTAAGAAATCACTTATAACATTTTATAATTTTATAAGTGGCTCAAGGTACAATCCCTTTCCTTAGATAATTTCAGTGCTGATCTGTGTAGTTATAAATTCATTTAAGTTTACCACCAAATTTAAACAATCATATCTCACAAAATTATTGTCCTAAACAATTTTTTTTTAAACTTATTTGTTAATAAGCTTTATTCTGGTTATTTAGCGAAATTAGAAAATTTGTAAATGATATCACTAAATTAGCTCAACATTCAATGTATAATATTGAAATAAATGATACCTGAAAAGACTTAAAAAATATAGGGGTGGTCAATATAATGTAAGGTAACAATACCTGTTTAGAATTTTTCTTAATTTTCATTTAATACCAAATTACGCCAGGAAAATTTCCAATTTTCCAAACAAGTTATAAGAAACTCAAAACAGTTTTTGGCCTTAACTTCATTATTTTTACTAACATTACCATAAAATAAACTTTATTAGAAAGACAGTATACAAGTCTTTAATTTATGAGTACTGTTTTTATAAGGAAACATGGTTTTCAGGATATTCAAAGTCAAAAATTGTTTGTTGGTGATTAAAAAATTAAAGCTGTCTTTAAACAGTCATATCTTGTACAGTTTTAGTCCGACTGTAATGATAAGACAAACAAATTGTTTGTTACAAGATAACCTTTTTTTGTATCTTTGCCTTTATTTTGATAAATTTAAAATTGTTTGGGTTATTTAGTAATATGACTTTCTATTTGATGAAATCACTAAATTCATCTAAAATTCGAAGTCTAATAGTATTAAAATGAAGGGCCTGAAAAAGAATTACAAATTTGAGCATACTGGGAATAATGTAGGTTAGTGACATGCAAAATTTTTTTTTAATTTTTACATAGTAGCAAATTACAGCAGATATATTTCCTAATGTTTCTAAAAAAATTAGAAATACAATCTTTTTTTTTTATTATAATGTTATTTCTACTGGTATTATGACAGAGCAAAATTATTTTAAAAGTAATTTGTCTCCCTACATTTAGGTTACAAGCACTTTTTTCAAAGCCATAGTTTTTGAGTTATCAAGAGCAGAGGCCTAGGGGGTCCAAGGGGGCAGCTGCCCCGGGCGGCATAGCCAGGAGGGTGGCAAAGTGAGCATAGACTTGAAAAAATTGTTTTCAGTTTATAAAACTACAAACAACTTGTTTCTATGATATGGCTATTCCTTTCATAAAAGAAGCATATCCAGCCATCTTATCTGGTTTATGCTTGGCCAAGCAAGATATCTCAGTCCTTCCAAAATATAATGGTGAATAGAGAAACATGTTAGTTTGCAGAACAAAGACAGCCATTTTCCTGAAGATGAAGATGGACGATCCTTAAAGAAGTATTGGTTTGATAAAACCTTGCAAAATGTCTAAAAGGTAAATTGCACTTGGATGTGTTTTTCTCCAAATAAAAAAATCTCTATTTTGCTTTTGTTGCACTTTATTTCCACAAAAAAAAAACTATAAAAGAAGAAGTTTCAAAAGTGAAAATGGGTTTTTGTTGTGGCAAAAGTTAAATCCCCTTTTTCAGGATCATGAAAATAGTCCTGCTCATCGCATGGAAGGAATTGGAACGTTCTTCAAACAAAAGGGGATTTATTGATTATTATCTACTTCAGGAACAAATGAGTAAAGCAGCTGTCATGGAAATAAATCCTTCTACGGGTCATTGTCACAATACAAAGTCTTGTACAACAAAATCTGGCAATGAGAGGACATTGAGAGTCAATTACTAAAGATCAAAATCCTGGAAACTTTCTGGCTTTGTTAAAATACTTGGCAAAATTTGACCCTGTTACCCTGTGTGTCATTGGATTTAGTCTCTCGTAAATCTGGATGTATATCATATCTTTCGCCAACTATTCAAAATAAAATAATAAGCCTGTTAGGAGAAAGAGTGTGCAAATATATTATTACTATATGTAAGAAGGCGAAGTACTTTAGTATTATATTTGACACAACACCAGATGCTACACATGTAGAACAAATGTCTCAGATTACAAGATTTGTTGAACTTAAACTCAGTTCTGTTGATATCGAGGGAGTCTTCATAGGTTTTAATCCTTTAGAAGTGAAAACAGTGGAGGGGATTACAGAAGCTATTACAAGTAAACTTGAGAGAGCTGGATTGAATCTTAGCGATTGCAGAGGTCAGTCATATAAACAGTCAAGCAACAATGGCTGGTATCCATTCAGGAGTTCAGAAGCGAATATTAGATTTGAATCCACTAGCTGTGTTTGTTCCCTGTGACAACCATTCACTTAACTTTGTTGGTATTCATGCAGCTCATGTAAATGTTCAGGAAGTGCCATTTTTTGGGCCAGTAGAATGTCTATTCACCTTCTTTTCCTGTTCCAATCACAGAGGAGTGTTCTTAAAAACTTCGTAAATATTACTCTAAAAGGAGACTGTGATACCAGGTGGAGTTCAAAAGCAGATGCAATATCCACTCAGCTGGATGAAGTGATCGCTGCACTGGAGTAACTGAAGGATACACCGACTGAAACAACTGATACGACAGAAGATGTGGCATTAATAATAAATGTGATAGAATACTTTAATTTTCTAACCTTGCTCTTTTTCTGGACAGATATTATTTATTATATGGACAAAATTCAGAAAATCTTGCACACCAAAGGAATAAGTTTTATTCAAGCACTGACACTTGACAAATTAAACGGACGCTAACGGACAAATTAAACTTTTGGAGCAATGCGCTGTTTGACAATGTCATTACTAAGGCAGAGTAGGTAAGTAATGAATGGGGTGTCAGTATTACAAAAAGGATAAGAAGGAAGCGCACGATGTGAGGGGAGTATGCACACATTTCTGCATTAAGCGTTTGCAGAAGCGTTCTGCATTAAGCGTTTGCATTAGGCAGTACGTCGTCAACCGGTGTCGAGTGCGCACTCACATCCGCGTACGTCGCTGTGTTTGTACAACATATACATAGATGTATTTTAGTGTCTTTTTAATGTTTTAATGTTTTAACGAAGTCATAACTGACGAATTTTTACTCTGATGATGGATTAAATCTAATCCGAAATGCGTTAGAAGACAGAAACCAAGCAGTCACAGTGACGGATTAAGGTAAAAAATTTTAATTATAATAATTGTGACGCGGATACCAGTACAATGACTTTAAAATTAAGCGTTTGGCAAGACATGCGATGTCCTCTACCAGAAATTTTTGACAAACTGTCAATTCAAATTTCAAGCCGTTTCTCTAACATAAAGGAGTTAGAAAAACGCTTTGGGGTCCTCTGTAAATTTGAGGCATACATAAATGATGGGGATATACGTTTTAAGGAACAGCTTTCCCAAATCAATATTAAGTGCACAGTGCTTGCAAAACTGTATCCGCATGACCTAAATAGTGAAGAATTGTTCTATGACTTGAAATACGCCATACTTTTATTAAAAAGCACAAATGTTAACGGAGAACAATTGGACTTTACACCTCAGGGACTGCTATAATACATTTCTTCAATGGGATAAGAAGCCTTCAAAATACTATGAACAGCTTTAAAAGTTTATATTACTTTACCAGTGTCTGAGTCTTCTTGTGAAAGATCATTTAGTAAACTTAAATTGATTAAATCATACCTATGATCAACACTATCTCAAGACAGGGTATCAAATCTAGCGATAGGCCTACTTTCAATTGAAAATGACATTGCTTCATCTTTAGATTACAGTGATTTAATAACCGACTTTGCAGCAATTAAAACAAGGAATGTTACATTTTAAAATGTCTCGTTTAAATTATTTATTAAATATTAAAAATAAATATTAAGTGTTTATTAATAGAAGAGAGAACAGTTAACATGTAATGGTAAGTGATTAATTTTATTACTTTTAATGTAGTTCTTTGTTTAAGTTTATGTTGAGTAGGATATTATTTTGACGATGCGGTTTAGACCTACAAGGAATTTGCATGTTTATTAGAACATTTTTATGTTATAAATTTGTTATATTACTACATTTTATAGTCTACATTTGTTACTTATAAATGTATACAAACAGAATACAGGTAATATTATAATATAATTTTTTTTTTAATTTTTAACTTAGCAAATAGTCCTAAGACGTTTGCTGGATGTGCTTTCATACAAAAATCTATACATTTGCATTTATTAAGTACTTTGTTCAATGGATGAGCTTCATTTTTGTTCTTTTCCCCCTTTTAATTGTGAAGGCGAGCCAGCCGACGATCTCGTTGCCCTGGGCGCCAAAAAGCCTAGCTATGCCACTGATCAAGAGTCAACAAATTTGGTGGAAAACAAATTGAAGCACCAATTTTAAAACAAACAGAATTGTCACTGTTGCACACCACTATAGAAGCTTGCACACCACTCAGAAGCTTGAAAGCACTAATGGGAATAATTTTTCTATAGTGGTGTGCAACAATGATAATTCTGTTTGTGATTGTAACCACTAACACAACTTTCTTAATTAAAATTTTTAAAACAATCATACCTCCCAAAGTATTGAATCTAAAGGAGTAAACAAAATCTCAACTTCTTTCGAGTAAAATGAAATTTATTTTGAGTCCTTATCATTTTTTTAATAAATTAAATATTTGAGTGTTATTTAACAAAGAGCGTTATTTATTTATTTACGCTTTACCACTATTTAAAGAACTTTCAGGTGCTGATAGAGAATCTAAATACAGTAGTTAATCTTGTTGCATGTGACATTGTCAGTTTAATGCTACCAAGAATCTGTACACAGCAACTAAAATGGAAAAATACTCCACCTCTCTTTCTCCAGTGGTTTTATAAATTTTAACCCTTTGTATCCTGAATTAATTTAGATGTATATTTTTATTAGTCTTCTTGTTTCATATGATTGCTTTTGGTGTATAATTATCCCTAGAAAATGAAAATTACTTTCTACCAAAATTTAGTGCTAATCCATGATGAATTTCATGCACTTGTAAATACCAACAAGATTTTGGAAAAAATTACAAATATCAAATTTAAACTTTTTTTAATTTAATTTTTTAACATGGTATTCATACATTGTTGTATTACAACATAAAAACAGATTATAAAAGGAACACTTTGACTGTGGTCTTGATTAAATGTTTCTCAATGAGCACATTTCACATCTCCATCTCTATTGAATAAAGGTGGGCAAATGTGCACCAAGGTTTCCTTTCCTTATGTCTTTGGATACAGAAAAGTTTCTCTTCCTTCTCTTATTTAGCTGTAATGGTGATGTATTATGTTATGGCCAACCTTTTTTTGAGTTGGGTTACTCCCTTGAGTAATTAGCCCCATTGCCAAATTCCTTTTAATTCCAAGAGCGAGAGTTCCCCATGAATTTGTTTGTAAATTATTACTTACTTACTTTACTTTATCCAATGCCTGTCCTTGGCCTCTCAGCCATGCGACGTCAAGCCTCCCAGTAGCGATGAACAGGATCCAGGGGTGTATCAGAGAGATCAATGCACGTTATCAGGTGTTCACCATCCATCATGCCTGAGTGGCATAGGGGGCAGTTGTTGTCTTCTGCTACCCCGATGCGGTGCAGATGGCTTTGTAGGTAGTCATGGCCAGTTGTTAGTCGGAATCTTGCAACCGCTTCCGATCTTTCTAGATTTCTGGAGATTGGACCTTGAGATGCCAGGCGTTCCCATCTCTTGTTTGCACTCAGCTCCTTCATCATCTCTCTGGTGTGGTTGCTTATGGAGCGGCTAATTAAGTTTCTTGCAGCTTTCAAGGTCATAGGGGCCACTGGTTGGTCTGCTTCAGCTCCTTTTTTGGCCAAATCGTCTGCTCTTACGTTTCCCAGGATGTCTACGTGGCTAGGAATTTGTTTGTAAATTATGAAGGCATTGACATATGCTATCTCTAGCATTGCAAAGAACAGTCTGTGCCACCATTTCTTTGACTTTCAATTTCTGTCATGTATGGAGCAAAACATATCTACCTCAACAACACCATCTATTGACAAATTGTAATCACTAACTACAGTAGGAGCCATAACATCATTTCTTGTGCCATCTCGCTCTCGATGACTCAAAGTGGTAGTTTCGCTGCCATGATAATTTGACAGAAAATGGACACACTTGTCGTCTTTCCATTTGTAGTAACCTATCCCCTGGTCTGTTGTGCGGAAATCAAAATCACTTCTATTCATCCCTCTGTCTTCTTTCAGTTTTGGAAGGAGCTTCATATTGGGTTCCACAAGCATAAATATTGTTAGTCTTCAGGTGCTCAAACAATCTGACAGACGTAAAGTAATTATCTATTATTACTACATACCCACCACCTCTTAGACTTTAGGGTATTACACACCATAACACTTCCTCTCAATCCAAATTTATCTTTGGAGTTTCTTGCATTCCGAGATTTTCCTTGGTAAACATCAAATTCGTATGTATAACTGCTCACATCTGCTCAACACCATAATTTGTAGCCCCATTTTATTGGTTTCATGGGGTTATATTGTTTGAAGGATGAGCAGTAAAATCATGCTGTCATCTATGCTTTGTATTCCATTTGGCAATCTAAGTAGTTGGAGGCTATGATTGAGATCCTCAATAAGCAGTCTGATCTTCTGTATCTGTCAGTGGGGTGACTAAGTGCTGAAAGTATTTGATTTACCAGTTGCTGCATATGTCATATCACAAATATTAATGACTTGGTATTGCTTGTTTGCAGATTTTACCTTTAAGATTCCGTTGGTAACTTACCCAAGAGGGTGGCCCAAAAAAAATCAATTTACGATTTTCAAATTCTAATAGTATGGAAAAGTTACACTTTTGTATCCTAAATCTGGGGGGGGGGGAATCATTTCAAATATCTTAGGTGTTGTTCTCAGTATGTGCATGGGCCTAAAGTTAAAAAAATAATAATGAAAAACAACAAATGTTACACAATGTTACAAGTCACAAGTTTTCTAGTGTCTAATAGCATGCAAATGCTTAATTTTAGCTTTTAATAATGTGAAAATGGGAAAAATTCTTATAGTGCATTTTTAATTTGCAGATGAGGCCTAAAGTTTGTGAAAATTGCTGAAAAGTGAGTGTTTTACAATTTTACAAACATCTATCCTAATAAGCTAAATGGAATATATAATAGTAGTAGTACATAAACCTAAAAAAAACATGTTTGTTGGAGTTTTTTTTTTTTTTTACTGAAGTCTACTGAGTTACTACATAACGTCTCACTGACTAGACGCAGCATGGATGGTGCCATGGGGGACCAGTGTGGGCCCAGGCCCCAAAATATTCGTGGCTCATCCTCTGTCTTCCCCTCCCCAGATTGGAGCGGCTATAATAAATAATGAGTTTAGCCTCAATGTAGATAATGGGAAATCTTTTACTGACAAAAATGTTGTACTATTAGGAATTTAATGTTAGACAGATGTTAAAATAGTGAATGATGCTAAGCAGTTTGAATGTAATTGACACTGTAGCAAAGCAACATTGTTTATTGGCAAGGCTATAGTATGGTTATTTATGAAGTCGAACCAATATATATCCATGCATCCATTTGATTTGTGTTTGTGGTCATGATAAGACTACATAGTACCCTCTGTTTTTGAAATTAATTAATTTTAGTACTCCATTTACTCATGCACAATAGAAGAATTGCACATTGTAAGTGGAAATAAAACATAATTTTCAGTGCATGTATGGTGAGTCAATGGTAAGCCTAATGAGGTGCATAACTTCCCATTTTGTTTATAGCAAGTTATTTTTAAAGATAAAGTAAATCCAAGTATTCAAAAATTTCCACATATGAAAACTTCAAAGTTTAATAAAAATACTGAACAGGAAATAGTTGATTTTTCAATATCTAATGTTTATTGAAAAATTTTAAGTTTAATTAGACAAGATTTCAGAGACATTGGCAATTTGGACATTTTTAATAGTGTAAATTGTCTAGTCCCAATCAGTGAAATTTTGTATGTGTAGATTTATTGAAGCAGTTAGCAGATCACTAAAAAAAAAAAATGTATATGTGTGATACAGACTCTTTGGATGTGGGAATTAAAATCATGAAGAATCTGATTTACAACATGACAAGAAAAATAGTACAATACCTCAAAGTTTATCCTTAAAATTTATTTATCCCTTTATCCACACCCTGTGAAAGGACTTTTTGTGCTTTAAAAGACCAAAAACTTACTTAAGGAACACAATGTATGATGAATGGCTCAGGAGGATGTCTTGAAATTATAACAACTGAAAGGCAATTGTCCAAAGACTTCACCTGGCTAGTATAGTAGATAATAAAAGAGTTAGGAGAATTGACCTGTTTATTAAAACTGATTCTATTGGATATGAGTGTAAAAAAATAAATATCACTATAATATTGACGACTCGAACACTAAGTTTTTTATAAGTAAAAACGTAAAGTTTTACCTTACAGCCTAAACCGGCTTTCACCTATAGAAGGCTTCATCAGAGGCTGTCGTTAGTAGCGCTGTTCGTCTTGTTGTTGGCGACGAGATAGTGTTTCGAAAGATCGAAGCTGTGTGTGTGTGGTGAGATGTGTTCGAATAATGAGATGTGTTCCGATCCGCCCCATTATCAACTACCGTAATGCCCCTGCACACAAACTGGCAAAATATCTAGACAAAATTATTAGACAACACACACAAATAGACAACAACATTGCAGTAAAAAACAACACTGACCTAGTAACAAAAATAAAAGACATAGACATCCCCCGTAATGCCACATTAGCCTCCTTTGACATTAAAAACCTGTACACAAACATCCCCATCTCTGAAACAATCACCGTCCTACAAAACAAACTCAAACAGAACAACACACCAAACGAACTTATCAATGAAATAACAGAAACTCTGAACATTATCACAAAACAAAACTACTTTACTGATAACAATAAATACTACACACAGAACGATGGCCTACCCATGGGCTCCCCCATATCCAGCATTCTAGCAGAAGTCTTCCTCCAACACTTAGAAAAAACAAAAATACTCACAAACAATGACAGACACTCACATAAAATACTATATTGGCACAGATACGTTGATGACATTCTAATACTATACAGGGGAAACAAAAGACAATGTGAACAGTTACTAACGCACATAAACAAAATACATAAAAACATAACCTTCACTGCCGAATATGAACACAACAATACCATAAACTTCTTAGACCTCTCCATCACAAAACTAGAACACAGGCACAAATTCAGTATATACAGAAAACCAACTACAACTGACACACTGATACACAACACCTCCAATCACCCAATACAACACAAACTAGCTGCTTTTAGAACCATGATACATAGACTTAACAACATCCCCTTAAATGAAATAGACTACAAAGACGAACTAAACACGATAAAATATCTAGCAGAATCTAACGGTTATGACAGAACAATAGTCCTAGTCAGTAAACTCCTACACAAAACACAAAACAAACAACAGACAAAGACAGAAAACAACAAATTCATAACACTAACATACATCAACAAACAAACACAAAAAATTCCCCACAAATTCAAAAAAGCAGGATACAGACTCGCTTACAAAACTACTAACAAAACAGAACACACACTATCAAAACGCATGCCCAAAGCACAAAACAAATTCGATCTACCCGGTGTATATAAACTAAATTGTTCAAATTGCAATAAATTCTACATAGGCCAGACAGGACGTAGCTTCAAACAGAGATACATTGAACACACAAAAGCACTCCACACCACTACAGAATCTACCTTCGCAAACCACCTCATTGAAGCAAACCACACATATAAAAACATCGACAATAACATGAACATTCTACACGTACACACAAAAGGCCGAAAACTAGACACTCTAGAACAATTAGAAATATACAAACATACAAAAACAAATAAAAACGACATCCTAAACGAACAGACACAATTCAAATCGCACGCATATTCGAACACATCTCACCACACACACACAGCTTCGATCTTTCGAAACACTATCTCGTCCCCAACAACAAGACGAACAGCGCTACTAACGACAGCCTCTGATGAAGCCTTCTATAGGTGAAAGCCGGTTTAGGGTGTAAGGTAAAACTTTACGTTTTTACTTATAAAAAACTTAGTGTTCTGAGTCGTCAATATTATAGTGATATTTAGTTAAGTAACGGACACGTCATGGACAACGAAATCCAAGAATGTAAAAAAATGTATATTTTGATGTGTTTTTATATTATTCATTTTACTTTTTTGACATTTCCACTGTGTGGAAATTCTTTCAAGGTAGAAGAGTACAAGACTAAAAAAATATAAGTGTATGGAAATAATATACTAGAGTAAATACACTGAAACAATATACTGTGGTGTGGTTGTAGGGGTGGAAGCCACCCATTCTTGTTGCAGAAACACATTACGAAGCTTTTATTTCCATTTGTGAACTCCTATTAATGCAAAAAATTCTTACAATGTGGCACACCCACATATAAGTCTGGAACACCCTCGCCCCCACCCCAGCCTTGAAATGCTGGAGCCGCCACTGCATAACAGTGATAGGACTGTCCCAGACATCTCACTTGTTACTCTGCTTCTGTCTAATAACACTGTTGTGTTAGTGAGTGAGTCCATAAAGTGTGCATTTTAGTTTTGTGACTCCTTTACTTGAATGCATTTCTAAAATTGGTAAGATTTAATTGAAATGGGTAGGCCAAAAAAATGTTGATTACAAAACTTTGTTGATTGCTGTCCTTTGTTCAGTTTTCTGAAAGAAATAAGTGGAACAAGTCTATTGGTATAATGTGTTGCTTCAAAGAAGGCTATAAATTCAAAGAAAACAAAAATGAATTTTCAACAATGTCTGAATGTGTTGCTACACAAATAGAGCAATTATATTGTAAAGCCCCCAGTCCAACAGTGACTCATACTTCGGTTGTGCGAATGTTAAAAGTGTACCATGATGTATACTACAACTTAAGAAAATCATACCATTGAGGCAAAAATTAAAATAGCTCTAAGGAAAAATTTGTGAACTTCATTACTGAAGCTAAATCAAAACTGTTTGATATTGCAGTGTATAAGTATAATATGAAGTTTTCATGTAAGTGTGGAAAAAAGGAAAGTACATGTGACTGTTTTGTAGTTACTGAATGTAACCATGAAAAACACAAAAAGATTCCATTTATTGAGAGGAGGTTTATATATGACCAGCAAGTAATAGTATCAGTTGCATTAGCAGTTTGAATAAATAAGAAACAGAAAGGATAAAGAACAGAGAAGAAATAAAACAATTACAGCTTTTAAGAAAAAATGTCTTATCCATTTTGAAAAATGTGAAGTTGAAGCTACAATGAATTCTTCACTTGAAAAAAGAATGAAAATAATGAGTCTATTTCAGTTCCATCTAGATCTCAAATGAAAATAAAATTGGCTGCTTCTACCTTAACGAGTGATAGAATTGGGTGTTTCTGATAGACATACCTACTATTGCTTCTGTGCAAGATCTGTGTGAACTATTGCTTAATGTTTTGCAAGATCTTGGACTAATTACTGAAAAAGATTCATCACCAGTGATAGACAAAAATAAGGTACTACAAGAAAAACAGAAGGTTTGAGAGGCTGTACAAGTCTGGTTACAGTAGCGAAAGGAATATACTTTGATGGTGATAAGATAATACTATTATTCAAGAAAAAAACAGGAGCAAAAATGTGTCATAGATTACAGAAGGAGCAGCCCATCACTTAGCCTGGTGGACGTTATGTCAGCCATCGACAGCAGTAAATGGAACAGGAAGTGCATTCTTAAGTATTTAGAAAATAACAATTTTGACATAAACCAACTAGCAGTAGTTTGTTGCAATGGTACAGCCACAAACACTGGATAGAAAAATGGTGTGCTTCAAAATGTTGAGGTTGTAATTCAGTGGCCATTACAGTGGTCATTTGCTTACTTCACTACAATGAGCTCCATTTTTTGGTGTTCAATGATTTGGAGGGATCGCTGTTATTTTTTCTATTCAATGGACTATTCTGAGCACTGTTCAATAATTTCTAATTTCTTCTCTTGCGGATTAGAAGGTAATAACCCAGGTTATTTAATGCCCAAATCTTCCAACAGGTCTTCAACTAATTCCTCAAAGTGCATATATTCCAGTTTCTGTTCATCTAGAAATATTGGAAGATCCACTATACAATTCTAATTTCAATACTGAAGAATAGATTAAGGATTGATAATTTCAATATAATGGAAATAATCAAACCCCTAAGTTGTTCAATCAATGTGAATCAAATGATCTAGTGAGACATTAAGCATTATCCAAGAATCCTGCTGAACAAAATTAAAAAGAAAAAATTTATTGGTAACCAGCCTGTTTGTAAAATATCAGTCTACTTTTCCAGAAATAAAGAAAACAAGTTTACTCTCTATTTTTCATAAGAAGGTGAGAGTAAAAATGGAGACACATCACACAACAGGAAAAGCAGCATTTTCAGTTTAACAAGCGAAGAAAAAGCCCTTAACAAGTAAAAAGAGGTAAAGCTGTTTCAGGCTTTTAAATAAACTATTTGTAAAGAAATACATCTAATACAAATCTTAATGTGTACATGTATATGCACTTGTTTTATTTAATACATTTTCACTATTAGTTTCATTGTGCTAAACTTCTCCAGCAAAAATGGTGATGCTGATTTTGAAAAACATATACAGTACAACCTGTCACATCCGGACCTGTGATATCCGGATCCTCCCATATCCGGACGTATCTCTAAACTAATTTTTCAATTTTGGTTAGCGAAATGGTTAGGGATGGAAAAGTGAAAGTTGCAGCTGGAATGTTGTTTGCGCGCCTAGTCTATTCCGAGCGGGGCTGTGGCCTTGACTCGGTCAATGGCTTTTTCCCAGAAACCCATTCCTTTATTCTCAACCTCGGCTGCCGTCTGCCTGCCACTTGCTACCCGCAGTCTGTGTTTGCGTTTTAAAGTGACAGTTTGTTTTGCAAGTGAGTTTCTAAACTGTATGTCAGAATTGATTGCCGTTGTTATCGTTATTGTTAACCATTGTTACTGTATTTTATCGTTGCTATTTTATCGTTGTTATTTTTTATTGTTGTTATTCTTTATCGTTGTTTTTTGCTAAAATGGCGGAGAAAAGGAAGAAAACTGTTGTGACAATGGATGAAAAGTTTCGTGCTCTGAAGAGGTTGGATGCTGGTGAAACAGCTAAGAAGATTGCTGCTGACATGGGAGTAGGAATGAGCACTGTGAGTGACTGGAAAAAAATGAGGAGTGAGATTGAGAAGTGGTGCTCATCGCAAGCTTCAACAAGTGGGGTAAAAAAACTGAAAATGATGAAGAAAGCCACTAACAACCAAGTTAATGAGGCTTTATATATTTGGTTTACCCAAAGAAGAGAGCAAGGATTGCCTATCTCAGGTCCTTTGCTAAAAGAAAAAGCTTTGCACTTCAATAAAGAAATCGGAGCCGATGGACAGTTTAAAGCAAGTGAGGGATGGTTAGAAAGTTGGAAAAATCGTTATGGTGTGCGGAAACTGCAGATCAACGGTGAAAAACTTTCTGCTAACCAAGATGATGTTGACAACTTCAAAACGTTTTTACACAGTTTTGTAGACGAACATGGGATTTCAGGAGAACAGCTCTACAATTGTAATGAGACTGGGCTCAACTATAAATTGCTGCCGACCTACACTTTGGCTTCAAAACAAGAAGATAGTGCACCAGGGTGTAAAAAGAAAAAGGAGAGAGTGACCATTTTAGCTTGTAGCAATCCTACAGGAGTTCACAAACTTCCACTGGGATTTATTGGAAAATCCAAAAAGCCAAGGGCTTTCAAGAACTTTAAAGATTTGTCTTCCCTGCCAGTTTGGTACAGAAACCAATGCAGCGCATGGATGAACTGTGAAATATTTAGTGATTGGTTTCACAAGCAGTTTGTGCCATAAGTTGAAAACATTTAGCGAAAAATAATTTGCCAAGAAAAGCAGTGCTCCCTCACACCCAAGTGAAGATGAACTGAAAAATGGTGACATAAAATGTGTGTTTTTACCCCCAAATGTGACATTCCTTTGTCAACCTATGGACCAAGGTGTGCTTGAATCACTGAAACTTACCTATCGCTGTAAGTTACTGACTGTGTTGATTGCTGGAATGGACGAGGGTGAAAGTGTTACGGAATCCTTAAAAACGGTGGACATGTTAGATGTGGTGATGTGGGTATCCCAAGCATGGGATGAAATAAAACCATTTACACTGGTTAGGTCATGGAGGAAGCTGTTAGATCACGAAGTGAAAAATGGACTGGGGAGAAACCAGAAGAAATCAATGAAACTGTTTGCAATGAAGAAGAGAGTCAGATTGCAGAGCTTGTAAAAAACCTGCCTGGATGTGAAGAAATCAATGACGATGAAGTCAAGAAGTGGTTAAGTGAAGATGAAGTCAACGAAATTACAGACAGTACATTATAGAAATGGTGTGCAATAGCGATGAGAAAATCTCTGAACATGAAGAGGATGATGACAAGCCTATAATGAGTCACTCTGAGGCATTCAAGACCATCGAATCTCTCATCAGTTATGTTCAACATCAAGATGAAACAAGTGAAACTGAAGTGATGCTTTTAAGAAGGTTGAGAGACATGGCTTCCAAAAAACGTGTGCAGTGTGTGAAGCAGCCGAAAATCACAAACTTTTTCAAAAACTGATGTGCGCGTATGTAAGTAAAACTTTTTAACCAATTTTACTTTTTGTATTTTAAAGAGTACAGTGTACAAATACAAATGCTAAACCAATAGAAACGTCTAAAAAAAACATTCAACAACAAACGCATTCATTATTTCTGCCCCTCTAGCTATTTATAAATGACCTTGTGATATCCGGATTTTTCCATATCCGGATAGGCCAGTCGCCATATTAGTCCGGAATGACAGGTTGTACTGTATGCGATAGAGAAAACTGAAATCAAATTTGAAATCAGTGATACCAAAACTATACATCAAGTGTAAAATGAAAAAAATGTTTTATAAGCTTTAATTTTATAGCATGTGTTATTAACAAACCATCAGCAGCATATTAACTAATGAATTCTTTTATAAAATAGCGTGATTACATGACAAGTCCTTTCTTTCATTCTACCAAACTTTTTTGCCCATGTAATTTTTAAATAAACTTGAGAAGATAATTTATATGTATTTTCACAACTTCATATGCAATATGTTTAGATCAATGTAAACAAAATTCATGTTTTCACTTTCATGAAGAAAATTCATATAACTTCAAACAAGCTTTGTATATAAGCTTCATATACGTTGTACATAAGTTTGTATACTTATGGCCTCTGATGAAACTGATAACCAAACAAAAGCTAGCTCAGCACACCAACTATAATCTAATTTTTACCTAGAAATTAACTTTCCAAAACTAAAAATATGAATTATATAGATCAAACATTTGCATACTTAGTAATTACATTACAGTGTAAACTATTAAAAAAGTCCAGTTTTAACCTTATCATTCACAGTTAAATTTTTCAAAAATATGTTGCCATATAATTATTTATAAGAAAATATTAAATAAACATAATTATTTCACTACAACTTAGAACACAAAACTTTTTATGGGTAAAAACGTAAAAGTTTTATCTTATAACCTGAACCACTTTTCACTTTTAAAAAGCTTCTTCAGACGTTGCCGCTGGTAGCACTGTCCGTCTTGTTGTTGGCGATGAAATCTATTTTTGAAAGATCGATGTTGTGTGTGTGGGGTGTGATATGTTTGAATAATGCGTGTGATTTGAATTGTGTCTGTTCGTTTAGGATGGCGTTTTTATTTGTTTTCGTGTGTTTGTATATTTCCAATTGTTCTAGAGTGTCTCGTTTTTGGCCTTTTGTGTGTACGTGTAGAATGTTCATGTTATTGCCGATGTTTTTGTATGTGTGTTTTGCTTCAATGAGGTGGTTGTTTGCAAAGGTGGATTCTGTAGTGGAGTGGAGTGCCTTTGTGTGTTCAATGTATCTTTGTTTGAAGCTACGTCCTGTCTGGCCTATGTAGAATTTGTTGCAATCTGAGCAATTTAGTTTGTAAACACCAGGTAGATCGAATTTTGTGTGTGCTTTGTGTGTATGTTTTGATAGTATGTGTTCTGTTTTGTTAGTAGTTTTGTAAGCGATTCGATCTACCTGGTGTTTACAAACTAAATTGCTCAGATTGTAACAAATTCTACATAGGCCAGACAGGACGTAGCTTCAAACAAAGATACATTGAACACACAAAGGCACTCCACTCCACTACAGAATCCACCTTTGCAAACCACCTCATTGAAGCAAAACACACATACAAAAACATCGACAATAACATGAACATTCTACACGTACACACAAAAGGCTGAAAACTAGACACTGTAGAACAATTGGAAATATACAAACACACGAAAACAAATAAAAATGACATCCTAAATGAACAGACACAATTCAAATCACACGCAATATTCAAACATATCACACTCCACACACACAACATCGATCTTTTGAAAATCGATTCCGTCGCCAACAACAAGATGGACAGTGCTACCAGCGGCAACCTCTGAAGAAGCTTTTTAAAAGTGAAAACTGCTCCAGGTTATAAGGTAAAACTTTTACGTTTTTACCCATAAAAAGTTTTGTGTTCTGAGTCGTAGTGAAATAATTATATTTAGTTAAGTAACGGACACGTCATGGACAACGAAATCCAAGAACAAAATATTGTTAATTAATTAATTTTATGAAAAAATATATTGATTCTTTAATTTGGCAATTAAAAAATATGTAATTTTTTTTGCATCTCATCATTTGCATAGATCATGCATCAAAAGCCATAATCCCAGAAGTGTTGACAACACCTTTATAAATAACACCTTTGTGAGTGTGATATGTTTTGTACTGGTCAGAGCAATAGAGTGTTTTTAGAGAGGTTTTATAAACCAAAGAACAAACTGTACACTTTCAAATCAAACTATACCAAACATATAATAAATCAAAACTGTAACCATATCAATTTTGTAACCACCTGCATATCACTGAATTTAAAAAAAAAAAAAAAAAAGGGGGGGTGATTCATGAATGCAGCAGAAGTATTCACGATATATCATTCTTTAGAAATAATTCAAGTAACACATTAAACAATCAGCTTGATTTCAGATCATCTCAGTTATATGATAGAGTCACTGAGACTTTCTTATAGCCGCCAGGAACCAACAATGAAAGTTGTCAAGTGTGATGACAAGACCTCAGCAATATTATAGGCAGGCAGTGGTAAAGACCCAGGCTTCATTTTACATAGCATTTCAATGTTTTGAATATCAGAAAATGAATAAATCCATTAGATCATTGATTATCCAGATTAACTGGGAGATTGATATGTCCAGAAAATCAATTTTCCAGATAACTGACATACCTAAAAATGCTGAAAATTTTATAAGAAATGCCGTTATCATACCATAAATATGTACTTACAGTGGTTTCAAATCAATAAAACGTCATTATAACACTTCAAAACAAAACAAAGAGATCAGAGTTGTATTCTAAAGTAAATTCCATATGACATATTGACAGTAACGGAAAGCCACTGCAGCACTGCTATTTGATGGCAGCGTTTTTTCATCTTTAAAGTCACATTTCCATCTTTTGATACTGCACACAAAACCTCAGATATCCAAAATATAAATTGAGTTCTTATATTAACAAATCGTTTTCTTACAAACTATAGCAAAACTATTTTTTAAGTCAAGTATATTAAAGCAACTGATTTATAAATGATTTGGAAACACTATTTTGATCAGTGGCGTATGCTGAGTTCGAGACCTGGGCTAGCTCACCTTAGAATTGAAGAAAATGCACTGGAGGGGGTCCCCCTCGTTCATATTTCAAGCTTTTTGAAGTGATGTGTTGTTGTGACACCATGCCAATGCATTCTAATTTATATAATAATGACTGATACTTCAACAATAATTATGAAATGGCATCATTAGAAAGACAAAAGCAAGCAAAGAACTTCAATACTTCATTTATTTATAGCATACATTTGTTCCACCGAAGCCACTAGGGCCGGACGGCGGTAGTGAAACAAATAAAAGATTACAGAAAGCAAGAACTATATCATTACATCATGAGGAAATAATATATAATTATACTGAAGAAAGTTTGACTTACTTCGACGACGGCTCTGTGTAGACTTATTTGAACAAGAACTCCATTCTTCTCTCCTTTTGTGTGAATTTCAGGATTAATTTTAATAAAATGTTTCTTCTGATCACTTTTTCATATTAAGAAGAATGTTTTTCTCAATAGATATAACAGCCAAGTTGCTTAACCGGACTTGTCCTTGTGTGGCTCTGAGGTAAGTCTTAATCCTCTTTAGAGCGGAGAAACTTCTTTCAACAGTTGCAGTTGTAGATGGAAATGTCAATGTTAATTCTGCTAGTTTGTACACTTCACTAAACACTGTGTCCAAATTATTGAGTTTCATATAAATAGTAATCTCATTCTCTGATTTTTTCTTATACTCATCTAGAGTATAAAGCACATTTAGTTCATTTTTGAGGCGAACAATGTCAAAGTATGAACTATATGGTTCTTTAAGTTCTGTCATCAGATTTTGTGGGAAACTTTTACAAAATGTATCAAAATTGTTTGAATCCAATAAAGACATGAATTTAAGATCCTTTTGGGACTCAAACCTGAATTTTATCTGGGACATCACTGTGTCCAGAATTTCGTTAAAAATACGCTGCCATTTGGAACGGTCATCATTTCTCTGTCTTTTGTGTCTTGGTTCATATTCTTTATCTTCATTATCTTCATATTCAGAATTACTTGTAGCTTCTGTCCATACAAGATCAAAATCCTCATCTCTAATTTTCTGCAGAGTATCATAGAATTCATTGACTTTGTTCATGCAGTAAGAAATGTTCAAACATTTTTTTTGCATTATGTCAAAAAGAACATCAGAAATTGCAAATATTTTGCTGAAACTAAGAAGAAGAAATCTAGTGTCGAATTTATGTAAAAAACAAACAAAGCCTGAAGCAGTATTCACTTCTTCACCTGTCCAGTCACCGGGTTCATCTTCTATTGATGAAAAGAACATGATAAGAGGCCTTCTATATTCTTTGACAGTATTTACAAGCCTTGATGAGAAATTCCACCTTGTTGGTGCCACTCTCGGTAGTTTCTTCTCCATAATGTTTTTTAGAGCAGTTGTGCGGACTGTAGAATGTGAAAAAAGCTAGGTATTCCTGATAAAGTGATGAAAAACCGTTTACATTCTGCTACAAAATTTGTAGACTTTGACAAAACCAAATTCAGCCTGCGACTACAGCAATGAATAAAAGTTGCTGATGGGTACTTATTTTTCACCAAGGTTTGAAGTCCAGACACATGGCCGGCCATAACAGCTGCTCCATCGAAAGTTTGGGCTATAAGTTTTTTTGAACATTCTAAATCATCCACAACCTTGGTGACATGTTGGAACAATCCTTGTGCAGTTCGGTCTAAACTGACATCAGTGAAGTGCAAAAATCATTCCTGACAGTTTCCTTCATTATCGACAAATCGTAAAACTGTTGATAATTGAGTTTTATTGGTTACGTCAGTTGTCTCGTCTAGTAATATTGCAACGAATGTTGCATTAGATATTTCCGATTTGATTTTGTCTGTAATTACGCTACCTACTGCGTCAATTAAATCATTTTGTATTACCGGTGACGTTCCTCTAAAAATTGTTGCGGTTTTTAAATGGTTTGCTATTGTTTGCTCATACGTTGATAAAAATTCCAAAAGTTCTATGTACATGCCTTTATTTGTTGAATCGCTAGACTCATTGTGGCCCCTCAATGGACATTCTTGCTTCCCTAGGAATGTTACTGCATCAATCAGTCTTCTTAAAATAATTCTATTTTCCTTTACTTTTTCATTATGTAGACTGTCGGCAATCTTTTTCTGTAAATTAAGGGAATGATCGATTCTTTGAAAACCGAATGTCTGTGACGTATTGAATGCTCGTATATGACTAAGTGATTTTTGATGTTTATCACAACCCGTTAGCAAATAATTTAAATTATTAAATCCTGTCTTATTCAAAGGACTTGTATCGGTGCAAAAAAGCAAACACGCCCAGCAGTACAATTTATTAGTTGTACTCGATCCAGTTAACCAAGGGAATTTTTTGTAGTTGGCCTCACTAAAACATCTAGTATACACTCTGTTCTTTTCTTTATGTTCACTTTTAAGTTCTAGAAGGGATGGCTGAGGCCTACCTATCTTTACAATTTGAAGCTTATCCTCATACGGAAGCTGAGCAAATTGTGTCTTTGTCAATAGTTTATTAACTATATCACTCATCTTAATTTATTATTCAAACCGCACAGCACAAAATATCATTCACAAAATTATAACTAATTTTAAAATAAACCACTGCTTTGCGTGCCACACGGCCTACTGTCTCACACTGTTGGCTAGCTCTCCAAGGAGCGAAGCCTAGCCTACGATAAACGTCATTGCCCCCACCAAGTCCCTCACCGTTGTCATAGCAACGCCATTGAATCGTGACGAGGAAAGGCTTCGCAAGTTACTTGCGAAGCCTGAGTAAAGCAAGTTGCAGCGATTCAGGCGCCGTTATATGCGAAGTTGTATTGTCTGTAATTAGTAATTACGCTACTACGAAACAGAAGTAAACACGTGAGGGAAACACGTCTGACTTCGATAAAATGAACAATTTTATGGAAATTCCTAATAGATTTTTTTGTGCTTTAATCATTGGGCTTCGCAGCTAGCCTAGCTAGCCTAGAATATACGCCCCTGATTTTGATACCGTATGGAACACTAATTAAGTTTACATAAAAATTAAAAAAAAATTTATCTTATTGCCTGAGCCAGCTCTCACTCATTGCAATTAGAGGTTGTCGCTGCAAGTTCTGTCAGTTCTAATTTTGGAGATGGCATAATTGTTTGATTGTTATTGTGTGTGTGTGTGTGTGTGTGTGTGTGTGTGTGTGTGTGTGTGTGTGTGTGTGTGTGTGTGTGTGTGTGTGTGTGTGTGTGTGTGTGTGTGTGTGTGTGTGTGTGTGTGTGTGTGCGTGTGTGTTCAAATAGTATAAATTATTTAAATTGTGGTGGTTTGTTTAGAATGGTGTTTCCATGTGTTTGTATGTTTCCATTCTCTCTAGTTTTTTGCCCTTTCTGTTTACCTGTAGGACTTCAATGTTTTTGTTGTTGTTATTTGTGTATGTGTGGTCTGCTTCAAACCACACATGCACAAACAGCAGTCCTGATGCAAAATGTTTTACCAAATTCTATAAAGTGAAAGGGAAATTATATCATCATATCAGACATTATGGTATCATGTTAGACATTATGCGTGAAGAGGTTGCATAAAATGATCAGTTTTCCTTAAAATAATTAAATAATGTTACAGTATTTTGTCAGATATTGAAATTTCAACTTATTCTTTCAAATTGTGAAGGTCTTAATTAAATATTATTGTATAAACATAAATTTATAAAGTGAAGGAAAATAGATCTTCTGGAAACAAAGTAAAGATTTTCTTCCCAAACCATGAAGTTTTTTATTTATTTTATTAATGTTTTTAGTATAAAGTTTTAAATATTTTTTTATTATTATTATAGATTAATGATTCCAGAATGTCACTGTCGTTTTTTACTATTTACAAATATTAGACATTCTGTCACTTATTATGAATTACTTGTATTTGTTTATTATTAATCCTTTATTATTTTCAGTAATGATAAAACTATTTGTAAATGTTTAAGGACACTATTTCATTTTTCTAATTTATAAGCATAATGTTAGGCTTAAATGAGAAATATAATTTTCTGATAAATTAAAACTCATGTATGTAAGATGTATTCTTTATTCATGAACATATTTTGTTAATATGTAATGCAGACTGATTATATTGATGTACGTATAATAAAAGTCACCTACGTTTATAAAACGGGTAGTACATTATAGAGTTGGGCTAAACTGTTATTTTAAAATAATAGGTATGATAATACCGTTCCAAAAAAATAACAGGTACAAATACCTGTTATTATATACTAATTATACATAACCTATATTATTGAAATAATATATTATACATAACCTAATATCTTCAAATAAATACAATGGAAGTAGGTTTATTTTCACCTAGATACAGCTATTAATGTATTAATAAACCTATTAAAATAAATCTACTTGCAGTGTATTTATTTGAAGATATTACATAACCTATACATACCTGCCAACTTTCCAAAAGGCCAATCAGTAAAAATCCCGCGCGTCAAAATACGTCAGAACCCGCACGTCAAAATGCAGTTTAACAACACAAAATGCATGCATATTTTTCACTTCAGATAATTAGAGTTCTATAGCATTAATACAATATTCTAAAGGACAAAATATTTAACGTGAATTAAACGACCACAAGTACTTGTAAAATTTATCAATGAAATCCACTTACCCAACGTTATTCGTAGGCTATGCACACAACCGAAGAAAATTTTGCAGAAAAGAGTATCTTGCTGCACTTCAAACCAAAAAGATAATTATATACAGTACACTGAAGTTATTTATATTATTTACAATCACATGCACTTCCTTTAGTCCGATTTAAGGGATAAACTTGTAGCTTGTTTAGCTTTCTTTAAAACGTTTTTAGAAAAAGTGCTTTTATGACATGGTTCAAAACTGTTCGTCTTCAAAATGGAAATGGCTTACAGAGTTCCATTGGACATAGATGACCTGAACTGAGTCCTATTCTTCTTAACTAGGCTAAAAATCCGCTCGCATTCTGCATTACTATGCGGTATTGTAAGAACAGACAACATGAATCTAGAGATTCTGTCGAATTTATGATGTCCATCAGCTTCAAGGATGTTTGACACCTGAGCCCATTTAGAAACAACCGAACCCTGTTTACCTTCAACAGAAGACAAGTCATCTATCTGAAGGGCTGCAAACTGCCTTTGGAGTTCATTGACAGCATCATCTCTTGTTTCATTTCCTTTCCGCAACAGAATAATGGGAAACTTCTCCAAAAAGAAATTAACGGAAGAAAACTGAGCTTCTTCGATGCTGTCAAGTTTTGCAACCTGTGCATTCTTCAGGACATCACTCCTGAAAGGGAACTTATTGACCATGTAATCACAGGCAGTGCAGAAATAGTTTCTGACAGATGAAAAAATAGAGATTTGTCTTCATCTTTCAGTGTCTTAACCAAGTTCTGGGTTTGAATGCCAATAATCAATTCCTCGTCAACTTTCTGGTTCTGGATAGGGTGATACTGGACATCAAGCAATGCAGAGCCTTTAATTACACTTGGTTTCACAAACTTAGTGAGCGTCTGTTTCAACAGATCCATCATTAAGTCGAATAATATGTGAATATGCGGGGAAGCACTCTGAAGGACTGTATTAACTCTTTCAAATGATGGGATAGTCACATGCAGAAAAGTGCAAATAGCCTTGTTAAGGTCCGAAGAAAGAAACATGAACAGCTTTTCTTCGCGAGATGTAGTGGGATCCACGTTTCGCAGAACTGGCATGTCACATTTGGAAGAACGTGCCATTCTTTTGGCTTCAGATGAGGAGGAGCAATCGAGAAGTCTCTTTTTCTGGTTGTCATCAGATCTACTGCGGCCTGCTTTAGGAATGGTGAAGAATGACAAACTGGCAGAAACGTTTGGAGCACTCACTACTTCATCCTTGAAAAACGAAAGAAGTGGATCCCACTGATCTAATAATCTGTCTAAACACCTGCCTAAGGATAGCCATCTTGTGCACACGTGCTTCAACAATTTCTTTATTTCTTTTCCATGCAAACTTTGAAATTTCTGAAGCCGTTCTTTTCTCTTGGCACTCTTCTCCAGGTAATAGAAAAGGTCAACAAGAATCTCATCGATTCTGAGTGGTAAACTTGCTGCAGCTTTCTCAGCAGCTAAATTAATCAGATGGCAGCTGCAACCAATGCCAAAAATATCTGGATGAGCTTCTTTCAGAACTGCAAGAACTCCATTTTTCTGTCCAATCATAACAGGAGCATTGTCCGAACAGAATGCAAGACAGTTTTTAATTGGTATTTTGTGGAATTCCAATTGCGATAGTAGCAGCTTACCAATGTTGCGTCCAGTCGAATCTCCTTCCAATGCTGGTACCGATAGTATACTACTTGTAACATTTTCTTGCACAGCATCATAAAATGTAACCACTATCGGATACAGCTTCGAACTAGTGTCATTGCTTCCATCTGTGGACAAACAAAATGGTCCATTCTGTAGACGTGTGACAATTTCTTGGGTTGTACAACGTGCCATTTCGTTCAAAACACACGTTGTTTTCGTGCGACCACAGCCATACGTTTTAGCAATTTCCAATGTAGGGAACATCCTTCTGAACAAGGCTCCTGCATGATCAGCTGCAGCCAGTGGTATGTTGTGCTCTATTAGAAAAGAAGTAAACAAACACTCGGCTTGAATAACATCGTAATTACTATCTCCAGCTTTGGTAAAGAAACTATGTATTTTCTGATTCTCTGCCTTTGACTTCAAATTACTGAGATGTTTAGCACACTTAATATGATTTGTAATGTCGTTTTTGCCGTCATGTGCTATATTAATATCACACGCACACACGGTACAAAACGCAAATTTTTCTCCTTTTCTGGATTTCAAGATGCATGGGAATTCCAAAGAATAGGATTCCCTGAACACCTGAAAATACTGTTTTTTCGTGGATTCACTCATGATTTCTGATAAACAACACAGCCATAAAGCGACAAACACAATTCACGTTATCCCACAACTCACAACATAACCTTTGTATCGAAATAAGTGAAGACAAAAATGAAGCAAAAATAGCGACGAGCACAATTCACGGTTTTTTCAAACTTGCAGCATAACCTCGACTTCCCAACGCGTTGAGAAAAATACGACGCAAAATAAACGATGAGCACGATTCACAAGGTCTTTCCCCAATTACAACACAACATATTCTCAGCTTCCAAACACATGGTGCAAATAAAATGAAGATAAACAAGCGACGAGCACAATTCACGATTTCTTTAAAAACAATTCCAGCTCAACCTTGACTTCCCAACAAGTTGCGTAAAACACGAGGAAAATGCAACGAGCGCAATTCACACGTTATTCCGTAACTATAATATACAATCTCAGCTACGTAACTTGCATCCAACCACGCCAAGTCAGCGAAACAAAGAATACTTTAACCACGCTTCAATCGGAGCGGCTTGCGAACCAACTAGTCGATCTCGCAACTCAAATATATCGATATAGAACGACTGCATTTCATCCGGAAAGCATTGTATTCATATAGGAATGTATTCATGGTCGAAAACTGTAACGACAGGAAAATTCGATGTATCGAATACTCACGGGTCACACACATCGAGATAATATATTATATCGATGGTCACACAACATGTACAGGTAGCATGCGGAAGCTCGTTCTGGCGCGAATTTTGAAAATAAGGTCTTCGTACGTAAAATCGTAAAATATCGTAGTTCATCCGTAAAGCCGTAAAACACACGCTATTCCGTAAATTTTACGGAAAACCGTAAAAGTTGGCAGGTATGCCTATATTATATAATTTGTTATAAGAAATAAATTTAAACTAAAAGTATTAACAGTGTTACTTTACACTGTGACTTCATTAAACTATTACTGTTTAAAAGAAAATAAGAAACAAGAGAATTTATAGGCCTATCTCCCTTTAGGAATACTAATTTAAGTTTTCACTACGAGTAAACAAACTAACATTTGTTAGACAAATCAGTTGCGAAACTCAGGCAATGAAATTTAGAATAGCAGAACAAATAATGTAAAAAAAAATCAGAAACGTATAATAAAAACATAACAGTAAGCTACAAGAGTGAATGAGAATAAACATGATTTAAACCGATTACCCTTATAAAAACACAACCTAAACAGTTTGTGGTAAAATTTTATTGGATATCTCTTCTTATCTTATTTTATTTTCTTATCAGGTAGTACTCGAAAAGAATGCGGAAGACCAAAGTGGTACGCGGGGCCCGAAAGGTTGGGAACCACTGCTAGTAGATCAACTGTGCAACTGATAGGTTCTGGCAGAAGTACAAGTTGGGCAAATAATGGAAACTTCCAGCCATATCATAAATCAATCATGAATGTTTTACAGTCTCCAAAAAATTCAGATAAACTTGTAGCTTTCTCTTCTTATTACCTTGTTTTATTGATGGCCTTCTAATAAGTTTAGTAAATTCTTATCTTCATCAGATCGTGTATTTATCTTAGGCTGCAGTTTGACCATTTACACCTAAATGTGTTATCTGTTATGGAGTTTATTTTTATTTCTTTACTAAGTGGAAACTACTATTAGTCAAATGATAAGTAAAGTGATAGAGACAAAAATTCAAAATCAGCAGTTTAGATAAAAGAAACAAATGTACGAAAACACCTTGTTTTTAGGGTAAGTAAAGATTTAATGAACAGGACTAGATAAAGTGCATAAATGTCCGTTACAACAATCTCATCATTTACATGAGATGTACAGTGAAGTTAAAATCACATTACCAAAAGTATAATGTATAGCACAACAAATAATGTGAAAAAAAAAATCAAAAACATAATAACATCATAACAGTAAGCTACAAGAGTGAATGAGAATAAACACGATTTAAACCGATTACCCTTATAAAAACATAACCTAACCAGTTAGCAGTAAAATTTTATTAGATATCTACTCTTAGCGGCCTATCAACTATTATCAGCCACTCTTATATTAAATATTAAATTATCAGCCACTCTGTAGGTTATAACACAATATAATTTGTTTTTCAAAATTTACCAAGTTGGTGACTAGTAGGTCTATAATATATAATTTATTATAATCTGTATTATATATCTGCATAACACACGACAATAAATGTAACATCAGTATGAATTTTGTTCATTTATTAAAAACAGTTTCGTCTCTTTGCGCAGAATGAAGTATTCAGGACCAAAAAGTGGCTTCGTACTCGATATACTCCTGATACTAGTTGCTCCTAAAATACTAGTTCTTCCTTGTGTACCAGTGTTCCTCGTGATACGCCTAGTATTTGTAATACTCGTTTACTTGTTGTTCCTTGTGTACCGGTGATACCCCTAGTATTTGAAATACTCGATTACTTGTTGTTCCTTGTGTACCAGTGATATGCCTAGTATTTGGCCTTGGCGTATTCGTTTACTTGTTACTTGTGTAGTTGCGTAGGGGCGTGCCTCGACTCGGAACAGCGAGACCGCGAATAACAGGTATTTCAACTTTTCAGTAGGGATGAGCATCGATGGCCGATGTTCCAAAAACATCGATTGTTAACGTTCGATGTTCGATGTTTTTACCATCGATGGTTCAGTTGCGATGATTTCATACTATCGATGGTTTCGTTTCGATGTTTTCCTTAATTTGTAACGAAGACTTTTTTAAGGTGATTGTTAAATTTGGTTTATTTTAAATCAACAAATTTTTATTTTTAGCTATTAATGACTACGTAGTTTGCTCCCTAACCTAGGTAAACGATAAGTACCATGTATATGAGCTACGTAGTAGCGTAGTGACGTAATAATATGGTAAAACTAAACAAAACCATTTTATAGGAGACCGTTACAAAGTTAGCTTTTGCTTACATACGTGACGTGACATACGTACGAAATAACGGTTTACCCTTTACGTTAGTCGTATTTGGTTTTCATTCAGATTTAGTTTTAGATTTTTTAGTTATTTTTCATACTGGGTATAACGGTTTTCTCTTTTAATTGTGATAGTGTTAGAACATAATTTAAATAGTTTACATTTGAATTTTTAATATCATCGGTATCGTTCATAATTCTCTACCCGTTAATTATATCATCCAAAATATATATTGCAACGTTACAGGTATTTTAAAAATGAATTACACTTCTTTCCATGTACGGTACTCTATTTGTATTAGGCCTACTTTATCTCATATTCTGTTCTTTATAGAGGTGGGCTAAACTGGTATTCGAAAGTTACAGGTACCAACGTAACCGATCCAAAAAATAACAGCTACGACTTACGAATACCTGTTATTATTAACTTATTATACATATAACTGTATAATTTGTTATAATAAATAAATTGAAAATAAAGTATTAACAGTGTTACTTTACACTGTGATTTTATTAAGTTTTACTATTTAAAAGAAAATAAGAGAATTCATAGGCCTATCTCTCTTTGGGAATACTAATTTAAACTTTCACTAGGAGTAAACAAACCTGACGTAGATTTAAAGAGGTTTCTGTTTTTGTTAAAGGAGGTGCTTTTATGTATGTTTGTTCAAAACACTTTATAATCGTTATAATAATAAATAATAATGAACAGATTTAGTTAATTATGAATGTGAGTTAAATTATTTTAACGTCACCTCGCCTTTACCTAACCTGTTCTCAACGAGTTCGTCAACGGCCCTGAAAATTCTGATACGGGGAAGTTAGATGTATTTAAATTGTTTTCTCGGGTACAGTGTTGGGGTTTCCACATTCCGCCTGTCAAAATGTGGTGGTGACCCAAGGGGTTTTGGTTTTTCAGAATCTTCTGATAAGGTAAGTGAGTAAAGTATCGGGGTATATTATTCTTCTCATTAATTATTTTTATTTATTATTCATCCTCAATTATTTGTACTATTACAAACATGTAAAAAGCATAGATTTTTATTTGAATTGCAACATTGGCATAAAAACATCGATGTTTTCAGTCTTAAAACATCGATGTTTTCATATCGATGTTTTTTTAACATCGATGTACTCTCACGATGTTAATATCGATGGTTTTCTGGCGATGCTCATCCCTACTTTTCAGTCACTGTTACATCCGTTCCACAAAAATATCGTTCTTAAATACCTGTTACAGGTATATCGGCCCACCTATTACATTGTCAACAGTGTAGAGGTGGGCTAAACTATTATTTTAAAATAATAGGTATGAAAATACCGTTCCAAAAAAATAACAGGTACAAATACTTGTTAATACATACTAATTATACATAACCTATATTATCCATTTTCAAGAAAGAAATGTTGGAACATTCGTCGCCCAGTCACCAAATACATTCGCCCTGCCGACGTAGTGAACTATTTTCGTGATAGATGGCGCCACCGACTATTATTTCGTAATTACTTCATAATATTCCATTTTTGTTTTATAAATTAAAATTAAGCGACGCAGACAACCGCAAATATCGAAAAATTGTTGGTTTTGTTAAGCAACCGATGAAACGTCCGGTAAAAACGGACGGTGTTATAACGTACTTATTACTTTGAGATTTTTTTTGTATTTTTTTTTGATATTCCGAGGGAGCTACGCCAGCAATTAGAGCCCGTCAAGAGTGACACGAGTTAGCTTTGTTCGAGGGTGAGCGACGGAAGGAACAAACCTTTCCTTTCCACTTAAATGACATAAAAGCCGTTAAGAGACAATACGCGCTACAACACATGTTGCGACGAACTGGGCCATGCGTGGGAACACTTGACTTTACAAATATGACAAAGGAACATTACCCTTGCATCCGTTTCAGTAGCGAGAAGAATAGATAGGCATCGCTAAGAGCATTGTTTCAAGCATATGTGCAACTTACAGAAAAAACAACAGCTGGAGCACGGACAATGTAGCATGGGACGAAGAGGCGTCTGCGACGAACACAGATGTTTGCCACCCGTAAGTTCGCTAGAGGAAGTCGACAGTGTCCGAACAATACATTAATTCGACACGCTACACCAAAAGGGGCAGATGTGACTTCAGTAGCCAGGTCTTGGTGCAGATTCCAAGAAAGTGGTAACGTCCTGATGACAGCAACTCGTCGTGCCCACGTGGACTACGTGAGATTCAAGTAGAGAAGCCAACCAGCCAATTAGAAATGAGAATTCAGAAGGGAGTAACTGAAAGGGATGGTCTTGACAGAAACCGTCGACCAGAGAACAAATCCCGATGAAGAACATCCCTCTCCAAACGGCGCTGGGTGGAGAATTCACAAGAATCACAGACTAGAGACAAGAGGACATAGGGAAATCCGAACAACTGTCCTATCAGAGCTATTTTGGTGGGAAAATGAAGCGTTCGTAGGAGTAACAAGAGTGGGAAAAACTGTATGCATGAGGAGACGTGCTCTCAGTATTGCAATATCGGTATCTCAGTATTGCAATATCAGTATCTCAGTAGCCCAGTATTTCAGTATCATTTTAAATCTAGCTCAGTGTTTCAGTATATCAGTATTAATTGTATCTCAGTACCATTCTAAATTTATCACAGTATTATAAAGATTTTGTTTGGAGATATATTCAAAGTGGAGTTCGGTATTAGTGGAAGTCGGGAGTAAGACTTGGACCGTCAAGCCGAAACGATGGTGTTCGCGACGATGCGCGACTAACGAACTTTATAAAACTCTAAGCATTACACTAACACAATTAGTGTTGTAAGAAGTGGTATGATACAGTAGTAACATATTTGAACTTTTCATCAACGGAATGAATCGGCATATCACATAAAACTTAATTTGTGAGACAACATTATTCCGTAGAATAGAGTCAAGTCCTGATAATGTTTTATATGGGTCTAATGAACTTGAAATCAATCTAGGCGTTACGGAAGAGTCGAACACATAAGTTGAAAGGTAACTAAGTGCGCGGCAGTATCGAACTAAAAAATCGCATGAATAGACTGACGCGATACGAATAAACAATGAATCCTTAGTGCGAGTACCGCGACTAAACTGTAATGATATTATAAAACTCATAACGGATGTCGTGAAGTGCGAACTAGCGTTCCGGAACGATGTACGTATAACAATTAGAAGTGCGAGTTACGAGTGTTTCCAGGATTAACATCAATCGTCACCAAATGGATCCAAATGGACATGCAACGGGAGCGAGACACTACGACGACTTGAGTAATGTACCAAAATAATCACTTATTATAATTCCTAGTTTATCGAAATACCGCTGACCTGTCACTTAGAACTAACTGCCTGAGATATTTCAGAATAGAGTCAATAACAAATACCTGTTATTACATACTTATTATACATAACCTATATTATCCTTTGTAAGTAACTCGTTTTGAGTTTCCTGCAGGTCTCCTATGTAATATCTTCAAATAAATACACTCCAAGTAGGTTTATTTTCACCTAGATAAACCTACTTGCAGTGTATTTATCTGAAGATATTATATAACCTATACTATATTATTTGTTATAAGAAATAAATTGAAACTAAAAGTATTAACAGTGTTATTTTACACTGTGACTTTATTAAACTATTACTGTTTAAAAGAAAATAAGAAACAAGAGAATTTATAGGCCTATCTCCCTTTGGGAATACCAATTTAAGTTTTCATCAGGAGTAAACAAACTAACATTGGTTAGACAAATCAGTTGCGAAACTCGGGGCAATGAAATAATTTAGAGTAGGCCTACACGTAATACCACAACAAATAATGTGAAAAAACATCAGAAACATATAATAAAAACATAACAGTAAGCCACAAGAGTGAATGAGAATAAACAAAATTTTACAAATAAAAACAATAAAAACAACTGTAATAAAATAACTATAAATAAATAAATAAAAACTTATAAATAATAAGCAACAACAACAGTAAATTAAATGCATTACATACCTGGATAATCTCCAGATTCATTCACTAATGTACACAGAATATACAAGTCATGAAATGTCACACCTATTTACATTACAATCTGCTACACTTAACACATTGTAAATGAAATTAAACAATTGAATTGTTTTTAAAATACTGGGATTTCAGTTATTCAAACACTATTTTAAATTCGCATTCAAAAATATCAGCAGTTGCATTTTCCTTGATGTTAATCGTGTTCTTCATTCAGATATTTAAGGAACAGGACTAGGTAAAGTGCATAAATGTCCATTACAACAATCTCATCTAGAGATGGGCTTAGCTGCTCTTTTGCAAGAGCAGTGATCACAGAGAGCAACTTTAAAAGTAGCAGTGATTTAATCACTGTTTATGTCAATTTTTTAGGTAATAGTTTGAAAAATGACTTTGCGTTACAAAACAAAATTAAGTTCAATTATTATTATTATTTTTTTTTTCCAATTACGTGAATTTTAGACACATTGTTATAAAAATAAAATTGCAGATTATAAAAGAAAACAAATAATTCATTTATAAACGTTAAAAATTGGTAACACTTTTAAATAAAACGAAATACAAATTTATTAGTTGCTTTAAAATAAATAAATAAATATAAATAATTTAAAAAGTTAAAGTATTAGTCGTCTGTAATTTTACTGAAATCGAAGTTATATTTATCTAAATAAGTTAACAATTTTTTTTATAACAACAAGAGTATGTTTAATAAAGGAAACAATTTTTTTATAAAAACAAAAATAAAGTAAGATTACAATTATTCGCAAAAAATAGTTATACGAATTACTGACTTTAAGAAAACAAGATATAATTATAATTTTTACTAATTAAAACGAAAATAAATACTTTTAATTGTAATAAAATATCAATCAAATAATATATTCAATAAATAATCTCTTGACTCTATTGGTAATTTTACTGAGATCGTAGTCATATTTTACTAAATGAATTAACAATTTGTTTTGATCAAAATAAAAATATAATAAACAAACAAAAGTTAATCTCAATATAAATAAAGGAAATATAAAATCATCAGTTATTTTGAAAGAAATCAGTTCTAGTTAATGTTAATCATTGTACTTCAAAAATAACATCTTATTAACTTTACTATCAGATAATTTTGCACGACGTTCTGTAATCTCATACTAGCTTTGGAGAGCAATCAAGAGCAGGAACTTTACAGAGCAATCACAGCTGCTCACTGCTCTACCCACAGAGCAGTGTTCTTAGAAGCAGTGATCGCAATCACAGTCCCACCTCTAATCTCATCATTTACGTGAGATGTGTAGTGAAGTTAAAATCACATTAATAAAAAGTATAATATAGGCTTTCAACATCAGCCACTCTATAGGTTACAACACAATATAATTAAATACAACTATTTCACCTACGACTCGGAACACAAAGTTTTTTATGAGTAAAAACATAAAGTTTTACCTTACAACCTGAACCGGTTTTAGTTACAAGTTGGTGACTAGTATAATATATAATTTATTAGCATATAATCTGTATTATATGTCCATATCACACGAGAATAAATGTAACATCAGGATGAATTTTTTCCTTTATTAAAAACAGCTTTGTCTCTTTGCGCAGAATGAAGTATTCACGACGAAAAAGTGGCTTCGTACTAGTTCCTACTCGAAACACGCTTGATACTAGTTGTTCCTAAAATACTAGGTGTTCCTAAAATACTACTGTTCCTCTGATACACTTAGTATTTGTAATACGCGTTTACTTGTTCCTTGCGTATCGGTGATATCCCTAGTATTTGAAATGCTCGTGTACTGGTTGTTCCTTGCGTACCAGCGATATTTTTGTACGCCTAGTATTTGGCCTTGGCGTATTCGTTTACTTGTTACTTGCGTACTTTGTGTGTGTGTGTGTGTGTGTGTTGTGTGTATAGTAGTGTAGGGGGCGTGCCACAAACTCGGAACAGCGAGGCCGCGAATAACAGGTATTTCAACTTTTCAGTCACTGTTACATACGTTCCACAAAAATATAGTTCCAAAATACCTGTTATAGGTATATCGGCCCACCTCTTGTAGAACGATAACGATATCAAGTGCTGGTTATCCGAGGATGTGTTTGAATTTGTAGCTCTAATGTAGTTTATGTTTATAACGATTATGTAAAGTTCAAAATTTTCGTTACGTGTGCTAAATTTCTTAAAAAACAAAAGTTTTTTAAGTAAATGAAAAATGTGGGATGATCCAGAATGGGAAGGAAAGAAAATTCAAGACGGAATACACAGTACGTTTGAGGTTATGTAGTAGTTGAGCAAGGAAGTATTTAAAAATTGCATGTGTATGAAATAAAATAACGATAAGTTGAGCTCGTATTTAAACTAAAAATTTAATTCGTAGGTGTATTGTAAGTTGATTGTGTGTGTGTGTGTGTGCGCGCGTGCAATTTGTCATCTGTAAATCACTGAACGGTAAATGAGTCAAATAAAAAGAGTACAGTATTAAATGTTAAGACTATTCAGATGTCATACTAATTTAGAAATATATTTTTTGTGTGCATTTGATTTGTTATTAAAGATTTGGGTATACCAAGTTTGATTGCAACGAAGTCGTAGAATGAAAGTCCGAAAGCTTATAACTTTTGAGACTCTTCTTTTATGACTTAAGGCATCTGTAAATTGCTAAATTGGTTTTATTTACACATGTGTTTTGTGCTGAAGTACATTGTTTTACCAGCGACTTACAACTGTGTCTAACAGTGAAAACCATTTAGATGCTTAAGTAATGTTCACAGACAGTAATCGTAATGTGAATTCAGTGTTTTGTTGTAACCATCATATTTGTACCACTTACAACTTCTTTAATGTAAATGCTTTTATCAAGGTTTGTGTTTATACATTTATAAATAAGGGAACTAAATAAATTTTTGTTAGTCCTACATATTTCCAATAATTATGATAAAAATTATTGTGTGTTGGATATTATTTGTTCTGTCATTATTGGTATTTAAATAGCTAATATCTATGTAGAAAGAATGTGCATATGTTTTAAATAATTAGGCTTCATAGTTCAACTGAATTGAAAATAAGGTTAAGGTCATGAAAACTGATTGTGTGTCAAAAACTCTGCCATAATCTGATATAATTCAAACCCCTGATATGATCACATTAATGACATTGATCTAATTGAACAGATTGATGTTATATAAAACTTGCTAATACTCAGAAAATAGTTATATCCTTAGAATACTTACAGCATAGGTTACATAACCAAATACACTGTTATTCACCGTCTATGGCCTTTCCGTGATGCTATTTCGTGTTTACATGTTTCAAGGCACTTGCCTCATCATCAGAACTTTATAAAACTAATCTATGTCATCAATGATGATATGTGTCAAAATACTAAAACACGGAGTACGGCGCATGTTGTCTTGCAAGGCACACCTAACGTTGACGTGCTCATTTTTGAAGCAAGTTCTGTACATAGTTTAATGCTGTATTGTGTTTTAGTATTTTGACACATGTCATCATTGATGACATAGATTAGTTTTATAAAGTTCTGATGATGAGGCAAGTGCCTCGAAACATGTAAACACGAAATAACATCACGGGAAGGCCATAGACGGTGAGTAACAGTGTATTTGGTTAACAAACACGTGGCTTGGGACTACAATAGGAGTTATTCCATTTAAATCAAAATAGGTTACATAGGAGCTGATTTTGATAGTTTTGTAATACTGTACCTTTTGGTTTAAGTCCTTACACATTATTAAACCTAAGATTACCATGTAGAAATTTTCAAATTCAGAAAATACAATCATTCAGAACCTTCTGAAACATTTAAAAAAAATAAAATGCAGGATTTAAAAAATAAAAAGCCAGAAAATTATTTAAGCTAATACTTAAAGTTTTTAAAATAGCTGTACGGATATGTTAGGATGATGATGATATGTTTTAGTTTTAGGTGGATGCTTGTTAACAACAATTACTTTCGAGAGTAGGCATTCATTACTTTGTTGCAACAGGTATTTGTAAAATTTTTTGCAGGACATGTGTTTGAAGTTTTTGTTTTTCTTTTTTTTTTTGGAATGACCCCTTTAACTGAATGTGTGAAGAACCATTTTCTTTATCTGTTGTCCACCAAGCATTGATTAGTGAGAACTGTTGAACTGCTACTTATGAAGGACAAAACAAAGCTGACAGATTGTATGAAGTTTGCTAAATGTTTTAGTGTCATTGTTATTTATGAAAAATCCATATCAGCACTTATCAACTGTTGAATTTTTGTATAACTTGTACTGACACAACACAATACTTTCACTGAGTCCTGAGTGAAAGTTTCCTTCATAATCTTCTATACATTGTGAATATTGGAGCCTCAGTATGAGTCATATGACATGACCAGATCAAGATTGTCTATTATTATTTGTAACAACTAAATTTAAAATAAAAATGAACATTATTAAATTTCATGCAGTTCAGAAACAGTTTAAATGTCTGCTGGACAACATTAAACTTCAAGACTTGCCATGTTACATAACTTGTTTATTACATTCTGCTTTTGTGTGTACTAATGCCGTCTGTTAGAACTTTAATACTTATCAGTGTAATGGGTTTTTTCAGTTTCATGCAGATTATTATTAGTCATTAAATAACTAGCATACACTTCATCATAAAACTAGATAAAGATTAATATATTCATTCAGTGTCCAGTTAAACGTGTTGTGCACAGAATCAGTACAAGTGTTCAAAGGATAACTCCTTAGAATATTCTCTTTAAGTTGAGTTTGGATTTTCCCCAATTATCTAATACATTATTTATGTAGCATTAATACAGTAGCAAGTCGCTAATCTGGGGATTGTTTGAATTATCGTTTTGTTCATATTTTACATCTCAAAGTGCAGTATAATAACAGTGGAGTTTAAAAACCTTGAATGAATTTGTGCGTGGGTGAGCATAACACAATATTTTCAGTGATAGGTTGCAAGGCATTTAACACTAAAACTTGTAGTCACAAGTTATTACAGTAAATACAAAATAATTTCAAATTTTAAATTAGATTATAAGAACAGCGCAGTAGGCTGCCACAGTTGTAAACTCAGCGTAATGGGATGGTAGTATATAGGACAGGCATAACTGGATAATGAATAAATCATTTATATTTAAAATAAACACTAACATTCTGCTCAAGGAAGAAAACAGTTGTAATAATATAACATATAGCTGGCTGAAGTGGAAAAAGTCAGTAGTATTCTGTCCAGATATTTCTTTAGTAAAAATGTTTATGATTATGTTCAGATTATGGACGGTTTGGATTAGTATGTTCATATTATCAACATTCTACTGCAGTTTGTTTCTTTCTGATGTGATCCTTCTATTGGAGTTTGATATTCCAGAATTCATAGATCTGTTGCCATATGGATTGTTAATTTTGTTAATTATTACTGACAGAAATTCATGTATTTTTTTGTATGTAAAATCAGCATATATACCAATTTACTTTTATTGATTTCAATTTTCCATTTTTTAGACCAAGAAATGTTCTAATTGATGTATTTTTGAAGTTTTGTGACTGCTTCTTCACAGTTGTTCTTGCAAATGTAGCTGTATCATCAGCAAAGGTGGCTATATTATATTTTCCATTTGTCGATTAAGCAATATAAATTCAGACCAATAATTCCAATATGCATTTATGAGTACATTTATGAGTTGTTTTTTGTATATGACAACTCTGATTTTTCCAGAAAACTTCCAAAAACTTACTGCATTGTACAGTTTTTCAAAGTATCACAATTTTTTCCTATTTTTGTTAGTCAGGTCAGGTTTTACAATAATATGTGTTAATTATTTACAATGTGTAAGACAGGTGGTGCATAGAATATCATTCTTGATTTGCGCAGTATTAAAAACACAGTCCTTAGTTTACTAGTTGGGACATGTAGCCTCTGTTTAAAATTTGCAGAAAATTTTAGTACTGAAGTCACACAAATAAAGAGTCTTGGTACACACAAAATTCCATGTTAAAAAAAAAACTGCATAGTGGTTTAATTGACTGGATCCAATGAATGTAGTGTTATTAAAGACACTCTCTCTCTCTTCTAGGTTAGCAGCCCATAGGCTGGTTGGCAGCAGCTCGGTATTCTTCATGCTTCTCTGCTTTTCTTTTCAACTCACAATTATGTGCTTTTCATATCGACCATAAGGTGTTTCATGTAGTCTAAACAGAGTCGTCCTCTGTGATTCTTCCCTTCATTTGTTCCTTCTATTATTCTCTTAACCAACCCATTGTGCTGTAGTATATCACTGGGCTCTTCTGCCTTTTAAATTTCGTAGAAAGCTCCATTAAAGATTAAAGATATTATTAGTATTTCTAGAACACTACAGGTCTTCAAAAACAAATATTTTGAAATTGTGGCATGAGGTGCACAGCTGTGTGGGTGACAACAAATTTTGTTGAAATTAGCATACAAAGCAGTTCTCTCTGGTAGAGGTTATAGAGTGCTTGTAAATATCATTCCAAATGCTGTGTTTAGTCTAACATTTATGTATGTACAGAATAAGGGAAACGTTTAAGATTTTAATTGTTGACTTGTTTTTGAAATAGTAAAAAAAGGGCTAAATTAAAAATACAAAAAATTTATTAAATATGGATCAAGTAACTGTGTACAATAATAGGTAATTGTAACTCAGGTTACAATTGTAATTGTAATAATAACAGGTTAACTCAAGTTATTTGATTAACCTGATAATTCTGTTTGATTTGTCAGGATAATACTTATATTTTAGTTTGACTTAAATTTAGTAATATTTTGTAAGTCTTGTGTTGCCTACCCTGCACATCATGCTTTGTATATCACTTATATGTTTGTCCCATCTGATTCCTTATTCATTTGATTTTCCTTACTTGCCTTCTGGAATTGGCACAGCGGAGGTTAGGTTTTTATACTTTTTTAAAGTTGTTGTGAAATAAATTACTGAATTATAAATTTAAAGACTTAAAGAAAACTAAAAACTTGTTTTCGTGATTTTCACTCGTCAATTTATTTAATAAATAATACACCACGACAGCTGTTTCGGCACACAGTGCCTTCTTCAGATGGTAAGAGCTGACTCTATATAATGGATTTTCATCAAGTAAAGGCCTCCAGTATTAATTATTTGAAGTATGCTAAAACTAGTAATTTGGCCTTATGGTATTTTAAATTAGTCAGCTCTTATCATCTGAAGAAGGCACTGTGTGCCGAAACAGCTGTCGTGGTGTATTATTTATTAAATAAATTGACGAGTGAAAATCACAAAAACAAGTTTTTAGTTTTCTTTAAGTCTTTAAATTATAATGGATTTTCATCAAGTAAAGGCCTCCAGTATTAATTATTTGAATTATAAATATCTGAGTGTAAAATGAGTTAGATACACTGTGACCTGAATAAACATTAGAATGTATCTTTTCCTACTTGCTGAGAGGAGATGACTTCAAAAACTAGTATACAAATTTGAGGTATCCCTTAACCACCAGAAAATAGTAATATTTAATATTTATATCAAGCAATTTAGTACTTGCAAGACAATTATGGCATACTGCAAATAAAAATGTTTGTGCTGATGTAATAATGACACTCAAATTAGTACAGTTTTACTAGCACATTATTTTTTCTTTTTAATTTCCATTTTTCATTATCCTTCTTGGCCGTTCGGGGGGGGGGGGGGGTTACACAACCAAAACCCCCTTGTTGAGCACTGTCTAGACCTACTGTATTTTATTTATTTTTGTGTGTATCATCATCCTCAGTACATGGAGATGTCTTTTGAACATAACTACTTAACAAACGATAATTGATTTAGGCCTACATATTTTATGAATTAAAAACACCTATTATTTTAGTTGTGTGTTGTGTATGACAAGTATTTTGTATTTGTGTTTATCTGTGTCAATGACAACAGTCTAATAAATATACTTGTTTATATCTTAAACAAATCGATACTGTCAGTTTCATTTTACATAAAAAAAATCTATGCTTTACTCTCCACTAGGGACTATGCTAACATATGTTATATTGAATGTAGATAATATAGAGTTTTTGAATAAAAAAGCATTCATTCTTGTTTAAACTGGTTACAGTCTTTTATAGTATAATAAAATACTCAACTATTTCTATAAAAATGATGGACCTAGAAAATTTGCTAATGCAGTATTTACAGTAGACACATTCTGATTGTTTTTAGCGATTACTTGTGTTGTTTCAGAAGTGTTACATCTCTCGGTGTATTGCAGAGTCCATTCAGATTTTGGAGTTTAATGCTCTTCACATTATTGACATTAAAATCAACAAACCGGGATTAGCAATCAGAATCTATATGCAAGCTGTCCCTTTCATACTTCCATATATACGTTGCTACTTGTATCTGGATTAGTAAATCTCAAATTCTCTGAGACATGGGCTGTGTTAAAGGGGACCAACAGGATAAGTCCACCCCTGGCCCCTTCAAATTGAGGGAGGTCATGTAAGTTCCAACAAAATTTCACTAGAATTCTTCATCTATAACTGAACATTTTTTGTTTGCTTTTGTCACAGAGAATAGGTTGTTACTTGTAACAAGCAAACAATTCTGAATTTCTTCTTGTAAATTATAAAATTGGAATTGTTGGAAACATCAGAAACAATTCAAAATTGATTTAATACCATTTAAAATTGGAAAATTGATAATATAAAATTGAAAATTTGTACCATTCAAGATTCTTATTGAAAGCCTTTGATTAAGATTTAATATCAGCATTAGAAAAGTTCAACCTTGTATATACTGACTTTGATAAGGAACAAGAGGAGCAAGAAGTAAAAACATATCGACAACATGTGTACACTGCTAGTGCTACCACAGAAGCAACAGTTACATGGACAGCCAAGGACAGTTCTTCAGTGTATTGTCAAATGGAACTTCACTGAATCCATTCCCAACCAATGTCTCTTCTAATTTTTTTAACAATTTCTGTGTCTGTGGTCTCATATAAGAATTTCAAAACGTGAACAATAAAAAAAAATTAGTCTTAGATCAATGATAAGTGAGGAAATATTGAAAAACGTAGCCATTTGCCTATAGAATGAAATATGTAAGTTAATTATGAGGGGAAAAACTTTGATTTTTTGTATCTTATATTTCGTTTCATTAATATCTATAAATAGTGAATAAAATATTTAGATACATATTACTAAAGAACGTCAGAATACTACATTCATCATATGTGTTTCACAATTTCTCTTCATTGGCTAAATTGATTGTTATCACATGTTCTTTCTGTTAAGTGTCTATCAGGCTATTTTCTAGTTCAGTTTGTTTGATTGAGATAGCTGCTGTAAGTAAATTTAGAGAATGTTTCTGCTTTGAACTAGCACCCATCTGAAGCTATCTTGAGCTATTTATATATTGCAGTGTTACAAGTATTTCAAAAAATGACACAAATACAATACCATGTACTCAACGCAACTATGAAGTGTATCACACCGGCCAGGTCGCAGGATTTTTTTTATTCTCGTTGCGTCAAGTATATGTAGTTGCACAATAATAAAATAATTTTCAAAGAGGAGTGAGATGTTGATGACATGAAATAATTAATTAAAACCGTTTCAAAATAATCATTCTATGATTTATTAATATTAATCAAAAATATGCAAATATTAAAATTTCGAATTATAAAAATAAAAAAATATTCTCTTTATAAGTTTACAAAAATTACATTATAACCTTCTATGCTGTTCATGACATATAAAAATAAACAACCATATAATCTTACTAGCTATTCAGACATGTTAAACAAATTATCTAAACACTTTTTATTTCAGTGTGTCTGACTTTGACTCAAATTTTAAATAATAATAGCAACTCATTTACAAACAAAACTAATATTAAATCTCAAGAATAAAACTAATTGTTGTATAAACAAAATAAAAAAAATTACATTTACTTCCAACCTATTATTTATTTCTACTGACGCACCCAAATTTTAACATACAGCAGAAGATTAGTATTTTTAAATTTTCTTGTTAAATTAAATTATTTTCTTTAACTACCATTTAAATTTATGTACAGTGATTATATTTAAAACTTTAAGTCTTTACTGTTCATATATAAGTTTCTTTTTAAGAGTTCTTTTCACAAACAAAAAATATAATTGTTTATTCATCACCTGTATACTGCCGACGTTACCGTTGTGTGTGTGTGTGTCCTGAATCCTGAGAATTTGATGATGATGATTATGCTGATGCTGTGTTCTCTGTCTCTACGGGTTTTGTGTAAAGGAATTAACACTTTTATAAATTTAATCTGCCATAATTCTTACCTGTCTTTTGCGATATTTGTACGCACTTACCTTAAAACACCAGAAAACTTCAGGACCGCCAATATATTAATTTAGGCTAATATATAAACCTTGTAAACACTTATAATTTTGCGATCTGACTTCCTTTATCTCAGAAAATTCACACAGATTCGTTAGACGAGTTTTTTCAGCACAAAGTATAGGAAATGGTAATGAGGCATAATGACTAAGTCTAACACATGTTATGCTAAACAAATCTCTTTTTTTTTTATATCAAAACCCCAACCTAGTAGAGCACTCCTTTTACACAACCGCGTGGTTGGGGTGAATCTCGGCTACTGACGTGTCCAAGATGGCTAGGCGTCTCTGCGTTCGTCTGCTTCATGGTCAACAGCCAGAAGCAGGTCTCATTATAATTTTTGATTGGTTTATTCTGTTGGCAGAAATGTTTCGCGTTTACCGCGTGATGAACTTTGGGTTGGAGTCTTAAGTATTTTTTCCCATGACCTTCCTCGTCCTCTGCTAAAATTCCAGTCGCGACTGGTACGACCTGGTACTGATTAAGCTACAGGGTGTGCATTAATACTCCTTATCTACAGGGTGTTTAACAAACATGGTGTTACCCCATTTAGCCCTGTTGCAGTTGTTTGTGATGGTTCAGAGTTCCTCCATAAGTCTTGGTGTGTGTGGTAAAGATGTTCGATCAGTCAGCAGACCAGCAGCATGACGTTGTGTGAAGATATCTTGAGTCTCTGAGATCACCCCAAAATTGCCGGTGGTATTTATACTGGACGGCGATCTGACAAGTCCAGGACTGTTTTCGACCTGTTAGATATTGTCACTTCGTGCAAAGCGTCCATTTAATTACAAATCACTTTTTGGTTCATTTTCGCGATTTCGTAAACATACTTTTATCACGAGCAATATCATCGTTTGCATAATTTTTTTCTGGTCACTCACATATAACACATTTATTAATTACTATTTAACTACACTAATTAATTACACTAGTAATTAACATGAAATTACCTAGCATCTTTATTATTGCACATTTCTGCAATAATTTTACATTATTATATTCGTTAAAAATTCCTTAATGTAATGGTGTTTTTATAATTGGGGTAAGTCTTTGTTTACAGGTTTAAAAGGTATTAATTAGTTTATTTTTATCCAGTTAAAACCTGATTACAGACAAACCAACAATTCGTACGTATCGTAGACTTTGCCTGTCGTAGCTTGCGTTCACACACACAAACACACAAGCACTGTATTCACTCGCGGGGCAGGTGTACGCTTTCTGACACTTCTTAGCCTGGATAATATTGTTAAAAACTGTTCATCATATATCTTTCTATGCTAAATATTTACAAACATACCGCCCTGGGCAAATATGCAAATATATGTATTGTTGCAATATACATATCAGTTTTCTTATATCAGTTGTCAGTGCACACAGATCATTATTTATAGATTCAGATTTGAGTATCTTGATTTCTCTTACCAATCATTGGGTCACTTTGTTTAATATATTTTTGTTATCCGTTTCCTTGTTTGTTTATATTCTTCCTCAATTTTTAGTACACGGGTTCCATAGGGCAGATGTTTTCATCTATTATCTTTTTCATGCTATAGCTATTTCTCCAGCCTGGATTCATACATTTGTGTCTCCTGATACTACAGTAATACTTGGTATTTATTTTAGTTTGTGGTTAGCCAATTCATTGTGACTAAAAAAAGTTATAGGAAAACTAGACAGATATAGCATGTAATAATATTTAATATAATGAGTGTACAGGGTAATCTTTTAATAGCAAAGTACTGGTTAAAAGGATTTGGTAAGTAAGAATATAAGATGAAAGAAGAAAGGAAGACCAAAGGGGCATACAAGAACACACTGAGCAAAACTCTAAAAGACACATTTAAATTGACTTTTATTAACCTATAAGAGTAGAAAGGACACTTCAAAACAGACACAATAATTCAGGTGTCTCAGTTAGCAAGTAAATGATTTATCATGGACAGCCATAGAAATTGAATAAGAGAAGACATTGAAAAGATGGTGGAACAACCTCAGGAAGGTTTCAAGAAAGTTTCTGGACGTCATTAACAGGCAGGCAATGCAAGAATAGAGATGTTTCAAGACAGGTGTTAAATGAGCCTAGGGCCCAGTTAAGAACTGTCATACCACATGAAGAAAAAAGAAGAAACCAGATGAAATATGATCAAACGTTTTATGCAAAGAGTACATATATTCTTCTATGTTAACAACAAACAGTGTAACGTGACTAACACAATAATTCATTCAAAAGAGGGAACTCAATTTGTGACATTGTCTATTGTTTGATCCCAAAGGCTCAATGTGTCACTCTGCTAGTACTTTGATATAAAGCTAGTACCTTATATAAAATTATTTTAGAGTATCTAATCATTTTCTAATTTGACGTACACAATAAAACAACAAATAAACCTTGGAAAAATGTTACTAAGAACTGGTGACTTCATACAGATATTGGGGACAATAACAAATTATCTTGTAACAACACTATTATATAATAATTAGAGTTTATTGTAGCTTAGTAAGTTACAACATTCATATAGTTTTGTAATAAACATTTAAATAAAAGCTCAAAAAAGTGCATAAAATATTAAAAAAAAAAACTAATTGCAGGTTACTAGAAAAGTGGATAATAAAAGCGCATGCCTGCCAACTCTCCAATTTTTCTCAAAACTTCTGGAACTTATTGTGTTGTACAGTTTTGTGAATTACCCTGGTTTCTTCCTAATTGTGTCAAGCTCGATCAGTTTGTAAAGAATAAATATATAAAGATATTCACGGTGATAAAAGACAAAGCATTTTTAAATAAAGGTAATGATTCTAAAGAGATTTTTAGTATAGGACAGTGTGTTTAATCTTATTCTAGCCTTGTATGATATTTTTAATACTCAAGGTGAATACCTTGAAATTTTTACATGAACATTTTGGGTAGTGAATTATTTATGGTGGAAAACAATACACATAAGTAAATAGTTTTTTAACAGTATTTATTAGTTTATTATTATTTATATTACTACATTGATTTACCTGTGAGCTCCACAATTTCTCTATCTTGGATAAGAATGCTTCTCTAGAATTGCTAGAAGTGTGTTTGGTGAAAGTTTCTAATTAATTAAAAAATTCTTCCAAATTTTAATTTTCAAAGATTGGCATATGATACTGGGTGTTATACTCAAAGAATATACAGTCCACTAATAAAAGTTGGATAATTAAATAAAATATTTACAGAAATTATGAAAATCCTTTCCATGTGGTAGGTACATTTACTAAATACATTAGCGACAACACAAATGAAGTACAGGCCATGTACGAGATCTGACAATAAAATTCATGAACTCTCCAGTAAAATCATTGTGTACCCTATCGTTGACTATAAACTATAATTTTGTAACCGGTTTTGTGGACTGAGCTGCTGCTGTATTGCTCTTGATGTCATCAAAATGTGTCATTGTTTTGTTCCATTTTCAAGAAAAGTAATAGTGAATCAGATCCAATGAGAAGGGTGTTTAGACAACATTTTTTCCCATACTAAGGGTATAACACACAGTGCTGTGTAAGTTAAGTATGAAGTCATTATCACAACATACCAGAAAAAGACACTGAAGAAAAGGTTGCATCTTGTTTTCTGATTTTTTAAAATGTATGCTAATCATCACATTACATAGTAAATTTAGTACAGAAATATGTTGTTTATGTGCAATTCTGGCATAATGGACACACTACGTTGAGCTTATGGAATTTATTGTCAGATCTCGTATGCTCAGTGATACAGGAAATATGTCAAACTCCACAGTTTGTTGAACTCAACAAACAGTAGTCTGTGTGAATGCCCACTGTACCACTGAATTAGTAGTACTTGTTACTATTCACAGTAATAGTAGACTTTTACAAATGTTTTAGAGGGAGCTGGAGAGTTTGTTTTGCAACGGTATGGTGCAGTCCTTGAAGAATTTGCATCACAGCTACATGGCATTGAAGCCACTTTATCAGGCCATACCGATCCCTTCAGAGTTCCCATAGCCATACAGGTAATATTGGAATACATGTGTTATGTGTACAGTTTATGAATGTTGTATTGTATGTCTCTATAGTAATTCTTTATTTTAAATATTTTTGTGCTGTAAAGTTGTGTTCGGACTTTAGTTTAAGAATATATTATGCATAAAAGTTACTCATTCCATACCTGATTCTGTAAAGGCAGTGTTCTAGCACTCAGTAGAGTCAGTTTTGCAATCACTCTGGGAGAACATAAGTACATCAGTCTATGTTAGAGTTTCAAAATGCTGTTACATACCCCTGAATTGAGTAAGTCATTGCTGCTGTACATAAACTTTGATTATCAAATATGTTTTTGTCAGTCATTTCAAATTGTGAACTTTTTGCTATAACAGTTTCCTTGTTGTGTCACATTATCAGTCTGTTATATATAGCAGTGATTCCCAAGCTTTCAGGCTTTCTGTCATTCTGTTAGAATTGCCTGAAATACCATAGTATCTTTGAATACTATAGTCTGAATTTATATTAATCAAAATATGTATACAGTTCAGTGATGACCAAGTGTACAATAAAAACTGTCTGTAATCTGTACACATTATGAAAAATGTTGTCCAGTTGCTAGAGTATGGCTAATGTCATTAATCCCCTAGCATCCCAGTTGAGACCCGCAAAGATGTTTTAATTCTGTTTAGCAAGATTAAGATGTCTACAAATTAAGAGATGATAATCATTCATGTCAGCATATTCTCTGTAGATAGTAAACTGTAGATAGTATGCTAATCTATAGTAAACTGTCGGCAGTCATGGCCAGTTTTCAGTTGAAATATAGCTGCAGTGATTTTCTTTGTGTATGGCAAGTATTTTTAGTATATTGGGTTATGTTTTCGTATTTTTCTCTGCTAGAGCCTTTTTGAAGCGGACTAGTCTTTTTTCATGCATTTCTTTTGGTAGTATTTGACATTCTATTTATTATCACTTACATGCTGGTGTCTATATTATGGTACTGCCTTTTTTAGACAAGAGGTTAGCCTCTACATTTCCCTGTAGATCAAAGTGAAGTGGCCTCCATTGCAGGATGACTATTTAACCTTGAGCTGTTAGTGCTGTGTGTATATATCTGATTTCATCTGGCTGTCAAGATTTTATTGCATACAGTTATTTATTACTTCAATAGCTGATTTTGAATTAGTATTTTTTTGACAGTGTTGTGAATGGCATATCACACTGGAAACATTTTTGCTTAATATATTTTTGTTTTGATGTAACTCTAAAATTTATAAAATTAGCAAAGCATTCAGGAACCACTGATTTGTGTATATATTGTTGATACACAATTATAGAATATCAATAAAGTTTTTTTTTTGTCATTTACATGCTAACATATAACAAACAACAAAGCATATAAATCACAGCACTAGGTTTTCTATTATAATGAATATATGAAGACTATTGCAAAATAGTGTTTGTAAAGAAAAACAATACTAGAAAAAATGTTAAATACAAAAGTTACCAAGTAATTACCAGTCACATACAGGTAGGCCTACTTGTTATATTGTTGCACCAGCTTTTGCAGTTCGTGTTTAAAAATACTGTCACCAAGATACCCAGTACCCAGTCAAGAGTTAATGCCATTAATGAAATCATCATTAGTTTCAAAGCTTTGGTAGCCAACCAAAGCTTTGTCGTGATGACATGATAGTACCATTATCCAGATTCGGTCTGGCATTGTAGTTGTCTCAATTTGGCTGCTAACAGAGCTGCTATGCTCATTAATGCTCATAATTGTCTACCAATCATGCCTGTGAATTCCCTGAAGAAGCCTTTCAAGTACATGAAGTGTGCTCCACACTCTGGTCCATGATAGTTGGTCCCAGCAAAAGGGTTGAACACCTGATTAAAGTCATATTGATGATTCAGCACCTTATACTACCCTTGCTCTATCAGTAATTGGTCAGGAGTATCATCATATAAAAAAATATATTAAGTAAAAATGTTTTCAGTGTGATATGTTATTTTTCACAACACTGTCAAAAAATTACTGATTCAAAATCAGCTATTGAAGTAATAAATAACTGTATGTAATAAAATCTCTATTGGTAGGTGTAAAAGATCAATTAATCAATTTATAGACTAAAAGTTTGTATCATACTAAAAATTATTCATACTTTTCATTCATACATATATAAACACTGGACTTTATATCCAGCGTGTAAAATTCTGTTAAAATTAAAAATATAAGTTTTAATATAAATATAATCAGAGCAAATGCTTGAATTCGCTTGAATAACCAAAGCACCTTGGGTCCCAAATTGCCGGTCTTTGCTCTGCTTCTATTATAAATCGGTTCAAATCAAAATTCAACTTAATGAAATGGTAAAGAAATCTTAACTACAGCAGTTCAATGAGGGGAACAGCATAAGACTCAGGGAAACCTTCTTTAATTATACTATAATAAACGTACATGCCCCAACTGATGATAAGCCTGAGGAGGAGAAAGGTTTGAGACTTTTATGACTTGCTGGTGAATGCGTATGCCAGCAGCCCTAGGCATGACATAAAAATAATCATAGCTGACTTAAATGCCAAAGTAGGAAGCAGCCATGCTTGTAGTAATATAGGAAAGTATAGTTTACACTCCGAACACTCAGACAATGGTTTCAGACTATTGAACTTCGCAGTTGGTCAAAATTTGATCATAGGAGGGAATTTCTTTGATCACAAAGACATACATAAGGGCACATGGTCCTATCCAGATGGGAGAATGGTCAATCAAATAGATCATGTCTTGTTGGATGGCCACCATAAGTCAGACTTACAAGATGTTAGAGTTTACAGAAGTGCCAACATGGACAGCGATCACTACCTCCTAGTTGCAAAACTGAGAGCTAGAATCTCCAGTAATAGAAATTAAAAAGGAATAAAGACTGCTAGATACAATACAGAAATACTAAAGGAAGAAGAAATAAAACGGAGGTTCGAGGAAGTTACTAATGAGAAAATTAGACAGTGGAGAATTGAATGCCATGAGGAACAAGATATAGAAAACCACTGGCTTAATCTAAAAAACATATTAGTGACCACAGGAGAAGAAACCATTGGTTTGAAGAAGAGACATGTGCGAGATGAGTGGTTTGATAAGGAGCGTGAAGAGGCAACTGAATTCAAAAACAAGACATACAAATTAATGATACAAAAGAAATGCACTAGGGCTGTTCAAGAGGAATACAGGAAAGCCAGGCAAATGGAAATGAAGATTCATAGAGTCAAAAAGAGGGAGTATATGATGAGACAGATAAAAAAGATAGAGGAATATAAGAGTAAAAGGCTGAGCTGAGATATGTACAGGAAGGTGAATGATATGAGACAGGAATTTCAGCCTAGAACAAATGCCTGTAGGGATAATAATGGTGGCTTTGTGAGTGATACTGCTGGTGTAATCAGGAGATGGACAGAACACTTCAAAGAGCTGCTGGGCTCAGTTAGGGAGGCTTCAATGGAGGCATCTGAGGATGAAGAGGAAGCAGGAGAATTCGAGGATGATAGGAGTTGGTGCCATCCTATGACGAGGTGTACGAAGCTCTAGAAAAGCTTAAAAATAACAAGGCAGCAGGTTCTGATGGTTTACCAGGGGAACTATTAAAGAGCACAGGAGGAGATTTCATAAAGGAATTTGCCCATCTCATAGAGCGAATATGGCTAGAGGAGGTAATGCCTAATGAGTGGAACAATGGGGTGGTGTGTTTAATACATAAAAAGGGTGATCCACTCATATGTAAAAATTATAGGGGCATCTCTCTACTTAATACAGCATATTAGGTATTGTCCAACATCATATTTTCTAGGCTGCTTCCCTACGCTGAAGAAAACATAAAAGAATATCAATGTGGATTCACTAGGGAAAGGTCAACAACAGTCCAAATATTTACACTAAGGGAAATCCTGGAAAAATGTTGGAATATGGAGTAGCCACTCACTATTCACTTTTTGTGGATTTCCAACCACATATGATTCAATCAGCCGGAAAATGCTATATAGAGCTATGAAGGAGTTGAATATACCATCTAAGTTGGTGCGTATGGTTGGAGTAGCTATGTCCAATTCTAAGTGCCAAATCAGAATACAATCAAATATATCTAACCCTTAAAAACATTGAATGGGCTGAAACAAGGAGATGCCTTAGTGTGTCCGTTGTTCAACATACCTCTACAAAAGGTCATCAGGGATTCAGGAATTCAAACTAGCGGACACATATTTCACAGAGAGGTACAGCTTCTGGCATATGCCGATGACATTGACGTCATAAGTAGGTCTGAATCTGGCTTAAAGGAAGCCTTTCAAGAACTGGAGTTGTTCACTAAGGCTATGGGCTTGGTTATAAACCAAAAGAAAATTAAATATATGGTTGTAGGTGCCAACACTCGCGCCCTGTCCCTGGGCATTAATGATTACGAATTTGAAAACGTTCAAGGTTTTCCATATCTAGGGTCATATGTGGACTCTGGAAATGACTTCTATAGAGACACTGAAAAACGAATATTATCTGCTAATAGGTGTTACTATGGACTAGTGAAACATTTTAAATCAAAATTAATAAGTAAAGAGACAAAAGCCATGCTCTACAAGACCTTGATCAGACCAGTTCTGATGTATGGCTCAGACTGCAGGGTCCTAAAAAAACTAGATGAGCAGAAACTAGCCATGGTTGAGAGGAAGGTACTGAGGAGAATCTATCGCCCTGTGAAGGAAAACGGGATTTGGAGGCGACTGCATAATCGTGAGTTGTACGAAAGGTTTACAGATCTTCCGATCATGCAATTCATACAAATTAACAGATTGCGTTGGGCTGGACATGTGCAGAGAATGGTGGAGGATAGAATCCCAAAAAAATCATGAATTATTTGCCGATGGGAAGGAGAAGGAGGGGAAGACCAGATGGCTGGACCAGGTTGGTAAAATGGCAGTGAGGCTGGGTGCAGGAAACTGGTGGACATTGGCCAGGAGTAGAGACCAGTGGAGAGGATTTCTTTTGAAGGCCAGGGCCCGGACTGGGCTGTAGCAGTGAGGATGTATGTATGTACAGCAGTTCAATAGCTATAGTAAAGAAATAGCAGTTAAATCACACAACCTTGACAACATTACTCTGAACACTGAAAGTGCTACTGTGGCCTGTGTGTAAGGATGTGGCCTAAAACTAAATGTTCTATATGCATCCCACTAAATTGAAAGCCATAATGCATACAAAATATTTTTACATGATGTGAAAGGAGTAGTATAACACATGCTACAATAATATGTAGGCGTCACAGTCCACATATATAAATTTAAAAATTTTCTTGTTGACTTCAAATCACTTAACAATTCCATTTTTAGAAGAAAAAATTCCTATATAATCTGTTAAATCTGTCTTCCATTTTGACATTTGGGAGTGAAGAACGAGAGAATTTGGTGTTCATTGAACTAGACATTTATTGGTGTAGCATCAGACAAATGCTGCTAGTTCATATCATAGAATGTGCCTTTCATTTCAGAGGATGCAATCCATTCTGGTCTCAATCTGAAACACATAGTTTGTAATACAGTCAATATGGAAGTTATGAAAAACAAAGTATAATTAGTATAATCCTGGTCTTGGCATTCAGTTTTAACACTATGTTCAATTCTGTGTTTTTTTATTTCTGAGGTAAAATATATGGGATTTGCCCCAAATTTATGTCCTAATATGGTTTCCAATTCATGATTACCGGTATATTTCTATAAGTTGTTATGATGTGTAACTTACTGTTTATGCAGTGGTAGAGCTGGTAACAGATGTATTATTGTTATGTTGTTCTTTTAGTTGGAGCCTCAAGAACAAATATCAGTATTGGACTTAATTGATACTGACAATAAAGTACTAAATAAAGTACTGACAGTGTTTGTTACACTTTGTACAGAAGTAAGCTTTCTACAGCATGAAGCACGCTCTAAATATCTGGAAGCGATTTTGTACTATGGAGAAGGATGTAAGTTTAGTAAACTATAAAAATGTGTGTGTGTGTGTGTGTGTATGTGTGTGTGTGTGTGTGTATGTGTGTGTGTGTGTGTGTGTGTGTGTGTGTGTGTGAGCGAGAAAGAGAGAAAAAAAATTTGTATTGCTGTATGTATTAATGAAAAATATAAGTGAAAATATGTCAGAAATATTCGGTTGGCAGGAAGGAAGTTCTTAAATTCAGTTGAAGAATGTACAATATCATAACCATATCTTAAATGATGTGTTGAGGAGGGAATTTAAATATTGTTATGAGGATCCTACCGATCATCATGTTGTTCAGTGGAAACAGAATAACTAACACCAATGAAGTCACTAATTACAAACTTTAATTAGACACAAACAGCAGTTATAAACCAACAAAGCACTCTTATTCAAGTTAAATTTGTCCAACACACAATAATCAGTGTCACCTTATTACTGTTCCACACTAATTAACATAATGATCACTTCACCACAATACTTCAATCCGGACTTGAATAAATTGTCAGCTGTAACTGAAACTGGGCCCCTCCTAAATACAGTATTTATACCTCCGCTGCCTTGCAGTGTAGCGAACTAGCAGGTCTGGATGCTGGTTGAGTAGTTGAGTAAACGTCTGGAAGGGACACATATAACCTAGAAGAATCCAGAATGCTACACAGCTCTACCACACAGAATGATCTGTAAATGCCTGGAACAACTGTGTATACTGCTGTGCAGATATATGTGCAAGGCATTATGTAGCCAGGCAGCAATGCAGTACTATTTATTTCATCAGCGTATCACTGCCCCCTCCTTAAGCTTGTCTGTCCTGAACTGGCAAACCGTCTCTACAGTAATACTTGGCCAGGCAGTCTAGGTGGATGACCTTGAACGACTTCATTGATTTCCCTTTTTCAATGTGTAAGTGCCCTTCCAGTCAGTTTGGGTGCCAGTAAGCAAAGTGCTTCAGAAACAAACTCCACTGGAACTCACAACAATCACGGACGTTGCTACTAAATTACTGACAAACTGTGCAACAAAATTTCAAAATATTTACTTCTGTGAGTGCAGAGTACATTTTCACTTAAAATGTTTATGGACAAAAGTGAATTCCACTTTGAAAACCAGTATATATTATATTAAAGTAATTATCATAATTAATTATGCACTATGAAGACTCTTCTCAACTGTGATAACGCATATAAATAAACATGATTTTTAAGCCAATTTTGAGATTCTCTATCTCTAAAAGTACATGAGATAGTGTTTTATGAAACACTATTTTCATCAAAAACACTTTCAGTTCAATTTCAAAAACATTGAGCAACCTACTGTGGATGATTTCACATGGATTGACCCCCTGGGGAAAAGTGAAACCCTGAAGGCTAAGGAAGAGATGGGGTATTGTGCTGAACAGGAATGTGGTGTATTCCATGAAGCTGATAATGATGATTGTGGGGTCATGGTGATAATAAGTGAAGACCCAAGTGGATTTGTGGCAAATAGAGCATGCTTAACCTCTTTGTAGTCCAAACAATAGCTGAGAAAAAGGCAGAGGCAAACAGAGACCTCTAGCATTCACGGATTTACAAAAAGAGTATGAACCTGTCCCAAAAATACAATTTTTGGTAACTTACAGAAGTTCTGAATTGTAACTGATGTTAGTAGTAATAATGAAAGTCTATTAGTTTAGTTATTTTGTTATAATAAAAAGTACACATTGCAGTTGTAAATAATCTGTCAGTTTCATTTCAGTGTAAAACAGAGTGTACTATTCTGAGAACTCTGTATATGGAGGCGTTGCTGAAGGAATAAAAAAAGGACACATTGGCTAAGGAATATATCAGTTGGAGACAACTAATTTACAGGAATACCCTACTTAGTGCTGAAGATACAGTCCACGATCATAAACGCTATACAAAACACGCTATACGGGGTCGATTTTTTCAATGTTTTCTATTTGTTTTATTCATTTTTTGTTTGTTGTTTTACTTTTATTTACTTATATTTCAATTTATTTGCTTTTTCTCGATACAAATATTTGTTTTATTAGAAACATTATACATTAATATAAATACATTTAATTTGGTTACTTAAACAGTACATAATGCGTACATTATGAAACCTTAAACCTAATTAAAAAACAAATTATACTACTTTACAATACTACGACATCATACTAAAATACAAAATTACTAACACACCATATAAAATGAATAAACAACAAAACTAAAAGCATATATATTGACAGTTAACAAAGTTATAGGATGTTACAATGAAATTTAATGGTAATGTCCAGTATGTGGTTCTTGCATTTGTTTAGGTTTCTTAAAAATATAATCATTTGAAGTAGCTTGTCTTTTCCGGTGTTGCTTTCAGTTAGTAATTCCTGATAACAAGACAACACAGAAAGGACTCCTCTCTTCACTTTAGAACTCTGCTCATAATCAAGGTTGTTATCTACAACCTGGTCCATATTCTTGGTAATGGTGGCAATACTGGTACTGAGGAATTCCATACTCAAATATTTTGTTGGTACTTCTTCTTCTATATTGTTACTGCTTCTACTGAAATGGTCTTATTTGCAGTTTCATGAAGGTCCTCATTGCTTAAGTCCTTACCATGTGACTGCAACAATTCTACGTTTTCCTCATCACCATCTTCCATTCAGATTTTGTTGGCCATTTAATTAATGTTTTGAATGGCTAATTCTGATCTTTCTTCCCATTATTCTATGTTTGTGCAGGATTGTGGCAAAAGTTTTTTGCAAATCGTATTCATACATTCTGTAGTAACTTCTCACCAGGCTGCTGTTATATTTTCTGTGGCTTTCATTATATTGTACTCCTTCCAAAACTGTCGAATAGATTGTTTATAGTTGTCTTGTTTGTTCATCATCTTCTTTCACAGCACTACACTTAATATAATATTGAAACTTTCTCTTGTGAAAACTTACTTGTCTTTGTCGTTGAACGCGTTTCGGCATTGTATTCGCCTTCGTCAGCTTGGAAACAGACTGCCAGTACTTAGTAATGGTTGTTGCTTGGAAGGTATAGTGGGGGTGGTGTGTAGAGGAAGGGGATTAGCGCGGGGATCCAAATTATTGTTTGTTTTTTGTATGATTGTGTCAAAAAGTGTATGTGATTTATATTGTAACTGGTCGTTTAGTATGTTGTTTGGTTGTGTTGTGTGGTGTTTGTATATTTCATACTGCTCAGCTGTGTTGAGTTTTCGACCTTTGGGTAAAAGGTGTAATATTTCAAGATTAGTATCTATGTTGGTGTAGCTATGGTTATGTGTGTGTATGTGTGTGGCAAACGCAGAATGTATATTGTTGCTGGAGAGGGCCTTTAGCCTTTGAGTGTTCAGAGTAATGGGATGAAAAAACAAGCTATGAATAACGGGATGAATAAACACACAAAGAGTAACGGGATGAATAAACACAGAACTAACAATACCATCAAAAAACACATCAACGATACAAACACGGACATAGACAAATACAATAGAACAGGTGTATACAAATTAAATTGTAATAACTGCAATAGTTTCTGCATAGGCCAGACGGGAAGATCTTTTTGATCCCGTTACTCTGAACACTTAAAGGCCCTCTCCAACAACAATATACATTCTGCGTTTGCCACACACATACACACACATAACCATAGCTACACCAACATAGATACTAATCTTGAAATATTACACCTTTTACCCAAAGGTCGAAAACTCAACACAGCTGATCAGTATGAAATATACAAACACCACACAACACAACCAAACAACATACTAAACGACCAGTTACAATATAAATCACATACACTTTTTGACACAATCATACAAAAAACAATCAATAATTTGGATCCCCGCGCCAATCCCCTTCCTCTACACACCACCCCCACTATACCTTCCAAGCAACAACCGTTACTAAGTACTGGCAGTCTGTTTCCAAGCTGACGAAGGCGAATACGATGCCGAAACGCATTCAACGACAAAGACAAGTAAGTTTTCACAAGAGAAAGTTTCAATATTATATTAAGTAAGATTGTTTATCTTCATTGTCTGTTTTCTGTATTAATTGTCTGAATGTCCATCGAAGATAGTAAGCTGTAAAATTTGCTATCACTTCCTTGTTAATCAGTTGTATTAAAGAAGTTGTGTTTGGTGGAAGAAACACTACTTCTTTTTGTGGCAGTTTGCAGTAAGTGCAGATTGACTGAATGGCCTGGAGCATTGCCATTAACCAACAAGCCTTAGATTTAAATTTGTTTTTTCATAGTAGCGCTTAACTGGGGGACAAAAATAACAAACAACAACCAATTTTGAAAATGTCTACCATTCCATTACCCATTCTTTTTTATTTGCTACCCAAGTCACTGGTAAACTAGATTTTGTTATTCCCTTCATTGGACTTCTTGTTTGAGAGTTATGCACAAGCATCGGCTTCAGCTTAAAATTGCCAGTAGCAATACCACCTAATAACAGAGTTGAACGGTCCTTTGCTGGTTTGAAAACTGAAACACGTATTTCTTCACAGGAGATGAATGTTTAAGAAAGCATTTGCATCCAAAATAATCCCGTCTTATCCACATTGAAAATTAGTTTCGTAGAATAATTTCAGCATTCAATGATCATTTTTATAGGAAATTCCAATGCAACCTGATAACACTGGTCTGCAAAAAAAAAAAAAAAACTTTTTTTGTCCCAAAGACTTTATTGGCTGATCTACTGTATATAGTATTTTTTGTGTTGAATTCAAAAATGCCAACCACTTTTCTCTATCATATAAGGGTTTCGTGTGACAACTAGGTAAATATTTTACATTAATAACATTTACAGTAAAGAAATTAATCAATGTTCAACGTATCTAAAAGGTGTTAGTTGAAGATTTCCTGGAGTACTTTGCATCAGGAACATCCCTTTTGAGAGTCCAGCAGTAATCTGCTAACATATTTGAGCTCCACTTCCCTTGATACCTTTTTTCCATGCTTGAAATGTCTTGATGAAAGCGTTCACCGTGTTCATGCTTACGGCTCCCAGGTTTTCTGGAAAGAAATCCAAGTGAGAGTGAAGAAAGTGGATCTTGAGAGACATATTGCAGCCTAAATGTTCATATGCTTTCAGCAGCTGATTTACTAGAGCCCTGTAGTTGTCAGTCTTGTTGTTGCATAAAAATTGCGTCACTACATTCTTGAAAGAAATCCATGCACGTTTTTCTAAGTCATTCAACTGTCCTTCAAAATTTTCATCTTTTATTACTTCTCTTATTTGTGGTCCTACAAAAATTCCTTCTTTAATTTTTGCATCACTAATTCTGGGGAACTTTTCCTTCAAATACATAAAACCTATTCCATTTCTGTCCATTGCCTTCACGAAATTGTTCATCAAACCTAATTTAATATGAAGAGGTGGAAGATAGATCTTTTTGGGATCAAATAAATGAGCATTCATAACATTTTTTTTTCCGGGTGTAAGAGATTTACGTGAAGGCCGTATCTTCTTTTTGAAATGACTTTTGCGATCTTTACTGTCCCACTCACATAAAAAGCAGCAAAATTTTGTGTATCCAGTCTGTAAACCTAGCAGCATAGCGATCACCTTAAGGTCTCCACATATGTTCCAATTGAATTTTTCATACATTATCTTGTCTAGAATAATCTTCATATTTTCATAAGTTTCTTTCATATTAATAGCATGTGCTAGTGTAACTCATGGAAATTTTTTTCTATTGTGAAGAAGGACAGCTTATAGGCTAGCTTTAGACGAATCAACAAACAAATGCCATTCCTCTGGGTTATGAGAATGTCCTAGAGTATCCATCACTTATAAAATATCCTTACAGTACACAAAATCCCCTTCTTGAGAAAAAAAAGTTCTTGAAATCCTTTTGACGATTTCGAAAGTAGCATACCTTAGTTCCGCGATCAAGAAGGTTCCACCCTTTTAGTCATGATCCCAAAAGTTCTGCCTGATTTTTGGATAAATGTAAATCACGCACTAAATAATTTAGGTCTCCTTGTGTCAATAAATGAGGCTCGTTAGAAACTTCAAAACTTGGATCATGTCGATCAGAGTGATGTACATTCTGCCCTCTTCAGAGCTTGGATTTTCATTTATATCGATTGATACCGGGTGATTTGGTATTGGGATATCATCACTGTGGAGAACAGGTCTAATCGCTGAAGGTATATTGGGATATTTCAAGTGTGTTTCGACTTACTTGTTATTCCCGTTGTATTTGTTAAACAAAAATAACAGTCGGAAGAATGGTCTTTTGGCTCTCTCCACACCATGGGATCTGCAAATGGCATATGGCGAGAGGCGTTTGCCCACCCCGTTAAAAGCCTTGAACAAGTAACAACAAATATGGGGGGCCCAACTCTTGTCCTGATCTCCTACCTTGCAACCAAAATAAAGTTGATAGCACTTTTTTATTAAAGGCGTAAAGTTCCGCCTTTGAAGTTTAAAAGTCAACTCACCACACATAACAAAAAGTGTCCGGATGGTTTAGGCACTTGCGCGGCATTTTTGAGTTTTCACACAAATAAAAGCTACTAATACAGAACAATAACACAGTGTTTAAGATAAGATAAACAATACGAGTTGTTTATAAAAGAATACACTTGCACGGCTCTGTATGTTTGTAAACTAAGCACAACATAACCTCCAAGCACACTTCTGCACAAATGTTCACCACAGCCACACATATTACATCACAGCAAGAATCAATGAATACCAAACGTTTAAAAAACAATCTACCAGAGTGCAGCATGTATAACTTCGCAACTAACGTTGTATATCGGCAATACTGAGGCAGGGAAAGTTGAAAATGTACATATACGTGATTACTGAGTTTGGTCCCTCAGAGAAAAAATGTATATATAGGTGATTACTGATTAAAGGGTTAAGCGAAGTCTATGTGTCACATGTAGCTTTTGTTTTTATTTCCTCAAATAAATAAACAATACGTGCTCCAAGTCAATACTGTAGTAATATTTATTGCAAAATAATACAATTTCCAACATAGAAAATTGAAAAAAAAACGTTATTCTTATATCTATAAAACTATACGTGATAGCAAAATTGTGATAGCAAAACTGGATTCCTAGTATGAAAATACATAAGAATCACATAAAATTTTGTCTGGGACAAAACATGTGTTGACCAGTGTAATCTGTACTAGCTGCTTCACATGTTATTTTAATGTTGTGAAGATTTGAACGTTTCTTAAATCTATGAAACTATCCTCTACTAGCTCTAAATGTTTCTGATTTGTTTCGTTTTTTATCTTGAATGTAAGTAAAAATGCCTCTTGCTTTCTCCATGATGGTAAGCTGGCTTAGTGGCATGTTACACTGCATTAGATCATCATACCAAATACTTAGTCTTGTAACAGTTTAAATCATATTATTCAAGAAATAGACAAATATTGTTTCGTGACTTACCTTCAATGTCGAGCCAAGGTCGTATAGACGAACTCTTTAGTTAGAGAATTAGGTTATTGGGTTTTGTGTGGCGTAATAACTACACTAAATCATGATTTTAATAAGAAACATCTTCCTTTATTCTCACTCAACAAGTAATTTCTTTTTACTTTGTTTCACATCCTCTAGGACACAATTAACAAAACTTAAAATTCAACAGTTTTAATTCAAAACAACTTTAAACCTGATCAGATACTACATCTATGTTATTTATTATTCGACAAACCAGTACTTCGTCTATTTTACTTGTACACACTCACTTACTCTCTTTACATATATTTCTTTTACACCTCTCCTAAATTTGAGCTCTTTTTCTTTTAGATAATTTAATTTTGCATCTTTTAAAAATTGAAACTGTAATATTTTAGTAATTGTACCAATTAATTATCTGTTGTACTCATCCTTTCCGCTGATGTCTTTGAGAGTTGCACAACCACATACTATTCACTGTTTCCGTATAACACTCAAAAATCCGGTTTTAAACTGTTATAAGTTTACCACTGTTATTGATGTTTCATTATTTTATTCTTCACTATGATTTTAAATTAAATTCACCATATTTTTTAGTCGGCCGACTTTAATTTACCCGGGTACTTTTTATATGACCGCGCGGTCTGAAGAATTCTAGTCGACTAGCGCTGCCAATCTGGCTTGGGGACGCGCTCCCTTTGTGTCGCCTGCCACGTGCCCATCAACTCGCTTTCTCATTGGCTGTTTGGATCGAATGTTCTCGAAGCCGGGAGATGGAAATGCGTTTACTGTGCCACGTGGTGGATTCTACGTATCACAAATACGCACTTTTCTGATAACTGACATTTTTTGTTCCAAGCCGTACCTGGCACTGCTACAGGTTCAGCCATAGGGTGTTACCAAAAGTTACATACAAGATGGTTAAAAAATGTTACCTATTCTGCCCCGTTACAGTCTTTTTTTCCATTTCTTCCAACACACTGCTTCTTGACCACGTTATTTCAGTAATAGCTAATTTTGTTGGCATTGACACAGACTTTTTTATCTTTTCAGAATTTTTAATAATTGAGGATGATGCCAACTTTAATGAACAGGCTATATCCACTTGATTGATGCTCACCAGTTTCTAATCATCTTAACACTTGAAATTTCATACCCAAGTTGATGCTTTTTCTTTGAATCTTATTTATATGGTCAGGCTTTAAACCTAATATGATTGGCAGTTGAGAAATTGAAAAAATTCAATAATAATATGTAAAATTAACACAAACAACCGATAAAAATAATATATATATCTAACTAAATAATGAATAAATAAATTGTACGTATTGATAACTAAATAAAACTCAGTTGGCCTCAACTTTTCATCTAAAAGCACTATGACGAAACAGTGTTAAAAGGGGCAGCACTATGCGGGGGGGGGGTATTACTGTAATATGAATTTAAAGGATGACTGAGTCATCTTAGCTCAAGATGGTTGTGATTTAGAATATATATGCTTAAACAATTGTACTCAACATATCAAGAACGGGATCAAGCATAAACATTAACAAAACCGAATGTTTAGTAGTTTTCTGGCAACTCAGATGCCAGATTCAGTGCACTAATTGATGATGCTTCAAATATTACACAAGATGGGAGATTCAAATATTTGGGTATAACTTTGACCACAGAGGAAATTGGCAATGTCAGGATCAATATGAGAGTATAACACATCAGAAAAATCTTAGGAAGATGTAACTTGATATGGTTGGAAAAGAATACAACACAAAAGGAATTGGAAAGAAATTGTAGAAAAAGTTGCTTTATGGCTATGAGATCTGGGCCTTCAATGCAATCACAAAGAGGCACTTCATGTACATTACCTGAGGAGCAGTACTATAAAGAAAGAAAAACATTTTTATAGGTTATTGAGCACTGTACACCATGGTTAGTTATCAAAACCCCTTAATTTTAATGCTAGTTAAGACAAACAATACAGGTCTAATGCATGATACTTCAAGTTTTGCTTGTAAATATTAAATTAAGTTGTGTTTTGATTTAAGAATGTATCCCTCCTCCCTGCCACTATCAATAACTGTTCAAGTCAGAGTTTTTGTCTTCTTGAGAGGTATTTATAAGATTTCCAGTTGGAGTAATAATAACGAAAATATATACAAAGTTTCCATGACTTTATTAATTGTATGGCTAACTATATAAAAACATTTTTGGCAAATTTATTCATAAACAATTCATTACGGTACCATTCAAGTACACTGAATAAAGTGTATGAAATATATTTCCTTAGAATTATGACTACATGAAATGTATACTTAGGCCTAATTATTATTTAGTGTTACCACTATTCAAAAATTACATTTATACTAATGCTATGTTGGAAAATGTGACATGTTTAATGGACAGAAGTTCTTAATAAACTGTTAAAAACAACAAGACTGTACTGATTATAAACCAATTAATCAGTGGCGTAGCTAGGCTTTTTGGTGCCCGGGGCAAGAAGATCGTCGGCCGCCTCACCTTCACAATTAAAGGGGGACAAAAGAGCAAAAATGAAGGCTCATCCAGTGAACAAAGTACTTAAAAAATGCAAATGTGTAGATTTTTGTATGAAAGCATGTCCAGCAAACGTCTTAACAATATTTGTTAAGTCAAAATTAAGAAATTACATGTTATAATATGACCGGTATTCAGTTTGTATACATTTATTATTAACAAATGTAGACTATAGAAATGTAGTAATATAAAAAATTTATAACGTAAAAATGATCTAATAAACATGCAAATTCCTTGTAGGTCTAAAGCGCATCGTCAAAACAATATCCTAGAGCAACATAAAGTTAAACAATGTTACTTTTTATTTTACTTTGATTAAAGAAAATAACATTCACTCTACCTTATTTGTTTGTTTACCTTTCGGACGCTATCTTGCGTTGCTGCCAATTTCTAAAAACCAAATACTTACCCGGTTCGTGAAAGCGTATTTTGGAGAGAAAATGGTTGTTGAAATAACCAACTCGTTTTGAAAGAGCTAGATCAATATTATTTTATTAAATTATTAATAAATGCATCTTTCAATTTAAATAACAAACTTGTACATTCCCTTCAATTCCGCTGATACAACCTTTAGCAATTCGTCAATAACATTAACTATGTAATTACTTATATTCAAAATAAAATTCATGAAGACAGAAAATTGTTTTTTACCCAACGCAAACCAGCGCTCCTTATTTATTATTTAATTTTCACACACACACACACACACACACACACACACACACACACACACACACACACACACACACACACACACACACACACACACACACACACACACACACACACACACACACACACACACACACACACACACACACACACACACACACACACACACACACACACACACACATTTTCAAATCTTACATATCTTTGTAACCCCCTTTATGAGCTCATTATATTAGTTTTGAATTTGGAAGAAAATTTGAATAATTTTGGTCGTCCTTTATGGTTACTTATCTGAGAACTTGTCCGAAACAGTCCAACTTCCTGACATACTTCCCGTCACTCCACACATTTTCTCATTTTCACCGTTTCTCATTTATTCACCAATTAAATCGAAACTGTTACTTCATTTCGTACTATTTAAAAAAGCTGATTTATTTCACTTTTACAATTTTTTGTTCGTTTGGGCGCGCCCGAAATTTTGTCCGCGGACTTTATACGGCCGTACAGTACGAGAGTATATTGTCGACTGGCACGAAATTTACTGTCTCAATTTCTGAGGTAGCGGGGGAGTCACGTGATTTCACTCTATGTTCTAAAGGTTCTTTGAAGCCATGTTTTACAGGGTTATTAATTTGGATCTACATTCCAAGTGACGTATTCATATGTTCGGCTCTGACGTCATATGTTATGATCTCGTTTTACAAAGTTCAAATGTCATGCGGCTAAAAATAGCTGCTTTGCTTGCGTTCTGCTTCACTGACCTTGACACTAATTCGTTCACACTGCATGCGTTGTTATGATTTTCAAATACAATTCACAATTATTATTTTCCCCAATTTACCCCTGGATAAGCTTAACCCGTCCCGTTACAATACCCCCTCAATGAGAGGTTTTATGCCGAAGCATAAAAATTCTTATTGACACTCTCATACTTCCTAAAGGGATCAGTTTGGATATGTCGCCACAACCCCCTTTATGTTTTATTAAAAATCGTGGTTAACTTACCCCCTGGTCCAGTGACTGTGACCGCATCTGAATGACCTTACTGGACTTCCCTTTCGAGATCCCAACATCGCAAGGCCAGACAGGCACTTGACGCCTCTGCTCTGACGCACCGGCCAGCACAGGACCACCGCCACAGCATCACCAGACACTGAAACATGAAATCAAAATATCAAATAGTGGCCTTGTATAATACCATATCCCTAATTGATCTGGTCCCCCTTAGTTGTGCTGGTTTGCGTTAAGAAGCACTGGGTTTTCTCTTAACCTCTAACATACATTGATGAATACTTAACATAACATGATACATTTTTTTTTTAATTCCGTACTAACATTCTGTATACCCTTCTCTCGTTAACTCTTATCCCAAAATTCAAAATATTTCCCTGATTCCAATCAGAATTTAAATAAACAACTTCCAATTACATCATTACAATTACCTTCCAATATATAATTCACATTTCAAAATGATTACATTCATTATTAAAATTCTTATACAGAATAAAACACAATTAAATCAACTACATCAGAACAAATTATTTACTTAAAAATCGTTAATCATCTTCCTACTACTCCTCAACTCAACCTAAAATCAATTAGTTACATCATAAAATCAACTACACATTGTACATCATTAACATAATTCAATTTAATAAATACTTAATAACTCATTACTAACAATTTAGTAACCTCCTTCTCCATCATTATCTAATATCCCCCCATATTAATCCCTTAACCCCTGATACCCCGCGTTACAAAAGTGTCAGTGACCTCAAGGTATTAGCCCATGTTGATACGACACAGGCTCGCATAAATGAAGCCTCTCCCTTGCAGCATGTAACGTTGCCACCGGCCATCCATCTCTCTATGTCCCCCCATGTCTGGACTGTTGCGCCCAGTGGCTTCCACAAGAACTGAAGTTTATTAGGGTGCAAACTCTGCTTACACCGTTCTTGCTTCGGCGTTATATAAAAATTCAGCATTACTGGTATCCGAGGACAGCAGTAATCCTACTATAATGATTCATACGCCCTTAATACGGTTCTAACACCCCATTCGGTGGTTCCACTGTTCCAAAGTTATGTTGCTTTCCCTGATTTACCCCCTGTTAATTTCTAAATTGTACCAGTTTCATAGGCAACTAACCATGGTCAGCTTACAATAAGTCTGCCCACAACTGGTTGTCATCCAAAACCACGGTCTGGGCTGGTAAGGCCGGGACCGCCTGAAATGTGGGAAATCACATTTAAAACACATTGCATGTCTAAGACGCCTACACTTACATAATACCACATAATAAAACATAATAGACACTCAGAATGAACATTACACATCTCAACTTTAATTTGCATAAAAATTATAAACGTTACACTTTAATTTCTAGTGAACCTTTTAATAATCAACCTTTACTTATTTATCAATCATTATACCATTAAATTCGCCAAAAATACAAATTATTATCAACATTTTATTTATTACCTCATGTCAAATTATTTCAACTATTTCATCAAACACATTTAATTACTTTAACAAAATTCACAAAGTTGAGTATACTTCACCTTGCTACATCATTACATTTAACATCAACACAGAAGTATATACAATCTGCATTATTATCTGTTATTGTTTACCACAAATCATTTCATAATTCAGTCCATTTCAGAACCCCCTACTCACATAATTAAATGTTCATCAACACAAAATGTTTAACCACCATCGTCGAATAATAATCTTGTCTTACGTCTACACAATTCATTTATAATTAAATACATATTGTTATTATGATTATAAGAACCATCATCATTTATTTTATCCCTCGTATCAATATAGTATTCAAAAACATTATTGCATACTATTAATTCAAAAATCCTGTCGACATTTGGTATGGTCAATTCTCCCTTAGTATCATCTGTTACGATTAAATCTTTTATCATTTCTTTAGTATAGTAATCATCTACTACTAGTAACCCTATCTTATATACAGGTAAGTCATCAACATTATTATCACCTCTTGCTGCACTAACCACATCGCAAGGTAAGAATTCAAGATAATCATCAACTCTCTCACTATTTATCCTCTCTCTTAACTCTTTATAACTTCTACTAACCTCAAACAACTCTATCTCCCTTTCTCTCTCAAAATACCTCTCATCATAACACCATTTCACACTTTATCTATCATTCCATGCAGAGGGTACTAAATCATAAAAACACCTCCTGGCTCTTCCAGGAACACCACAAAAACTCAATGAACAATTTGAAGACACATTGTCTTCCACTAAGGGACACTCGCCCTTCAAAAAGAACAGTGAACAATAAACTTCTTGGTTCACAATAAACCCGGAGAAAATTTACCCTCTGCAACCCCCCTCTACCTGTAAACTCTCTTCATACTCTCTCTCTAACTTACAAACACTGATTTCTACCCCTTTACAACACCCTACTCCCATTACTCTCTCACTCTCTCTTACTATCTCTATATTCTCATCATCACTATTAATTTTCACTGTATCACCTTTAAATACCCCGTTTTCAACTATCTTATCACTATCACTTGTTAACTCATTATTACAATTGTTATTATTACTCACCTTGTCTACTGTCACCTGTTTTGCATTTAAACTAACACCATTACTATTATCACTTATATCTCCGTTATTTTCACTTGTATTAACCACATTTCTTACCTTGTCATTTATTTCTTCGTTATTTTTCGTCATTTTATTCCCATCATTATTTTCACCTGTATTGACACCATTGTCGTCTGTTATTTCATTATTTTCGTTTATATTGCACTTACCTGTATTTATTCTCCACACTCCCATCCTCTCAATGCTTTGTTCTAATTCGTTAAATTTAGTTTCAAAATTTTCATTAGTACTATCAAAGCGTTTATTAATTTCTCTGATATTGTTTTTAAATCATTATTTTGCTCTTTTAATTCGTTAAAATTACTCTTTAATTCATTATTCTGTTCTTTCAATTCATTGAATCTACTTTCATTTTTAACGTCTTGTTCTTTGAATTTTTCATTAAAATCACTATTTCTTACCATATTCTCAGACATTGTTTTCATAAGGTTAAATATATCATCCATCGGCAACTCTTTTCCTCTAGTTGTCTTTGGAGTAGACTCTGCTTATACATTACTCATTATTATTGATTCGGTAAAACTACTTTCATTATTTGCCATTTTAATCAATTAATACTTAATCATTGCTTACAATATAAATATGAACAAATAATAACCTCCCCCGCACTTTATATTACTACATAACCTTCATACTTACATTTAATTATATTTCCTTGATTTATCTCAAACAACCATTTTGTCCTCCAAAACAGGCCCACATTTGCATAAATATTATTTATGCAAATATCCCGGGTTTCGGCACCATTGTTACTTTTTATTTTACTTTGATTAAAGAAAATAACATTCACTCTACCTTATTTGTTTGTTTACCTTTCGGACGCTATCTTGCGTTGCTGCCAATTTCTAAAAACCAAATACTTACACAGTTTGTGAAAGCGTATTTTGGAGAGAAAATGGTTGTTGAAATAACCAACTAGTTTTGAAAGAACTAGATCAATATTATTTTATTAAATTATTAATTAAATGCATCTTTCAATTTAAATAACAAACTTGTACATTCCCTTCAATTCCCCTGATACAACCTTTAGCAATTCGCCAGTAACATTAACTATGTAATTACTTATATTCAAAATAAAATTCATTAAGACAGAAAATTGTTTTTCACCCAACGCAAACCAGCGCTCCTTATTTATTATTTAATTTTCAAACACACACGCACGCACGCGCGCGCGCGCACACACACACACACACACACACACACTTTCAAATCTTACATATCTTTGTAACCCCCTTTATGAGCTCATTATATTAGTTTTGAATTTGGAAGAAAATTTGAATAATTTTGGTCGTCCTTTATGGTTACTTATCTGAAAACTTGTCCGAAACAGTCCAACTTCCTGACGTACTTCCCGTCACTCCGGACATTTTCCCACATTTCCGTCACACCGTTTCCCATTTATTCACCAATTAAATCGAAACTGTTACTTCATTTCGTACTATTTAAAAAAGCTGATTTATTTCACTTTTACATTTGTTTGTGTGTTTGAACGCGCCCAAAATTTTGTCCGCGGACTTTATACGGCCATACAGTACAAAAGTATATTGTCGACTGGCACGACATTTACTGTCTCAATTTCTGAGGTAGCAGGGGAGTCAAGTGATTTCACTCTATTGTTCTAAATGTTCTTTGAAGCCATATTTGACAGTGTTATTAATTTGGATCTACATTCCAAGTGTCGTATTCATAGGTTCGGCTCTGACGTCATATGTTGTGATCTTGTTTTACAAAGTTCAAATGTCATGCGGCTAAAAATAGCTGCTTTGCTTGCGTTCTGCTTCACTGACCTTGACACTAATTCGTTCACACTGCATGTGTTGTTATGATTTTCAAATACAATTCACAATTATTATTTTCCCCAATTTACCCCTGGGTAGGCTTAACCCGTCCCGTTACAACAAAGAATTACATTAAAAGCAATAAAATAAATCACTTACCATTACAGGTTAATAGTTCCGTCTTCTATTAATAAACATTTAATATTTATTTTTAATATTTATTAAATATTTAAACCGAGACATTTTAAAATGTAATTTTCCTGATCTTAATTGCTGCAAAGTGGGTTATTAAATCACTATAATCTAAAGATGAAGCAATGTCGTCTTCAGTTGAAAGTATCGTTAGATTTGATACCCTGGCTTGAGATATTGTTGATCGCAGGTATGAGTTGATCAATTCAAGCTTACTAAACGATCTTTCACAAGAAGACCCAGACTCAGGTAAAGTAAGAAAAAATTAAAAAACTATTGCTAGTGTTTTGTAAGCTTCTGATCTCATTAAAGAAATGTATTGTAGCAGTCCCTGAGGTGTCTAGTCTTTTTGTTCTCCGTTAACTACTTTTTCCCTTTTAAATAAAAGTATGATGTCTTTCAAGTCACTGAACAATTCTTCACTATTTAGGTCATGTGGATACAGTTTTGCAAGCACTGTGCACTTAATATTGATTTGGGAAAGCTGTTCCCTAAAATGTATATCCCCATCATTTACGTGTGCCTCAAATTTACAGAAGAACCAAAAGCGTTTTTCTAACTCTTTTATGTTAGAGAAACGGCTTGAAATTTCAACTGACAGTTTGTCCAAATTTCTATTAGAGAACGTTACATATCATGCCGAACGGTTAATGCAGAATCATCTGCATACTCCCCTGCGCTTCCTTCTTATCCTTTTTGTTATACTGACACTCCATTCATTACATACCTGCTCTGCCTTAGTAATGACATTGTCACACAGCTCATTCCTTCAAACTTTTAATTTGTCCATTAGCGTCTCCAGAAGTGTCAATGGTTTATTTATCCAAAGCATAACAAAGTATTTTAACACGTTATGCACAAAGTATATTTTTATACATTAAAAATGTATCCAAGTATTTTAACAAAGCCAGAAAGTTTCCAGGATTTGGATCGTTAGTAATTGACTCTCGATGCCCTATCAGTGCCAGATTTTGTTGTGCAAGAGTTTGTAATCCGGCAACGACCCGTTTTAGGATTTCTTTCCATGTCTTAAGTGTTTTACTCATTTGTTACTGAAGTAGATCATCAATAAGTCCCCCTTTGTTTAAAGAACGTTCCAATTCCTTCCATTCAAAAAATGCAGAGCGATGAGCAGGACTATTTTCATGATCCCAAATACTGGAATTTAACTTTCGCCACGACGAAAACCCATTTTATACTATTGAAGTGGCTTCTTTGATATTTTTTTTTTGCAAGTGCAACAAAAGGAAAATAGAGATTTTTTAGTTGGAGAGAAACGCATACAAATGCGATTTATGTTTTCGCCACTTTGCAAGGCTTTATCAAACCAGTACTTGTTTAAACACCGTCCAACTTCATCTTCAGGAAAATGGCTGTCCTTGTTTTGCAACTACCATGTTCCTCTATTCACCATAATATCTCGGAAGGATTGAGATATCTTGCTTGGCCAAGCTCCCATATCTTGTAGAGGAGCACCAGGAACACGGTCTACATTGTTGCTAGTAATGTTCTGTCCTTCATCGCCTGTAATTTCAAGACTGTACGGTCGAAAATTATCCATGGTACTAGAACCAACTGAATCTTGTAACTGTACTTTGACACTTTCACAGTTTGAAGTATTTACGTCGTTAACTTTACTGTATTTATCAACAGCCTTGTCGCTAATAACATTCAATTTATGATCGCAAGTTGATTCCTTGTTAATTGTAATATATTGACACTCAGGGTTCGATTTTCCTTGAATAAAAGACTGCATAAACTCTTTGGAACTTGTAGTTTTTAACCTTGTATTAAGAAAATCTTATATTCCTGTATCAAAGTCATTCCTATTTCTTTATTCATATAAAAGAAACAAGTTGTTTGTATTTTTATAAACTGAAAACAATTTTTTCAAGTCTCTGCTCATTTTGCTGCCTTCCTGGCTATGCCACCCGGGGCGGCTGCCCACTTGGCCCCCCCTAGCTACGCCTCTGCAATTAATTACTGCATTAATTCAATAGTGTTACAGTAAACTTTAGCGTACACATTTATTTTTTATGCCTAAAACATACTAGGAGTGTCACTGACACAAATGGGCGTAGCCTTTGATATTCATAATAATCTATTTACCAATATTTTTACAATCAACCGTTTTTGATCTGTTAGATAAATAGAATCGTAATAATTTATTTATCAATATTCTTACAATCAACAAAATATATACACTTTTATGATACACTACACACTTTTTATTGAATACACTACATTATAGTACAATATACTATAACAGGAAAAGGTGTAAAGGGTTTTTTTAATAATAACACTTCTTATCATATTGAATATGGAAAATCATTTAAATTTTTATTAAATAAAAATTTCAAAATACAAATTAAAATTCATCAGTATTATTAGCATAATGTGTTTTCCTCTTTCATGTGTGCTCAGCATACACATAATTATTGTAACTATACAAATATCCTTAACCTAAATATTCATAAATTTTAAACACAAATGTACATTTACATGTAAACATAAACATGAATAAATGTGACGTGACATGAAGTTTATATGATGTAAAATATGCTCTCGACTTGCTCAGATATTCTTTTAAAAATATGCATTTATTTTAAATCATTTCTTTTAATCAGTACGTTGCTTTGTGTACGTAAATATCAATCAAATATCAAAGAATTATCAATCGACTATCAAAGTAATAAAATATTATAATACTGAAAAATAATTAAAATTTTGCAAGTTATGTTATGACGTCATTATTACTTTATAAATGACTCTATGTGTTACTGCAAGTACTGTTATTTGTATCATTTTAATAATTATAAAAATTGTACATTCTCTTACTCTAATTTAACAATATACTCTAATTTAACAATATAAAATTTACAATTATTAATATTTACAAAAATTAGTAGGCTATATAGAGTCTCTTATAGTCTCTTTTTATTTTTTTTTATATTCTTTCTTTTTAATGTGTTCATGAACCATGTTGACGAGTAATATGGTTTTGTGTCACCTTATTATTGATGAGGTGATACTCTGGTACTCCTCATTATGATCTTGAGTCTTGTGTCCTTGTACAGCGTTGATCCTCCATTGTCCTCTGGTCCTCCTGGAATCCGTCATCTGATCCTCCTGGTCCAGTCCTGATGACTCCTCTATACCACTGGGGTATCGACCTTGGACCTAATCCTTCTAATTTTTTCACTCTTGAAAGAGCAACATACGTTAATCCAACCTGAAATTCATTGTCTCCTAAATTAACAATTGCCTTATCTAATGTTATCCCTTGCGATCTATGTATACTGACAGCATATGCTAACATTAACGGAAATTGTTTGCGAATACAAGAAATTTCATTTTTCTTAAAGGATGCAACTACTGGTACAATGGGTATTGAATTCTCATACAGAACTGGTCCTGTATATTTTTCGAAAGATACAAGTATACATATGGGGATGTGATCATTATAATTTTCGCATTCAACTGCCGGGTCATAAATAATATCAGTTACTGTCCCAACTGAACCGTTGGCTGGTCCTTTTGTGACCCAAGGATTTCTTCTAAGGATAACTCGAGCACCTTTACATAAACGTAATTGGGCAAATAACCCCTGAGCATCATCAGATTTTGCTAGAGAGGCTTCTGGGCAATTATGGATTGCTTTGATTAGAGCCACGGGTTGTTTATTGCTTTCTAGTTTTTCATAATTAAAGCGTTCGATTTCAGCAATTTTCGACATTACACAGACATCTTTGAAATTGTCCCCGATATTGTTTACATAAAATCTTTTAGATAAGAGCTGATAATCTTGTTCAGTGATTGTTCCATTTGCAACTCTATTTAAAGTATCTCTGAAATTTTTTTGATCATCACCTTGCTGTCTCATAATCTCCGTTAAAAAGAAAACTTTTTTGAACTGTTTATATGAAAGATTCGATTGAATGGTCTGAACATTATTACCAATATTGTAAAGACTCTTGTCACAAACCGGCGGAAGTTGGGACCAATCACCAACTAAATACACACAGAGGCCACCAAAAGGAACAGCTAAAGAACGCTGCTTTGCTTGTTTGAGTCGCATATCCACTTTGAAAAACAAATTCAAACCCATCATACTTGCTTCATCAATAATAACGAACCTCACATCTTTTAATTCTTCTTCAAAATCAAGTTTGGATTCACCTTCTAAAGTTCCTCCCCTTTTCTTTGAAGTATTTATTCTTAGAGCTGAATGAATAGAGAGAGATATAGAGAGAGGGGGGATAAAGAGAGAGGGAAGGAGGAGAGGTTGTGAGAATGAGAGGTAGAGGGAGAATGGAAGAGAGGGTGGGTGTGATTGTGGACATGTACATAAATTTATAATATTCTATAGTACTCCGGACTATAATTTACAACAATATGATTACAATTATTATCCAAGTTTACTTGTTAGAAAAATTTACCATAAACTTGTGTTTGTAACATTATGTCAGCTATCGGAGGTAAGGTCAGATAAGTTATATGTTAATGTTTTTAATTTGTAAATTATATGTAATTTATGTTTTTAAATTATGATTGTTTTTAATACCAGTAGTGAGTGAAACATGTTAAAAATAACTTTCAATAATTACCGAGTTGAACATCCCTCAATCTGTTTTTAGTTATAATATATTTTACTACGCTATATGTTGACTGCTATATGTATAAACGTTTTCTGTACCAATCTAATATCTAATTGTTGATTATTGCTTTTATAATTAATTAAAAATATCATTACATACAGCAATTTAAATTGTAGTAGTGTATAAATTAAGTTCTGTGATATTATAATATTCTCGTTTTCTTAAAGAAAACATTTGAAGACAATAAACATTAATAATTTAAATAGAATTTGGATTAAAATTTACCTGAATTGTCATTCGTTGCAATATGTAACAGAAAATTGCAGTGCATCAGCGACTAAATAGATTCTCTTCTAAAAATTGACACTTGTTCAACACTTAAGTCAAATTCGTACATCTGGCTACACCATAGAACAATGCTCTACTACTGTTTGAATAAAACACGTAGCCACACACGCACACGTGCCGGCATTTGTGATACAGCAAAATCTTATCTTATTGGGCGACAGCCAGTGATATCTCTATCTCTCTTCCTCTCACACGTTGAAGCAAAGATTTTTTTAAAAATCGTAATATCTTTTGAACCAAATAATTTAGAGAAATAAAAATTTAATAATGCACTCTGCAATACAGTCCAGATTTTATGTATTCAATATGCACGCAAAATTTTATAACATTCGGTTGAGCAGTTTCGGAGGAGTTCACCGCTGAAGTTGTGGATCGAGTCGCGGATAGAGGGCTATGCCTGATTTCGCTACGCTCATCAGGCTCCACCCAATTATAAGTTTATAGGTTATTAATATTTTTCAAAACTGCTATATCCCTGCCTACTGCGGGCTGGATATGGCCCACGTGCTATAGGTTGAAGACCCCTGGTCTCAACCATTAATTGATACATTTTATAAATCTCAGGTAATGCAGAATCAATCTGAAAATATATATAAGGCAAAATAAAATACACTTGGAGCGGTGTGTTCTAGAGCTTATTATGTTGGGAGAGAATGGCATCCTAGAATATAAGATAACAATAATAGTTGAACATAAAAAGTATTGTGGGAGGGCCACATAGGTGGGAATAGCAATCAAGAAACAATCAAGCATAAAAAATAATTTGCAATTACATATAATAGCAAACAATATATAATTTAAAATTAAAGAAAAATGCTAAGGTTTCACAGGGGTATGCCCCCCCCCCCCAGCCTCATGCAAGAACTGTTGCCACTGATTTAGAAACAAAATTAAGATTTATTATTCTCTTTTGTTATATATAATTACTGCAAGATATTTTGAAGTGAGGGTTATCATGCAGCAGCGTGTGTGCGTGCATGCATGTCTTTAATGGCGATGCTTATATTGTTTTTATGTCATTATGTGGGCATTGTAAGTATTTACTACTTCAGTGAATAAATAAATATTTCTGTTCAAATTATTTGAAAATTTTTTGAGTTTTCAGGTTATTTTACTGTAGATCCTCCTGCCATTTTGCACATCATGTGTAGTGAATATAGTCTAAACCTTGTATTCTGAACATAAATACTGTTGCATGTGATTATCTGAAAGTAGTTCCATAAACCAAAATTTATGTAACAAAATGCTATGAATCAGAGTGCTAATTTTTGTTGTTTGAATGTTGTGTATAAAATTGTGTAATCAAGAGCTTTGCAGATACTCAAAATATATTCTTGTTTTAAAACTGTAGATGAGGAGCCGGTTCTTGATGGATCTCCACAGGTACTAATAAGCCGCTTTCTTCCAACACTGCAGGATCTGATATGTTTTGTAAAGCGGTGTGGACAAGTACTACTTCAAATAGTTCAGCAGATGGCTGCATTCTATTCTTATCCTTGGGAGAAACCCAAACAGTTAGATGCAACTGATGTCCATTTACAGGTGAGTTTTTGTGTTACATTTAGAAACATGCTCAGTTTGAATTGTTCTTACCTGTGTCTCATGTCTATACTACTGTTATAAAGAGGTAAATTGTGTTTGTTTGTTTCATTGTCCAGGTTAATATTAGAAACTACTGATCCAATTTTAAAATTCTGTTACCACCGTGTTTCTTAAAATTTGAAGATGGTTGTAGATATAAATTTGGACTGGTAACTTTAAGAGTTTTCAAGAACAGAGCCTTAAAACAGTTCATGAGCCATAAAACATCTTTGTTAATTTGCAAGCAGTGAAATTTTTGGCATGCAACAAACTTTTGTTCTAAAAGAGATACTTAGTCTCCATGAGTGAAATTTAGAGAAAATTCCAAATTTCATTTGGTTTTTGTTTCACTAAAATCCTCCTTTTCGTTTTTGAGATATTGCCAGTTTTATAAAAAATTGTGTATGCGCACAATGGTGTTAGTAACATTCCTAATTTTCTTAAACAGCAATTTTCTTTGCTATTGTTACTGCAACATTTCATTTCATGCTACTATTTTTACAGACTTGTTAAAATCTGTACCTGACAATTATCAGATTTTGTGTATTCTATTCTACTTCTCTATATTACCTCTTTTCTTTGTACATCTTGAATATCTCTATTTTGTCTTTTTAGTACATGAAGTGGTAGCTTTTATCTTGTAAATGTTCAAGGAGACATTATATCTGGTATAGTTCTTAAGTTTGGCACGTTAATTAATATTCCAAGTTTTCAACAATTTTGCATTGCCCCTTGCACCACCATTTTGGAAAAATGGGACAAAAAATCTTTTTTCTCAGATCATTACTTTCCAAGATACGCCTAGGTGAAAATGTTTCCTATGACTTTTCAAAATTTTGCACTTAACCTTTTATGATTTTAATCAATAATTGTTTGTTTTTACTCTTTTCCATACCACTGTGGAGGTAGAATAGAAGGCACATTTTTAAAAATGTGGTTTCCCCTGTAGGTCTAATCCACAATGCACTGTTTCAAGGAAGTCCTCAGTGTCTCAGTCTTTTTGATCTTCTAGATGGAACCAGGTTGATTGAAATCAATATCTTGTTGAGAATTTTCCTCATCCTTGGTCTCATCCTCCTTGTCATTATCATTAATTTCTGTAGTGAGAAATTGATTAATATCAATAGTTTCCTCGTCTTCATTTTCAAAGTCTGATAAAACTTCTGGAACATTTTCACATGATACTCCATTACAAAAATCATATAAAACAGTGCACATCATTATCATTTTTCTACATCTGCCTGTTTGACCACGCCTTTTTTTTACATTTGAGATAAATTTTTACTTTCACAAGATGAATTTTAGTAGTGCTTCAGGAGTGGGGTCTTTTATAGTTGTTATTTGAGTAAGGCAAATTTTACTTTTTCCTATCTCCATTCTTGTGCATTTTTTCGGCCTACTATACCATGATTGAACTTGATGGTGGGTCTGAAGTGACTGGTATTGTGTAGCATTGCATCACATTTTGATGATTCCTTACCAATGCTGTCAAAAGAACTAGAAGATCTATATCTTCCCCTACAACAAAAACAGAATCATATGATGAGGGCTTACGGATCGCTGTCAGTAACAATAAAGTATCAGCATCTTCGTTGACCTGCATCTCTTCTAACTTGGACTCATTGAATTTTTCCTGTTGCATGGAAATCAGACAGATTTTATTTATTTACTTTATTTGACAAAAATTTTTCTTGTTAAACTGTGGCTATCGTGGACTCATCGAAGTGTATCTCATTAGGGTTTAGCTTTCTTGATCATCAAAGTCTTTCTGTACTCTTGGTGCTCTTGCTCGCTGCATTACTTGGATACCCATCGAAAACAATGATTGCATTGGTGCCATAGCGCCTTTATACATACTCAATATAATTAGTGTAGGTCGATGCAAGAGATTCATTTCAATGCCATACAGCTCAATGAAGAAAATATTCCCGTCTATAATGTACTGTATATTCATGTGTATAATGGGCCCTCGTGTATAACACACACCCCCATTTTATTGGAATATTTCACAGAAAAAAGTAATTTGTGTCTAAGGCACAACTGTGTTTGTGATTAGAAGAAACAGTTGAAAAAATGTATTAGGGCATAGAAAAATATATATTGTTTGAATATTAAATATACTGTGCAGAACAAGTGTTTTATACAAAATAATAAAAAAATGCACGGACCATGCCTATTTATTTGTAAACACAAACAGCAGTATTAAAATCATATAAAATTTAAAACAACTTAAAACTTTCACAAGTCATAGTTTTTGTGTAGTTTGTTATGTTTTTAGTTTTTCACTAGCACATAACAATTGCATTTATTAATATTCTTTGTCTGTTTCTGAAGAAGACAGAATTACATTACTCTCCTCTTCTGATGTACTGTCATCCCACAGCGCACAATCTTTAGTACCAACCAGCTTGTTTGAAATACCACATTTCTTAAAGCTTCTTATAACTGTGTCACATTTTACTGTTTTCCAGGCATTTATGATCCATTCTATTATGACTGAAACTATAGGTCTTTTCGATTTTCCAGATGGTGTGTATTTATGGTCACCATCACACATCCTTTGTGTATAAAGGTTTCTAATAAAAGTGTCCTTATAAGGTTTACTAACAGACACAGATAAAGGCTGAATTACAGATGCTAATTACCAGGAATGAAAACTGTTTTTCATTCTTGAAACCTTGCTTTTACTTGGTCCGTCAAATGAACTTTGAAGCTGTCCAAAACTAACAAGTTTCTCTTCTTTAAAAGAGTATCTGGCTTCAGTTCTAAACTCTATAAAACCAGTCTAAAACAAGTTTGTCTTCCATCCACCCTTTCTACTGGACATGAACAATTACACTGTGTGGAAATTTTTCTTTAGGCAAAGTTTTTGCTTTAGAAATACATATGCAGGTAATTTGTGTCTGTTGACTGTAATCAAATGCATAACTGTGCACCTTTGTTCGTCATATCCAGTTAGTCTAACTGGCACAAATTTTGCTCCTTTTCACCAATACTTATGGTCATTGGTACATCTCAAAAGATAAGACACTGGTCTGCACTCCCAATTCAAGACAAATCAAAAGTTTTGCATGTCTCAATTGTGCAATAGGATGAAACTCAATAATTTTCTTTTTGCACTCTCAAGATATCTGTTAAGCCTAAGTAGTTCTCCGAATTGAAAAACTATGTCTATAAAGAAACTGCACACACCAACCAAGACTGGCACGAAATTGCGTATTGTCTATTCCAAGACGTTGAGTGATTTTCCTAGTTTGAATCTGTACCATTTCAGTACTAACAGGAAAAACCACACTCCTTTTATCTTTTATAAACTCGATTAGGTGCTTTTCTACTTCTGTAAACTTTGCTTTTTTATTATGGAAAAACGCTGATCATGAGTAGTAACACATAATTTTTATTTTTGTTTTTCCTCCGCTGAACATTAGATTCTGTTACATCAGATTTATGTAATATGGCATGATTACCATTTTCTTTTGTGAATTTTGTTATGGATAATTTAACTGAGCCATATAGGATAAGCAAAATGTTCTTCAGCTCATTATGAATATACAGTTTGTTTTTTCACAACACGCACGATATTGGCAATGAACTAGAGACTAAAGACGACAAACAAGTACAGTAAAAGAATGCTACAACAAAGTACTGTTTTAAGTCTACGATGTGAACAGATAATTGGCAGAGAAGGGGTGAAAACTGCTACCCAAATTACTGGTAACTTTCACTTTACTATTACTGGATTCAAACCTGCTAGTTTAAAGAGCCATTGTCAGCTCTGCGGTGCGCAGTATGACTGTACATGTGTAGATCTACAATTATATTATTCGTGCATAATGCGCACTCATATTTTTGGGAAGAAAACATGGGGAAAAAGTGCGCATTATACATGAGAAAATATGGTACATGAGTTTCCAAGTTGAATGTCATCCACAATAGACAAGAAAGCTTTAGAAAGGGAAGATTTTGTGCCTTTTTGAGTCTGTTCCTCGTAAAATGGTGGCAGAGGATATGGAACAAGCTCATATCGAAAATATTCCTGCACTCTTTGTCTGATTGATTGGTGATGCACGTTCTCTGAAGTAAGCATTGTGGATCAACACGAATTACATTGTCATTGACGTAGATACTGCTGGTGATAGCCTCCAAGGGAATAACTTTATTTTTGAAATTCCAAGAAGACCGATCTTACGAGACATATGACAGTTAATATTGTTAGTTCCAACAGCGCCAGTACCTAGAGACATCAAGTCATCCATTCTCGGAAAAGGAGAATGTAAAGAGAACCATAAAATCAATTTCTTAAAATCTTCATTGTTACATGTGAATTCCTTATCTCCACGTGCTGCTCTGTTGTTTCCATGGATATTCCTATAAATATTCCAACTTCATCACATAGATTATGCAAATACACCATTCCCAAAGTCCACATGGTCAGAACACTATCAGTTATCAAGTGTTCATAAGTGAGACCACCGAGGGTTTCATCAATCTCATTAATGTTTACTCATTTGTCATGTTGGACCAAATGAACGAAATTCCAGACCAGAACTTATCAGACCACCTGATAGTGAAGCATCCTTTTTGTGAAAAGTGTCATATTCCAGTGGGTTCATTTTATCTTCCAAATGAAGCATATCCTGTTGATACAGATGGCAACATTTTGCATAGAAAAAATGACTGCTTGCATGAAAATAAGGTAGCATTTTTTTATATGGTGTCCAAGTGAAATTGCCAACAGCCCATTTGCGCTGCTTCTATAACCTGTTTGATAAGAGTTACCATGCGAAAGTATAGTATCCAGAGTTTTGCCATAGGTCCTCTGTCCTCCAAAACTAGAAGGCTTTTTATAAACTTTTCAAAAACAATATTGTAAGTATCATCCACTTCTGCTCTTAGAATTAGTGACCGGTTGCTATTGTTAAGTATTAATTCCATAGTATAACAATCTTCTGCGGTGAATTCGATCTTTCTAATATGATGTGTGCCAACGCAAGATGAGTTAAGATATGAGCTCTGATGACACGAGCACTGGCATGGCCTGTCAACATTTTTTTGATGGAATTCTTAAAATAATTTATGAATAACAATTGTTTAACAATGGTTTTTTAATTGTTTAAATAAAATGAAGCAAATGCCTCATAGGTAAAGTTTTTGTACAGTCAATTCTGCACATTTTATAAAAAAGATAGTTACAATAATTTTATGATATAAACACAATATTTTAAAAAAGTGAAAAAATACTCTCATTTGCCCCTTGTATCTTGGAAAGTATTGATCTGAGAGAAAAAAGTTTAATACAAAAAATGAAGAGAATTTTATGCTATATATTTTTTATAATCTGTTTTTTTTTTAATGTAACTTTTAAATTGAAACAAGGTATTTGCTAAAAAAATTGTCTCATTTTACCAATATGGCAGCGCAAGCGGTAACACATCAAGGTCGAAAACTTGACATATTAAATAATATGTCAAACTTAGGAACTGTGTGAAGTATAATTGCCGTGTTTTATAACGTTTTAAATAATTAATTAAATGATCTCAAACTTCCACTTACCTTTTATTTGTCAACTCTCTGGCCAGATCGTCTAGTGGTGTAACCCTATTTCGTATAGCGAATTTACCAGCACAGAAAATGAAATTAGGTACTTGAAATGATTATTCTAACACATATATATCAAGTGAAATAATGTAATGGATTTATTCTTTTTAATACATTTCTTTATATTCCCTCTTTTCAAATTTCTTACTTTCCATCTTTATTTTTTCTTTGAACAATTACTGATACTAATGTTACATCGGAAATGTAATATAATTTTCCTACTCCAGTTAGCTTAAATATTTCTTTCTTATATATATAGATAAGACAGCCCAGTATCTGCACATTCTCTCATTCACACACATACCATATTTAATTATGCACTTTTTATTTAAATTCTCATAATTAATCTGTTTGATATACGGTTACGTGGTATCGGTGTCCCTGCAGGTCACTTGTTGATCTCCACAAATTTTGTTCACTTTTGTCCGAATATTTCTCACTGTTAATTTTGAGTACTAACGATTTATTACAGTTTCACTATTGTATCACATTATTTCTCCAACCTTTTATTTTTTGCGTCACCAAATTGTAATTGTTCGTACCTCTAATTCATTTTAGGTTATTGTTAAACTGAACTCACACGTTTTGTATAACTCCGTGTTTTGTTATTCAATCACGTTATAAAATTTTGAAAGTATAAAATAAAGTTTTAGGCTGACGAGTCTATGTGTTAATGCCCGGCCGGGGATAGGTTTCTCAGTAGACTGCGGAGTTTTTTGCGCACACACAGTGAAAGAATTTCTTAATACGTGACCAAACTCTGGGAAAGTTGGCCGTCCGAGTGCGCGGTTGAAAGCGCGGGCGCTCTCTCTTTGCAATCTGCACATATCAATGCCAATTCGCACCCGTCTCGACGCTACAGTCTATTCACCGTAATTTCTTAGTTGCAAATACGAGGTGTGTCCGGAAAGTAAAGATACAAAGGTCGTAATTGGTCTAAAAATATTTATTTACAAATCATTAACTGACAGTTACGTAAATACATATATCTTTATTTCCCTACATAATTACCGTCATTATCCAAGCACCTATTAAGTCTGGGAACCAGCTTTTGTATCCCCGTGTCATAGAAGTCTGCCGCCAACCATTTGAACTATGTCATGACCTCTTCTTTTACCTCGCCATCGTTATCGAACTTTTTTCCGGCCAGATATTGTTTCAGGTGAAGGAACAAGTGAAAATCACTGGGCGCGAGGTCCGGGCTATGCGGCGGGTGATCCAAAACATCGCATTTCCAACTGCACGCGTGACCTCTGCGCTGCTCGGCAGTTGGAAATGCGATGTTTTGGATCACCCGCCGCATAGCCCGGACCTCGCGCCCAGTGATTTTCACTTGTTCCTTCACCTGAAACAATATCTGGCCAGAAAAAAGTTCGATAACGATGACGAGGTAAAAGAAGAGGTCATGACATAGTTCAAATGGTTGGCGGCAGACTTCTATGACACGGGGATACAAAAGCTGGTTCCCAGACTTAATAGGTGCTTGGATAATGACGGTAATTATGTAGGGAAATAAAGATATATGTATTTACGTAACTGTCAGTTAATGATTTGTAAATAAATATTTTTAGACCAATTACGACCTTTGTATCTTTACTTTCCGGACACGCCTCGTAATATTGAAAAGATTTCACGTACAAAACTCCATCGGTCTGTACCGTTACAAACTCTCATTGCTAAACCCTAAGAGGATCGGTGAGGATATGGCGCCAACAACCCCCCTTTAATTCTTAACACTTCATGGGTAAACTACCCCCCTAGCTTGGCGACTATGGCTGCACCTGCACGAGATTACTGGACTTCTCTGTGCGAGATCCAACACCATAAAATCGGGCAGGTACTCACCATAGTACCACCTAACCTTGTATCATTCCGTCAAAAAATCAAAACCTGGCCTTATACCATACCAGATCCTCAACCGATATGTTCCCCCTTTACATTCATACTGGGTTGCCTTTAGCAAAATACTGGGTGCATACACATTTTCATTATCGACTACATACTACCTCCATTTATATTAAAATAAACTTCACAAGCATTCTGTAATTGCTTCTACGCAAAGTAATTCTCCCTTTCCAAACAACAAAATTTTGTCTGATATTATTTCAAATTAAATTCAATTAATTAAATTTTATTCCACTAGTGAAAATAATCTAGGTCTATTATCAAAACCCACATCCACGTTAGTCTACTTTATTTCTTTCCATTCCTTAATTTCATTGCAAATTTTAAATTTTTTCAAAATTGTCCAAAATCTTTCAAATACATTTACTTTATTCTTCTTATATTACTCACACTTATAATAAACAAATAAACAATACAATAATAAACAAATTTATTATAATAAACAACCTACTTCTACCATAAATTCAAAAATAGCTACACTTGATTACAAAGATAACATAAGATATACATCATGAATCAGCTGACCTCTTTTCTACTGATAGTGAACCTCAAAATTTAACATAAACTTCTTTACTGCGTTTTTTTTTTTTTTTTTTAATCTAATTTCCAAAAAGAATTATCTTGTTATTAAAATTTATTATTCTCTCCTTTACTTATATAAAAAAACTACAAATCAATTATGAGGCCTATATAACATATCTAACCCCAATCATCAGCTGATCTCTCTGGGTCAGGTGAATGACCTTACCTTAGATACACTTCAAAATTATACAATGTAAAATACATGACATATGTTTATAATACGTACACTCTAACATAGTAAAATAATGGCACAATAAAACATAATAAACAAAATCTGATAAGCATTTTCTACACTTGAAATAGTCTTTCCAGAATCAGTAAAGTCCTTTATGAAATTATTACACAGAGTATAACACATTTCAATCACTTACGTCTAAACAGACTATCTACTACAGTATTACTTCTTGAATCAAAATAAAATCATTTAGTTAGCTCGTCAGCTAGTCAGTATCATTACGTCTCAAATTTTAGTTCGTTACTCCCCTGAGTAACACCCCTTACCACACACTCTATGGCCCCCCTGGACTGTGGCGTCCAGTTGCGTCCACAAGGACTGAATTTGAGGAGGAATTTTGGTATCTCCTGTCCTTGCTTCGGCCTTACATGTTTAAAATTATCAGATATCATAATATCTGGAAGTTACATATTTAAAACCTTAATGCGGGTCTATCACCTTTTTTACTGTTCCTACGCGAACAGAGTGATAGCCGCTGTTCCATAATTTGGTGATTCCCCTGAATTACCCCCCTTTAAATTTCTAAATTTACCTTTACAACGATAACAGCTATGGCCAGTTAAGGCAGAACGTGACGCAGTGAGCCCCGACCATAGCTGTCAAAGCTAAACCAATTCCACGGTCAGGGTTCGGTGAGGCCGTGACCGCCCGAAAAGTGGGGAATCACAAGTATAAAAAATATTGTTTATGATATAGCTACATTTAAAATTTACAATTTACATTACATGAAATTGGTTACGTGCTCTAGCACCATTCATTTGCTTTCTTAACTTTCCTACTTTGACTTTTATTAACATAAAATAGTGAGTACAACAAAACATTTACTTATTCCCGTAAATTACTCTATTCCTACTTACATAGGCTATCATCAACTGACGATTGAATTTTAATTACATTTAATAAAATAATTGACCATTTAATAAAAAGGATTCACTCTCTCACTCCATTAAAATAAACATTTAATCTGCATCTGAATAAAATTACAAACATTTCAATTTTAGGTTTAGTTTCAAACTCCATAAACTTTGTCTTGTTACATTTTATTATTACAAGTCAATTATGAACTTCTATTAATTATTTTCATTATCAATTGGTTTGGGTGACTCTTAATTATTCATAATAATTTAATTCACAAATGGGTGATTAAATATAACCTCAACCCCCTTCTGACTCTAACACTTGCTAACAGATTTACATAGTCTGACACCACTCTTGCAAAATATTTATCAATAATTCTCTAACTCCATTCACATCATTCTATCCTTGTAACAAAATACCTTATACCTCCTTTGTACTTAGGATGTGTGTTCCCTCCCTCCGCAATTCCATTCATAACCGTTTGCCTCTCCACCAAATATCGGCAAGCACTCTACTAAAACCCTCTACTACCCGCCACAACGCCTGTCGTTGAGGACTCCTTATCACACCACCCACCTTTACAAAATTCTACCATCTATGTATTACCTAAATATACCACTCTCATTGCTCTACATATAATCACTCTCTCTACCGTGTCACTATTAATACTCTGTTCTCTATATTACTTTTATTCCCAAACATTTTATTCTGTTTAACACCTGTTTAAACTTAACTCTGACCAACTTAAATGCCTTATTGAAATAATTATTAACCCAAACTCCAACTTTTATAACATTTTTCATTGAATTGCTCTTTGAGAATTACACTAGAAAATTTATAACTACCTAAAATTAATTTCATTATTTAATTTGAACTTTTGAAACTCATTGAAATTTATTATTCAACCATTAAAACATTTTACTTTGTTTACTTGTATTATAAAATTCATACTTACAGTACATCACTCATAACACATGATTCCTGTTATTGACACAAAATTATTTACAATTCATCACCAAATCATGTACACATCTCCATGTACCTTCTGAAACATTTTAATAATCATGATTCCATAACTAAACACATTTTACATTTCTTCATTTACTAATTATTACGAAGTTCAGATCCCAGAAAAATTCTTTAAGTTCATTAGCAAAATTCAACTATACAACATATCAAATTAATTAATAATTCATCTCAACTTATTTTAATTCCATCAATTAATTAAAACACAACATTCCTTTAATTACCTTCTTCCAAAACAATTACAATTCATTTATTATCACCTTCGTAATCATTTATTTAATCTGACAAAATATTATTATTATTATTATTATTATTATTAAATTACTTTCAGCTACACACACATATTGTTTACATAAAACATTTTACAATACAAACACAATCAATTTCACTATAAATTTATTTACAATTCTTCATCATTATTTTTATGTTTACCACACCTCATCTCCTAAGTTAGCAATGTCATAACCATAAACTAAAGTATTTAAAATGTCCATTCTCTTATTTTTATTTTAGCCACCGTCATCATATATGAGTCTTACTTTTATATAATAATTATCATCCATACTCACACTCGTTACACTATTATTTTTATTGTAATGACCATTATCAACATAGTATTTAACACCATTATTACCTATTAATTCATAAAACCCGTCTACATTGGTAATTTCAGTTCTGTCTCTGTCAGTATTTTTGTTCAACATAAGGTAAGTTACTTTATCATCTTATTCCTCCACTACATTCATTACAACATCAGGTAAGTGTTTATCATTTACAACAGTATCATCAAAATATTCATCTATCTCTATTTCACAATGTAAGTCACTTTTTTCACCTCTCTCAATATCTAAAACCTGCACTAACATTTCATAACCTCTATTAACCTCAAAAATCTCTATTTCTCTCTTTCTCTTTCTCTCATCACAATACCTCTCATAACCCCACTGACCTATTTCACACTACGCAAAGGGCCACACAAAATACTTATTACCTCTCATGGCTTTAGCAGATAAATCACAAAAACTAAGGGACCAATTTGAGACATCATGTCTCCCACACAATCACCGGAGGAAACTCTGTCCTCATAAAAACACTGTGAAAACCCTGTTTCACCATATACTTGGGGAAAATCTGCCCTTTGCCCACCTAACTTTTCTTCACACGCACTCCCCATTTCATCCACACTTTCTCTGCTCACCACTTTACTCTCTAACACCACGTTTTGAATTACACCACTGTTATCACTCATTAACTCATTGTTATAATTATCGTTATTACTCACCTTGTCTACTGCCACCTGTTTTGCATCTAAATTAATACCATTACCATTAATACATATATTTCCGTCACTTTCGTTTGTGTTCTTACCTGTATTTATTCCCCACACTCCCATTCTCTCAATATTCTGTTCTAATTTGCTAATGTTATTGGTAAATATCTCATTGGTTTTCTCCACATGTTTATTGATTTCTTTAATATCGTTTTTTAATTCGTTATTTTGCTTTTTTAATTCATTGAAATTTCCTTCACATTTTAATTTTTGTTCATGTAATTCGCTTCTTAACTCATCAAATTTGTTATTCTGTACTTCGAAACTACTCTTTATTTCTTTAATTTCATTATTCAATTTATCAAATTTATTATCGTACTTTTCGTCATTGGCATCAAAACGTTTACTCATAAAATTAAATAGGTCATTCATTGACAACTCTTTTTCTTTAGTATTTGTTTTTATCACTACAGGAGTACAGGTGATTTTACTTCTGCATTATTTATTATAATTGATTCGGTTAAGTCAGTGTTAGTTACTGCTTGACTGCTCAAGTCAGCTGTTGGCATTGGCTGGCTTAATTCACTCACACTCGATGACGGGTCCATTGACCCAAGGCCACTCTCATTCATAACTGAGTCTATCAGATTAATTTCTTTTTCTTTATCAGACATTTTATACTGTTCTATTAAATACTTTGTCACAGGACAAATGGCGCCAATCGTACACACTATAGTTTTTTAGGCCCTTAAAAGGACCGTTTGTCGGGTACGCTAAATCATTTGCGTACGCTGCCCGAGCCGCGCTGTGATGTTCGGCGGCTGCGTCCGCTGTTCCGGGCGTGCTGCGGTTCTCTTCTTTCGGCAGCGGTATGTAGAGCCCGCTGCTGTCCCAGTCGATGTCCATCACTGCTTCTCCTGCGTTCTCCATTCTTCCTTCTTCCTTTTCTTCCAGCTGGCTTGACGACGTCCAATGGAGTGCGCCAAAAATTTTTAGCGGCGCTGTTTTTATGCCCTGACAGGTCGTATGCCACGAACCTATCAGAGTGCCGCTGGTCCCTGGTTGGCTCGCCTCGAGCACGTTAGATGGTCACGTTGAGGCCAATCAAGCTGCTGCCGATCCTTGATTGGGTCGCCTCGCCTTCTCGTGTCACGTCTCGGCTGGCGCCGAGAGCAGATCTTCGCCTCGCTATGTCACAACTCCCCCGGGTCTTGAATGCTCTCCGGTGGCCAGCCCATTGTTCTTCTCCGGCGGGTTTGAGCCGTTGGCGGTGAACCTTGTATGGACGTCCGTCCTTCTCCACCGTGTAAATCTGCCCGCCGAGGGTTGCGGCAACGCTAAAGGGACCTTCCCAGGCTGGCTCCCATCCAGGGTACCTCCGTCCTTTGGCTGGTCCGGCGTGGCTCTTGACGTACACCAGCTGCCCTACGGCCAGTGTAGGGTCCTGTGTCCTCCGTTCCGGATACCGCCGCCGCTGATACTGCGTCTGGTGTGACCTGGCCGCCTCTTCTCGTTCCTCAATTGGCCGGACGTCCTGTTCTGCGTGTGGCCGACTCCAGTCGCCGGGTCGGCGTAGGTCTCTGCCCAGCAGAAGCTCGCTCGGTGTCACTCCAGTGGCGGCGTTTGCACGATTCCGCAGCGAGAACAGAATCGTCGGCAAACGCTTGTCCCAGTCGCCATGGTCCTTGCAGTCATGGAGCTGGATCCGCAGCGCCTTCTTGATCTCGCCGTTGCGCCGCTCGGTCGGGTTCGCCCTGGGATGGTAGTTGGCTGTAGTCCACGGTCGTATGTGCAGCTTGTCGCACATCTGCTTCCACTTGTGGCCCGTGAGCGGCTTTCCGTTATCGGTGAGCAACGCCTCTGGGTATCCCCAACGAGGGAACACTTCTTCCTCCAGGTAGCGGATAATGGTGTCGGCGTCCGCCTTGCGCACGGCCTTTGCTTCCACCCATCTCGACATCATATCCGTGACCACTACGATGTACCGGTTGCCAGCTCGAGTCAGCGGATATGGTCCCATGACGTCCAGGGCGACAGTATTCCAACATCTCCTGGGTCGGTGAGGTCGCTGTTGGTCCTGTTCGGGATTTGCGCCGCGCTTGTGTAGGGCGCATATTCTGCAACTCCGGACGTATCTGCGGACATCAATGGTTAGGCCGGTCCAGACGAAGTCCTTGCCGATGGCCCGAAACGTTTCTTCGGCCCCCGGATGACCGGCTTCAGGGAAGTCGTGGAAGTGCCTGATGACCTCCATGCGGACACTCGGCGGCACGTACAATCCTGGTTCCTGGTTGCGTCTGTCCTTCCAAACCAGGCCGTTGTCCACCCGGTATCCTCTCGCTGTAGCCGCCGCAGGGTCGTTTCTCCACGCGTGGCACTCCTGGTCGCCTTCTTGCGCCTCCTGCACTGCCTGATGGATGCCGACAGCTGTGATTTCTTGTAGTCGGGGTGCAGCTGCCGCAACACTGCGAAGTGGCCTCTCTTCAGGCTGCATCCGTGGTTCTTCTTGGACGCCGGCAGTATCTTCAAGCCCAGGTTCCCTCGAGAGGAAGTCCGGCAACTCGTTCTCCTTGCCCGGGCAGTGGACGACGGTGAATTTGAAGCTCTGTATCAGTAGAGCCCAGCGAGCGTACTTCGTCTTCTGCCCCGTCGCCTGCTTCAGCCAAGTTAGCGCCTTGTTGTCGGTCCTTAGGGTGAAATGTCGATCCTCCAAGTATGGCCGGTATTTCTTGATGGCCCAGACGACTGCCAAACACTCCAGTTCGTTGGAGTGGTAGTTCTTCTCCGCCTCGTGGAGCTTGGCACTGGCGTACGAGATGATACGCCTCTCTCCGGCTTCGGTGCATTGATAAAGCACCGCTCCAAGCCCCTTTTGGCTGGCGTCGGTCTGCAGAAACATCGGCAAGTCTCGATCCGGTCGTGAGAGTTTTAACGGCTGCCGGAAAGCGGCCTTAACCTCTTCGAAGGCTCGCTGAGTTGTGTCGTCCCAATGCCACTTTCTTGTCCGCAGCAGGTCCGTTAACGGTTCCGAAATCATGGCGAAGCAGGGGATGTACTCTCGCAGCCAGTTGCAGGTTCCCAGGAAGCGTTGGAGCTCTTTCTTGTTGCTGGGGGCCGGCTGGTCTTCAATCGCTCTGAGATGTTGCTGCTGCGGGAGGTTGCCGTCCGGAGTAATCTCGTGGCCCAGAAAGGCGACTTCTTCCCGGCCGAAGTGACACTTGTTGAGCGAGCAGGTCAGCTGGTGCATCTGCAGCCTTTCCAAGACTTGATCCAGGTGTCGCAGGTGCGTTTCCCAGTCGGGGGAGTAGACAATGATGTCGTCCAGATAGACGAGGCAGCACTCCCGTAATAGTCCCGTGAGAACATCCTGCATCAGCCGTTGGAAGGTGCTGGGCGCGTTCTTCAGCCCAAAGCACATCACCCGGAACTGGTAGCGACCTCCGTCGGGCACCGAGAATGCTGTGTACTTCTTTGCTTCTTCCTCCAGCGGGATTTGCCAGTAGCCGCTCTTGAGATCTAGGGTCGAGAAGACTTGGGCCCCGCTGAGGTCCTTGATTGTTTCGTATATCAGCGGCAGTGGTGAGTCCACATCCTCGGTCTGATCGTTCAGCCTCCGGAAGTCTACGCAGAACCGGGGTGTGCTGTCCTTCTTCTTCACAATCACCACCGGAGAGCTGTATGGCGAGGTGGCCGGTTCAATGATACGCTGCCTCAGCATCTCTTCTACCTGTTCCCGGATGGTGCGTTTCTTCTCGTCGGAGTACCGGTACATTGGGAGCCGGAATGGCTGGCTACCTTCTATCAGCCGGATCTCGTGCTTGGCCGCAGATGTAGTGCGGAGCGGGCCACGGGAGAACAAACTGCGATGACGGTGTAACATTTCCAGAAGCCGTTTATGGTGTTGGCCACCTGCTGACGTTTGAAGGCTAGCTTCGTCAATGTCCTCTTCCTCGGGCTCCGCGCGGTCATTCCAGAAGACCGTCTGTCGGTTCTCGCTGCCAATGTGAAGGCAGCCCCGTCGGTAGTCCACAACTGCTTGGTTGGCCGTGAGCCAGTGGTGGCCCAATAAAACTTCTTCTTGCAGTCCGGGCACTTCTAGCAGACTGGTGGTGGTCGCGAGACTTCCAATTATAATGTCTGCGACGACGGTGGCCGTTGAGTGACATTGCTGACCGTGTAGCGCTAGCTGGACAACTCGGGGCTCCGTCTTCCTTCCTCCGGGCAGCAGACCGGCTCGTACGAAGTCGTAGTTTGCGGCGGAGTCCAAGGCTGCGGTCAGTTTTCGGCCGGCGATCTCTATTGGAATGCGCGGTATGTCCGCACCTAGTTGGTTCACGCGCCCCGGTGGGCTATTTACCGGGGCGCTTGGTCGTTTCCCTGCCGGTTCTTCACAGGGCAGTCCCGATGGAAGTGTCTTCCCGGGCAGTAGCGGCACTTGGGCGTTAGGCTGTTCAATCTTTGTTCCTCTTTCGTGCTTGAGGCCGATCGACACTGCTTCGACCCCCCTACTCGATCCAGGGAGTTTTCAGCAGAGTCATCCCGACCTCGCGCACGACTATCTTGATCCAAGTCCGCCTCGATGCTCATTGCCCGTTGTAAAAGTTCCTCTAAAGTCATAGGCGGCGGGAATCTCAGCGCAGGTCGAAGGCGTGGCTGCAGCTGTTGTGTAAGCATGGCTATGCTCGTCCTCTCGTCACCTCCGGGGTACAGACGGCGAAACAGCTTGATTTTTCTCAGGATGAAGATTTCCGCCGATTCCTGCCGCTGCGTTTGTCCGTACAGCTCGGCCAGCAGCTCTGCGTCTCGTTGCATCCCGCAGAAGTGATGCCGGAAGCGGTCGCAGAACTCGGGCCAATTTATCTGCAATCCCGTGTATCTCTCTGCCCACGTGGCAGCTTCTCCTCGGAGCTGCCGCACTGCGTAATCTGCCCACTGTTCAGGTGGGACTCTGTAGTCCCGCAGCTGTCGCTCTAGCTGTTGAAGATATCGTTCTGGATCCTCGTACTTGAGGCCATGGTATGTAGCGGTGATCACCGGTGGCAACGTGCACCTCAGAGCTGCGGCGAATTGCGCAAAGCCTTGCTCTATTTCGAACCCGGTGTCCCGCTGGGTGTAGCTGTTGGGCGCCATGTTGTTTTGTGTGCCGGCTGGTAGTTCTCTGGCGTGGCTGGATCCTGCATCCGCAAGATGATCGTCGCCCCACGTTGGGCGCCACTTGTCACAGGACAAATGGCGCCAATCGTACACACTATAGTTTTTTAGGCCCTTAAAAGGACCGTTTGTCGGGTACGCTAAATCATTTGCGTACGCTGCCCGAGCCGCGCTGTGATGTTCGGCGGCTGCGTCCGCTGTTCCGGGCGTGCTGCGGTTCTCTTCTTTCGGCAGCGGTATGTAGAGCCCGCTGCTGTCCCAGTCGATGTCCATCACTGCTTCTCCTGCGTTCTCCATTCTTCCTTCTTCCTTTTCTTCCAGCTGGCTTGACGACGTCCAATGGAGTGCGCCAAAAATTTTTAGCGGCGCTGTTTTTATGCCCTGACAGGTCGTATGCCACGAACCTATCAGAGTGCCGCTGGTCCCTGGTTGGCTCGCCTCGAGCACGTTAGATGGTCACGTTGAGGCCAATCAAGCTGCTGCCGATCCTTGATTGGGTCGCCTCGCCTTCTCGTGTCACGTCTCGGCTGGCGCCGAGAGCAGATCTTCGCCTCGCTATGTCACAACTTATTAAATTTTACTTGTAATCTAACATGCACAATTCATCAACACCTCGTAATTTTATTTCACGTATGTTACGTAAATTTTACGTAAGTTATTTTCGGCTTCCGCCAACCCTATTCCATTCTCTGTGCTTCAAAATAGGCCAATTTGGAATAAATACATTATTTATTCAAAATCCTGGTCACGCCGCACCATTTGTCATGTTTTATAATGTTTTAAATAATTAAATGATCTCAAACTCCCACTTACCTTTTATTTGTCAATTCTCTGGCCAGATTGTCTAGTGGTGTAACCCTATTTCATATAGCGAATTTGCCAGCACAGAAAATGAAATTAGGTACTTGAAATGATTATTCTAACACATATATATCAAGTGAAATAAGGTAATGGATTTATTCTTTTTAATACATTTCTTTATATTCTCTCTTTTCAAATTTCTTACTTTCCATCTTTATTATTTTTTGAACAATTACTGATACTAATGTTAGATCAGAAATTTAATATAGTTTTCCTACTCCAGTTAGCTTAAATATTTCTTTCTTATATATATAGATAAGACAGCCCAGTATCTGCACATTCTCTCATTCACACACATACCATATTTAATTAAGCGCTTTTTTATTTAAATTCTCATAATTAAACGGTTACGTGGTATCAGTGTCCCTGCAGGTCACTTGTTGATCTCCACAAATCTTGTTCACTTTTGTCCGAATATTTCTCACTGTTAATTTTGAGTACTAACGATTTATTACAGTTTCACTATTGTATCACATTATTTCTCCAACCTTTTATTTTTTGTGTCACCAAATTGTAATTGTTCGTACCTCTAATTCATTTTAGGTTATTGTTAAACTGAACTCACACGTTTTGTATAACTCCGTGTTTTGTTATTCAATCACATTATAAAATTTTGAAAGTATAAAATAAAGTTTTAGGCTGATGAGTCTATGTGTTAACGCCCGGCCGGGGATAGGTTTCTCAGTAGACTGCGGAGTTTTTTGCGCGCACACAGCGAAAGAATTTCTTAATATGTGACCAAACTCTGGGAAAGTTGGCCGTCCGAGTGCGCGGTTCAAAGCGCGGGCGCTCTCTCTTTGCAATCTGCACATTCCAATGCCAATTCACACCCATCTCGATGCTACAGTCTATTCACTGTAATTTCTTAGTTGCAAATAATATTGAAAAGATTTCACTTACAAAACCCCATCGGTCTGTACCATTACATAATCAGTGCTTGAAGCTCGGCAAGTGAATTAGTTATTTGAAATATTTAAATTTTGTCCCTGTTTAGGGCGTCACTTGAAGCTTTACGAGTTTAAAATAAATATTAAAATTTATAAATCTGTTTATAAAACTGAAACTCTACTTGCTTTTTTAAAACAACATATTTAAATTTGTCTCACTTACCTTTACCACTAATAACCAGGGTGTCGTCTGATGTACTTAGGCAGAGAAAAAACAGGTGAATGCAAACTAATACACATATTTTACAAACACAAATAAATGGTATTTTATTTTTCTAGCATGACAATTTTTCTGTTTACCTTCCGGTTTAAATTTACTAAAATATGCCTCATGACTGACTTGTTAAGCTGCGTCAAATTATGATTTCTACTGTAGTTATACTTTTTCTAGAAATAACATTCCGAACAATATTTGCTTCATCTAGCCAACTATCAAGATTTATTTATTTGAATTTATATATAAACTTACGACTAACCTATTTTCTACTAAAAAACGACCCAGTAATGCGCACGCTCAACTCACATACTATTTTAATCCCACCCCATTTAATTAATTGCGAGCTCTTTGAAAGTTAAAAATTTGGATATTTAATGGATAGTTACGTCTGTAGACACTGTTATGTCCCAACGGTGTTCCTGCTGACCACGTGCTGTCTTCACATTGTTTTCACTCATTGTCCCAAAGATATTTCATGGTTTTAAATTTGGAAAAGTTCTTTACTCACTGCCTCAAAATGTTATAAATTTCACTGTTTTATGTTTTTGGACTCACATTTTTATAATTAAAATTTTTTCTTTAGCACATGACACTATTGTACAGCCGGCCTCGGCCATGGCGGTTAGACGACAACGCAGTTCTGTAGGCGTCTATATAAACCACGCCTTCTTCATCCATGGCAACTCTGTTCGTGATTCGTTGTTAGAAATCACATGACACTATAATGAGTCGTCACGTGATATCACCTGTGGAGCGAGTATATGTAATTTTGTCCTGTTTTTGGGCTCGCTAAAAAGTTTTATTTATCCACCAACGGAAAATACACGCATGTGCGCATAGGCTGACATTCCAACGCTGTTATCATTGTGCCAGGCACGGACTGATACGGAATTGCATACAGGGTGTCCAAACAAGCATGGCTGAGTGACCGTAAAGGGTGTCCAAACAAATCACTCTCGATATTGTTATTTAACAAAATAAAAACTTACATTCCTCAAAATTGCCCCATTACAATACCCCCCCCCCAATGAGAGAGCTTCTGCCGAAACAGAAGAAATCTCATTGCTAAACCCCTAAGAGGATCGGTGAGGATATGGTGCCAACCACCCCCCATTTGTTCTTATACATCATGGGTAAACAACCCCTCTGGCTCGGCGACTATGGCCGCATCTGAACGAGATCACTGGACTTCTCTATTCGAGATCCCAACACCATAAAATCGAACAGACACGCACCACAGTGCACCTAACCTTTTAACATGCCGCCCCAAAATCCAAATCCCTGGTCTTATATCCTGCCAGATCCTCAACCGATATGTTCCCCCTTATCATGCACACTGGGTCGCCTTCAGCAATACTGGGCGCATACATATACTTGTTAATACCTACCAACAAAATTTATTTTCATTTAAATTAAAACCAAATTTTCACATTACCATTAATCTCAAAATCAAAATAAAATCTTTTTCTGAATCTATGAGTTTTCTTCATTACTCTTAATAAGCCGAAAAACAAATAAATTGAACATCTACTTAAAACATGAACTCATTCATCCTAACATTTGATTATACATGCATACTAACCAAAACAATTCAATAAACAACAATAGTAATACAACTTAACAATAATACACTTGAAAATTAAAACCTCAATTAGATGGCAGGCACGAAAAATCAAAATTTTTTTTTCCAAAAAAAATTTAAATTTATTAAAATATACTTTTCTCAGTATTAAGATTACTTAAATTTATTTAAATTAATTAAGAAACAAAATTGGCATCACTTCATTGCCAAAACTGGTCTTGTATAGAACATCACCCATCAGCTGATCAAACTGGGTCAAGTCAAGAACCTTGACCTATATAAGTTATACATAAGTTACAAGAGAAAATACCTTGAACATCTTTAAAATTCTATCTCTAAACACAAAACATAATAAAATAAAACATTTAAAAATAACATAGTATTATTATAATTAACAATCAAATTGATATTTAAATTACTCAAAATAAACACTTTATAACTTTACTTTATTCTCAAATTCTATTAAAATTGTCACTTGTTTCAATCAAAATTTTACCTTTTTACTATAACTCTCTTTATTTAATAATCTCATTCTCCATTAATTTGGGTGATTTAGTTATTTATACTAACTTGAAAAAATTGCAAATCATTCATAAGTGATATTTACAGCTGATCAGCTGATTTGCTCAGCAAGGTGAATGACCTTACGACAAACACCTTTCAAAATTATATAAATCACATATTTTATCAATCCTTATCTCTAACATAATGCAATAATACATTTATGTGACAGAATAAACATAGTATAATGAACATATGAACACCTCTTTATCAAATCGTACGACGAGCGTTTAGTTAGTGCAAAAATGAGTTATCATCTTTAAGTTATAAAATTTAAATTCGTTGCTCACCTGAGCAACCCCCCAAACCACACACACTATTGTTTTGTTCTGTTGGACTGTGGCGCCCATTGGCCTCCACAAGGACGGCATAGTTGGAGGAATTGAACATCTCCTTGTCCTTGCTTGAGCGTTACGTTTGAACTGTTTAGATATCGACATATCTTCGTTTTATAATTACTCGCCCTTAATGCGGGTCTACCACCTGGCTATGCTGTCCCTACTCGGACAGAGTGGCAGCCGCTGTTCCATAGTTTCCGGGATTTCCCCTAGTTTCACCCCCCTGTTAATTTCTAATATCAACCAATTTCAAGCCAGCTATGGTCAAGGGACTTGATTATGGCCATAGCTGACCGCTAGCCAAAACCACGATTAGTGCTGGTAAGGCAGTAATAGCCCGAAAAGTCGGGGAAATCAAACTCTACCTTCATGCATGTTACTACATCATTACTCTGCACGGCACGAAAGTCTATCAAGGTACAATATACAATTGTACAAAAAGGGTGTGCCGTGTATTTTCGCCATTTTGGCCTCCGATGGGGGTAACACTCCCTGTTACCCCCGACCCTTTCCGCTATCTACTGGGGCACATGCCACCCCAGCAATAGCACACTAATAGCTAAACTAAAACATTCTACAAAACATTATAATGTGAAATTTTCATTAACTCTTTTATCCATCATCATTTAAATCATTCATCACTTTCTGCAATTAGATTTCTTAAAATTTCAAATTCATTATTAACACTTATTTTACATCACCTTTCAGTTATTATTACCTTTTAAATTATTACCTCAAGTTATTTTCATTATTGAAGTTAAAATTCTTTCATTTGAGTTAAACATCTGTAAACATTTTATTCTATTTGATTTGTACTATAAAATTTATACTTACAGTACTTTATCCACCTACTGACATAAACACAAAATATACATACCATACACACCCATAACTCCACGTTACCTCTGAAACGTTTAATAACAGTGTTATTTCATATCAAACAATTTAACATTTATCTATTAATTACTATCAACTTCACATCTCATATTATAATTTAAATTCATTAGAAAAATTCAATTATACAACATTTAAATCAATCAAAAATATGTAAACATCTCAAATTACTTTAATTAAATTAATTATTAAAAACACAACATTTTAATTACTCTCACCAATTACAATAATTACAACTCCTTTATTATCTTCTTTCAAATTATTTTTGTTATTTATTTAGGCTGCAAAATATTAATATTATTATTATCACAACAATTTCTACTACATACTCAAATTGTTTACCTAACACTTTACAATACACACAATTAAATTCACTAAACATATATTTACAATTCTTCATCATTAATTATTCAGTTATATCACACTTCATTTGGTAAAGCAGCCCATTCCTAAACGATTAATTACATGATTAAACGTTCAATAAACATTCATTGTCTTTACCCCCAATCATCGTACAAAAATCTGGTTTTACGTTTACACAGTTCATTCTTTACTAAACACATTATATTATTTTTATTAATATAAAGATTATCCAAATTCTTATATTCTTCCACAATATCAACAGGATTATTCCCTGTTATTAAATTATATAATTTATTATCATCGAGTATAGTCCAGTCGCCTTTAGTACGATCTGTCATAGTTATGTCAATTACAGTTTCATTATCATTATTATCTGCTGCTGTATTCGCTTTGTCATAAAGTAAGTAGTCTATTACATCAATTGCTGTACTAACTATTTCACAAGGTAAGTACTTATTATCAATAACTCTTTCAATGTTTAATCTCTGCAATAATTCGTCATAATCTCTACTAACCTTAAATAACATTACCTTCTTGTCAACATATTTTTCATCATAACACCAATTCACACTTTTCTATCATTCCGTACATAGGGTATTAAATCATAAAAATGCCTACTAAAAATTAAAAAATTATTTAGATATACATCGCTTTCTTGTAAGGGACTCTTGCCCTTCAAAAACATTCGTAACCAGCTTGGTTTACCATAAAACTGGGGAAAATTTGCCCTCTGCCCTATATTCACAAACTCATTCTCTTCAAACTCTCTCTGTAACTTACAAACACTCTCTCCTCTCTCTCTCTCTCACTGTTTCTATATTATTATGATCGCTAATTATTTTCACTGTATTATTTTTATATATCTCGTTTTCAACTATCTTACTACTATCGGTTGTTAATTCATTTTCGTAATTATTTGTTATTTTATTATTACTCTGGTCGTCTGTTATTTCATCACAATCACTCGTAACCGTGTTATTTTCTACCTCCTCCTTCCGCGTTCTATTTTCGTTTATTTTGTCTTGAATATTATTTATATTTATAATTATCTTACCTCTCATGCCCGCAATAGTTTTATTCATACTTTCTAATTTGTTATTCATATTTATTTCACTCGCTCTCAATTCGCTCCTCACGTTCATGAACTCGTTATTTAAATCAGTAAGTTTAATATTTATAGTATTTACTTCTGATTTGATTTCAGATTTTAAATTATTATTTTCTGTTTTCATTTCAGTTCTCATTCCTGACATCATCTCCATTATTAACGCTAATTGGTTAAATATATTTACGTTATCGCTCTTATTACTACATTCAACATTTACCGTTTCAATTACATTTGGTATTTCTAATTGTACATTCTCATCACTACTTTCGTTTGTTGAAATTAAATTGTCTTGAGTAACATTTAACATAGAGTCTTCTACCCTTTCACCTAAATCTGCATTCTTATTTTTCTCTGCCATTTTCGATGAGTTTGTAAATTAATTTAACTTAATTTACAAAGTCACTGTTAGACGGGCGCCACTTGAAGCTCGGCAAGTGAATTAGTTATTTGAAATATTTAAATTTTGTCCCTGTTTAGGGCGTCACTTGAAGCTTTACGAGTTTAAAATAAATATTAAAATTTATAAATCTGTTTATAAAACTGAAACTCTACTTACTTTTTTAAAACAACATATTTAAATTTGTCTCACTTACCTTTACCACTAATAACCAGGGTGTCGTCTGATGTACTTAGGCAGAGAAAAAACAGGTGAATGCAAACTAATACACATATTTTACAAACACAAATAAATGGTATTTTATTTTTCTAGCATGACAATTTTTCTGTTTACCTTCCGGTTTAAATTTACTAAAATATGCCTCATGACTGACTTGTTAAGCTGCGTCAAATTATGATTTCTACTGTAGTTATACTTTTTCTAGAAATAACATTCCGAACAATATTTGCTTCACCTAGCCAACTATCAAGATTTATTTATTTGAATTTATATATAAACTTACGACTAACCTATTTTCTACTAAAAAACGACCCAGTAATGCGCACGCTCAACTCACATACTATTTTAATCCCACCCCATTTAATTAATTGCGAGCTCTTTGAAAGTTAAAAATTTGGATATTTAATGGATAGTTACGTCTGTAGACACTGTTATGTCCCAACGGTGTTCCTGCTGACCACGTGCTGTCTTCACATTGTTTTCACTCATTGTCCCAAAGATATTTCATGGTTTTAAATTTGGAAAAGTTCTTTACTCACTGCCTCAAAATGTTATAAATTTCACTGTTTTATGTTTTTGGACTCACATTTTTATAATTAAAATTTTTTCTTTAGCACATGACACTATTGTACAGCCGGCCTCGGCCATGGCGGTTAGACGACAACGCAGTTCTGTAGGCATCTATATAAACCACGCCTTCTTCATCCATGGCAACTCTGTTCGTGATTCGTTGTTAAAAATCACATGACACTATAATGAGTCGTCACGTGATATCACCTGTGGAGCGAGTATATGTAATTTTGTCCTGTTTTTGGGCTCGCTAAAAAGTTTTATTTATCCACCAACGGAAAATACACGCATGTGCGCATAGGCTGACATTCCAACGCTGTTATCATTGTGCCAGGCACAGACTGATACGGAATTGCATACAGGGTGTCCAAACAAGCATGGCTGAGTGACCGTAAAGGGTGTCCAAACAAATCACTCTCGATATTGTTATTTAACGAAATAAAAACTTACATTCCTCAAAATTGCCCCATTACATTGACCTTTTCCAAGGTAATGCCCCTTTTTATGTCTGTTGCCTGGACTATTTAAGATTTAGTCATTAAGTGGACTATTCATTTCAAATTGGTGAACCATTTATTTTTAGAAGGTTAATAGTAATTTAATTTTTGTAATAGTAGTATAGATAGTAGTTTTTCTATAAGTCACTGTGATTTGCGTGGATACCGCAAACTGTGGATACCACTAGTTATAATATAGAAATTTTATAATGTAAGCCTCTGGTGGTACAGAATTGTAAGTCAGTTAGTTATAATAACTATACAACAGTAAATAATTGTGTATAATATTGAATCTTTATATATGCACATACTATAATTTTCATATACACATGCACGATTGCAAAAAGTATTTAATATTATGTACAAATGCTATGAAATATGTTATACTAATACTGCACATATAATGAATAGGTTTGCATTTAAAACTTAAACTTACTTTAAACTTACTTTATAAAAGAACACATGAAGTCTGACAATTTAAGTTCATGAACTCATCACCGTTTAGCGATGAGGGCAGCACTATAAAAACAGCTCTGTAAAATTTCACAACATTCTTATTTTAGTGTCTCACAGCAGTGTTCATGTTGACACATGGCGGATTTGTGCTGAGTGGGATGCATTGTTGTTTGTGCTTGTTGTGTGCGCTTTTGTGAAATTTCAATAACATGAATGTAAACAAAATTTCTGGTGAAAATGGGCAAGAGTGGGAGCGAAATATGGGAAATGTTAGTGCAGATGTATGGCGAGAATGCCATGAAGAAAACAGCGATGTACAAACTGATTAAACGGTTTTCTGAGAGGAGGGAAAAAGTGACTGATAAAGAAAGGGTAGAGCAGCCAGTAACGAGCCGCATGTATGAAAACATTGCCAAAATTTGTCAAATTGTGCATGAAAATCGGCAACTGACTGTGAGATCCATAGTGGACCAAGTGAACATTGATAGGGAAAGTTTTAACTGAAGACCTTGTCATGGGCAAAGTGTGTGCCAAAATGCTCCCAAAGGAGCTCTCCAATGAACAAAACCAAAGGAGAAATGAACTGTGCACAGACCTGTTGGAGAGGCAATACGATGTTGAGGGCCGAATAATCACAGGTGATGAAACCTGGATCTTCACATATGACCCTGAAACAAAGCGACCAGTGGAAGTCACCTGATTCTCCACTACCAGAAAAGTTCTGTCAATAACCTTTTTTATATCCAAGGGATTGTTCACTATGAGTTTGTACCACCAGGACAAACAGTTAATCAAGTGTACTATTTGGGAGTGCTGCAAAGGTTGCATGAAAAGTGAGACGCAAACGACTGGAACTTTTCGCCAACAACTCATGGCTCGTGCATCACAATAGTGGACTTGTGCACACGGCACTGTCTGTACGGGAGTTTTTGGTCAGGAAACAAATAACTTTGGTAGACCACCCACCATACTCATCTGACTTAGCCCCTAATGACTTCTTTGTTTACCCAATGATCAAAGAAGTTTTGAAAGGAAGACATATTGAGGACGTTCAGACTAATACAATGGCAACTGGAAGGCCATTCCAGAAAAGAGTTCCAAAATTGCTTCTAAGGGCGGAGTAGGTGCTGGCATCAGTGTATAGTTTCCCAAGGGGAGTACTTTGAAGGTGACCACAGCAGTATTCAGCAATAAGGTATGTAGTGTATTTTCTAGGATGAGTTCGCGAACTTAATTGTGAGACCTCGTATGCTGCAGATAGGTACCTCTCTAGCGTAAGTGTGTGAAGTTTCCTTCTGTTTGTATTGGCAGATAATCAGATGCCAAAGAAAACTATCACATTTAAATATAACTTAATTAACTATATTTCCTAAAACAAACTTATAAATACTACTACCTTCATGTGTAGAAAACAAAACTATTGTGTACCCAATTAGAATTGTAAGGATACTATAATTGTAAATACTGTACACTGTATTAAAGTTTTTTGTACAAAAGGATATAGGAAAACCAAAGTTCAAAAGCAATATAATTCACGGGCATAGGCAGAGGGGATTCTGGTGGTTCACCCACCCCACGAAATGTCCCACAACTAAAAAAAAAAACAACATGAATTATGTAATTTGATTATCCTTGTAAAACAAGTCTAATTGTTATTTATAATAAATAAGCAATAATAATTAATTGTAGGTATGCTGTTAGAAGATGGGTGACCACAATATTCATGATATCCAAATTTTGTTAAACATTCTCTAAAATGGAATTCTGCACATGCCTTTGGTATAATTGCCTGTATAAACTAAAGAAATTGGCCCTACTATGTTATGTTCATTTCATAGTGATAGTGTGTCTTCAACTAATTCCTAAGAGTTTTCAGCTGCATATCTATATGCATTATATAGCCTTTGTAATTCATTTGGATTATACCTGCAACTTGAAACTTCTTTTGAAGATAATGTAGAAAAGAGATTTCAAAACATTTGTGAACTATAACATGAAAATGCAGGCAGAAAATAGTTTGTGTATGTGTGAGAGAGATCGTGCACGCTGTACACAGTAAGCAAAATTAAGAGTTGTAATTGCAAATTTGATCTACAAAAAGATTTTGCTCACAATATTGATAGAACGTTCAATTGCAAACAGTTGATTGTAACCATTTATTCGTCTTCTTCTCCTGTGGCTGTAAGCTTGTGGTAGTCTATAATCTCTTGTTTAGTCTCCTGCTCCAGATAGTCTTGTTCTCCATTCACACGCACCCATTTTGCTATTGTCAACTCATGTCTTTTTTGGCCTCCCACGCCTCTACAAACTCTAAAATTTTGCATAACATTTATTTAACTTTGTTTCTAATAATTTTTGTAAATGCTTTTTTTAGCAGTTTCTTTGTATTTAGTACAATTATATAAGTAAGGTAGACTGATTCACTATGAACTCTTCCTGTTACACTATCTCCATTGTAGTAATTTTACTTTTTGACCTAAAACAAATCTGTAAACATTAAAACACAAACCATATATAAAATACAATCTATATATGCTAAAACCCCATTAAACACTCTTCAAGGGACTGCCTGAAAACTGCGTATCAAATCGATAATTATATGTACCTGAAAATACATTAAGTAGGGCTGCAGATTATATGGGAGACAACAAAGACACATACAGTATTATTGCATTTTAATAATTTTCAATATATATTAGTATTATTGGCGTATTTAAACACAGTATTATGTGCAATGAGAATGTATATTATTCAGTAATACTACCGGTACTTATTTCATATATTCCTTTGTATTCATTTACTTCTTTTGAAACAAATTTGCTTGTGATACAAATGATTGTGGAGTTTTGTTGCCCTCTGGCCCAGGGAAGGGTTTTGGGGGGGGGGGTGTTAAACCTGCCATCCCATGAGTTATGAAGACAAAAGGCAATGTCCCAGTAAAAATGTTATCTTGTAAGTTAATTAGTTAAGTATGAATGTTTTAAGTTGAGGTAGTATATAACTGTCTGTCTTGGAAATATGATATTATGCGCACTCACGTAGATTGAGATAGAATACCACCCTGCAGTGGTCACTAACTGATGCTAGCAGCTTCAGTTGAGTTGGACTACATGTGTTGGATATGTAAGTGTTGCTGTGCGTGTTACTTTTCGTGTAGTGCCATATTTAAACCATATGCATTATCCATTTTTAACATTTAAATTTATAGTTATACCTTTTTAAGTAGTGCGTCTCAGTTCTATTTGTGTAGTATTTAAATGATACACATTATGTTTGAAGTTACAGTTATATATTTTGGAATAGTTTCAGTGTTGGTGTAAATGCTTTCTACAATGTCGGTTTATATAATAAAAGACCTTTTGGCAAAACCTTTTTCTTCCCGGTCATTTAACGAAAAAAACTGAAATTATAAAAACTGGTAGACCGACCCCAGATCTTTCAAACTTAACCCAACAGTCTGGAAAGTTTACTAGGTATTTCCAGTCTAGTATGTACACCAAATGTGAGTGATTGCCAAGTAATGCTGAACTAAATGCACTATTTTGCTGGTATTGTTTGATGTTTGGAAAGGACAGGAATGCTAGCTGGGCCAAGACTGGATTCATGGCCAGTAGCAGGCCACAGCCTTAACATCCAGTACATCTGTGGTCCCTGGGGTAGGAGCTCTATTTGAAGCTCGGGATGCAGCACATGAGCTGGTAACAGGCATGCCCTTCGTCCCGCGCTGCCCCACTTGTTTTTTGACTGGATTCAGACATTGAGGAAACCTAGTTCAATCTGTTGCCAGCCATGAAATAACTAAATTATCTTCGTTCATCACTGTGTATTGATGCTTTCAGTCAGAGTAGAGTAGAAATTGAGTTAGATGACCAACTTGGAGATATCGGCTCACAACCAGAAGGTTCAACACAAGAGAGACATTCGTAGGGGACTAATTAATGCTGTTTGTTTTCTAGGAAAACAAGAATTAGCACATCGGGAACATGACGAAACAGAGAAGTCAATTAATTAAAGCAACTGTACGCAGAACTTCTACAGTACACAGCCGAATATGATCCTCTTCTTGCAGAACATATGGGAACATCTGTATTATTTAGAGGCCTGTCTAGTTGAGTACAAAATGATCTCATTGGTGCAGTTAGCTCAGCTCTTTTAGAGGCTATAAAAAGTGAAATAAAGGAGGCACACTTTGTATTTGAATTAGTTGATGAAACCACAGATGTTTCAAATAAAGCACAGTTCTGTATAGTTTTGCATTATCTGTCAAATGGAGAAGTAAAAGAGGGATTTTTAGGATTCACTGGCTTAAGTTGTGATCGACATGCCCAGACTGTTGCAGAGCTCATTCGCCAGTTTCTGACTGAATTTGAATGCAGTGGAAAACTAGGCACTCAAGCATATGATTGGGCAGCAATAATGACAGGAAATTTAAATGGAGCACAAATCATAATTAAAAGTACTAATCTGCAACCTCTCTTTGTCCATTGCTATGCTCATGTTTTAAACCTTGTTTCATCTCAAAAGTGTCAGCCACATACCCGAGTGCAAAGTACTTTTTAGCACACTTAGCAGTATTGCAGCAATTTTTTTTTCAAGATCTTCTATACACACTAAATTTTTAGATAAGTGTGTGCAGCGATGACTTCCCAATATGTGCCCAACATGGTGGAATTATTCCTCTAGACTTGTAAATACCATATACAGGAACAGAAGTCATTTGTGTGACATATTCAGCATTATATTAGATCACCCTGAACAAATCGAGTCTGATATTTTAGCTTCCGTTAGTGGGTTTGTGGCAGTGTTAGGGGACTTCAAGTTTGTGTTTTCCTCATTACTTTTGATAAAATATTTTCATATACTGACATGTTATTTAATATTCTTCAGAGTCAGCCAGTGACATTTTAGCTGAAAAAATTGCAGAAACTTGACAAAGTGTAGCAACTCTCCATGATGATTTTGAAGATGTTTTTCAGCAAACTCTATCTGTAGTAGGGGAGCCATCAGAGAGAAGGAATTTGAACTACAAGAAAATTTTTTCTGAAGTGTTTGATAATATTGACAATCACTTGGATACACAGTTTCAAGATTACTTGAAACTCCATTTTTTGTACTTATTTCAAATACAAATTATGGGCAATATAAGAAAGATTTTGCTGAGTGTCCGTTACAAAGCCTCTTGGAAACATATGGCAAATTCTTTGACAGCGTGTTTTTAAAAAACAAACTTGTTGTGTTGTACAGTAGGGATGAGTTTGAAGAAAAGGTGTATCCTCTCTGTAAAGCTTTTAAACTCTAATAGGATGATGAAATTTAGTTTTCCACAAGTAACTTTATTGGCATCATTAGTACGAGTGTGGGGTGAAATGTTCCGGGCCTGAATAAGAAAACAACATTTTTTTTTATTAATTTGCTTTTATTTCTCAACATTATCTCCATTTAGCAGGATACACTGTTCCCAACGATGTTCTAGAGCAGTTATGCCAGACTGATAAGCTGATTTGTCAAGATCCTCAAAATAGCCATTTACAGCATTGCTGACTTGATTGTTGTCCCCATATCTTTTTCCTCTGAGCCATTTTTTGAGGTTAGGAAAGAGATAAAAGTTGCTCGGGGCTAAATCTGGCGATTATTGTGGGTGAGGAAGCAATTCGAACTTCAATTCATTTATTTTAATCATTGCAACAATTGATGTGTGAGCTGGTGCATTGTCTTGGTGAAACAGCACTTTCTTTTTCGCTAAATGTGGCCATTTTCTCTTGATTTCATCGTTTAAATGCTGCAGTAAGTTTGCATAATACTCACAAGTAATTGTTTTTCCCTTTTCAAGGTAGTCAATGAAGAGTATTCCACGCACGTCCCAAAAAACAGTCGCCATAACCTTACCAGCAGATGGAATTGTCTTTGCCTTCTTTGAAGTTGGTTCATCTTTAGGAGTTTATTGTTTTCACTGTTATTTGGTTTCAGGAGTGTTGTGGTGGACCCAAGTCTCATCAACAGTTATGAATAGATGCAAAAATTCGGTTTGATTGCGCTTATAGGGTGCCAAACAGTCGGTTGAAACATCTTTTCAACATTGTTTGTGGTGAGGTGTGAGCAAATGCGGCACCCATATAGCACACAGCTTTGTCATACTCAAATGTTCATGTAAGATATTACGCACATGTTATGCTGATATGCCAACAGTCTCTGCTATCTCACTCACTTTCACTGTACGGTCTGCCAAAACGATTTTTTGGATTTTTTCTATTGTTTCTGGCATAGTCACTTCAATGGGATGTCCACTGCATGGTTCATCAGTTGTGCTCATCTGACCCATTTTAAATTCAGCAATCCAGCGCTTAACCGCTGGATTCAATGCAGAAGAGTCCCCCAACGCTGAATCCAGCTCTTTTTCATATATATCGGTTTGCAGTTAAGCCTTTAAAATAAAAATTTAATCACGCCACGAATTTCTAGTTTGTCCACTGTTAAAATAATGGTTGAGGTGCTTACTTCGGTGCACTGTCAAACTAATACTAAACAGATGATTGACTTGAAGATTTGAAGTTCAGCCTACAAGGTATGCAACCATACAACATGATCAAAATAATGAGCATAGCAGTGCCATCTCTGTGTGAGGCCCAGAACTTTTCACCCCACCCTCATATACACAATTCCTCTAAACATAGTCCCAGTAGAAAGATCCTTTTGAGCACTGAAATGAATAAAAACCTATGCTAGAAATTCTACCGGGGAAAAAGACTTTCTAGTTTAGGTGTGATATCTATTGAATCTAGAATTCTAGAAAAAAATAAGAAATGAGGAACATTTCTTTGAAGAAGTAGTAAACATATTTATGATTATATAATTACCTTAATATCCACTTTAGCGATACAACGTTTCGTCAATGATGACGCGTTTTGGGACTAAGTCCCATCCTCAGATACACTTAATTAATAAACTAAAACATTAAAATCGCGACCATGATACTGGTCAAGTCAAAAATAAAATAAAATAAGTTACAAATCGCATGTAATAAGTTTTACTAACCACGGTCGGAGCTCCCGCATGCGTTCACCCACAACCGCGATCGTCACGCGACTGGTCAAAGATTAAGACAAACTGATTGCAGTGTCGAACAGGTAATTTGACGCAAAATTTATCTGGTCATTTAATAAACTGTTTTTGGTGGTACTACCTTTTAAAGCTTTATAAATTTCAAATTCTTCCAGACTATCCATCCGTCTACCCTTTTTACAAAAATGCAACGCTGTTAAATTTTCTTCGAAGCTCGTATATTTATGTCCGCTTGATATTAAATGTTATGCAAAGTTGGACTTAGTATTACTTGGCTTAGGAATATGTTCTAAAAATCTTTTATAAAAACATCTCCCAGATTGACCGATATAGAACGCATCACAATCATCACATTTTATTTTATATACACCACATTTCTTTTTTAATGGTAATTTGTTTTTGTTTTTGAAATAATTTCCTAAATTATTATTTGTTTTAAATGATAAAATATAGTTATTATCTTTGAGAACGGGTCTTAAAATATTTGGCATAATACCTGTGAAATTAGCCGAAAGATATTTATAATTTTTGTTATTTGCTTTTATACAGTTTGAATTTTTATTTTCTAAACGTTTCCTATGCCTATTTATTATTTTGTCAACTATTGTAGATTTATACCTGTTATTTATTGCTATTTGTTTGATAGTGCTAACCTCATTCAAGTAGTCCTCCTTTTCGAGGGGAACATTTAAAAGTCTGTTGACAAGACTGTTAAACACTGCCATTTTTTGTGTAACGGGATTTTGTGAATCATAGTGTATTACTGTGTCAGTACTAGTATGTTTTCTAAAGATTTTGTATTTTAAATTATTCCCGTTATGTAATACAGTGAGGTCTAAAAAATTGATACTTTTGTTGTTTTCGATCTCCATAGTAAATTTTAATTTGTTATGAATTTTGTTTAGGTAATTTTTAAATAATTCTATTTTTCTGGCATTCCCGTTAAAAATAATAAAGGTATCATCCACATATCTGGAATAGTGGATGATTTTATTGGCGAAATAATTATCTTTTAAAATTTTTGTATTTTTTAAATGGTTTAGATATAGGTCCGCCAGGATGCCAGAAAGTGGAGATCCCATGGCAAGTCCTTCATTCTGTTTATAATATGCATCTTCAAATGAAAAATAGTTTTGATGAAGAATGGTTTTTAGTATCATCATCAGCTGGTCAACTTTCTGTATTTCTAAAGAACCTTTATTCATTAAATAACGTCTGAGTAAAGTTAATGTTTCATCAATAGGCACATTAGTGTATAAATCCACTATGTCGAATGATACTAGTTTGTGGTTTGGTTGAATTGTAACGTGGTTTATATTTTTGATAAAATCCTTATAGCTTTTTACACTCCGATTATTATCTAAGTTGGTGTGCTCTCTGATGATTTTTACTTAGGTTTTTGCTATTTTATAACCGGGTGCAGTTGTAAAATTAACTAATGGTCTAATTGGAGTGTTCTGTTTATGTACTTTCGGAAGACCCCTTAAACAAGGCGCACTAGCATTTATTGGTTTTAGTGAGGATTGTGTGCGTTTATCAAATATTTGCGTGCATTTATTTATTGTTTTATTCAGTTCTAAAGTGTACTTCTTAGTGGGGTCGAATGTCAACTTAGTAATATTGTTGTCATTTATAAAGTTGTGTACTTTTTGTGTGTATTCATCAAGTTTCAGCATGGCTATAGAATTTCCCTTATCTACCTTGGTTATGTAAATATTATTATTAGAAAGTTTTTTATTTAGTTGTATAGCTATACGTTGTTCATGTTGTGCTTTAGTGTAATTAACTGTATTTTGTATATGCTTATTGTTCTTGTTTTTAATGATTTTATTAAACTTATTATTTACTAATACTCGTATTTCATTTTGTTTACCTGGGTCAGGAATGTTTTTTATCACTGACTCGGCTTCAATTATTTCTTTAATTAAGTTATGTTTATTTTAAGGTTGGGGGGAAAATTGTAATTTAGACCTTTGCTGATAAGTTTTGTTTCTGCATCAGTTAAAGTGACGTCAGTTGTATTTATTATTCTAGGATAGAAATTGTGCGTGCTTTCGATGTTATCTTTATATTTACTGTTACTTAACTGGCTGATTTTAATTGCCTGTTTATGTTTGTGAAGTCTAATCTTATTTGTAATGTATTTGTTAATTTGCTCTACGATACTATCGATCAAAGCAGGATGTACCATGTTATATAATTCCAATTGAGATTTATACATAGCCAAATTCAATGATATTTTTTTGCTATATAGAAATTTAATTTCTTCTTTGATTCTAAACGTGCTAGCATATTGTCTGGTTTTTCTGGCTAGTCTGGAGGAATTATTAATCTTAATTTTAGCATAATTTGGGACTAAATTTTGTCGTAAACAGGTTTTATTAAATTTTATATGTAAATTAGTTTTGAATAATTTAAGTTTAAGATTTTGATATTTATACGCGATATTTGCCTTGTATGGCTCCATTTCAATTACTTACTTTTTTTTTGCGTACCGTATCACTTATTAAATGATTATATAATTACCTTAATATCCACTTTAGCGATACAAGGTAATACAGTATCATGGTCGCGATTTTAATGTTTTAGTTTATTAATTAAGTGTATCTGAGGATGGGACTTAGTCCCGAAACGTGTCATCATTGACGAAACTTTGTATCGCTAAAGTGGATATTAAGGTAATTATATAATCATTTAATAAGTGATATGGTACGCAAAAAAAAAGTAAGTAATTTAAACATATTTCCTTCTCATAAAAGAAGAATGGACTTAACATTCGTTAAATTTTTGTATATTTAAAGAAAATATGTTCGCATACAGGATAGTTGTTATTATGCTTTAACAATGTATTAGTTAAGTCATAAAAAAGTTTATATTTTACCACTACATATCTGTACAGTATTTATACTTAGAGACCCACGTGTTTTAAAAAGAATCTTCACCTCAAGTAAAGCTTGTATTGTGCCAGTGTTTTTTAAAGCATTAGTAACTCGGTGTTAGAGATGTCAAGCCACGGAGTATATGTGTTCTTTGTATTCTGTGTTGAACATAATATTTTATCATGCTATAAAACATTAAGATATTAGACTTGATAATGGATCTTGTACCTAAAATTAAATCATAATCGTGTGTGCCACCTACTACAGTAAGACAGATTAGAAGGTAAGCTATCATAATACTTATGTTAATTTTAATTATAAACTGGGCTTCCACCATCTTTTTAAAACTAAAGTACGGTATCGGATATAATCAGCTTCAGCAAAGTTTTACCCACCGTATGCCACTTCTGTAAGTAAAATATGAATAAATGTTAATTTCGCACTGTAAACTGTGGCTAACTCTAAACTTTCTAAATTGACTTTATTAATGTGGCTGACTAAAATTATCTAAGCATGATTTTCTAAAGCTATCAAACTTGACTGTATATGCATATGAAGTATGACTGTATAACAGACACATTTCTCTATTCTCTCCAAATAAATACTCCTAATGCTGCTTTCCATCCACCAATCAAAATATTCCTGTTCCTACTACTTTTTCTCTGTCCCGTAAGTAACATATTCTCTGATTGGCCAAAATTTCTTCCTTCCTTGCAGAATTCTCAGTATCTGTTTCCAGACTTCAAAACGATGTACATTTCAACCCTTCTTGAACAACCCTTCTTACTTCCTATTTGGTCACACCTATTGTTACAACTGTCGAGTATTTTATTATCTGCCAGTCAAAATTTACTTAAAGAAACATACGGGTTTGTAAGAGAGCAACCCTAATTTATAAAATGTCACACACCAGTTTTGTTTACAAAATTGCTTTTGTATGACAAAGACTGGTTTGCCCACTAAGAAAGGGGTTCACCTGCTGGATGCTAGTTTATGTTGACAAAGGGTGATATAAGCATGTCAGGATAAACAGCTATTTTGTGGATGCTTTTAAATTGGAAATTCTCTGCATTCTCTGACTGTATTGAAACAGTATATACACAATAGAGCTAATTTGTTAAAAGACTTCTTTTTGTTAACAATATGCTACAATAATGCCAGTTTTACAAACTCATTACTCCCACACACTTACTTGCTGTTATCGTTATACAGTTGTCCCTATTGTTGTACACATTTTTTCATCTGTATTTAATCATTTTTTTATATTTTTAATCTTGTGGTTTATTACCATTTCACAAACAAATCAACAATTAAAATGTTGAGATGTGTCTATTATTCCATCATACATAAATCTAAGACTGAATATGGCGTATGGAATGCTGTTTACAAAAGCTGTCTGTGAAGTGATGCGTGTGGCAACTTCAGCAAAATTTGTGGTATTTGGTGAAAATCTTTGGGTCTTTCTGTGGCAAAACAAGTAGACGAATTTAATTCCACTCGCTAAAAATATTTACATGGATATGTACACACTAGGGCAAAGATTGAAAAATTTGTACACAATTTTAACGGATTCAGTGTCTGCAGAAGGTGGAAGAAATGTTGTGACAGTTTTCTGGTACTGTTTATCTTATTTATATTATAATTTAAAATATCATCTTTATTGTTTCACAACTTTGGTAAATTTTAGATATCTACTAATGTAATTCTTATGTTTTCACACTTATCTTCTAGATTTCAACAAAATAAATAGCAATGCATGTTCTTTTTCTTTTATTTTTGTAATTTTATTTATGATAATTTACCCCCCACAACCCCACTGACCTAGTAAGAAAATCCTGGGTGTGCTTCTGGGCCCATAGACTGAAGCATGTTTCTCAGGTCTACATTTACAGTGGGCAGACTGTTTTATTTGAACAAAAGCATCTTCTGTCTAATTTTCATCATTTTGTTGTTCAGACCATTTAATAATATGACAGGAAAATTTCCAGTCATCCACATGCTTGTTTGGATCTTACAAACGTGATAGGTTTTTTTTACATGCTTGAAGTGTCACAGTGTAGTGGATTTTTTCCCTATCACAGCAGGAGTCAGTGGTATGGTTTGTAGAACCTTCAGTATTTGTAGTCTACGTTGTCAGTTTTTCATGTTGACACTTTTCCATTTTTTAAATGCATCCTTTCTCTGTCATAAGCTTAAAAGTCAGTGCTTCTGAGGTAGATGATGACCCTACCACAACCAAAATATTGCCGTATTAGTCCTATCTGTTTCAGATATTAATGAAAATTTATTGAAAGTTATAATGAAATAACATATGCAGGATTTGAGCACAAAGTGTGGGATAGCATATAGCATATATGGGCAAACTGTGGGATAGGATATGGGATAGCATAATAAGCAGGGTTTTACTCTTGTTCGATATTTCGGATCGAACCGGTCATTCTTTTCATTTTCCGAGGTTGGCACTATGGCTTTTGTAGAGCTCGTACATGCACGTGAACTTTTAGCTTGTCGTACGCCAGCCATCTCAGTGTCAACGTCCACGAGTCGGGCCCTCCTCGGCAGGTAGAAATCCGTGCATTTCACCCATCCTTATCCCAACCAGTCTATCCTGCCTTGAGTGTCAGGATCAACCCAGTCGTGAGATACGGTAAGTCATTTTTATATTATTTATGTCTGATTAGCAATTCTGCATGCTGCTGCTTTCGATCTCACCAGAGGCTTATTAAATTATCATGTAAGAAAGCCGTCTTACTTTCCATCTTTTTAAACTATTATCTCACATCTATTTACTACCAGAGGGTTCATGAGGTTGCTAGCTTTTCAATTAAATATTTTGCCGTCACGACTGGGAGCACGTGCTTCGTAATTTTGTGCATGATGCTGCTGGTGGGTTGAGTTTCAGTAATTGGGTTGTAAGTCAGTTTTGGCTGCGTGATTTTTATTTTAATTACCAACGTGCCGTGCCGTTTCGTTTTTTGTGCCTGCTCATGGGTGTTCTGCATGCGGTTAATTTTTTAAATTTCATGAATGTTTGTCATTTGCATGCTCGCACGGAAGCACGTTGGTATAATACGTAGGCATGTGAACTACGAGTTTGCGTTTATGGCTGTAGCTTGTGGTCAGCAGTGTCGTCGTGTGTGCATCGCCAGGTGGGCAGATTTTGTGTAAAAATTTTGCACCTTGTTTTTTGGGGTAGTCGTTTAATTACTGGGTCAAGTCTGGTAAAGTTTGTTTCCGTCCTGTTATGGTTTGCGTCCCACGTGAAATTGTGCACTACGTGTTTGTGACTGTCAGGCGTAAAGGGAACGGTTTTAGGTTATCCGGATTTCGGAGTAGCCTGCCTTTGTATTTAATTTAATTTTTTGGCATGACTATTACCTTTAGGTGCGATTTATATTTTGCATATGCGATATCCTGTCCATACACGACGCGTTGACCATCAATTTTGGCATTTATTGGGTCCCAGTTATTGTGTTTGGTTCGGTAACTGGTGAATTGTTGTACATTGTACTTTGCTGTGTTTTGTGTGTATTTATTCTATTTGGTATTATACATGGTTGTTTTGGGGTGCACTTTTGTGTACCATTATTTTGCACCGTATGTGCTGTAATCTTGTGTAACTTGTGTTTTTGTTGTCGTGCTTTTGCGCTGTGTAAATCAATTTGTTGCGTGTTTAATTTATTGTGTTTGGCATTATTTGCCTGTTGGATTGTGTAAGTTGTATTTTGCCGTGCACTAATTTACTTTTGTATTTATCTTGCTCGGTATTGTTTATGCAATGTAGTTGTGTGAGACGCCTAGTTATCTCGAGCACTGTTAGGCTAAGTCGGTGCGTGATTATTGTTCAGTTTCTGATTCTCTTATTAAGGGTGGTTGTCGGTTGCGCGATATTTTTTAATTCAATATGCCTGCTAAATTGTCGTTGGCAGCTTTTGACCGGACCACTTCGGTGGGAATACTTGCGTTGCAGCATTTGATAAATAAGTTGGAAGGGTTGCCGCAATTGAGAGCCATGGATCAACATGAAGCCGGTATTTTGGCCTCCAGGTTGTCCGAAGAATATCAGGACCTTCTAGGTAAGGTCGATCCTTACCTATCGGCCGAGTCATTGCCCCAGGGATTGGACGAGGACCACATTTTTGCGGTGGTAGCTCAAATTAAGGATATTTATGTCCGGGGTAGCATTTTAGCGTCCAAACTAACAAAACCAGAGATACCAGTTGGTTCCGGTCGATTTTCATCGGCAAGTGGCGGGCACCCAGGTGTGCTTGTTCATGAGTTGCCAAAGCTTTCGTTACCTTGTTTTGATGGCCAGGCCAAATGTTGGTCCGAGTTTTGGTCAAAGTTCACCACATTGGTGGACGAAAGTCCTGCCCTCACTCCGAAGCAAAAATTGTTATATTTACTGACTCATCTTAAGGGTGAGGCTTATGAGAAGGTTGCCGCGCTTCCCATAGTTGATGATAGTTATTCACTTGCACTGTCAACTCTTAAAAGTCGTTATCACAATCCTCGTTTGGCCGCTCGGGTTTATTGTACCAATCTGCTTCAGTTACCAGCCGCTTCTATGCGATCAGCTGCGTCTATTAGAAAGTTGGTGGACAGCTTCAATGCTAACTTTTCAGCGTTGTCAGCTCTAAACATTGCTGATATATATCAAGCAATATATGCGTCTTTTGTATTGTCTAGGCTGGATCTATCATTGCGTGAACGCTTTGAGGCGTCTGTTACGGACAAAGAGAATCTCCCTGCCCTAACAGAAATTATGACATTTTTAACCGCTATGGCGGAACAGAAAGAACAGGCATCTTTGGAATCGGCTTTACCTGCTCTTCCCAGCACTAGCCACCAGAAAACCCAGAAGGTTTCTTTTTCTAAGGCTACTCCTCTTGCTGTGTCTACGTTATCTGCGGAGGTTACGCAACGGGATGCATCTGGTTCACGTTGCCTTCATTGCGATTCCCGGACCCATTTGCTTCTCATGTGTCCGGCGTGGCTGAGTAAGGACCCTAGGGCTCGATTTCAGAGTCTTAAAAATAAAAAATGTTGTCTTTTGTGCCTCCAACATAAACATTCGGGCTGGTGCAAAAATAGGTGCAAAACGTGTGGCTCTAAGTACCACCACACTTTACTTCATTTCAAAAGTGCCCGTCTGTCTCCGTTTCGTTCACAGATTTCTGACACAGCTGAACTTAAGGCAGCGGAGTCATTGCTTGTTGATCTGTCGAGCACTACTCTGACCGTGTCTCTGCCCCGTCCTGCAGGGGTTCTGTTAGCCACCTGTCTAGCAGTCTTGTCATCTCCGAATGGTGGTTATATTGTAGTTAGGGCCATCCTGGATAGCGCGTCCCATGCTTCTTTCATCACTGAAGCATGTGCATCTCGCTTAAAATGTGCTTGTTTTGACGCTTCGGTAAGTGTCAATGGGGTAGGTGATATTGCCACCAAAGCAAAAAAGGTGTGTCATCTGTCCTTGGAAACTTTAAAACGCAAGGTTGTGGCATCTAACCATGCCTTTATAATTCTTTCTAAGATCTCGTCGGACTCACCTAGGTTCCAGGTGTTGCCTGAAGTTAAGCAGGCTACAAAAGATCTTTTGTTAGCTGACCCTACCTTCGATGTAGCAGCCCCAATTGATGTGTTGTTTGGAGCCAATATTGTAGCGGCTATTCTTATGGGAGAGACTATTCCTTTGGGTGCAGGTTTGCCTGTTGCAGTTAGGACACGTTTTGGGTTTGTGATTATGGGTAGAGCCCCCATTTCACTTAATTGTGCATTGACTTGTGCTAGCGGTCTCACTGGCCTTCCTTTGGATCTAGTATCTGCACATCAGCTTCACTGTCATTTCCACCACTTTTATCCTTCCGTCACAACGTTATCTACGGATATACCAAACCTACTTGAGCAAGTTCATCGTTTTTGGGAGGTCGAAGAGCCTCCAGCTGTACCCCACCAATTATCTGAAGAGGATCACTTTGCTGAAAGGTTTTACATGGAGTCAACAAGTCGGTTGCCGTCGGGTCGTTACCAGGTGCGCTTCCCGTTCTTCAAAAACTCTTCTCACATTTTGGGAAATTCCCTTAAGGGAGCCATGTCTCGGTTTTTTGCGTTAGAAAGGAAATTTGCGGCGAACAGTCAGTTTAAGAGCCAGTATGTACAATTTATAACGGATTATGTCGCTCAGGGGCATATGTCATTGGAGTCTGACCCCAATTTTCCAAAATATTTCATCCCTCATCGTGGTATCTTTAAAGTTAGAGGTGATACTTCAAAAATCAGGGTGGTGTTTGACGCCAGTATGAAGACGTCCTCTGGGATTTCCTTAAATGATGTGTTATGTGTCGGCCCTAAGTTGCAGACCTTACTGTCCGATGTTTTGACTTTGTTTCGGCGGTTTAGCCATGTTTTTACGTGCGACATCGAACAGATGTACCGCCAAATTGCTATGCATCCTGATGATTCGGCGTACCTGTGTATTTTATGGCGTGAGGAGGTTACCGCCCCACTAAGGGTTTTCGCTTTGCGTACCGTTACTTACGGGCTGGCTTGCGCCCCTTTTCAGGCGTTGCGAACCTTGCAGCGGCTGGCTCAGGATGAGGCAGTTAATTTTCCTGCGGGAGCGGCGGTACTTAGCCGTAATATTTTTGTGGATGATATTGCTGCTGGCGCTGATTCAAAATCAGAGCTTTGCAAACTACAACGGGAATTAATTCTGTTGTTGTCTTCAGGAGGGTTCAATTTGAAAAAATGGTGCACTAATCAACCCGACTGCCTGCCTGAATCAGCCGCTCCAAGTGATTCCGTCGTTGCTAAGGATAAGGATATTCTGGGTTTAAGTTGGGACCATTTTACCGATTGCTTGTCCTTTCCTCCTTTGGCCTGTTGCAGCAATGCTCAGGTTCAATTTACCAAACGTGTCGTGTTATCTCAGATGGCACAATTATTTGACCCATGTGGTTGGCTTTCACCAGTGATTTTCAGGGCCAAGGCTTTTTTCCAAAAACTCTGGGCTGAGGGCTTGGACTGGGATGCTCCTCTAAGTGATGACCTAAACGATTATTGGAGTCAATTCCTGTCCTCTTTGAATCATCTTCTGGTAATTGCTATTTCCCGGCCATTCTTCCCTAAAGGTGGGCATATTGAAAGGGTAATATTGCATGGTTTCTGTGATGCTTCCCAGTTAGGTTACGTGGCCGTCCTCTATCTGTCCATTTATACTAACTCTGGTCCTCCGGTGGTTTCGTTGGTGTCGTCTAAAACTAAAGTGGCACCTCTTAAAACTTTATCAATCCCATGTTTGGAGTTGTTGGGAGCTTATCTTTTAGCCAAACTTGTTCGTCATTATGTTGGTTTATTCTCATCATGTATTCAATTGAGTCAAGTTTTCTTATGGACGGACTCGACGATTGTCTTGGATTGGCTGAATATGCCTACTTTTAAATTGAAGACATTTAGTGCAAATCGGGTGGCTGCCATTACCGAGTGGACCGATACTAAATCTTGGCGTCATGTTCATGGTGTTTCTAACCCCGCTGATTTAGCCTCTAGAGGCACGTCACTCTCCAGCCTCCGATCGTCGACATTGTGGTGGTCAGGGCCAGATTGGTTAAAGCTTGATGCTCTGCGCTGGCCCCCTATTAATTATCGCCCGAATCACGACGTGCAAGATGTTGCCTTGGAGACCAAGGTCTCTTCGTTTCTCACTCAGGAGCCCCGGGTGGAATTGTTTGAGCACTTGTCGTTGTGGCCCTTAGAGGTGGGGGTGACCTAAATTCTACAGGTTGCTATATCTTCTTAATTGGGTTTATCTTGTTTTTTCGGGTGAGCAGAATTAGTTTCAACAATTGTTGTGGACTTACTGGACACTTTGCTGGGATTTCCCAGGTGATTCCTTCCAGCTGTTGTCGGCAGTGAATACATACACCCTGTCGCCCTGTGTACCCTGCCCTGTGTGTGTGCCTGTGTGCCCTGTGTGTGTGTGCTGTTGTCGGTGTGTTGTGTTTACATTGTGGAATGTTTTTGCATGGCGTTGTGCCAGTTCATGGGGAGTTATGGATGCTCAACAAATCAACAAAAAAAAAAATAAGTAAAAAAAAAAGGAAAAAAAGGGGGGAATAAAGGGAACAACAAAAAAAATATAAAAAAAATAAAAAAGGAAAAAAAAAGTAAAAACTAGGGAACTAACTAAGTTGATTTGCTGAGTTTTACATTGTGTTTGGCTGGGCCATTGTTTATTGGATGTTATTGGGTTTTGTCTGCTCTACCCGAACCTTTCGGATTGCTCGCCTGGCCGATGCGCCCGCGGTGGAGTTATTCGGCATGGTTTTCTGATTCATTGCATGTTTTGCATGTTTTCTGTATGTTTGTATTCTCTTGTGTTTGCGTGTGACCCCCTCCTAGGTTGGAGGGTAATTTTCAGAGAATGTTCCTGTTCACCAAAAGCCAAATTTTTGTACTGCATTTTTGGCCATGTCTTTTGGTGTAGTTGGTGGTTGACCCATTGCGGTCAACGGGGGCCGGTGTTCGATATTTCGGATCGAACCGGTCATTCTTTTCATTTTCCGAGGTTGGCACTATGGCTTTTGTAGAGCTCGTACATGCACGTGAACTTTTAGCTCTGTCGTACGCCAGCCATCTCAGTGTCAACGTCCACGAGTCGGGCCCTCCTCGGCAGGTAGAAATCCGTGCATTTCACCCATCCTTATCCCAACCAGTCTGTCCTGCCTTGAGTGTCAGGATCAACCCAGTCGTGAGATACGGTAAGTCATTTTTATATTATTTATGTCTGATTAGCAATTCTGCATGCTGCTGCTTTCGAGCTCACCAGAGGCTTATTAAATTATCATGTAAGAAAGCCGTCTTACTTTCCATCTTTTTAAACTATTATCTCACAACTCTATTAAGTATTAAACTGTAAATTAACATATAATAAAACAATGACTACCAGATAGTAACGGATGTTGGAGCTTGTTGAAAGACCTAATTATGACTGGAGGATAGCTTGTTGTGTTAATACCACTTACCTGCCTGCAGTACCTACTGCTACCTGCTTATGACCAACTACACACTCCTAGACTAACAAAAATTTCAACCCCTTGCTTGGTTCAGTGTTTGCCTTCCTTAAACTTCTGTTACACAACCTTAAGCAACCAGGAACAAAGTCGTTTAGGCAATTTCAAATCTTTATTATGTCAAGGAAGTGTGAAGAATTTGTTGAAATGTTGTTACAGTGAAAACGGGTTTTGTGGATTGGAAGTGGTTAGATATTTCTATTATTGTGGGCATGTGTAGTAGTGAGAGTGTGGTTGTAGACAGGCAGGCTTTAGGGTAAAATTGCTACAGAACCTAAGCTATCCAGGCACGGTTAGCCCGGTTTCAACAAAATCCTTCACCACTCTCAATTTAGATTTTTTAAATATTTGTTAGTTATTGGTGTAATACTTACTTGAAATAATTTATATTTTGTGTACAGTTCATGATTTAATGATTTTTTTTTTGTTATTACCACATAATTTTGTTTTCGTAGTTGTTTATTGTGAGTGTTTTTCTGTGTATAGTTTCTGAGGATAATCATACAGATTTTTGTAGTTAAAATGTCAAAAAAGTAAAATTACTATGGTGAAATTAGTCTGGCTGGAGGAATACAGTTTGCCCATCATGTAGGAGTTTTAAAGAACTGAACAATAGAGTTACTATTTGTTACTTGTTATAATGGTTGTTGACTAACATATTAGTATTAATTATGTGACATTTTTGAATTACTTGTTTTATATTGTTACAATTTTAATGTTCATTTATAATTTCAACATTTTCTATTTAGGTAACTCGACGTTTCTTGCAGTAATTATATAATTTGTGATGTTATTCAATTTGTTTCTTCTGCAAGTAGTATAATTTCGTATATTTTAACACTTGACGCACGTTTCACTGAAAAATATCAGTATCATCAGAGGTTTGTAAGTAAATTAATAACAATAGAAATAATTCTATTAATATAAAAATTAATGAATAATTTAATTTGTATCGATTTTAATATAAAATAATTTTTAATATAGCAAATTTATAATTTCCTGTTTGCTATATTTTTGTGCTTTCATATTTGAGTACTTGACACGTGATTTACAAGAGAAGTTTACATGTTTTTTTGAATATCTGATTGAAATGTAAACATACTATATAAATTCATCTGTTTTCAGTCTAAGTGCAAATTTTTATATGCCTTTCAGCATTGTAACAACGCTTTCAACTTTTCCAGATTCAAGACTAGTTGGAGTGATGAATCATATCACCCCCTGTTCTCCTCTTCTGTTCAAAGTTTTTGTGTTTCTAGCCTACACAATTGCCTTTCTACATTCCCAGTCATTTAATCTTCAACTTCACAATAGCTTTCAAATCCCTAAGATTTTATCCATCTCAGCCTGTCTGGGATAACCCAGGTATTCCTCTGGGTCCTTGTCCCTTTACCTTAATTTGACAACTCTCATCTAACATATTTATATACCCTATTTAGTAAGCCTTGTATATTGTGTACATCATCCATTTTGCCACATATCTCTAGTTTAAATAACCATGTAAGGATATGCTCATTTGGTTTCCCCAGCCCATATATCCCACTTACTATCCTTTTTTTCAGAATTGCACTATAGTCCAGAACGGACCTTGGCCTCCCTAATGATCCGCCCCTAATAGTCCGATCATGTGCCTTTGTCTTCCACGAGCTGACACCCATCCTAGTCAGGTCTTCTTCCTCATCGTCTTGCCATCGTTTTCTGGGCCTGCCTTGTCTTCTGTGTGCATTCATTATCCTTTTGAAGAGTCTTTGGTTGTCCATTCTTTGTACATGTCCTATCCAGCTGATCTGTCTGGACTTTATAACTCGGACAATATCTCCCTGTTTTAGAATACATTCTATTTCTTGATTAGACCTGATTCTCCATTCTCCATTACAACATACTGGCATACTGATCAGAAGATTCTTGTAATAATTTTTCTTTCAAAAGTCCTCAGAGCCTTCTCATCAACTGCTTTTAATGTCCAGGTTTTGGAACCGTATGTAACTAGAGGGCTGATCATCAGGGCTACATTTTCAGTTTAGTCTCTTGGGTGAGAAGACTAGATCTTATAATTTTACTAGGCCAAATTAAGCCCTATTCCCTGGCACTATTATCTTTGTTATTTCATTAGATACTTTGTTATCACTATTTACATAAGCTCCAAGGTACATAAACTCATTTACTCCTTCAAAAGAGTAATCGTTTATAGTCAGGTTTATTGGGGGTTCTCCTTGCTTGCGATGTGGATACTTTCATATATTTTGTTTTGCTCCCATTTACTTTAAGACCCAGTTTGCTTCCTTCCCGCTCTAGTTCTCCAAAAAGTTCATCCAGTATATGGACATTTCTACCAGTAAGTGCAATGTCATTTGGATATGCCAGGATTTGCTTTGTCCTGTTAATGATTGTACTCCTGGATCTAAATTTTTAATTGGTTTGTGCAGTGCCAGATTGAACAGAACAGCCACTGTCATATGTAGTCTAGTTATTCTTGTACATATCAAATTTTATTGTAGTGTTAAGTATTTCAATGTCTGAATGTGTATATATATATATAGCATATGAGATTTATTGTCTAGGCATTGTACTACCAAATAAAATTGAATGACATATCAGTACTTCAGTTTCACATGTTTAAACTAACACATACAAGACCAGTGGCATAATAAAATATGTTGAGTATAATTATTTTCTATATAACTATAGTTAAAATAATTAACAGAATCTTAGTGAAGTACGGCATGGGTATAATCAATTCATTTTTACTGCAGTAAAAGGCATGTCCAACGAAAATAATTTGAAAATAATTTAACATACTTTGTAACTTTTTGTAGGATACTATTGACAGCATGGGAGAACTATTGATGATTCTGGTTACTTTAGATGAGGTACTGACTTCTCATTCAACTCTGAACAGTCACTGGAACTTGTACCAGCAATCTGTGCAGGCAGCACTTCATGATCCTTTAAAATACAATGTAGAAATGAGCAAGGTCAAGTACCTAACCAAAATGCTGAATGAAATTGAGACAGAACTTCTTAAAGGTAACATATTTCAGGTATGTAACAAATATACATATATGTTGACAGTGTTGTAAAGGCAAATATATTGTTCTGAATTACATGTAAATTTAATTAATTTAGTTTATGCAAGTGTACACCTGTCTATGCACATATGGTAGAAATGTAAAAACATTAAATAAACATTGTCAGTAACATACAATTATATGTGGGTTCGGATTACTGATGGTATTTTACAATTAAAAATTGTATGATTAACGCACATTTTAATACAAAATTATTACAAACAGAAATTACGCTCTTGGACACCACTATATGAAATTCCTGATTAGCACTTTCGAGCCTCTCAGCTCGAAGTATATATTGTTACAATGGTCTCACTAATAATTGTACGGTACAGTGGAAAACAAAATAGAGACACCAATTAAGTCACTAATCACCAGCTTTGATTATCACAATTAAACAGTTTGTAATCAACTCATGCAATAATTCTAGTTAAATTTGTCCACACGCAGTAATAATGTCAACTATAAAGATTCCATTCTAATTATAACACAACAACACTTCGCTACAATACTTCTACAAACACTCGATCCACACTAAGGAAATTGCTCACTGTCAGCTGATCCACAAAACCAGCCTCTGTCCCTTATATACCGTATTGTTCCGAATACAAGCCGCACTTTTTCTCCTAAACACATGGTTGCTAATTTGGCCTGCGGCTTGCATTCGCGCGCTAACGAAATTCGAAGTTATACCTGACTTCTGGCGGGACGAACGCTTTTGGTATCTATGAGTTGTTTACTGCCTAGCAAGTAACAACAGTTTGCCTGGCTGTAGTTAACTCTGGCAGTATGATTTATGACTGCAACCATATGTTTTAACAGCAAACTGAAGAAAGAATAGGAAGATAAAGTGTACGTGCGTGCGCACCCTCTGTAGGCAGTAAGACAAAGGATGAGTAGATGGGGTGAGTAACATGTTTCTAAATACCGGGTAAACTGCCAGTGTGGTTTTCTATTGTAACCGACAGCATCGCTTATCTGTACTTTGTTTTCATTCGGCGTTTTTGTAGTGGGTTTGCGGTACAGGCAGTCTCCGTTATACGTGGTCCCGCTTTACGCGATTTCGCTTTTACGCGGTTTAAAAAAAAAAAATTTCCATGAAGGGTTTTGTATTTGAGTTGAGTTGCACCAAAACGGTGATTGTTTGAAGTGTACAGTTAGTAATGGAGGGGCGGTGACGCGCTGTTCTCTCTCCTCAAGGTCAGTGGTCTCATACTGCTTGCCTCTCCCCACCCCTACTTGCTCTGTCATTGTCTGTGTTTGTCTATTTTTACAACGTAGTCAGTCACCTCTCGCTATCGATCGCTGTCAGTAGCACTGCGCTGTGTACCTCGTCTAGCAATTATTTCCTGTTCACGTTTCATTGAGTGGTGACATTTCGTTCAGTGTTGTCGAGTTATTGAAAATGTCACAAAAACGCAAGGAACATTCAAGAGCGAGTACTAAAAAACGTGCGAGAAATTCTCTTTCATTGGAGATTAAACTGGAAGTTTTAAAACGAATCGATAAAGGCGAACGTGTTGTCGATATTCAGCGAGTAATGGGTCTTCCAGAGTCGTCTATAAGGACGATCCGATTGAACGCAGATGCAATTCGTAAAAGTGTTGAATCGTGTATGAATTTAAGTGTCACAAGAGTAGCTACATCGAGATCAGATGCAATGGAAAAAATGGAAAAGCTTTTGTCTACCTGGATTGAACACCACAACCAGTGGAATGAGCCTATTTCTATGGCAATCATTCAAGAAAAAGCTAAAAGTCTTTATGCAGAATTAACACAAGACAATGAAAATCCACCAACATTTAACGCTAGTAGAGGTTGGTTCAACCGTTTTAAGGCTCGCAACGCTTTTCACAGATTAAAAGTTACGGGCGAGGTTGCTTCTGCTGATAATGAAGGAGCTGATGAATTCAGAGAAACTACATTTAAAAATATTATTGCAGAAGGTGGTTATATGGCAAAGCAAGTTGTTGATGCCAGTCTCAATTGACGTACTTTCACAAGGAGATCATTGAGATAAAGAATGGCAATCTATCCAAATCTAACAAAATTATCTCTCTTAATCCATTCATCGACGATTCGGGGTTACTTCGGGTTGGAGGTCGTCTCCAACATTCCGATTTGCCTTACGACACTAAGCATCAGATTATTCCGCACCCAAAGGCCCACCTCATTAGATTAATAATAGAGGCTGAGCATTTGAGGCTGCTTCACGCGGGCGTTCAGTTAACATATAGTTCTGTTCGTCAAAGGTATTGGATCGTCAACGGCCAGATTGTTGTCAGTTCTGTCATCCATAAGTGCATCAAATGCTTTCACTTCAAAACTCACAAGCAGACGCAGCAACTTGGTCAGTTGCCTATGTCAAGAGTGGTATTGACCAAGGCCTTTTCTTCATCTGCTGTAGATTATGGCGGCTCTATCGTGATCCGTCATGGCGGGCAGCGATCCAAGACTACCTCAAAGGCATATATATGCTTGTTTGTCTGTATCGCTACGAAGGCAATTCATTTGGAATTGCTGTCTCACCTGACTGCTGAGGCATTTATTGCCGCCTTTAAACGATCCATTGCCCGCCGTGGCATTCCCGGGGAAATGATGTCTGACAACGGCACGAATTTTAAGGCCGCGAGATCCACTTTGCGCGGGTTATACAAATTATTTACCTTTGAGGAATTTAAAACGAGTATTCACTCATTTTCACTTGCCCAAGGATTCAAGTGGTCATTCATTCCACCCTCCTACTGCACTGCGGCGCCCTTTGGGAGAGTGGTGTAAAAAGCATCAAGCATCATCTGCGCCGCACCATTGGCTCCACCATTCTTAACTTTGAGGAATTATACACGACCCTTACTCAAATTGAGGCGTGTTTGAACTCCTGTCCCCTTTCTGCCATTTCATCTGATGCTAGGGATCCGCAGCACCTTACACCCGGACACTTCTTAATTGGCTCAGCCTTGACAGCCCTCCCCGACGCTGACCTTTAGCCATTCCATGCAACCAGCTGCGACACTGGTAATTGTTGCAGAAATTTGTACAATCTATCTGGAGCAGGTGGTACAAGGACTACCTGCACCAGCTTCAACAGCATAATAAATGGCAGACACCCAAGGGGAACCTCGCGGAGGGTGATGTGGTCATAATTATAGAGGATAACGCCCCTCCATTATACTGGAGTTTGGGTGTAGTCACTAAGGTTTTCATGGGTGACGACCAGTTGGTGCATGTCGTTGATGTCCGCACTTCCCGTGGTGTATTGCGACGCCCTATTCATAAGCTGCGCGCTTTACCTGTGTCCAACGAATAAGGGTTGTTGTCACTCGTGTGGGTTTCACTCTATGCGAAGGGGTGTTATTGTTCTGGTCCTCAGTAATGTTGCATGTGCAGAGGACTTTATTCAATCTATGTATTCTATTTAATTTATGTATTGTGTTCAATTTATGCAATTCATGTATTTTATTCAATTTATGTATTCTATTTAATTTATGTATTGCATGTGATTTATACGATTCATGTATTTTATTCAATCCATGTATTCTATTCAGTTATGTATTGCATTCAATTTATGTGATTTATGCATGCCATTCAATTTATGCATTGTAGTCAATTCATGTACTTTATTCAATCTATGTATTCTATTTAATTTATGTATTGCGTTCAATTTATACGATTCATGTATTTTATTCAACTCTGTATTCTATTCAGTTATTTATTGTATTCAACTTGTGATGTATGCGATTCATGTATTCTATTCAATTATGTATTGTATTTAATTACGTGTTATAACCATTTTATGTAGCCGCTGTTGGCGTCATGGGTGAGTAAATTGCTCACTGCATCAAGCTCGGGAAAAATCGAGATCTTCGATTTCTGACGGGCAGTATGTTCAGATTTAAAATGTATTCGAACCACGATTCGCCTGTGACGTCGGCTGCATATCGCTTATCGCTGGACGAGCTAAGGTCAGTCCGCCCCCCTTTTCCATTCTAGCAGTCAGTTCATGGAGCTCCTACAGGCAAGAACATTTTTCACGTGTGCTTTACACAAAATTCAATTTATGGGCGTCAATATGTGAATAATTCAATTAACTCAGTTTCAATTATTTTAATTATCAGATATAATGTAATGTATAACATTATCAAATATAATGTAACGTACTTATAGTACGTTCACACGAAAATATAGCGAATCGCATAAGTATGATTTAATCTGCTTTTTTGTAATAAACCATTTGTACAGTCCATTTTTATCGTTTTTACATTTGTCTAAACCCAGCATATGGTTTAAAGTGTGAACAGCCGTTAACCCCAAGACACGCAAGGGGACAGCAAGTTCAACGCAACAAATATCTTTCAACTGTTTGTCGGTAATCGCTATTCTATCTTTTCCATTATTATTCTTAATTTGACTATTATATAGTTGAATCGTAAGACCGTTTTTCTTTTTATATGCAGCTCGAATACGAGCTCTTTGTTCATCAGTCAGACCAATGTTTAAAGCACTGTACTGAACAGGTTCTTATATGAAGTCAAACAGGTTCTTATTACAAAGTCAAACAGGCTCTTATTATAAAGTAAAACAGTCATTATTATTATTAAAATTTTAATTTAGGCGTAATACCCATTTCCAATTTACGTTTTACGCTCATGCCGACAGCCGTGACACCACCCAAAACTTTTCATTCATATTGGCATTATCTGATTTAAATCGTTCCCACGCTTTCTTTTCGAGAATTTTATCTGCCACATGTCTTTCTTTCATTTTTTGGTGATCTCTATAAAATAAATCGGGTTCTTTTGCCGCCTCATCTAATTGGTTAATACCTTTATCACCTCTTTCTAATCTTTCATCCAGCTTAGTACTAGGACCTAAGTAATTGTATATCAGCGCATGCATTTCAAATGGAATATTCTTTAAAAGCAAATTGAATAAGCCCGATCTGATATACAGTGGAACTTGGTTATTACGGCCTCGGCTGTTACGTCAACTCGGATGTAGCGTTATTTTGTCATAAGTCAAACTGATATCTTTAACATTATAAAAATTCCCGGTTTTAACGTCACTAAATATTGTACTACTCTGTTATAGCGTCAAATATTTCTCAGATATTTTACTCTAAATTTCATATAAACGTATATATGTGCACGCGCGCGCTAGCCCATGGTTACAGATATACATTGTATGCAAGCGATAAGCACTGTAACAGGACTGCCGGCGCCAGCCATTTTACGTGCTCCAACGGATGGCTAGATCGATTTAAGGCCCGACACTCGATTTCCTTTGCAAAAATTTGTGGTGAGGCAAAATGCGTAGATCTGAACGTTACAGGCAATTGGGTGCGTAACACTTGGCCAGAAATTAGACGATCATATAAAAATGAAGACATCTTTAATGGACATGAAGCCGGAATTTTTTATAAATTAACTCCAGATAAGACTTTCAAATTTAAAAATGAAAAGTGCGTTGGTGGGAAGCTCTCTAAACAAAGAGTTACAGTTTCTGTTTGTGCGAACATGGCGGGAACCGAAAAAAGGAAACTTTTAGTTATCGGGAAAAGTTTGCATCCTAGATGTTTTAAAAACATCAAAAAACTTCCTGTAAGTTACACTGCCAACAAAAAAGCGTGGACAACTTCTAGTATTTTTGAAGATGAACTAAGAAAGTGGGATAAAGAACTGTCATCGAAAAACAGAAAAATTCTACTTCTAGTTGACAACTGTGCAGCCCATCCAAAGTTAAATTTGACAAACATTAATCTGGTCTTCTTACCGGCCAACTGTACGAGTGTCCTGCAACCTATGGACCAAGGCGTCATTAGAAGCCTAAAGTGTCACTACCGCAAGCAACTTTAAAAAAAAATTATTTTCTGTATGGACACGGCGCAACCTGCCACAATTTCACTCTTAGATGCAATACAATTCCTAGACGACTCTTGGAAGAGTGTAACAAAGAAGACGATAGCAAAATGCTTTAGTAAAGCATGACTTGTACATGAAAATTTACCCGATGATGACGAAGACGACGACTTGCCGCTCTCAGAGTGGATTAAGAAATTCGATGTAAATGAATTTGGAAATGAACTTGATTCCTATGCATCAGTGGATGACCTAGTAGAAACATTCCAGTGTTGAGTGACGCAGAAATTATCGTGGAAGTAAAAAACATAGAAGCAGAAGATAGTGTTGAAGAAGATGCTGAGCAAGAGGAGGATGCCGACATCTTTTGTCCGACAGTACAGGAAGCAATGAGAGCCGCCGAAACTCTTTCACGATTTTACTGCTTTAGAGAGACGTCTGACGACACGTTCAATGCAGCGCAGCATCTCCACAGCAGAACAGAAAGAATTTATTTTTCAGAAAGGAGCGTTCAAAAGAAAATTACGGATTACTTACGACAGTAAGCCTAAATGTAAGTTACATGTACTTTCTTTTTGATCTTTTAAAATATTCTTCATGCTGTTTGTATAAATGAAATGCAGTTTGTAAACTTTAGAATAAATATCACGAATAATGTTAATAATACAAAGATCTTTTTTTTATTTCTCCTTCCTTACTAGTGATTAAAAAGGGTCTTTTATAACGACTCTTTTATAACGTCACTCGGACATAACGTCATTATTTTTTTGGTCCCTTCAATGACGTTATAACCAAGTTCCACTGTATTCATCTTTCAATATTTTCGGCGGCAAAGTTGATATAAATCTGATTCAATATTCAACACCTTTTGGTGTGTTAATTAGATTTTCTAAGTGTTGATGAAAGAAGTTGAGCAAACCTATTTTTTTTTGTTAAAATTGTTGTTCCGCTGAGACTTCTCAATTTATTTTAATTAATATTTATGATATTTTATCGTACCTTCGGGTTCTCTTTCCAAGGTCGTACAGACGAAAACCAGCTGCAGACAAGGTTACTTGGGTTGACGTTTCAAAATAATTTTTCTAACACCAAATTTTGTATTCTAAACAACTAACTTTCTTTAATTTACTATTTGCTTTCACTCTATTTTTACATTACATTAAAAAAAAAAAAGGCATGAATACTTAAACAATTGGTTTTAACGCATATGAAAATGACTTAGCAATAGTACAATTTACAAATAACTTGACCAGCACTTTGCAACGCTCTCTCATTCATACTTTTTTATTTTATTCTCTTTTAAAACCCCGTAATTAAAACTCAGTATTTATATTTAATGTCTGTATTTAGGGAATAGTTCTGATAGTGTTATGTAGAATACTCAACAACCCACGGCGTTAATCAGTTCCATCACCACCTTGTGTTGTTGGCTGTTTCTGGTCACTAAGGTTATTTCCACAGTTCATAATCTTCCGCACTACCGCTACACACTCCGTCTTATTTAATTCACTTTAGTTTGCAATTACGACTTTTACTTTTACAGACTTGTTTGTCGGCCGACTTTTATTGCTCGAGCTCTTACGTTTTTAACTATGTGACCGCGCGCGGTCATGAGTTGCAGTTGAACTAACTCAGTACTGCGCCAAAGCCGGGCACACGGAGTTTTTTTTTTCTGGTCACGTGATCGTCAGTCTGCGCTTCCATTGGTGATTTTTAAAAGAGCGCTATAACGCAGGCCCAAGATTTAGCAATATTTTGCCGCCTGGTGCAATGAATAACTTGGCGTTATTTTCTCCGTAATCCACGGCTGATGCAAAATTGCGTGTTATTTCACAATCTGTCTGCGCTGCTTGAGTGCGGAGACAAAACATAGACGTTTTGTTTTGTAATAAACACTGCATACTTGGTTGACTAACTCGAGGTTCCCAAAAGGTGAACAATGACTGCATGGGGAATATAATTTTTAAAATGTTAACTTGACCATACAATTTTGTACCGTTACAATACCCCCCCAATAAGAGATTGGATGCTGAAGCATACAAACTCTTATTGCCTAGAACCTAAGAGGATCAGTGAGGATATGGCGCCACAACCCCCTTGAACTCTCTACTAGAATCATGGGTACTTACCCCACTAGTCTGGCGACTGTGGCAGCACCCATCCGATCTTACTGGACTTCTCTACTCGAGATCCCAACACCATAAGCTCGGACCGATACCCACCACAGTATCACCTGACTTTATGACATTCAATTAAAATTTAACAAAAAGGCCTTCCATTATACCATATCCCACAACTGATTCGTTTCCTCTTAGCCATATAGGCTCATTCTTTGCAAAGTACTGGTTCTTCTTATACAAAGTGCTGGTTTAGTTTAAAAATAATAATATAAACTTACAGTCTACTTACAGTTCAATCATGTAAATTAAATAATATTCCCCGTATAATATTACCCCTCCAAAACAAAAAATATGAGTTATATACTCAAGAATGCTTTATTCTTAACTCTTTTTTTTTTTTTTTTTCTAATAGTCCCTTAACCCCTGATACCCGTTACATTTTACTGTGTTCTGCACTAGGCTTCTTGGCCATTGCCGGCCTCATCCTAGCCGTAAACCACATCTCCCTCGTGACCTGTAACTGGGTCACCCCCATCCACACTCACTATTTCCCCCCTGGACTGTAGCGCCCAGTTGCTTCCACAAGGACTGATGCGGAAGGGGTGGACATTTTTTCCTTTTATTCCACCCCCATCCTTGCTTCGGCGTTACAATAAAAATTCAGTATTGCACTTACTATTCTTGATTGATATGCCCCTAATGGACTACCACCCCTATCTAGGTGAAAATAGCCCTGTTCCAAAATTGGTAGATTCCCCAAAAAATAACCCCCCCTACTAAGTCTAACAAACCACCGGGTTGACAAAATAAAACAAACCACAAGCCGGTTATAACAAGTAAAATTCATGATTTGTCACAATTAACTACTTTCACGGTCATGATCCGGTGAGGTCATGGCCGCACTTAGGTGGGGAATCTACAGTTAAACAAAAAATATGGATTGACATTTATAAAGGTTACTTGAACAGTAATATACACATCTTAGGTTCCCAAACATTATCCTAGCTTGAACATTTTTGATTATATCCATACAAAATTTCCTTCAGTTTTCAATTTTAAATGAATATTGTAATCATTATATTTTTTCATCATTTTATTATTTAATCTACCATTACATTTGGAATTTGAATCAGAATAAATTTAAATTTATTATTAAAAATCATCTTTTCAATTAATTTAATTACCAAATTAATTTAATTATATTTAATTTCTCAAACTCTAAGTTACAGTAATTACCTCATTATTATTTTATCTGTAAAAAAATTAACTTCATTTCTTTTATTTCACAATAAGATTTTGCTCAAGATACTGATTCATCAAGATACAACAGTTATCAGCTTCAACACCTGGCTGTAAACATTAGTCAAAAGATACAACACACCTGTTTACATTAACAGTTGTCTGCAAGACTTGTTTTATAAGCACTCACTCAGTCTAAACATTCTGCTTACCACATACTGACACATGTGCCTACTTCAATTTTCAATGTCTATAAATCTTTCAGTTAACATATTTATCAACTTGTACCAATTCATACCAAAATTAATTTTACTTCATTAATAAAATTTACCCTTTTGAATTTAATTTAGTCTCTTCATATAGTCAAAACAATTTTAATTACTTTGATTACATTTATCAAAATGATTCTAATTGGTTTAATGTTTAATTCTTCCTTAGTATTTCAATAAATTTTACAAGCATTGCATCATTTGTTTCAAATCACTCCTTAACTTTCTCCATAATCACATTCTAAATACCATTTATCTCTACTCATAACCTAACATAGCAGGTACCACAAAATAATCATTAAACCTTTTGGTTACATAGCTTTTATTTTTAACATTTTCAAAAATTATTTTCTCCTTAATTACCCGTAAATAGGTTATATGTTACATGTACAGAATAATTGTGTATAGAGATGTGATTGAAAACGAACAGAACCCAACTCCCATGAATATAATGAGCTACCCTCCAAATTTTTTTTTTCCAGAATACAAAACAAACCACAACCACTAATCTACGACCCCATCTCTATACACAATAATCCTATTAGATTATACAGAAAATTTGTTATCTTAGTTGGTTTGCTCAGCCACAAAACGTCTCCACTACCTACCTAATTAAGGGATGAGTTTACAATTCATTAATAACGCCGGTTTATTTAATTTTGAGGATTACCTTAATATTATAGTTTAGAATTAAGGCAATCAAATGGTTCGAAAGGGTGTGCCAATTTATGTAACTATTTTTATGTTTTCTCTAATGGGAGGGTTAAGGAAATCGGGAAGATAAAAAGGGTAACGATCATTAAAAGGTAAGGACAAAGCTTCCTCCGAAAATAAGGGTAAATGGAGAAAACCAAGGCTCGCGTGGGCATGGGCGCGTCCCTGAAATAGACGAACCCCACTGGGACAAGTGGGGAACATCTACCCGCTACCACTTACTGTTTTATATAAAATTCCTAATTCTATAGTTATATAGTTTATTCAATTACAGAATTTGTTTTACTATTTTAGCCAATACTTTTTTAAATTGGTTGCGTTATGGGTACCCACTATTTCCCCCGTCATTTGGTTTCGTAGAACATAGGCATTATCCATTTTAATTTCAACTACTTCATACGGTCCTTCGTACAACAAAAAGAATTTTTTAATCTCTTTATCTTGTGCACTTGATAAATCGTGTCTTCTCACTAATACCAACTGGCCTATTTCATACTTAATCCACTTACCTTTAGCATCATGAAGCCGTTTTCTTCTTTCTCCCTTAGTTAATAAATTTTCATTGGCGAGTCTAAGTTTTACTTCCAGGTCTCAGGTGTTGCTCTCCGGTGGGAAGTTGAACAGTTGTTCCAGAATCCTAGGTGGACGTGTTCCCTTAACTAACTCGTATGGTGTAAACCCTGTTGATTCATGGGTGGTACAGTTTAACCATTCTTCAATTCTCCCCACTATGCTGGCTATTCACTGTGCTTGGCATGGCAATAGGCCCAAAAAATTCTCCCTAATTCTCGCATGACTCTTTCAGCTTGGTTCGACTGAGGATGGTATACCGCCGTGTGTTTAGGTATGATGCCTTCCCAACCCAAAGTTTGTCACCATATTCCGCTAACAAATTGGGGTCCATGGTCAGATAATATTATTTTGGGTTTTCCGGTTTTGATCATATAATCCTTAGTTATTTTTTCACTTAGTACTTTACTAGTTGCTCTCTTTACACTGTATAATCTTACAAATTTCGTGAATGTATCTAATACCACAAAAATGTACATTACACCTCCCCTTCCCTTTGGTAGAGGACCAAACAAATCTACTGCAACTAAATCAAAAGGCTCTTCAACTTTAATACACCTCATCTCTCCCTCTAATCGGTAATTGACTACTTTCGACTTTTGGCATAAATCGCACCCCCAGAGTAAAGTTCTAACCCTGCGTTCCATATTTTTAAATAAACATGATTCTTTTAATACATTTACACACTTCCTAGCACCGAAATGCCCATACCGAAAATGACAGTCCCATATTATCTTGTCTACCAACCCTTCCCGTATAACCAACCTCCAATCACGCTCTCCCCCCTCTACTTTTTTAAACAAACTCCCTTGATAAACCTGAAAATAACGGCTATACCCTAACTCATCTGAATCGGACTCTAAGCTAGTTATTATTTTATTCAATTTAGGATCTGTCCTTTGCATGCTATTAATATCTCTCAATTCTTCCCCAAACAATCTATCTTCCCTACTAAGTCTGAAAATTTCTATTTCTTTTAAGTCCCTCCCTGTTCTCATTCCCTCTGTATCTACCCTGGATAAAGTGTCAGGTATTTTGTTTTCTACCCCTTTTATATACTCCCAACTAAAATTGTACTCTTGTAAAGCTAGCACCCACCTGGTTATCCTGCTGTGTGTCAACTTACAGGTGTTTAAAAAAGGTAATGCCTTGTGGTCAGTCCGGATGATAGTGGAATTTCCCAGTAGATATGTTCGAAACTTCTTCACCGCAAAAACAATGCTTAATAATTCCTTCTCAGTTGTTGTGTAGTTTCGTTCAGCAGCTAACAGCGTCCGGCTGGCGAAAGCAATAGTATGATGTTCTTTGTTGTCATCCTCCTGATACAATTCCGCACCTAAAGCAATATTACTGGCATCCGTCTGTAAATAAACTGTGCGTTCAAAATTAGGGTGATTCATCATGATCATTTTACTAAAATGGTCCTTTATCTCATTAAACACATCTCGTTATCTTTCCCCCCATTTCCACTGCTTATTCTTTTGTAACACTGCACTCAACTTGGAAGTTATATGGGCATAGTTTTTCTGGAATTTTCTATAAAAATTACATAGCCCTAAAAAATTTTGTAACTGCTTAATATTTCTAGGTTCTGGGAATTTTAAAATTGATTCTACTTTCTCTGGGTTAGCTTTTATCCCATCTGGTGTAATTATGAACCCTAAAAAATGTATTTCTTTCTGTAAGAATTTAGATTTCTCCCAATTGACAGTCAGCCCCCCTTTACGCAGTTTATCTAATACGTACTCTAAATGTTCCACATGTTCCGAAAACGTTCGTGATGCTATCAATATATCATCTACATAAATAGTTAAAAAATCTAAATTCTGTGGCTGTAGAATTTCATCTAGACATTTTATAAAACTGGCCACACTGGTATTCAGCCCAAAAGGTAATCGTTTAAATTGGTAATTCTTTCCATTAAACAGGAATGCTGTGTATTTCCTACTTTCACATGCTAACGGGACTTGCCAGTACCCCGCGGTTAAATCTAATGAGGTCATGTATTTGACTCCACTGAATTTTTGAAATATTTCATTTATTGCTTCGGGTGATTCCCGGTCCGGTATAATTATTTGATTAATCTTGCGGGCGTCTAAACATAATCTAACGCGACCATCTTTTTTAATGACTACTACTAACGGGTTAGAATATGGTGATACTGATCTTTCTATTATGTCCCCTTCTAACATTTTATCTAATTCCGTCTGAACCGCTCTTCTCTTTGAATAGGGTACCGGATAGCTTCTTTGTACATAGGGTGCGTGTTCCCTTACTTTTAATTCACATTCATAATTTCTTGCCCTCCCTGGTATATCGGCAAACACTTCTCGAAAACATTCTATTACCCGCCACAACGCTTTTCGTTGAGAACTCCCTACGTCACCCCCTTCACTACAAAATTTCCCTGCTCTATCCTCCCAAATTCGTTCATTTATAGTATCCCCTAACTCTTCCTCTCTACATACATACGTATTAACTTCCGTTTCTACTTTACTAGCCCGATTTAGTATTATCTTAACTCCCGAAATTCTAACTTTATCTACTACTCGCTCAAAACTAATCTCAACTGGTTTACCTTCATTATTAAGTACTAACAACTGCTTCTGAAAATCGATTATCGCCTTGTGTTTTATCAAAAAATCATTCCCCAAAATAACCTCCAAATTCAACCCCCGTACTACTAAAAATGTATTATCATACTCTACTCCATTAATTACCATATTCAAATGTACTTGTTTAGTTACACGTTTACTCCTGACCCCTGTAATACCTACAATGGTCACCCCCGCTACTGGCAAAAATGGGATATTTTTGTTTGTTTCTTGCAAACTCTCTAATATGTGTTAGGAAATAACAGAAATTTCACTACATGTGTCAACTAAAGTTTTTACTTCCTTACCTTCAATTTGAATTCTTACCTCTGTCAGTCCGGTTTCTGGTCTTGCTGTCTCTAAGTCATCCTCCTCCATCAATTCCTTGGACAGATCAGTGCGGATGACGTTATTTCTATAGTCATTGTTGTCTTGGGTCCCGCAGTCATTTGTCAACAATGGTGGGGTCCCTTCACCCACTGTCCTTGTTAGTTTTCCGTCTGAGTGTTTGCACGGCCTGGAGTGTACCCACCACGACCTCTGTTAGAAGTTCCACTGCTTCCCGGTGCTCCTCGGTTGCTGCTCCCTCCTCTCTGTGTTTGACTATCTTGGTTAGGCTCAGTATTATTGCGTTGTCAACTCCTCTTTATGACACCTATAACAAGTCGTTCGGCTGCCGTAGTTCTCGCAATGACACTCTCCACATCGCCAGTCATCACGTCTATGGTTATTATTATAACCTCCCCTTGTCCCTCTATATGTGGTTGGTGTCCCACTAGATCGATTATGATTATCAGTGTTATGTACCCCTGACGGGTTTGCGCGCCTACCCATTTCCCGGTCCCTAATATTCTGGAAAATATCTAATATTTGTTCAAGGTCGTTTACGCCCTCCACTTCCTGCGTCATCAGGTTAATTTGCACCTCCCTTGGTAAATGTTTACTTATATGGCATACAAATGATCTAAACGGTAATGGGGGTTCAAGGTATTTGGCTTCATTATACATTTTCATCACATATATAGTAACATTGTTACCATTAGTCCCAAAATTACCAGGCCCCATTATCTTACTTCTAAGCACTTCTTGGTCCTCTTCAGACCAGTATTTACTTCTAAAGTCCCTTTCAAAACTTTGGAAATCTAACCAATCTCCCTTGTGCACCTCCGCCCAAACCGCGGGGCTTCCCTTAAAGCATTTCATAACTTTTAATAATTTCATCTCCCAATTACTATTACAAAACTGATTATACTCTTTTACTCTATTTAAAAATTGCATGGGGTGTACCCCCCTACTATCACCATTGAACAATTCTAACTCAACTTCACTACTTAGGTCACGGGTCATAATTACCCTTTCCGTAACATTATTTATTTTCTGGCCGATTGCCATATTCAATTCATCTTTTACGTTAATAATACTCTGTTCAGTAGACTCGAACTTATTATGATTTACACTCTCAATAACATTTACTGTTTCTTGGATTAATTGAATATCTGTTTTACAAATATTTTCTATCTCATTTCTAACATTTTTAACTACTGCTACTTATGATTCTAATTCACTACTGCGGTTATCTATAACGCGTATGGTGTTAGTTATTTGCATTGCATCTCACTCTCAATACCCTCAAATTTATCGCCTGCTTTACCTACAAAGTTTTCTAATTTGTCATTTACTGTAATTATTTGTTGTCCAAGTTCTTTTTGATTGGATTCTAAAATGTCTATTTTATTGTCTACCACACACACACACACTCTCTTAACTCATCTGTTTCTCTTTTTGTTTCACTACGTATTTCATTAATTCGCTCATCAATACTACACAATGAATTAGTTAATACGTCAAACTTAGCATCATTAGTGTCAAAGCGTTTGTTTATATCGATACTCATTACATCGAATTTAGTCTCAAATTTTTTCTCATTATTGTCTAAGCGATTATTTAAGGCATTTAATTTACTGTTCATCTCGCCCTTAAATTCATTAAAATTGGTTTCAAATTTATTGCTTAACATTATATTTTGTTTTTCTAACATTAGTTGTATCATATTAACTATATCATTATTGTCATTTTGCTTATTTTGGATAGGCGTTGAATGAGTCTTAGCGCCTTCCATTGTCACTGATTCTGTTAGGCTTATTTCATTTATTATCGTTTCTGTTACTATTGTGTTTATTTGATTTTCAGTACTTGTACTAGTCAAGTCAACATTGTTGACTTTTTCACTATTGTTTTCCATTTTTCTATTATTTACCTATACGCAATTTTGTAAGCTTACTAACTACACTTACTGACTTGCTAACAATCGCTCTCGCTCCCAAACAACCCGTTCTGCAGCTTAATTAGGTCTGATCTGCGTGATTTATATTAAATCACGCAAATCGTCCAACTGGTCGGGCGCCATTGAGACTACTCAATTTAGGGTAATTATAAAATACTCGAGTCCCTAGTTCGGAGCCATTGAGACTACTCAATTTATTTTAATTAATATTTATGATATTTTATCGTACCTTTGGGTTCTCTTTCCAAGGTCGTACAGACGAAAACCAGCTGCAGACAAAGTTACTTGGGTTGACGTTTCAAAATAATTTTTCTAACACCAAATTTTGTATTCTAAACAACTAACTTTCTTTAATTTACTATTTGCTTTTTAACCAGATGTCTTTGATTAAGGTATTCCATGTTATCCCTTTACTGTTTTATCGTTTTTTGCTAGAACTATCGTTTCCACGATACATAGCATCCGTAAGGAGTAAAATATCTCGATAATTTTGAAATTCAATATCAGTAAACATAGATATCTGTGGTGTTTCAGCGTAAGTTAGTAATAGTCAAAGCCCAGGTGTTCCCATGTACTTTTTATCCTCAACAATTAAGTCTTCATAATCAAGTGTGACATTTTTATTACCTATCATGTACGATCTTTGTGCGACGTCATACCAGAGACTGAATTTTTCATCTTTAGCTCTAGGTAAAAATTTTTGAGCATTTTTACCTAATACTGTATCGGTAGGAAGTGTCCTGGGAATGGGGGAACCGAACATATTGCTTTCTTCAACATTGGGTGAACCTTGATCCAGTGTATTGGAATAAACGTGATACGGTGTACTTTGAATAGCAGGAATAAAATAATTTTGTTCTTCGTGTTCCATGTTTTCAATTTCAGTTGGTTTTACATTTTACGTTTCATGATTTCTAAACGGAATTAATTCTGTTAAGTCTTTTCAATATTCCTTTCTAACTTTTCTAAAGCATTTGTTATCGGTTTATATAAATTTTCTCTTTCTTCCCTAATTTCTTTATCAATTTTCTGAGCTCGCTTGAATTTAGCTATAAGCTGTTTCTCAATCTCGTCGAGCTTATTCGCTTGATCAGCACTTACATAAAATATTTTTTATCTCTTATATTATATATATTTATCGTTTTGCAAATATTTCTATCACGAACGATTGCTGAACTCTAATTAAAGATCACCGAATGCTAATTAACGATCGACCAACGATCAGTGAACGCTAATTAATGATCAGTCAGCGATCACTGAACGTCAATTAGATTTCTTGTGCTACGGCCAAAGCTAACAATATCGTTAAATTTGTTTCTGTATTTTCCATTCTCTGCTTTCTTTGTTAGATCTATAGTTAAAAATCTATGAGGTTCTGACCAATACTGGACGCACAGATTATTAAAATCTTCAAATTTCGTGTTGCTTGCTACCATGTCGTTGTAAATATTTTTCAGGTAATGAGTATTCTGTGGAAAGATACAAGTGAAATTTGTATTATTTCTTATTACTTGCAAATCTACCAAATTGTAACATTGAGAAACGTAAATGCAAGAAATATTTTTATAAATAGGCGTCCTCTAATAAAAAATGTTTTTATTTCTGATTGTTTTTCAAGCAGACAGTCATCAAAAACGACTAGCGAACCCGCATTACAGTCCTCAACAGAAACAAAATCATCAAAGTTGTTACAGAGAAAACAAATTTTCTGGTTTAAATGTTGTTCTATCCTGCAATAACACTTGAGAAGATCTTGATATAACGTTCGTTCTAAAGACTTACTGAAGATATACAAATATGTAAAGTCCAACCAGTTTTTATAAACGTAATTCATTAATAACGTAGTCTTCCCAGTACCGGACCCACCTATAAATATCGCACGTAATACAGGTGGAATTTTTCTGTTCGAATTGATATCTGTTCCTCTGTCGTATATTGTTACTTGATATTTCTTTTTATTCATTATATGTCCATTTTTTTGTAATTCCTGTTTGTAAAGCGAACCTTTTATTTCTTCACCGCGCAGATCCCTTATTTTATACGTAGGAGGATTCGTAAATAATTTATGTATAACAAATATTTTGCGAGTCCAATTATTCAAATATTTGTTTTCAAATGTCTTTTTAAGTTTAGTAATTTTTACTCTATCTCCGATTTTGTAGTCGTGATACACAACATGATGATCGCGATTGTATAAGGTTTCAATGACCGATTTTTCATTGTATTTGTTGACATCTACGGGTTTCATTTTTATTGTTCTGTGTTTCGTGTGGTTGTATTCATCCGTTAACCGATGCAACATATCGATCCATCAGAAATTCTGATTGATTTCAAAATTCACTTTCATTTTATTATTCAACGTTCTCTTGAATCGTTCAACGATAGCTGATTTTTCACAGTTTTCAGTGTGATATTGTTTAATACCGTAATTATTCAAAACTGCTTTAAATTCTTTATTTAAAAATTCTAATCCATTGTCCGTATGCAAAAGGTTTGGTGCAGAGTGGTTATTACGTATCGCTGTCGGTATAATTCTTTTGAAAGCTTCTGCCACTGCGGGTCCGTTCTTTTTCATCAAGGGCTCGTTCCATGCATATTTAGAAAAAGTATCTATAACGTTAAGTATATACTTGTGCCCATCATTTTTGTTGGCATATTTTGACAATATTAATAAATCAGCCGCCCATAGATCATCAATTTGTCAAGCCGCCAAGTGTTATAATTTGTCTTTCTCGAACTTTCTCCGAACCGGTTTATAAATTTCCACAGCTTGAATATTTCTTTCTTTATTTGATAACTCAATTATTGGTTCCTGTTTAACTGAACAAGGACGTTTAATAAATTTACTTTTCTGCATTTTACAGACTTTAAACTGGCCCGCTACCCTCCGTAAACCGTTTTTCGTTTGTTCAACGGTAGCGTTAAGATTTCGTGGTTTCTTTTTACACTTGTGACAATAAACAAGAGTTTCACATTTGGTCATCTTTCATTCCTAAATAAACAATTGTGTTAGTAGTAAATGAATTTGTTAAATCACCTTTTTCGTTTCTGATTTCAACAATGACTTCTTGAATTTTTTTAATGCTCTTATTGATAGGTAAATATAAAATTGGAATCCCATTAAAGCAAATTATTTTATCATTTCTTTTATTTTCAGGTTCAGGAGAAAACATTTACAAAATATCAACTTCCTTGTGAGAATGTGGATTGTTTTCGTGACTAACGTAGGCAGGTTCTACCAGATTACAATGTAATTCTATAATTTTGTTTTCAAAAAATCCATTTTTACTTTGTAACAACATAACTGCTTCGTGAAGCTCATTAGAATTTAAAATCGGTTGCTCTGCAATGGGTACGGAAGAAAATTTTAAAGTATTAGCGATTAGTTGAGCCAAAGTTACATCGATTGGTAATTTCATTTGAACTTTCTTTGTGCTTTCGTTTATATAGACAAAATATAAATGGCGGTTGGAACTGTTTGTTGTTTTAGAACCGAACACATTTTCTATTTTCTTCAATATTAAATTTTCTATCTGTTGTATCCTATAAACTCCAGACTCAAACTCAAATTTTCCCTCATCATGATGTATAACGAATTTCTGGCTAAAGTTGAATCTGTAATCACTCATGGTAAAATAAAAAAACTTGACTAATCCTATTTTATATTTTTTTGAAACATCCAAATGAATCAGATTTTCTAAATGTAATTTCAACACCAAAGTGTCATGACCTTCTAGTTTGAAAAGTTTCATTGTGTAGTTTAGTAAATCTCTTATTATATATTACAGATAGTCGTGTCATCAGTATAGAATTGTATTGATGTAGGCCATAGACACGATCGCCATGCAGGGTCAGTCCAAATGGTACTAGGCCGACGAGTCAGGAGATCTAATTTTCATTTGGCCAACTCGTGTGTTCGTTTTCTGCAATGTGTCATGCAAGGTCTGTTTGACTTTGTTGTATTTAATGTATCGTTTTATCATCCTTAGCATTCAAAGCTAATTTAGTTTGCGCTGTAGAATATAGCCTGTGTTTGAATGAACTGAACGAATGCAATTCATTGTTCTGTATTCGTCTTCTTCGTTGAAAAGACAACGTTTAAAATTATCTATAGAAATAGTTTTCTCAACGTCTTTTTTATTACCTTTGCATTTTACAAAATAATTTTCCACAAATGAATAAGTATATAGTTTGGATCTTAAACCACAGAACTCTGACAAGGGAACACCATTGAGCTCGTCTTTGAATTTACCTACATTCATCTTGTTCTGTTCACTGTAACATTTGTGATCTTTTGGGTAATCACTCGTGTCAAACTTATCTATATTGTCGTATATTTTAGTCTTGTACGGATCGACTGATGTTTCAAAGATATAAGAGTCCATATCCATGTAACACAGTGAGATAGAAGGATCAAATTTTTTAAGTTTGTCATACCAAAATCCGTACATTAGGGCTTTAGATTGTTCCAGTACCAAGAATCCTACATACAGAGGTTTCGTGAACTTTTATGTTTTCCTTTCTTATGTGCACAGCTAAGAAATCTTCATCAAAGGTCGTGAACCACGTTAATCGAGGGTTACTAGCATATCTGAGCACTCCCTTCTCATTGCAGAGTTTGGTGTTCTGCTGTTTTCGGGCATTCTCCATCGTTTTACCGAACACACTGTTATTAAAATTAATGTATGCTTTCATAAATGGTTTTTGGTTGAATTTAATTACCAGTTTTACCAGTTCCATTCCTTTGTTCAAATAATATTGCAGATTGTTTATGTGTACGGCATAATCTTTTTTATCGAGTACCGTCGTACAGAGTTTTCCATTGTAATGTTCTGGCACTAGTGGTACCATAAATCTTTATATTCATTGTGTAATGATTTTGGGTACAACAAATGGACTTCGAAAATATAACCCATGACGCTTTCAACGTCGTGTCTTCTGATCAGCTTCTTCCACTGTTCCAGATTGTTTTGTTTAATATCGACCCATTCGAAACCATCGTAAGGAAGGTACTGTGATAGAGCCCAACCGTACAAGTTATTCGCATCCACACATACATCAGATAATTTTTTGATTGTGTTTTGTCGTAGCCGTCTACGTATTTATTATTAATAATATCATTAATTATTAATATCAAAATTGTAGATCTCAATATTCTCTATAAAAAAGGTCGCTTAAATTTTAAATTATTAAATTTTTCTCCAATGATTTATTTCCATGGACTGTAGACCTATTTATCTTTTCATCATCCATAACTCCAGTTGATATTGACACAATTTTATTGTTAGTTGGAAAATGATAATGTAGTTTGAACCATTCAATGAGTTTTTTATGTCGGCATTATCTCTGTTAATGCGCGAATCTCTTGAGTCGACATGTTGCTCCGTGGAGTTTAATGATACATTACTAAATGTTTCAGTTTCATAGCAAACAACATTCACTGCGTGCATCCCATATATCCATTTTCACAAGACGCTTTCATGGGTACTTCTTCCTTGTGACAGTCCGCCTTCGAGATTTCATCAGGATTTGTTCAATTACCATGTCAGTCCAGGTTCCGCAATTAAATTTATTCGATCGTTTTATTGTAAAAAATCCTTCTTTGAAATTTTGAAAAGTGGATTGATCCATATTTTCCTCTAATACCAGCATATCCTGCAGTATAAATGTGTTGACTTGGAATAAAGGAATTGACCGGCAGCATGAAAATACGGAATCATATTTTTACAGCAGTAAGATGTGCGTTATTCGATAAACCGTTAGTTTTACGTAAAAATTGTATATGACCTTTTTTATTGAAAACAGTGAGATCTACAATTTTGATATCCACCTCTATTGTTGTCCGACCAATAGGAAGCGAGATATTTGCAAAAAACTATTTCTTGTGACCTCTGATCTTTAATAACTCAAGACGCATACACGATTGGCATTGTGACTTTTCACACGTTATTCAGGATGTCGAAATAAAGCTGTAGGCCTATACAAAAATCGAGATTGGTAGGATTTTTTGGGCAATTTGGTCCTCAGAACGACTTAAATCACTGGGCTAATAATTTACAGTCTCGTAAATGTTCTTTCAACACTTTATCGTCTTGGAAATGTGAGAGACAATGTCTACAAAAATGACACGCATGCCCATGTTTTGACAGTTATGATCCTACTAGACGGTTCAGATCCTTTATGAATACATAATTAGATTTTCCTTCCATCTTGATGTACAACAGATCTATTTGTTTTTCAGCGTTATAATTGCTGGAAATTAGCAGTGGTCTAATTTCATATTTTCTGTCAAAGTCATACACATTGATAGTGGATTTCTGTTTGAACTTCGATATATCTTCTATTTTCATCGGGTATTCAAAACCTTTGAAAATCTCATCCGTAACAAATTTTTATAATGATACACACGTTCTGGATGAATTTTCGGTGTGAAATTCGGTATTGCACAACGTACGCTGTATATAAAACATAAGTTGTCCTGTTCTGTATGAATATACACGCTTTTCGCACCTGAAGTTCTGTTGGTAAATCGATGAATGAGCTCACCGACAATGGTGTGTATTTGCTCAAGTTAAGAATAATTCATTTAATTAATGCTTGATGCCTTTACTTGGTGAAAATCCATTTTGTAAGTTATAGTAAAAGATAAAACAATAAAATAGTTTTAGTGATTTTCACTCGTCAATTTATTAAAATTATAAATCCATGACAGCTGTTTCGGCAACACAGTGCCTTCATCAGATGGTGTAAGCTGACTAATTTTCGTACAGTATAATACAGAATATAAAATACAAGGCAAGTGCTATTGTTTAGAGAGCGATAGTAATCTCGTGTCAATAAAATTAAATACACATTACACAAACATATAACATAACATAAACCAAGTCTATTTATACAAATTAAGCAGAGGCGAGCTATTTAGGTCTAACTGATCATTTAATAAAACATTTAAATATTTGTGTTTGTTAATTTCAAGGGTTTCTAATAAATCAAGCTGTGGACCCTTATCAGATAAATGTAAAATTTTAAAATTGTCATTATACCTATGGTCTTTTTCTAACAGGTGATTTGCATAATTTGATTTGCCATCATTATATCTAAAACTATAATTGTGACCATACATTATTTTTTCGAAAGATCGACCTGTTTGTCCAATATAAACTTTATTACAAGACCCACAGGATAATTTGTATACACCAGACTTTTGCAGTTTATCTGTTTTACTCTTATTATTTTTAATATATTTTCCCAATGAAGACTGCGTCTTAAAAGCTATATTTACATTCTTTTGTGTGAAATATTTACCAATCTTATCAGAAGCAGAACCTATGTAAGTGAGAGTGTGATATCTTTTAATCTGTGTTGAAGGAGGGTAAACTAGTTTTAAAGCTTGTGAATAGAATTTTTTATTTAACAAGTGATCTATGAGGCTAGGTTGGTTACCATTGTTGACAGCTATTTGTTTAATAATGTTAAGTTCTGACTGGAAATTTGAATCTGATAACGGAATACTAACTAGTCTGTGGATAAAACTGTGAAAAGTGGCCAATTTATGTGAGTATGGATGTGTGGAAGTATTGTGCATTGTCATATCTGTATGTGTAGGCTTATGAAAAATACCAAAGTTTAATTTATTATTGCATTTTCTTATTGTAAGGTCTAAAAAATTGATGCTATTGTTATCTTCTAATTCTATGGTAAAGCTAATATTTTTGTGTAAATTATTAATGAAATTAAGAAAGATCTGTAATTGTCTATGAGTACCTAGAAAAATTGCTAAAATATCGTCCACATATCTATACCAAAAAATAAACAATTTGAAATAAGGGTGTGCTTTAATTTTAGTTTCTATGTAGTCCATAAAGATTTCAGCTGCCAAAGGGCTAAGTGGGTTTCCCATTGCAAGCCCTTCTTTGCCAATGTAAATCTTTCCATTAAATTCAAAGTAGTTTTGATTAAGGCAAACCTTCAGTAAATTCAAGATATCCTCTCTCATAAAGGGGTTATTACAATTTTCAATTAATAAATTGTCTACAATATCTATTACATCAGTCGGTGGAATACTCGGAAACAAATTTTTTACATCAAATGATAATAAAATGGCTTTGTCTGGGATATGTGAATCTTTAATTCTGTTAATTAAGTCTAGTGAATTTTTAATACTATGTGTTGATTGAAATTTGCATTGTGTTTGTATAATCTTAATTAGTCTTTTAGATAATTTAACAGAAGGAGCAGTTACATATGATACCACTGGTCTAATCGGATGGTTATCCTTATGCAATTTAATTAAAGAGTAAAGCTTTGGTGGCTGATGATTCATTACTGATAAAAAATCCAAATCTCGATTATCAAAGAAAGAACAATTCTTTATAGCCTGTTTAACATCTATTTGAAATTTTAAAGTTGGGTTAATATCAATGGGTTCAAAAGAGTTCAAACATTCAAGTGTCTTACTTACATATTCGCCTTTGTCTCGATAGCAATAACAGTATTACCCTTGTCAGCGCGGGTAAATATTATATTATTAACTACAGATTTTTTCTAAATTGAATTGATGGCTAGTCTATTTTTATTGTTAAATGGTGGAGTCTTAATTTGTTTAGCATAAAGAGAAGTTAATTTATCTGCTACAAAGTATTTGTTCAGTGGTATTGATTCGGAATTTTCATGAAATTTATTGTACTTATTACAAGCTAACTCACAATCCACACCTAAAATTTCAAACTCTCTTTTATAATTTGACAGTTGTATATTATATTTGAAACCCTTTTTGATCAGTTTAGTTTCATCACTATTAAAGGTTACGTTAGTCAAATTCATAAAACGTTGATAAAATATATGGTTAGAAAATTTGTTATTATAGAAGAAGACCATAGTTATAATGACAATTTTAAAATTTTACATTTATCTGATAAGGGTCCACTGCTTGATTTATTAGAAACCCTTGAAATTAATAAACACAAATATTTAAATGTTTTATTAAATGATCAGTTAGATCCTAAATAGCTCGCCTCTGCTTAATTTGTATAAATAGACTTGGTTTATGTTATGTTATATGTTTGTATAATGTGTATTTAATTTTATTAACACGAGATTACTATCACTCTCTAAACAATAGCACTTGCCTTGTATTTTATATTCTGTATTATATTGTATGAAAATTAGTCAGTGTAACCATCTGATTAAGGCACTGTGTTGCCGAAACAGCTGTCATGGATTTATAATTTTAATAAATTGACGAGTGAAAATCACTAAAACTATTTTATTGTTTTATCTTTTACTATAACTTACAAAATGGATTTTCACCAAGTAAAGGCATCAAGCATCAATTATTTGAAAGATGGTACAACTAGCATGTTGGCCTTGTAGTATTTTAAAGTGTTACTCCGTACAAAAATTACATCGCAGAATATTTGGTTCTTCAAAAAGTGCTTAACGGACAACTTAACACCACATTACATGAGATTAAAGACGAACAACAAAAGTTCATCAGCGATAAAAGAGGTTGAAGCTGGTATTAGAAGATGGCTGTTATACGACATGAAGGTTGAATACAATAAAAGAGACGTTTGTAATATTTACCTTACGTTTATACATACAGAATTATTACGTAGATTGCATAATATAGAATTTGACTTGCTAGACCTTAAAGTGCGAAATGATGTTCAAAGAATTATTCATAATAAATACTTAAATCAGTTACGTAAGTTAAACAAATTGAAAATGTTTAAGGTTAGTAATAGCGGTAATTATTATAATAATAGACAATGCGGGCATAATAACACATATTCTAACCATATATTTTATCAACGTTTTATGAATTTGACTAACGTAACCTTTAATAGTGATGAAACTAAACTGATCAAAAAGGGTTTCAAATATAATATACAACTGTCAAATTATAAAAGAGAGTTTGAAATTTTAGGTGTGGATTGTGAGTTAGCTTGTAATAAGTACAATAAATTTCATGAAAATTCCGAATCAATACCACTGAACAAATACTTTGTAGCAGATAAATTAACTTCTCTTTATGCTAAACAAATTAAGACTCCACCATTTAACAATAAAAATAGACTAGCCATCAATTCAATTTAGAAAAAATCTGTAGTTAATAATATAATATTTACCCACGCTGACAAGGGTAATACTGTTATTGCTATCGAGACAAAGGCGAATATGTAAGTAAGACACTTGAATGTTTGATCTCTTTTGAACCCATTGATATTAACCCAACTTTAAAATTTCAAATAGATGTTAAACAGGCTATAAAGAATTGTTCTTTCTTTGATAATCGAGATTTGGATTTTTTATCAGTAATGAATCATCAGCCACCAAAGCTTTACTCTTTAATTAAATTGCATAAGGATAACCATCCGATTAGACCAGTGGTATCATATGTAACTGCTCCTTCTGTTAAATTATCTAAAAGACTAATTAAGATTATACAAACACAATGCAAATTTCAATCAACACATAGTATTAAAAATTCACTAGACTTAATTAACAGAATTAAAGATTCACATATCCCAGACAAAGCCATTTTATTATCATTTGATGTAAAAAATTTGTTTCCGAGTATTCCACCGACTGATGTAATAGATATTGTAGACAATTTATTAATTGAAAATTGTAATAACCCCTTTATGAGAGAGGATATCTTGAATTTACTGAAGGTTTGCCTTAATCAAAACTACTTTGAATTTAATGGAAAGATTTACATTGGCAAAGAAGGGCTTGCAATGGGAAACCCACTTAGCCCTTTGGCAGCTGAAATCTTTATGGACTACATAGAAACTAAAATTAAAGCACACCCTTATTTCAAATTGTTTATTTTTTGGTATAGATATGTGGACGATATTTTAGCAATTTTTCTTGGTACTCGTAGACAATTACAGATCTTTCTTAATTTCATTAATAATTTACACAAAAATATTAGCTTTACCATAGAATTAGAAGATAACAATAGCATCAATTTTTTTAGTCCTTACAATAACAAAATGCAATAATAAATTAAACTTTGGTATTTTTCATAAGCCTACACATACAGATATGACAATGCACAATACTTCCACATATCCATACTCACATAAATTGGCCGGTTTTCACAGTTTTATCCACAGACTAGTTAGTATTCCGTTATCAGATTCAAATTTCCAATCAGAACTTAACATTATTAAACAAATAGCTGTCAACAATGGTTACCAACCTAGCCTCATAGATCACTTGTTAAATAAAAAATTTTATTCACAAGCTTTAAAACTAGTTTACCCTCCTTCAACACAGATTAAAAGATATCACACTCTCACTTACATAGGTTCTGCTTCTGATAAGATTGGTAAATATTTCACACAAAAGAATGTAAATATAGCTTTTAAGACGCAGTCTTCATTGGGAAAATATATTAAAAATAATAAGAGTAAAACAGATAAACTGCAAAAGTCTGGTGTATACAAATTATTCTGTGGGTCTTGTAATAAAGTTTATATTGGACAAGCAGGTCGATCTTTCGAAAAAAGAATGTATGGTCACAATTACAGTTTTAGATATAATGATGGCAAATCAAATTATGCAAATCACCTGTTAGAAAAAGACCATAGTTATAATGACAATTTTAAAATTTTACATTTATCTGATAAGAGTCCACAGCTTGATTTATTAGAAACCCTTGAAATTAATAAACACAAATATTTAAATGTTTTATTAAATGATCAGTTAGACCTAAATAGCTCGCCTCTGCTTAATTTGTATAAATAGACTTGGTTTATGTTATGTTATATGTTTGTGTAATGTGTATTTAATTTTATTGACACGAGATTACTATCGCTCTCTAAACAATAGCATTTGCCTTGTATTTTATATTCTGTATTATATTGTACGAAAATTAGTCAGCTTACACCATCTGATGAAGGCACTGTGTTGCCGAAACAGCTGTCATGGATTTATAATTTTAATAAATTGACGAGTGAAAATCACTAAAACTATTTTATTGTTTTATCTTTTACTATAACTTAATAATTCATTTGCAATTCTATAGTATCCAACCTGATCCTTTAGACGGTTGATGACATGATTCTTTTTCTTTCAGCACCTGTGTTTTTTCCTTCAACACATTCTCGATATTGACGTCGCTATAGACTTCCACCGCTTTTGTGTGGAATGTCATGTCGGTAAATTCTACTTTTTCGTCGATGTGTGGACATCTGTATTCACACTCGAGCGTCATATTTAATTTATAAGACCCTTTCTTTTCGAGGAAATACTTTATGGTTTGCTCAACGTTCTCTCTCACGGACTCTAGAAACGGTTCGATGTCCACAATTTTCTTAACTTTATTTATTATAGTACTTTGAAAATTCTCGTATCTCGTTATAATGTTGGATTAGTTTTATATTCTGTTCAAACCTTCTTAAGTGCGATTCTGATGTTTCTTATAATTCTTTATCCTTTTCTGCAGCTTTACATTTTTAACAATACCACAGTTTACGACCTCTATTAAATCTTTTCTAGTGTTATTTTCAACTTTATGTATATTTAAATTCTTTGCTTGTGTGCGAATGCGAATATATTCCAGATTCCGGTATCTTAGTGTTCCAGGTTTATTACGAATTTTGCCTATTCGTTTAAGAAGGTCGTCTCTATTTTTTCTTACCATCTTCTTCACCCCTAGTTCTCTTCCAATTTCGTGGAGTCTGGCATCATTAAACGTGGAGTAGTAGTCAGTCTTGCCCATATCAATTAGGTCTTTGGTTCTTTGAAGCTCATCCCATGACAGGTTTTCGTAATCATGAATACAGTTATTTCTAGCCCATTCCTTGAGCCCTGCCAGTTCATCCTGTTTCTTGTTTTCCATTTGTTACTGTAAAACACCACACATCAGTATTTTTCCATGTGTTGTTAGGTACTTCCACAAACGGGGGAGAATCTGGAATGGGCGACAGTAGGTGAGGAACAGGTGAAGTCCGATTTGTTATTAGTTTTGCTAATGACGAAAGTTTCATTGGATGAGTCGGTCGTCTTGTTAAAAAGTGTTCAATATCATTATCGGGTTCTTTCATCTTACTAGCTTGTTTCGTTTGTTCTATTCTCCACTTCAGTCTGACAAGTGGAGATGGAATCCTTTCTTTATTAATAGTAAGTGGAGTTGGTCAAATGTCACAATAACATTTGTCTTCATTAGCCCTCAAGTCGGTCAAATTAGAATCAATTGTTGTTGAATGTTTTTTAGTTTTGTTGTGACATGCCCAGTTGGAACGAGCAATATGTTTGTTACAAATGTCACAATAACGTTTGTCGTCATTAGCCCTCAAAAGGTCTGATTTAGCAGTTGTTGAATTTTCAGTAAATGCCGTTCTGAGATTTTTGTGTGTGCACATACGAAAACCAAGGCCCCCTTACTATATAGTCACGTTTTTTTTTTTTGTACTTTTGCCTCTCGTACCTCTTCAATCTGTTGTCTCGTCCCACACGCGTCATCTCTCCAGTCAAAGGTTATCCGCTTTGATATGATGCGTTGCGGAAAACGAACCAACAGTAAAAATACATTTCCAATTCATCCCACACGCGTCATCTCTCCGGTCAGAGGCCAGAATGTAAACGCTGAACAGTATATTTATTTATTTATTTTTTTATTTTTTGCACTACCGGTTGTTAGCAGCCGGCGTTTCAGAAATGTTTGAACTCCTAATCGGCCTTTGGCAGGTCACAATTTAAAGTTTTTTTTTTCTTACCGATCGACAAAGGTGGTACGACCGATCACGTCGACGATGGCTTGCGGAAACTGCTAGAGCAGCGAAGATGTATAAGAGATGAAAGTACTCAAATACTCAGTAGCACTGAGTAGTTCCAGAATCGGCATCCCCTGTACTAAGAGGAACAAGAGATGAAAGTACTCAAATACTCAGTAGTCCCAGAATCGGCATCCCCTATACTACTTACGACTACTTGACCTAATACTTTGACAGGGCTTCCAGTCACAGTCTGTATTCTACATACATACATACATCCTCGGTGCTACAGCCAGTCTGGGCCTTGGACTCCAAAAGAAATCATCCCCACTGGTCTCTACTCCCGGCCAACGTCCACCAGTTTGCTGCACTCAGCTTCACTGCCTCCTTACCAACCTGGTCCAGCCATCTTGTACGCGGTCTTCCCCTCCTTCTCCTTCCAGCAAATAATTCATGATTTTTTTTTGGATTCTATCCTCCGCCATTCTCTGCACATGTCCAGCCCAACGCAATCTGTTAATTTGTATGAATTGCATGATCGGAAGATCTTTAAACCTTTCGTACAACTCTCGATTATACAGTCGCCTCAAAATCCCGTTTCCTTCACAGGGCCATAGATCCTCCTCAGTACCTGCCTCTCAAACACGGCTAGTTTCTGCTCATCTAGTTTTTTTTTAGCACCCAGCGGTCCGAGCCATACATCAGGACTGGTCTGATCAAGGTCTTGTAGAGCGTGGCTTTTGTCTCTTTACTTATTAATTTTGATTTAAAATGTTTCACTAGTCCATAGTAACACCTATTAGCAGATAATATTCGTTTTTCAGTGTCTCTATAGGAGTCATTTCCAGAGTCCACATATGACCTGAGATATGGAAACCCTTCAACTTTTTCAAATGCATAATCATTAATGCGCAGGGACAGGGTGCGAGTGTTGGCACCTACAACCATATATTTAGTTTTGCTTTGGTTTATAACCAAGCCCATAGCCTTAGTGGACAACTCCAGTTCTTGAAAGGCTTCCTTTAAGCCAGATTCAGACCTACTTATGACGTCAATGTTATTGGCATATGCCAGAAGCTGTACCTCCTTGTGAAATATGTGTCTGCTAGTTTGAATTCCTGAATCCCTGATGACCTTTTGTAGAGCTATGATGAACAACAGACATGCTAAGGCATCTCCTTCTTTCAGCCCATTCAATGTTTTTAAGGAGTTAGATAGATTTGATTGTATTCTGATTTGGCACTTAGAATTGGACATAGGTACTCCAACCATACGCACCAACTTAGGTGGTATATTCAACTCCTTCATAGCTGTATATAGCATTTTCCAGTTGATTGAATCATTTGCCGACTGGAAATCCAAAAGAGATGGTGAGTGGCTACTCCATATTCCGTTTTTTTTTTCAGGATTTGCCTTAGTGTAAATGTTTGGTCTGTTGTTGACCTATTCCTAGTGAATCCACATTGATATTCTTTTATGTTTTCTTCACCGTAGGGAAGCAGTTTAGAAAATATGATGTTGGACAATACCTTATATGCTGTATTAAGTAGAGAGATGCCCCTATAATTTTTACATATGAGCGGATCACCCTTTTTATGTATTAAACGCACCGCCCCATTGTTCCACTCATCAGGCATTACCTCCTCTAGCCATATTAACCATTAGCTGTACATATTCTATCCACAGTCTGTATTGTACAAGAGCTAATTTGAGGGTGGCAGTTGCTGACTAAGTCACGGCACACATCATTTATATCATGTACAGTTGACACAGGCGCTGCAGTGTCTACTGTAAATGATGTTGGTTTACCTGCCACAAATCCACTATGATCAAGTTTCCACTGATCTTATGTAGCATGGAAATTGTGTGCTGTTCTGAAGCTTTAATTCTCCAATTGGTGTGATCACTCCCTTCTCTCGGCATTTTGTTCTTTCAACAGTCTACCTGTAGATGACGACATTTCTGACAGTTGTAACAATTCGACCTTCTGACTTTTTCCCATCGTTGAAATCATTGTTGCGCTCCTGAAATTTTTAATTGTTTATCCAGCAACATTGTTTTTCTGCATCCATTGTAACGGCAATGTGCTAGTGGGATCTTCTGACTACAATGTGATGACATAAACCCATTATTGTAGTGGGACAGTGACTTGGCAGCTTCAAGCTTGAAGGCGTGAATAAGAGCTTCTGAGCTACTTCAGTATCTTGCCATTCTTAATACTAGCTGAAGTTCACAATTTCCGATGCCATTAATAAACATCTGCACTGCAAACCTTATTCAAAAATCTTCTGGTGCTACACGATAGGCTAGTCTAATCAGTCTATCGATCTTGCTTCAAACTCTTGAAGACTTTCCCCAGAATGCTGTCGCCTTGTTCTCAACTGAGCGTAGTACACATCACGCAAATGTTTATCACCATACTGTAATTCTAGAGGTTTAATCAATTCATCATAGATGTTTTGGCTGAAAGGTTGCACTTTCTGTAGTAGCTCGGCGGCAGGTCCTTTTAAAGCAAGAATAAGTGAAACTGTCTTGTCTTTCTCTGTTCAATTATTTGCGCATACAGCTGCTTCAAATTGCTGAAGATATATTGTCCAGTGAGTGCTTCCACCAAAGGTTGGGTCCTTGAATTGAACTGTCCCAACTGCAGGCAAAGTGACTTTCTCTGTTGTCTTATATTCCATGTGTCTTTTTCTGTCTTTACGCATTTCTGTATTTTCATTAACTGCTGTACTTCACTCTTAATATGCTCTTTCATATTTGCAGTTGACTCTTGTATAGTTGTTACAGTCTCCTCTACTTTAGACATTTTACTTGATATGGAGTCTTCTATGAAAGAAATTTTTGTAGACATAGATTCTTTCATATTCAAGACAGATTTTTCTACTTCAGCTCTTTTGAGCATCATTGATTCGTGTACCTCCGATATTCTAATAACTTGTTTATTAAGCTCACCTCACAATAGACCCAACTCTGCAGCGGTATGTTCATGCATCTGCATTTCTAATCCTGTTGTTTTTCTGCGTCTTCTGCCTCTTGGCGGCATCGTTCCTCTATGTGGAACAGCTAATGTTGTCCTTAACTGCATGACACTGTTGTTATGGCATAATGCATAATTCAGGTGTTATCCAGAGGACTCTGGAACATAACTTGAGCATGGTCTTGACTGAGGCCTACACCTGCTTGACTAGTGACTGGGGGGGGGGGGGGTGAATAGGGTTCTCGTTACAATATGATATTTCCGATCTGATGAAGAGGTGAGACGCTCAAAAGTGCTAATAGGGAATTTTATATAGTGCTGTGCTACAGTATAATTTCTGTTTGTGATTATAACCACTATCACAAATTTATCATTTAAAATAGGAAAATTATCAGTTAACACAGTTTTTGTTTAAAATAATTTTTTCTGGCTTAAAAAAATCCCACAACAAATAAATTCATATGTATGGGACCTACAGACTTGTTTATAATGTAAGAAATATATTCTTCCTCATAAAAAGTACAATATAGTTTATTATGTTGCGTATTGGAAAGTGACAGAAGACACATAGACGTTCTGAACATATTTTGTGAGTAATGATTGATGTTTATTAAAATTGCTCGGTAACATCAAACATGAATAAATATACATTTCATAACTGATGAAAGTAATGAAACAAGGCATTCACTAATGTACTGACACTATCAAAATAAAGAACATTACACGTTACTTAGCACTTTTTATAATGTTATTTTTGTTAGGTAAGCTTTTTATATATAGTAAAATTGAAATGTTTAATTTATTGGCTGTGAATGTTAAACAGATCAACAGAATTAAATTGTTTTGAAAAAAAAGTTAATAAATGGGTTGCTAGGGAAAGATAATATTGAAGATTTGATCAGGGTCGTATTTACAGGGAGGGGGGGCTGACATGACCTGACCCAAAGAATTGAAAAAGTTTATAAATTTTGTGAATCTCTTAATTTTTAGGCGGTTTTATTACTTTTTTTTTCCAGCTGTCTACACTGATATAGTAGTAGCTCTTTATTGAATATGCAAACAGATTTATTACACAGCATTAGAGTATACTTCTGAAAAATGAAATATAGGGAAATCAATTCAGTCAATAAGTATCTTTTTAACAATGCTTCAATAATGTGTATTTTTATTGTTTACTTTAATGGGACTGATTTCAGGATACTATCACACATTTTTCAGCCACTTTAAATGTTTTGTAATGTTTATTACTCTTAACTTGTTTTTTCTTAAAGTCCACCTAACTCTCCCCCCCCCCCCCCCCAAAGTCAAATTCTAGATACACCACTGTAAAAGCAGAAGTGTGGTATTCATCTGAGATAAGCTAGAGCTCGTTGATTCAATAATGAGGATTTTGGATGAGTGAGTGTTGGTGTCTTACTTGTAAGTTAATTATTTAAGTATTTTTTACAGTTTTTCGTTGTATGCTGAACTGTCAAATTAGAATGGAGTGTTAAAATACTTAAATATACATGCATTTCTGGTGTACACGCTTTGATGGAAACGTTTTTTGAATATGCGTTATAACAGTTAGAGGATTCTTTGGTTTTTGTCTGATAGGAATTCTGTCTTGCTTACTTAGCTAAGGCTAATATTGTAGTAAACACCACTGCATTTGCTATTTAAGTATTCTTTTTGTTTTTGTTTGATGCAGACTTCATATTATGCTATATGAAACTATTATGCGTGTATACTGAAAGTGGTGGTTGGTTTAAATTCCAATTGACATTGTGATTAAAATATGTACATTTTTGTAATAATAAAAATATGTATGTTTTAAATTTAATTACGTATTTCATAAAACTTTTTTATTTTTCAGAATATTCTACTACTTCCTTTTGAAAAGTATGTTCCAGTTAGAAAAAATGCTGCATTAGCAGAAGAAATGAATTCATACATTAAGAGCAAGTTGTATGAGGTAACAAAACAACGTAATCAGAATATAGACCCCCAGATACTACAGTCGTGGCCTAGATTATGTGCTCTCTATGTATTAAGTGTAACTCTGTTTGGTACATCAGACAAAAAACAATTTAAACAGCTGTGGGATTTAAGCACAAAGGTAAATGTTAAAAACAGTATATTATTAAACTACAAGTAGTTGAATATAAGCAACAAAACAGCAAGGTGTGGCAGAAGTTGTAATTGCAAGGTTGTTTATAACATCATAAAGTGAGACAGTTGTTGCCTGGTATAAATGTCACAAAGTATCTTCCACTATGACCCGAATAGTACTTAATGAAATTGTAGTGTATAAAATATTTGAACCATCAGCACACTGGATTAGCACACAGACCTGTACACAGTCATGAAGAGTGCAAGCATCCACATCCTTCTTGGTTTTCCTTTGCTAAGAACAACATACAGGCTTAATTAAAAAGCCTGTATAATAGATAAGTGCACTCATGTTAATATTATTTATAGAAATATTTTTCAGTACTGTTCTCTTTGCTTGTACACTTTACATCCGTACCAGTCCCTTGGATTATGTGTACAAACAAAATTGTAAATTAGGCACCTTTTGATTATAGTTTTTTACACATATGTACCAAAGTTTTTTGTATTTACCAATAGCTGATTGGACTTGGTACAACTGCAAACAATCTTGTTGGGGTTTGACACTATTAATTTCTGACTATTTGAGCATTTCTTATTTAAATTTTCCTCTATACATTGGAAATTTGACTTAATGCTTGTTTAATATAATGTGACCCCTGATGTAACCCTCATTTTTTGTGGTCCTGACTAATTTCCCATTCAAACAATGTAAAATAAACCTTGATTTTACTTGTTGGTTTGGTACAGAGCCCTTGATATAACGCTGTATTTGCTGGCAGATGGAAAGGAATTTTTCACGGTAAAAATGTCCTTTATTTGAATAATCACACAAAACATTTTCAGATTTCAAGTGGAAGATGGACGTTTCCATTACAAGGGGCGGCTGTACTTTGACTTGGAAACATTAGATTATTTTATTGGGCATGCAAATACATTGTGTATGTTATGTGCTGTTTTGGATTGATGTCAAAGTTTATGCTAACAAAATTTGAAATTCTTGTGTTTTGTATAGCTTAGTTGTAAGAGATGTCATTATTACAGGTACTGTATTATTTTTATTGTTAAATGTAGCATACTTTATAATTACTTTTTAAATTTCATTTTATAATTTTTTAGAGGTGAAATACCTAAACAATTTGTGTCACATATTGTAATAGTAGAAAACAGTCATTCATGGAACACCTGTTATCATATTGTTATGATGGCCTAACTGATCGTTGTATGGTACAGTGGAAAACAAAATACAAGACACCAATGAAGTCACTAAAAACCAGCTTTAATTATCACAATTAACAGTTTGTAATCAACAGGTTATTCAACAAGATTATACTCATACAATAATTCAAGTTAATCTGTCCACATAAATAATAATATCAACTAATACAGTCCCACACAATAATTACTGTTCACTAGTACACCACTTGAGACGCACTGTGTAATCGCCCGTAGTAAATTCGAATCTCACTTGAATAAATCGCCACTTAAACTGAAACTGAACTGACCATTGCTGAATGCCTATATTTATACCCCGCTGATATTCCAGAATAATCTGTCACTTTTGATGACATGTTAAACAAACAGGCGCTCACGAGAATCCACTAGAAACACTGCCCTTAAACAGAATGCGGTGACCGGTATGGTCTGGAATAGACTCGATAGTTGACACGTAATTGTCTTATCGCAAAGTAGCAGGAACACACACACACACACACACACACACACACACACACACACACACACACACACACACACACACACACACACACACACACACACACACACACACACACACACACACACACACACACACACACACACACACACACACACACACACACACACACACACACACACACACACACACACACACACACACACACACACACACACACACACTACAGCCAGGTTCCACTGGAATAGCCGAGAAACATTAGAATGTTCTGTAATGGCATAACACTGGCCTCTCCTTAAGCCTGTTCATCCGAACTTGCAAACCATCTCTGAAGTAATACTTGGCCAGGAGATCTACATAGCTGGTCTGTTTGCGAAAGATAATTCTCGGGCTCTTTGAATTCAGTCTCGTGTGACCCAAACATCAAGTTCCCAGGAATATGTCTTCCGCTCAACCACTAGTTTTGCTGGAATCACTCCTGTTGCATCATGTACTGATGACCTATACACTATTAGCTGGTTCAAGTCTGATTGGTTGTCGTCAACAAACTCTTGTGCAGCTTCATCTTCAGCAACGTTTCAGGAACAAGCAAGAGTCTTGTCTCGACACTCATAGTTGCCTTTCCAATCACTTCTTTTGTCATTACACTTATTTGTACTTCCTCTGCTAGTTCTTCTTCCATTTCCGCTTGCAATAGGAAGGGTTCGTCTTGATCACACCTGTTGACTTCTTTTTCGGCCCATGCCACATGCTTGATCGAATGGTTGGCAGACCCTGTCATTTTAGCCATGCAAAGCCTTATCTTCTCTTGGCCAACCCTCGGACATTCTCTCTTAAATCCACAACAAATCCGTAGGCAAGTTCATAATGTCCATGCCAAGAATCACTTCATCAACAATGTCTGCAATGAGCATTTAGTCGCTAAACTCGAGAAGACCCAGGCGTACACGTACGCCTACCTTTCGTAACACTTTGACGAGGCTTCCAGTTGCAGTCTGTGTTGTACAAGATATAATTAGAGGCTAGCAGTTGCTGACTAAGTCAGGGCGCATAATGGATGCTGTTGCCCCCATGTCAACTGTAAATGATGTTGGTTTACCTTCCGCAAACCATTAACGATCAAGTTTCCACTGGTCTTATGTAGCATGGAAACTGTGTGCTGTTGTGGGGCTTTACATCTCCAACTGGTGCGATCACTCTCTTCTCTTGGTATTTTCTTCTCCCAACAGTTTACCTGTAGATGACCACGTTTCCCATAGTTGTAACACTTCAGCCTTCTGTCTTTTTCACATTGTTCAAATCATTGTGGTGCTCTCGAACTTTCGAATTGTTTCCCCGACAGTAAAGTTTTTCTGCCCCTAACATAATGGCAATGTGATACTGGGATCTTCTGGCTACAGTGTGAAACGTCCCCCAAATTTTGTACTTTTTTTAATCGTTCTGAACATGAAAATACTGTTTATGTCTAGGCTTTTATACCAATCATTCTATGCATGTATACTATCTGTCTCAGTGAGAATTGTCAATAGCAGTAACAACCAAAATTATCAAGTAGTATAACAAGTGGATACGTTTTAACAAAGTTAAGACTATAAATTTTTACTTGTAGTTGTAACAAAGTTGCGATTATTATAACAAAGAAAATACGGTTTATGTGTAAGTCTTTACATCAATAACATACAATATATATATATATATATATATATATATATATATATATATATATATATCCCATTTATGTTAATACATTGACAATACTAATAACAATAGTAATTAATTGAGCAATATAGAAGGTAGGTCCTTTAACACAGTCAATAATCTAAACGACATATATATATATATATATATATATATATATATATATATATATCCACAAGACTGGTTCTAATTTAGTTCATCAGAATATGCAAATACTGTTCAGATGTATACTTTTTTTGTGAAATGAAAACTGATGTGGTGTTGAGGTGAGATTTTATAAACGGAATCGGCCCACCTGCACATTTGGAGACTTGGCAATACCCATAAGATCCTGTGAAGAAAGGTGGGCGAGGTTGATGGTTAGTTCCTGACTCCGGCTCGTTTCCTTCTATCTAGCTGTCTTTTTATGCTGAGGAGCATCTCTAATCCTGACGGTGATGTGGGAGTGTTCCAGTGTCCAGCTCTGACGATGTGACGGTTGTAGTTGTCATCATCAGGTCATTCACCCCTCTCTTGCCTTTTGCGAGAACCCTAAGACACTTTATAAGTTACGAATTTAGTATTTAAGCCCTGTATACATTAAAAACATAATTGTTTTATAAATCCATGTTTGGAATAAACCTCAGGGCACTTTCCTTATTCAGTGCATCCTATATATTGTTACTTAATGTGGAAAAAGTGTTACACTATTACAGAACAATCTATGTGTTTCTCATATGTTCCAGCAGAATCCGGCTGTAATGTTGTGTGCGTACGTGATCTCAACATCTGTTGGCGAGACTTTTCTATACTTTGCCATCAAGAAGACAAGGAAAAGACCGCTTTCTCAACCCCAAGTGGCTTATCCCAATTTAACGTCATGCCATTTGGACTCTGTAATGCACCGGCAACATTTAAAATATTGATGGACGTGGTACTCCGAGGCATGACATGGAAAACTTGCCTTGTTTATTTAGACAACGTCACAGTCATTGGGAAGACTTTAAAAGACCATTTGGGAAACCTTAAGGAGGTTCTAACTAGAATTCACGGTGCCCAACTGCAGCTGAGCCTGAAGATGTGTTCTCTGTTCCAGAAGAAAGTACAGTATCTGGGCTATCTGGTTTTGGCTGCAGGTGTTAGCATGGATCCTAATAAAGTAGACATCATAAAAGACTGGCCAGTTCTGAAGAGTAAACATGAAGTTAGGAGTTTCCTGGTGTTATGCTCATATTACAGACGTTTTGTGAAAGGCTTCACTACTATTGCTAAACCACTACATGAGCTAATGGAAAATAAACAAAACTTCCAGTGGTCGGGAGAGTGTGACCAAGCATTTAGGACTTCGAAAATTGCATTATGTTCTCAGCGATTTGTCACTTTCTCAGCCTCTAAAGGGAAGTACTTTGTACCCACAGACACAAGCAATACTGGTCTAGGAGCAGTTTTGTCTAAACTGGAAAACAGTGAAGAACAAGTAATAGCGTATTACAGCAAGACGCTTTCTAAACCAGAGAGAAATTAATGCATTAAAAGGAGAGAGTTGCTGGCAATCGTCTGAGCTTTGAAGCAGATCCATAAATACCTAAATGGAAGGGAGTTTTCACTACATACTGACCATGCTTGGCTTGCATTCCATTTGCTGCATGAGATTTGAAATTCTGGAAGGGCAGTTAGCAAGGTGGCTCGAACGTCTGCAAGAGTACAACTTCAAGGTATAACATCGGCGGGGACGCGTGCATGGTAATCCATGATGGCCAGATGGCTTATCACGAAGACCGTGCCTGGAAGACTGCTGACATTGGCGTGGAAAGGAAGAACAAAACGCCAGCAAACATGTTCAACCCACCACTGTAGATTTCCTGGCAGATGGCTGGACGACACAAGTTTGTAGACAAAAACAGATGACTGATGAAGACATTGGACCGATCTTGACAGCAAAAGAGGAAGGTCGCCACCTGGATTGGCAAGATATCTGCCATGGTTCCGAAGTCCTGAAGGGCTAATGGGCACAGTGGGAATCTCTTACCTTAGAGAATGGATTGATGAAAGGGCTTGGGAAAGTGCAGATGGACGGGACGTGGTCATGCAATTGATAGTTCCCCGAAGTAAAGTGCAGTATATTTTGAAGGGGATGCATAATGGAACGTCTGGAGGCCATCTTGGCATTAACAAAACCCCTGACAAAATACAGAAGCGATTCTATTGTCTTCCCCTTCACCACGGCGTAGAGGAATGGGTTTGGACATGTGAAATATGTGCTGCAAGCAAAGGTCCACAAACCAGAAGGAGGTGAAAAATGAGACACTATAACGTTGGACTGCCTTTAGATAGAATTGCCATAGACATTGCTGGACCATTCCCAGTTACTGACAATGGAAACTGGTACATCATGGTTGTCGGTGACTACTTTACTTAGTGGGTGGAAGCCTACAGAATTCCAAATCAGGAGGTTACAACTGTGGCCAAGGAGTCACTTCGCAACTTCTGTTGCCGTTATGGAGCCCGTATGGAAATCCATGCGGATCAAGGGAGGAATTTTGAGTCAGGGGTGTTCAAAGAATTGTGCTGTCTACTCGGAATTCGAAATACCAGGACAACGCCTCTCCGACCTTAGTCGGACGGACTGGTTGAGAGATTCAATAGGACACTTTAGCAGCATCTTTTGAAGGTTGTTGATGAGAATGAAACAGACTTACACCAATGTATACCACTATTCTTCATAGCGTATAGGTCATCAGTACACGACACAACCCGCATGACTCCAGCAAAATTGGTGTTTGGGCGGAAGATTCGTCTTCCTAGGGACTTGATGTTCAGATCACCTGAGACTCAGTCCCAAGAGCCACAAAACTATTCCTCGCAATTAGAAAACCAACTGTGAGAAATGAATCACTTGATAAGAGGACGGGTGAAGATTGCCAGTGGTAAAATGAAAGCTCGGTATGACGTTCGCAGCAGTAGTGTGGGTTTCGAAGATGGAGGTCAGATTTGGTTGTACAACCCAAAGCACCGTCATGGTCACTCACGTAAACTCCAGACTATGTGGGAAGGACCTTACTGTGAAAAAAAGAATCAACGATGTTGTCTATCAGATTCAACAGGAAGGACAGCAAAAGTTCAAGGTAGCCCACCTAGATCGCCTGGCTAAGTATTACTTCAGAGACAGGTTGCCAGTTTGGAATGAACTGGCTTAAGGAGGGGGCAGTGTTACATCATACAGAAAAAGTGTTACACCAGTACAGAACACTATGTGTTTCTCGGATGTTCCAGTGGAATCCAGCTGTAATGTTGTGTGCGTACGTGATCTCAACATGCGCTAGCGAGACTTTTCTATATTTCACCCACCAGCCATGTGCACTGTCTGAAGCCCGCAATCAATTATGGTCTAGTGTAGGGCCGATGCGTAGTATGGACGATTCTGGAATTTTAGTGGGGTATAAATGTAGGTATTCAACGGCACTTAGTTCAGTTTTTGTCGAGCGATTTGCACAGTGCGGCTCGTAGTTATGTGGGAAAGTGTTATTTGTTTTATAATTGTGTGGGACAAATTTTAATACAATTGTGTTTTATATTAGTTGACATTATTATTGCGCGTGAACAATTTTTATTTGGTTTATTGTAAGAGACTATCTTGTTGATTACAAACTGTTTAATTGTGATAATTAAAGCTGGTGATTAGTGACTTATTGGTGTCTTGTATTTTGTTTTCTACTGTACCATACGACGATGAGTAGACCATCATAACAATATTGTAATTAAAGAAAGCAAAAAATTATAAAATGTATAAGTTGTAATGTTATAAAAAGTTAAAATCTCACAGTTTTTAACTTGGTGAATTCAGTTCTGAAAATTTCAACACACAACTACTGTACACAATTTCCAACATATAACATAATTTTTGACATAGCATGCAGTAATATAAATGTATGATGTCCTATTATTGTTCCATAATATTTGTAAGATATGAAAAGTTTTTCTAAGTCATCTTCAAGAATGCTTGGAAGAAATCCTCACAACATAACTCTAAATATGAAGTTTTATATTGCTAAAAAAAAAAAAAAAAAAATATATATATATATATATATATATATATATATATTTAGGAGGATACCTTCACATTTCTTAAGTTAAATTCTAAACCTTGAAATAATGCTATCAATGATATAAAGCTCTTTTTGGTCAGTCCACTGAAGAGCATCATATCAAAGTTCCACTGTAACTTGTAACTGCAATTACTAGTTTTCTTGCATGCAGTTTTCCCCTCAAAATAGAAATCACTTATTTATGTGAACACGTCACTCTCACACATCTCAAAACTGACTTCAAAGCTCTTGATCATGAAAACAGTATACATATACCATTACAATATATTATAGTCAAACCATGGTCTTGGTGATACTGTGATCATAATTTCCAGGTACAGTGAAACTTCGCTAATTCGGACTTCACTAATTCGGAATTTCTATAATTCGGACTGGAGTTCTCAGTACTGTAATTTATACGTACATGTGTAAAAATTCAAAATCAAGTGTAGATTTAGCCTACTTGAGAAGAGAAAGGCCGGAAATCCTGTACATAGTGTATTTCCATGAACTGGGATTATTAATTGGTAGGTCAGCGATAACAAAAAGCAGTGTCGTATATATTTCCTGGAAATTCTGAACAGTAATGTACAATTCATAAGAATGGATATGACCATACAGACTTTCACATTTGTCATCATTGTGAACGTTCGTCCCATAGCCAGTCACTTTACGTTTTGACTCCGTAGTGTTCGTACCTTTTACTATGTTCAAAAATGAGTAAACGTGGTTCATATAAATCGCTTATGATAGAACAAAAGATAGAAGTTTTAAAATGTATTGACAAAGGTGATACGGTTCAGAGTGTTTTACGCGATTTTGGTATCAGTAAATCGATATTTTACGATATTAAAAAAAGCAGATCAGCAATTACAAATTTTTCATTGAATAGAGACTTTGATAGTGCCAGTGAAATTAAGCGAAAACAGATGACTCCTGCCAAAATGTCTTGACATTGACGAAGCTGTTTGGACATGGTATAAACAACAACGAGCTGCTGGTGTACCGATCCGTGGGATAGAATTGCAGACTGCTGCTGAACGTTTTGCTACTCGATTTACCAAGATTTTAAGGCAAGTACAGGGTGGTTGTTTAGATTTAGAAATCGACATGGCATAGCAAACCGATTGATTTGTGGAGAACCTTTAAGTGCAGATCATGAAGCTGTTCAACCATATAAGGATAAATTACAAAAGATTATTAATGATAATGAACTTGAACCATGGAAAATCTTCTATGCTGATGAGACGGGATTGTTTTGGAAGGCAATGCCAAAAAATACACAATCGAGTAAAAATGAAACCCATACACCTGGACATAAAATAAATAAAATGAGGCTGTCTGCATTACTGTGTGCCAATTCCGATGGTACGCATAAATTAAAATCTGTCGATGTAGGAAAATCTAAAAAACCAAGATCAATGAAGAACCTAAACGAGACTGATCTTCCTGTGATTTATAAAGCTCACAGAAACGCGTGGTTCAGCTGTGAAATTTTCAGTTCTTCGTTTCATAACAATTTTATTCCATCAGTGACAACATTTCAGATGAAGAAAAAAATGTTGCTAGGGAAGAAGTTAAAGCAGTGTTGTTATTGAACAATGCTCCAGTGCATCCTGCAGAGGACATTTTACGAAGTGATAATGGAAAAATAAAATGTCTATCATGCCTCCTAATGCATCGGCACTAATACAACCAATGGACCAAGGAGTAATCTATAGTTGCAAACGGCTGTACAGAAAGAAAGCTACAAGACCGTCTCGTATTTTTTGAAGATGAAGAGGGTTGCAGTACCAGTTTAGGTGAACAGACTTTAATCAATATGAAAAATTACAACATAAAAAATGCTTTATTTAACTGGGCTTCAAGTTGGAAGGAGGTGAAAGCCACGACGATTGCTAATTCTCGGAAAAAACATTTTAACCCTGATGATAATGAAGAAGAGGATTTTAATGGAATTGAAGAAGATGATTACAGAAATATTTTAGAAAATGCAGGAGATCATGAGACAAACACGGAAAATATTCGAGAGTGGCTGGATGAAGATGCTGGTGAGGTAGGGTACGTTGTGCAGTTGGAAGAAGAAATAGCTGCTACTATAGAAGGTCGCCAAACTAAGGGACTGATGACAGACGATCAAAATGGCGATGATGATGACGATGAGGAAGAAAACGATCACGAAGAAAGTGAGAATGTTAAAATAAGTGGTGCAATAAAAAACGTACAATCCTTGTTGAAGTTCGTAGAAATGCCTGCAAACTCTGACTTAAGCAAATATTTTTTTGTTTTAAGTGAAATGGAACAGGATCTTGTGAGGAAACAGCTAAAAACAAAATACACGCAGAAAAAAGTTAGTGATTTTCTTAAGAAGCTGTAGGCTTGCTAGAATACGTACTGTGCAGTGAAAATAGAGTGTTTTGTATTTAAGTACTGTATTTAAGTTTTGTTTTGTATGCAAGTTATGTACTACAGTATAAAACTGAATCGAATTTTTTTTAATAAACATCACATAAACAGGTACTGTACGTTATTTCTTATTTTATACCTCTTCTACTACTAATTAATAGAGTATTAAATACAGTATTTTTAACAAGAACATGCAGTAGACCTCTTATAGATTCAAATTGGGTTTCAGAATGATTTCTTTTATATTGTCTGCTATCGGTAACCAATAGACATGCAAAAACCCGCGATCAGTTCGTAATGTTCTATAATTCGGACTTTCAGCAATTCAGACTGAGCTTTGTCCGAATTAGCGAAGTTTCACTGTATTTCGTATAGGTAAGTGGGTGGCCTTGTATGTATTTGGAAAGAACACCTTTGTCTAAGAAATTCCTGAAATTGACAAACGCATTTCCTGAATTCAAGAGACCAGAATCAAGTTATATGGAGAATTTGAAAGTTTCAAGGTCATGTTTTGAAAGCAGGGGGAAAGTGTTCAAGGAGGAGAAATTCACAAATTAATACTGGGCATATTGCTGTCTTGCAAAAATGCTTATTTTCTATGCAAATGTAGGCTAATGTAAAATATAACAAAAAAGTCACTGTACTGTGTTTTGTTAAAATGAAGTGAGTTTCAGTTGTCGCTACTTAAACATTTAACTTTTAGTTAATAAAAATTAAAAATGAAATTACATAAATATTGTAATATACATAGAATTATCGGTAATTTAAAAGACATGTTTTAAAACTGTGCTTATTGTATTAAGTGTATATTTTATTTCCAGTTGGCATCAGTGACACTATATGGAAATGTCGTCTGGTATCCTGACCAGTTTTTATTGCGACATTTAAGCCATTTGTGCAAGCAGTTGATAGAAAAGAAGGCACAAGAAGCTGTTTCTGTAGCTAGAAAGTCATTCATTTTATATGCATCAGAAGATTTATCAAGACTTGTGTTCAATATCTCACTCGAGGTATGTCTAATTGAAGTATTCATACCTGTGTAATAACCTTTAAATGATTAGGTGAAATTTTGTTATTTAAGAGCTGCCATGCTGAGAGTTCCAGTGGGGAGCAATGCTTGCACGTATCCTGTGCATGCACAAACCTCTGTTCCAGTAACTAAAACACTTAGTATGTAGTGCACATGATTTGTTTACTATTTACCAGACTAATTTGTAATGATTAAGTCTCCTTGCAAGGCCCCAAAACTTACTGTACTTACCACAAAAACTAAAACCCCAAAACTAGGGCTGCCACTCAAAATTTGCAAGGTGGTGTGCGAGAACCGCTTTCTTAACCCTTTGAAATAATATAAAACACTTAAAAGACACAAGTTCCACTTAATATAAATCCTCTCAGGCCTGTTAAGAGAACTTGTTGAGAACAGATTAGGCTAAGGAATGTGACAATTGAAATAACTAATATACATATTAACGTACTGTAACGATGGAAACCTCTTGATAAAGCAAGAGAGCCCTTCCACCCATTTCTCTGTAGCTGAGCAGGTGTATGTCTCAGTTAGGGCCGCAATCAAGTACCTTCCAGAGTACTCAGATCACCTGAAACTGAGTTCCAAGAGCCACAGAACTATTCCTCGCTATTAGAAAACCAACTGTGAGAAATAAGTTGCTTCATAAGAGGACGGCTGAAAATAGCCAGTGATAAAGTGAAAACTCGGTATGACATTCGCAGCAGTAGTGTGGGTTCCAAGAAGGAGATCAGGTTTGGTTGTACAATCCAAAGCGTCACCATGGTCGCTCGTATAAACTTCAGTCTAAGTGGAAAGGACCTTACATGGTAAAAAAGAGAATCTATGATGTTGTCTATTGGATTCAACAGGAAGGACAGCAGAAATTCAAGGTCATCCACCTAGATCGCCTGGCCAAATATTACTTCAGAGATGATTTGCCAGTTCGGGATGAACAGGCATAAGGAGGGGGCAGTGTAACGGTGGAACCTCTTGAAACGGCAAGAGCATCCTTGCACCTGTTTCTCCGATAGCCGAGCAGGTGCATGTGTCAGTCAAGGCTGCACTCAAGTACCTTCCAGAGTGTTTTGGAGAGGACTTCTAAATATGCATTACACTGGCACGCTACAGTAAGGATGGTAAGTTATTCTGGAACTTCAGCTTGGCCTATGTAAGCAAGGGGCTGGCTTTGTCAGTTCATTTATAGTGAGTGATTTCCTTAGTGCGGATCGAGTGGTTGTCGAAGTATTGTGGAAAGTGATTACTGTGTTATATTTAGTGCAGAACTCTATTACTTGACATTGCATGTGGACAAATTTAACTTGAATTTATGTACGGGATTATCTTGTTGATTATAAATCGTTATTTGTGATTTAATTAAAGCTGGTAATTAGTGATTTCATTGGTGGCCGTGTTTGTTTCCACTGTATCAGTGAGACCATCATAAAATTGGGTCAGAAGTATGACAGAACCTTTAACGGTGGAAACAATGGACACTTTGTACAAGACTAGTGTAATTTGTAATTTATCTGCAAACATGGATACCAGTCAGATTATGGAAAATTTCTAGGCACTGCTGTTAAAATTTCCAGGCACTGCTGTTGCAGACAGAGGAAAGATGAAGACAGGAGGCAGTGGAAGCAGAGGAACGTAAACGTGAAACAGCTTCACATATGCAAGAACATACCGCTGCAGTGTTGGGTCTATTATGAGGTGAGTTTAATAACCAAATTACTAGAATATCTGACATAGAGGAATTGATTTGTACAAAAATATCTGTCTTGGAAGAAGCTTTGTCAAATAAAATATATTGCTACGACAGCACAGAACAATCTACGCGTTTATCGAATGTGCCAGAAAGATCTCGACGTAAGCGTGTGGTGTACGTGCTACTAGACGCATTTTGCGAGAATCGTCTTGACTGTGCCGGGCTTCGCTCGGTCGCTCGGACTGTGTCAAGGCCGTAGTAATTACGTAATTCACGAGAGATAAGACGCAGTTTGGAAGCTTCTGGTGTATGAGCGTGACTATAAATACATCGCGTAGCGGCCTTAGCTTTTAGTTCAATGCGAGATTTTTGACTGTGCGGTTCGAGAGTATTAGTGCGATATATTTACAGAGCGGTTCGAGTTATTACGGTGTACGTTCAAGTAGTTATTAGTGAAGTGTTGCGTTTTATATTCGGACGGTATAATTGTAATACAGTTGAGTTTTAATATTAGTGGACATTTTATTGCGTATGAACAATTTTCATTTGATTTGTTGTAGACACTGTGTTGTTAATTACGAACTGTTTTACTATAACAATTAAAGGTGTGATTAGTGACTTGATTGGTGTCTTGTAATTATTTTGTTTCCACTGTACCTACGACGATCGAGTAGACCGTCGTGACAGTGGTGTCAGAAGTGGGATAGAACGGTTAACAGTGGATACTTTGTACAAGACGAGTGTAATTCGTAATTAATCAAAAAACAATGGATGCCAGTCAGATGATGGAAAAATTCCAGGCGCTGTTGTTGCAGACAGAAGAACGACGCACACAGGAGGCGGAAGAAGCAGACAGACGACAAAAAGAAGAACGAAGACAAGAAAGAGAAGAAGCAGAAAAATGACAGGATGAAAAACGCAGGCAGGAGGCAGAGGAACGTAAGCAGGAGGCAGAGCAACGTAAACGTGAAGCAGGTGACATCAAAGCATTAATTCATGAACAAAAGCAGATGCAAGAACATACTACCGCAGAATTGGGTCTCCTACGTGGTGACGTAGGTGAATTACGAGGTGAGCTCAACAATCAGATTACCAGAATATCTGACGTAGAAGAATCCATGTCAAATAAAATAGCTAAAGTAGAAAAATCTGTCTTGACTGTGGAAGAAGTTATGTCAACAAAAATATCTGCAGTAGAAAACTCAATGGCAAACATAAGAGAACAAATTAAAATTGAAGTTGAACAGTGCATGAAGATTCAACCAAAACAAATTTCTGAACAGACTGTACCAGTGATCAAGACAGAAAAATACACAGAAAATAAGTTAACAGAGAAAGTCACTTTGCCTGCAGTAGGGACAGTTCATGTCAAAGCTCCAACCTTTGACGGAAGCACTCACAAGGCAACGTACCTCCGCCAATTTGAAGCTGCTGCATGCGCAAATAATTGGACAGAAAAAGACAAGGCTGTTTCACTTGTTCTTGCATTAAAAGGACCCGCGGCAGAACTACTATAGAAAGTGCCACCTGACAGCCAGAACACCTATGCCGAGTTGATAAAAGCTCTGGAATTACGGTATGGTGATAAACATTTGCGAGATGTGTACTGCACCCAGTTGAGAGCAAGGCGACAGCATTCTGGGGAAAGTCTTCAAGAGTTTGAAGCAAGTATCGACAGACTAATTAGACTGGCCTATCCTGAAGCGCCAGAAGATTTTCGAACGCGTTTTGCGATGCAGACATTTACTGCCGGTGTCCGAGATAACGAACTACAGCAAGTGTTACGAATGGCAAGACACCAGAACAGTGCGGACGCCCTGGTACATGCTTTGCAATTTGAGGCCGCCAAATCAGCGTCTGGTTGGACAAGTCATAAAGTGCGCGAGCTAAAAGATTGTGACGGCACAGACGATGAGGAAGAAGAACAAGGAACAGAGACTCGACGGTCGGCGCCACAGAATAAAATAAGAAAGGATGGAAGACCGAAGTGTTATCGATGTGGGAAACCTGGACATCTACAACGAGATTGTCGGGTTAGAATTCAGCAGCAGGGAAACGAGCAATAGTCGGTGCAACTAACTGGAGGAATGAAGCCCCTAGAGAATACGCAATTTCTACGCTTCAGGAAAACACCGGGAGCTTGGTAGTTACCGGATTTGTTCAAGAAAGGCCAACCTCGATTACAGTCGACACAGGCACAACAGTTTCTATTGTGCGCCCCGACGTGGTGAAAGATCTCAAGCCAATCTGGTGCTCTTGCAGCTTGCGAACAGCTACTGGACGGCCTGTAAAAGTGTATGGAAAAGTAGAGATACACCTACGCCTCGGTAGACTTGAGTTTAATCATCAAGTACTTGTTGCAGACATTGTGGATGAAGCAATTCTTGGTGTGGACGTTATGAACGCATACGGATTTATAGTCGACTTCAAAAACAATGTCTTGAGAATCGGAGGCGAAGAGGTAATGCTATCAACAATGACGACAGCAGAAAAATCGATGGACGTCATAAACCAAGTGGCCGTAACTGTTCCGCCAAACTCCGAAAAGATCATCATGGTTAGAACTGTGGTACATACTAGGGGCAATCAGTGCTCTATATTCGAACCCCAGGTAGTCAGCACACCGGGCATACTAATTGCCAGAAGTTTAGTAAAACCTGATGAAACCGGAAATGTACCTATTAGAGTGGCGAATATTTTGGATCAAGCTATCACTTTACAAAGCAATACGCTCATAGGCAAATTGACTCCTGTGGCCTAGGTAGCCGGAATAATGCAACGAAGACCCAGTTCTTCGGATACTTCTAAATTACCAGAGGAACTGCAAGAATTATTGAGCAGATCTTCTAACGACCTCTCAAGTGGTGAGGTAAAAGAACTCGGAAAATTTTTATACGAATTCAAAGATTGTTTTGCATCGGGGACAGTCACTGGGAAGAACCTCTCTTGTGCAACATCGCATCAATACCGGGGACACAACACCGATACGCCAACCTCCTCGAAGGCCTCCATTATCTAAACAAGAGGAGATGTCCTGGTTAGTACAGGACATGTTGACAGAGGGAGTAATTGAAGCTTCGTCAAGTGCTTGGTCTTCCCCTGTAGTGCTGGTAGCGAAGAAGGATGGTGGATTACGTTTCTGCGTAGACTACCGGAGGTTAAATGACGTTACAAAGAAAGACTGCTATCCATTACCTCGCGTTGACGATACACTCGACACGTTGTCCGGAGCACAGTGGTTTTCCACATTGGACCTGAAGAGTGGATATTGGCAAGTGGGTCTTCATCAAGAAGACAAGGAAAAGACCGCTTTCTCGACCCCAAGTGGCTTATTCCAATTTAACGTCATGCCATTTGGACTCTGTAATGCACCGGCAACATTTGAGACATTGATGGACCTGATACTCCGAGGCCTGACGTGGAAAACTTGCCTTGTTTACTTAGACGATGTCATAGTGATCGGGAAGACTTTCGAAGATCATTTGGAAAACCTTAAGGAAGTTCTAACTAGAATTCATGGTGCACAACTGAAGCTGAGCCCGAAGAAGTGTTCTCTATTCCAGAAGGAAGTACAGTATTTGGGCCATCTGGTTTCGGCAGCGGGCGTTAGCATGGATCCTAATAAAGTAGACACCGTAAGAGACTGGCCAGTTCCGAAGAATAAACACGAAGTTCGGAGTTTCCTGGGGTTATGCTCATATTACCGACGTTTTGTGAAAGACTTTGCTACTATTGCTAAACCACTACATGAGCTAACGGAAAATAAACGAAACTTCCAATGGTCGAGAGAGTGTGAACAAGCATTTAGAACGTTGAAGATTGCATTATGTTCGCAGCCAATTCTCGCTTTTCCAGCTTCCGAAGGGAAGTAGATCGTAGACACAGACGCAAGCAGTACTGGTCTAGGAGCAGTTTTGTCTCAAGTGCAGAACGGTGAAGAACGAGTAATAGCGTATTACAGCAAGACGCTTTCTAAACCAGAGAGAAATTATTGTGTTACAAGAAGAGAGTTGTTGGCAATTGTCAGAGCTTTGGAGCACTTCCATAAATACCTCTATGGGAGAGAGTTTTCACTACGTACCGACCATGCTGCACTTGCATGGCTCTTGAGATTTAAAAATCCAGAAGGACAGTTGGCAAGGTGGCTCGAACGTCTGCAAGAGTACAACTTCAAGGTACAACATTGGCGGGGGCGCCTGCACGGTAATGCAGATGGCTTATCACGAAGACCATGCCCAGAAGACTGCCGACATTGCCACAGAAAGGAAGAACAAAACTCAAGCGAACATGTTCAAGCCATCACTGTAGATTTCCTGGCTGATGGCTGGACAACACAAGACTGTCGACAAGAACAGATGACTGATGAAAACATTGGACCGATCTTGACAGCAAAAGAGGAAGGTCGCCGCCCGGATTTGCAAGATATCTGCCATGGTTCCGAAGTGCTGAAGGGCTTCTGGGCACAATGGGAATCTCTCACCTTAGAAAACGGATTGCTGAAAAGGGCTTGGGAAAGTGCAGATGGACGAGACGTGGTCATGCAGTTGATAGTTCCCCGAAGTAAAGTGTAGTCTGTTTTGAAGGAGATGCATGATGGAACATCTGGAGGCCATCTTGGCGTTAACAAAACCCTTGACAAAATACGGAAGCGATTCTATTGGCTTCATCTTCGCCACGACGTAGAGGAATGGGTTCGGACGTGTGAAATATGTGCTGCAAGCAAGGGCCCACAAACCAGAAGCAGGGGAAAAATGAGACAGTATAACGTTGGACAACCTTTCGAGAGAATTGCCATAGACATTGCTGGACCATTCCCAGTTACTGACGATGGAAACCGGTACATCATGCTTGTAGGTGACTACTTTACTAAGTGGGTGGAAGCCTACGCAATTCCAAATCAGGAGGTTACCACTGTGGCAAAGCAGTTAGTTCAAACTTCTGTTGCCGTTATGGAGCCCCTATGGAAATCCATACGGATCAAGGGAGAAATTTCGAATCAGGAGTTTTTAAAGAATTATGCCGTCTACTTGGAATTCGAAAGACCAGCACAACGCCTCTGCATCCTCAGTTGGACGGGATGGTTGAGAGATTCAACAGGACACTTGAGCAGCATCTTTCGAAAGTTGTTGACGAGAACCAAACAGACTGGGACCAACGTATACCACTATTCCTTATGGCGTATAGGTCATCAGTACATGACACAACCGGCATGACTCCAGCAAAATTGGTGTTTGGGTGGGAGATTCGTCTTCCTGGGGACTTGATGTTTGGATCACCTGAGACTCAGTCCCAAGAGCCAAAGAACTATTCCTCGCAATTAGAAAACCAACTGCGAGAAATGAATCGTTTGGTAAGAGGACGGCTGAAGATTGCCAGTGATAAAATGAAAACTCGGTATGACATTCGCAGCAATAGTGTGGGTTTCCAAGAAGGAGATCAGGTCTGGTTGTTCAATCCAAAGCGCCGTCGTGGTCGCTCACCTAAGCTTCAGTCTAACTGGGAAGGACTCTACACTGTGAAAAAAAGAATTAACGATGTTGTTTATCGGATTCAACAGGAAGGACAGCGAAAGTTCAAGGTCGTCCACCTAGATCGCCTGGCTAAGTACAAATTTAGAGACGCTTTGCCAGGTCGGGACGAACAGGCCTAAGGAGGGGGCAGTACTACGACAGCACAGAACAATGTACGCGTTTATCGAATGTGCCAGAAAGATCTCTACGTAAGGGTGTGGTGTACGTGCTACTAGACGCATTTTGCGAGAATCGTCTCGACTGTGCCGGGCTTTGCTCGGTCGCTCGGACTGTGTCAAGGCCGTAGTAATTACGTAATTCACGAGAGATAAGACGCAGTTTGGAAGCTTCTGGTGTATGAGCGTGACTATAAATACATCGCGTAGCGGCCTTAGCTTTTAGTTCAATGCGAGATTTTTGACTGTGCGGTTCGAGAGTATCAGTGCGATATATTTACAGAGCGGTTCGAGTTATTACGGTGTACGTTCAAGTAGTTATTAGTGAAGTGTTGCGTTTTATATTCGGACGGTATAATTGTAATACAGTTGAGTTTTAATATTAGTGGACATTTTATTGCGTATGAACAATTTTCATTTGATTTGTTGTAGACACTGTGTTGTTAATTACGAACTGTTGTACTATAACAATTAAAGGTGTGATTAGTGACTTGATTGGTGTCTTGTAATTATTTTGTTTCCACTGTACCTACGACGATCGAGTAGACCGTCGTGACAATATGAAGGAGAGGAGACTGTAGCAGTTGTGAATGATTCAGTCATAATTATAAAAGAATCAAATTGCAAAAATGAAAAAGCAAATTAAGAGTGAAATTGAGCAGTTAATGATAATACAGCCACATGTTTCCTCTTAGTTGGGTTTCTGTGGCCCTTGCGACTGAGTCTTAGGTGATCTCAACATATAGTTCCCACAAAGACCAGTTTTGCTGGAGTCCCCAGGAAGTCCCGCCCAAACACCAATTTTGCTGGAGTCATGTCAGTTGTGTCGTGTACTGATGACCTATATGCCATTAGGAATAGTGGTATACGCTGGTCCCAGTCTGTTTGGTTCTCATCAACAACCTTCGGCAGATGCTGCTCAAGTGTCCTATTCAGCCTCTCAACCATTCCGTCAGACTGAGGATGGAGAGGTGGTGTTCTGGTCTTTTGAATTCCAAGTAGACGGCATAGTTCTTTAAACACTTCTGACTCAAAATTCCTCCCTTGATGCATATGGATTTCCATAGGGACTCTGTAACAGCAACAGAAGTTGTGAACTAGTGCCTTCACCACAGTGGTAACCTCCTGATATGGAATTACATACGCTTCCACCCACTAAGTAAAATAGTCACCTATAACCACGATGTACCGATTCCCATCATCAGTAACTGGGAATGGTCCAAAATGTCTGTGGCAATTCTCTCGAATGGCAGTCCAACATTGTACTGTCCCATTTTCCCCTTGCTTCTAGTTTGTTGGACCTTGCTTCCATTACATATTTCACTTGTCTGACACCATTCCTCTATGTTATGGCGAAGATGAAGCCAACAGAATCGTTTCAATATTTTGTCAATGTTTTACTAAACTTCTGGCAATTAATATGCCCGGTGTGATGGCTGTCTGGCTGTCTGGTGGCACTTATGTAGTAGCTCTGCAGCAGATCCTTTTAAAGTGAGAACGAGTGAAACTACATTGTCTTTGTCTGCCCAATTGTTTGCACTTGCAGTGGCTTCAAACTGCCGAAGATACGTTGTCCAATGAGTGCTTCCATCAAATGTTGGGGTCCTGACATGAGCTGCCCCAACTACATGCAAAGTGACTTTCTCTATTGTCTTATTTTCCATGACTTTTGTGACGATTTCATTAATTAAAAATAAAATAATTAATAAATAGGTAATGTAAAAGCTGAGAAATTTTAAATTTTAATAAAATCGCACATTTAAACTAAATTTTATCGCTATCATAAAATTATAATAATATTTAATAAAGAGTTTTAATAATAAAATGAAAAGGAATACGAGTGTACAGATAGGGAAAACCTTGTTAATTAACCCTGCATAGACATGCGCTAACCGGAATTAACTTGAATACCAACCCCTAAACAAACTAATAATACTTGTAAATTTGATATTAATTAAATAAATAAACAAGACCACAGTAGTGTACTATAATAAAGTCTGTAATTAAGAATAGCTTTGGATAATTAAAAGGTCAAACTTTAACCCTTTAAAATAGAGGATAAATGTGGAACTATTTTATTGCGACGCGTAAACTCCGCGCGATTAACTGACCCTTCCTGACATAGTAAGAGAGACTTGAGATGCGTCGTTCGGCCAGTAAGCAGCTCAGAACGGAGCGCTACAACAAAATATGTTTGATTATTTTGTTATTAAGTTAAATAACCGTGTGAAGAGTTATGTAACGAGTATGTAGTGTGTATCAGTAAAGAAGAATGTAGAAGATTAAGTGCGAAAGGTGACATCTCACATCTAGAAAGATAGTTAAAGTTATTTTAGGGTTGTATATGTAAAGTGAAATACAACCGTTCTATTACCAAGTGTAAAATGTGAAGACAAAGACCTCAACTGTATTTATCAAACCACCAAGGAACAGGACGACTTCATGACATCGTAACTCTCTCTACCATTAGTTGACTCCAAGGACCTTCACCAGGAAGACGACCACGATGACAACCCTCTACCTAGAGTGTGCGGAAGAATCACGCGTGGACGACATGGACTAAAGCACTTAAATAAGAGGTAGCACGGAAGCTGGTCTTCCGTGGATATGTATTTTTTTTTAAATAGAAGTAATTGTAAACTAAAAGACTTTAAAATGACAGTCTCTAAAGTTTAAGAATAAATGTTGTAACAAGTAATTTCAGTAACCATAAGTTGTAAAATAACTTGTGTGATGTAGCGTTGGAACATCGCACTACTAAATGAAACCATTCCTCAAATGGTATAAAGAGTAATAAAGTAATTCAGTAATGGAGTAGAGTAAACTTGAAATTCCTAAGTAATATATAGAAACTCGGATCTGAGGTAAAATGCGCTAACTGTATTATAAATCTTAATGTAGAAAACCCCTTACGATTTCACTGTAAGTTAAAATTTGATATGTTATGTATAATCTAACAGTCATAAATAAAGAGATGTCATCTTTAGTACATGCTAAATTGAGTGCATAAATCAGCAGTCTCCCCTCCCCAGTTTCCTTTTATATTAATGTTTTTGGTGATTTGATTAATTTTCAGCTTGTTACAATGAAGGCAGCCTGTATAATTGGCCAGAGTCGATTAATACGGGTTCCCGATGTTATAACGTAAGAAAAGATGTTATAAAATGCGCCACTCTGCTTTGCTTTGTAAAAAAAAAAAAAGTAAATAATTTTATTATTAACATGCGCCACCCTGTTTTGTTTAATAAGTAATTGTGTAATATTGTGACACCCTGTTGATCTATTCACTCATGTACTTTAATATGTGTCTAAAATTTTAAATAAAATAAAAATGATAATTATTATTATAGTGGTATAGTAAATAGGTAACTTTAATTGTGAATTAGATATAGGAATTTACACAATGTTAACTTAGCGCCCCAGGTATACGAAACAACATCAGGTACGTGCTTGTCAAAAATTTCATTCATCAACTTGTCGGTTTGTAAACAAAATCTGACCGGTTAAATTCTTGTCCACGCCTGTGTAAAACTGTCATAGTTACCTCCCACAAAGTTGAGTTAGACAATACGCAACCCTCTTCGATTGTTCTATTGTTATAAGAAGCGTGTATCATCCTGTGTTTAGTAACCGAGAATTCCCCCTTCGTTGAATGTATATTGACGCCTGTGTGAGATTTCTCTTTCTCTGAAATTTATCTCTCTCACTACCAATGTAAATTTTAAATGTGAACTTTAATCATTTATGTGTGAAAACAAGAAAGAGTAGTATAGAATTTAGTGCGAATAGTAGAATAAGTATTTATAGCCACTCACATTTCAAAAAAGGCTGTATTTAACCCCGATCTATTATTAAAAGATGAACTGTGCTACGAAGCTATTTTACGCGATTTATCTGACGCGAACGTAACAGTGGCTGAATTGCGCAAGACATTACGCGAAAGCAGATCAGATATACCTTCGCAGTTAGATAGATTACGTGAACTCGATTATGACAGCGAACGAGAAACCTGTTATGCAAAGTATAGGGAACTGACGTTATTATCTCAAAACATTCACGACGAAAAATCACCTACTGTAATATTGCGCGTCACGCAACGAATAGAACATTTAACCCGCCGGTTGAACAATTTATTGAACTGGCCCGACGTCACCGTAACCCCTCCCGATGTGCAGAAATTTGCGGATGAGGCATTACGCCAATTACCCATAATTATCAACGATTTGCGACGAAAGTCAGACTCATCTAGAATGGAAGAAATTGAGCACTCCTTACAAAAATTATATATTTCCCCTGTTCAATCCCCTACTTTAGAAAACCCTCCCTCCACCTCGAACCACGAATCACCCATCGTATCGAAGATACAACCGACTCATGAACAACTACCTAGTAGAGAATTACATACCCTCACGATATCAGAACCCCCACAGCCTAGTGGTCACCATACTCGCACCAGTAGATATGCGATTACGACACCTAACGCAGCAACGAATCCTTCGAAATGTATACCAAATGTAAATTTTAATGTAGACCTCTACGGAAAGATGACACACCCAGTAGAAAAAATTATTACAGAAATTCCCTACACCGATGGCTTAAGTATTACGAAACTGTTAAATTTCATCAGATATCTCCTGCAAATAAAAGATCTACAGCAACTGAACGATTGGCAAATCCTGCAAGTAATCCTACCCAAATGTAAACCACCATTACGAGATCGTGTACTGGAATCATTAAACTCGACTCTTCCAGTAGAAGAACTTCATACTACCATAATAAAACATTTTATCCCCACGGGAATTTACGAGGAGATTAAAAGAAATACCGTACTTCGAGTACAAGGAGCCCATGAAAGACTGGCCCACTATATTGCAGACATCAGAGAATCTTCACGACTACTGCAAGTCGACTGGAGTGAGAAGCAATTGGTCGATACTATTCTAGTAGGCTTATCTCCTGAAGAACGCTCCCGATTAGCACTAATAAATAGGCCCCACACTTTCGCTGATCTAGAACAATGCACTCTTCAAATGTATGGTACGCAGATCAGAACAGACATGCATCGCTATCCACAACACAACATAGAAAGGAAACGCAAGCCCTAGTCACAGATGCAAGAACTCAACGAGAAAGACGACCATTTCGGCGACCAACCAATTTTCATGGCCATGGTAAGTCCAAGGAGCCTCAACCTCGACAGGAAACCAGTGAGACCCCACGTAAAGAAAATGTATGCTATAACTGCGGGAAACCTGGACACATCAGTAGAAACTGTAAACGGAAACAGTACAATCAGAAAACCCATTATCCAAAAAACATGTAAGGCAGGGAGATCCGAAATCCTGTGTCTTCCGCAGCTCCGTTAAAACAGGTAAACCCCTGAGAGACAACAAATTAAAACAAAATAATAATAACAAAAGAAAATTAGACCCCTATGTTAGAAAATTTATTGATAAATGTAACGCTATTAATAAATGTGATTTCAGTAAGTGTCAATTACCGTATATACAAGTTGACCTCGGTGTTACATCCACCCTCGGATTAATTGATTCCGGATCAACGTGAAGTTTAATTAGTCAAGAGCTAGCCAATAAATTATTTAAACACAACTTAGTTAAACGCCGTCAATCAGTGAATATTAGATGCGCTACAGCTAATAAACAAAATTTAATGATAAAACTTATCATCACGTTTAAAGTAAAAATTAAAAATCTAACGTGGTATTTTCCAATGTTGGTATGCGACGAGTTAGGACCCGAGTTAATATTGGGAGCTGATTTTATCAGTAAAACAGGAATAATTCTAGATATTCATGATAAGAAATTTTATTTTGGATTCGATCATTCACAAAAATATAATTTGGATGATAATGCAAATAACAGAAAAAGTACTGGAACTACTTCTACACATCTAGAATATCATGAATCTGAATTAGGTCATCTGGAAAGTAAAGATAGATGGAACATGCAGACATTAATAGAACAGTTCTCCAACGTCCTCACCCCAAAGTTAGGACTGACGGACCTGATAGAGTACAAAATCAATTTGAGCGACAATAAAGTAATACGTTTAGCCCCATACAAGTTATCACCTCCAAAAATGGAAGTAATGAGGAACCAAATTAACAAATTGTTAGAACAAGGAGTCATCGAACCCTCTACTTCATCTTATTCATCACCCGCGTTTTTAGTACCCAAAAGTAACGACAAACATAGACTAGTTGTGGACTACAGGCAACTAAATAAACGGATAGAATTTGAATCTATACCGCTTCCCGACATCCACAGTGCTTTTCATTATTTTACGAAAGCAAAAATTTTTACCATCATGGATCTAAACCAGGCATTTCACCAGATACCCCTCTCGGAAGAATCAAAACGTGTAACCGCATTTGCCGTCCCTTTCAACCTGTACCAATTTACGAGGGTACCCTTTGGTATATCCCAAGGTAGTTCTGTATGTAGCAGATTATTAGAAAAATTATTTCATGATATAAAATTTAAATATGTGTATCACTACTTAGATGACATCGTTATCCACAGCGAATCAATTGACCAACATCTTAAACATCTACGTGAAGTACTATCCCAATTAGAGAAAGCTGGATTAACCGTAAACCCCAGTGAAGTAAATTTTGCTGTCACACAATTCTCATTTTTAGGTCACATCGTAAAAGCCAACGGAAAGGTAAGCATAGACCCCGAGCGAACCCGTGCTATCAGAGAATTTTTACCACCCCGGGATGCGAAAGGAATAGCCCGATTTTTGGGAATGATAAATTATTTCCACAAGTATATCCCACATCTAGCCAAAATTGCAGCACCTCTGAATGCTTTAAGAAAGAAGGGAGTTAAATTTGAGTGGAATGTGCAACACCAAACTGCATTTGAGAAACTAAAAGAAAGCATCATATCACCCCCAGTACTACAATTAGCCGATTTTACAAAACCGTTTGTAGTGCAGACAGTTCAAGTGTAGCCCTAGGTGCAGTAATATATCAGGAAGTAGATAACTCTAGACTACCTATTAGTTACGCTTCACGCACCCTGACAGACCAAGAAAAGAAATACTCTGCATACGAATTAGAATGTTTAGCTATCGTTTTCGCTTTTGAGAAGTTCAAACCCTTTTTAGAACATAAAGAGTTTCTGTTAGAAACAGATAATCAAGCATTATCTTGGCTACTAAATCACCCAAAACAGTTAGGTCGTATTGGAAGATGGGTATTAAGATTAAATTGTTTTAAATTTAAAGTACAACATATTAGAGGTACCCAAAACGTAGTTGCTGATACACTGTCACGTATGTTCCAGCCGAGTAGTAAAACATACGAAAACAAGGAGAGTAGAGAAACGCCGATTATCAATACTTTAATTACCGAATTTCCTCTTGCATTTACGGACTTAGCCCAGTATCAACAACAAGACCCCCGTTTAAGACCAATTATAGAACAACTTGACAAAGGAAATAAGTCAGGAAAATACATATTAAGTAAGAGAGTGTTATGTTATAGAATAGCGAACGGAAAATATTTATGAATAATCGCCCCTGATATTATTAAACCTATGCTGATGGAATACTATCACTCTTCCACCATTGGAGCACATATGGGAATAAATAAAACCATACATCGAATTCGTAAAGAATATCACTGGGAAAATATGAACAGTGAGATCGCTAATTTCGTGAAAAGGTGTAAGTTGTGTGCACTCAGCAAACCAGCGAGAAACAGCCAAATAAGTCAATTAATCTCAGAGATTCCTGCTACCCCGTTCTCCAAAATCTATTTAGACTTTTCAGGACCCTACCCGCGTTCTAAATCAGGAAATACCATGCTACTAATTTGCGTAGATTCTTTCAGCAAATTTGTCTGGATGTAACCCATGCGGCGAGCATTAGCTTCAACCACAGTAAGTATATTACAGAATAGATTATTTAAAGAATTCGGTACTCCCGTACATCTAGTGTCGGATAACGGACCCCAGTTTAAGTCAAAGGAATTCAGGAACATGTGTTTCAAATTAGGAATAGACCACATTACCACTACAGAGTATCGTCCGCAAGGTAATATAGCTGAAAGGTATTTGCGAAACCTAAAATCTGCTTTAATAGCCTACCATGCAAACGACCATACGTCTTGGGACCAGAACCTATCCTGGATACAATTCGCCTTTAATTCAGCCTATCATGAAGGACATAAGTCTACCCCATTCGAATTATTGTTCAAATACAAACCTAACCACCCATTATCCACTAAGTGGAAAATACATGAGTTGCTACCTCTTGAAATTAGGGATAAAAATATAAAGAAAATCTGGAATGAAGCTCGCACTAATTTACGAGCAAACTTAGCGAAATCAAGGAAATATCACAAGCGAAATAATAATAACAATGAAGTAAAGTACCAAATCGGTGACTTAGTAATGTATAAAACACACCCTACAAGTAGTGCTATCGATAAGACAACCTCCAAGCTATCATACCGATGGTGCGGTCCTTATCAAATTCACAAATACTTAACTCCAGTAACTGTAGCTCTGTACGAACCCTCTACTCAAAAATATGTACGAAGAACACATATTTCGCAGATAAAACGTTATCACAAAGAAGGAAATGGTAGAGTGCAAGCAAAATAAATGTAGTAAAAAGGTATATGTTTTGTACTCAACTGCTAAAGAGTACTTGAGTAACAATTGGCTACCTAATCGTATAAATAGGTACGAGGCCTGATCAACCTTGAATCCTATTAATTGAAAGTTGAGCAAAGTGAGAAGTCAGCTGACATCGAATATAAGTAATAATTAAGTAATAAATTACTTAAGAAGTAATAATTCTATAACAAGAGTAACTCACAAACTAAAGAAAAATCCGGTAGTAGTCGTAAGTAGTAAATTTAAGAAGAATTTAGTATGTTTACGATATATTTTATAATGTGTGAATTTTATGTAGTATAAGAATTAGTCTGTAAGGTATTGTATATATATATATTGATAGTAAGAATAAGCAAGTCGAGAGTGACTTATGCAGCTCATAATTTTGTACAGAGAAACGAGTGAGAGAAATTTCACACGGTAATCCCCAAGCATACTCCCGGTACATTGCTGACCAAATAAGCCGGAGTCTGTTTTTAAGCGGCGGAGTATGTGACGATTTCATTAATTAAAAATAAAATAATTAATAAATAGGTAATGTAAAAGCTGAGAAATTTTAATAAAATCGCACATTTAAACTAAATTTTATCGCTATCATAAAATTATAATAATATTTAATAAAGAGTTTTAATAATAAAATGAAAAGGAATACGAGTGTACAGATAGGGAAAACCTTGTTAATTAACCCTGCATAGACATGCGCTAACCGGAATTAACTTGAATACCGACCCCTAAACAAACTAATAATACTTGTAAATTTGATATTAAATAAATAAACAAGACCACAGTAGTGTACTATAATAAAGTCTGTAATTAAGAATAGCTTTGGATAATTAAAAGGTCAAACTTTAACCCTTTAAAATAGAGGATAAATGTGGAACTATTTTATTGCGACGCATAAACTCCGCGCGATTAACTGACCCTTCCTAACATAGTAAGAGAGACTTGAGATGCGTCGTTCGGCCAGTAAGCAGCTCAGAACGGAGCGCTACAACAAAATATGTTTGATTATTTTGTTATTAAGTTAAATAACCGTGTGAAGAGTTATGTAACGAGTATGTAGTGTGTATCAGTAAAGAAGAATGTAGAAGATTAAGTGCGAAAGGTGACATCTCACATCTAGAAAGATAGTAAAGTTATTTTAGGGTTGTATATGTAAAGTGAAATACAACCGTTCTATTACCAAATGTAAAATGTGAAGACGAAGACCTCAACTGTATTTGTCAAACCACCAAGGAACAGGACGACTTCATGACATCGTAACTCTCTCTACCATTAGTTGACTCCAAGGACCTTCACCAGGAAGACGACCACGATGACAACCCTCTACCTAGAGTGTGCGGAAGAATCACGCGTGGACGACATGGACTAAAGCACTTAACTAAGAGGTAGCACAGAAGCTGGTCTTCCGTGGATATGTATTTTTTTTTTAAATAGAAGTAATTGTAAACTAAAAGACTTTAAAATGACAATCTCTAAAGTTTAAGAATAAATGTTGTAACAAGTAATTTCAGTAACCATAAGTTGTAAAATAACTCGTGTGATGTAGCGTTGGAACATCGCACTACTAAATGAAACCATTCCTCAAATGGTATAAAGAGTAATAAAGTAATTCAGTAATGGAGTAGAGTAAACTTGAAATTCCTAAGTAATATATAGAAACTCGGATCTGAGGTAAAATGCGCTAACTGTATTATAAATCTTAATGTAGAAAACCCCTTACGATTTCACTGTAAGTTAAAATTTGATATGTTATGTATAATCTAACAGTCATAAATAAAGAGATGTCATCTTTAGTACATGCTAAATTGAGTGCATAAATCAGCAGTCTCCCCTCCCCAGTTTCCTTTTATATTAATGTTTTTGGTGATTTGATTAATTTTCAGCTTGTTACAACGAAGGCAGCCTGTATAATTGGCCAGAGTCAATTAATACAGGTTCCCGATGTTATAACGTAAGAAAAGATGTTATACTTTGTCTGTCTTTACAATTGGTGCGGTCTGTTCAGCAATTTATTTCAAAACACAAAACTCTCTCTTTCTTATTAGTCCTCATTGTTGTAGCTTGATTTTGCACATGTTCTGAAATTCATTTATTTTGCCACTCTCACACAATGTGCGCGGTGTGTAATTTTCATTGTTATGAACTCATTTTGTTTAATTCACATTTTCAAATTCCGCACTTATTTAATACAGACTTTAGAAATGCAATTGTCAGCCACTATTATAGTTGTGCCAAAGAAAAGGGATATTCTGGTCGTGATGGGAGACCTGAATGCGAAAGTTGGCAATGATAATCAAGGAGTAGAAAATATAATGGGAAGACATGGCATAGGAACTAGAAATGAGAATGGTGAAAGACTTATTGAACTTTGTAGTAACCACAGGCTGGTGATAGGAGGCACTATCTTCCCTCATAAGAACTGCCATAAAGTGACATGGGTTTCCCCAGACCATAGAACGGAGAACCAGATCGATCATTTCACTATTAGCAAGACATGGCGAACCTCCCTGTTGGATGTGAGGAACAAGAGGGGGGCAGATGTGGGAAGTGACCATCATTTGGTAGTAGCCACGCTCCGACTGAAGATTGCAAGTATTAGACACATACATCAAAAGAGGAGGATAAAGTATAACTTTGATAAATTGAAGGATAAGGAGATGCAACAACATTTTTCACTGGAATTGAGTAACCGATTCCAACAGCTAAGGGAGGAAGAAGAAGGACAGGATATTGAACACAATTGGAAGAGCATAGAGAGTACCTACATAAATACCTGTGAAAAGGTCCTAGGCAAGAGGGAGAGAGGAAGAGAGGAATGGATTACTTCAGAGACATGGGAAGCTGTGAATCAAAGGAAGGAATGTAAGAAAAGACTCAATACCGCAAGAACGCAAGAAGAGAAGGTACAAGCTAGAACAGACTTTAATCAACTTAACAAAACAGTGAAGAGGAGTTTTCGACGAGACAAACGAGCATTTATCAACAATCTTGCAACACAAGCTGAGACGGCAGCACAAAACAATTACGGTAGGACTCTGTACCACATTACCAAGAGATTAACAGGAAAGTTTTCAAGAGCGGACAAACCGGTGAGAGCTAAAGATGGGAGATTACTGTCCACACAAAAAGAACAGCTAGAAAGATGGAGAGAACATTTTCTGGAGATTTTGAATCGTAAAACAACCGAAGAAGGGGAGACAGAGGTGATGATAGAAGACGAGCAGGAAGATGTTGCTATTAGTACAGAGCCACCATCAAGAACAGAGATTCAAAGGGCCATTAAACAACTTAAGAATGGCAAAGCAGCAGGCATGGACAATATCGCACCGGAGGCCTTGAAAGTGGATATGGGTACTTCGGTTGAGATTCTATTCCCACTTTTTAAGAAGATTTGGGAAGAGGAGAAGATCCCATCAGATTGGAAGAAAGGACTGTTGATTAAGCTTCCGAAGAAAGGAGATTTATTAGAATGTGATAACTGGAGAGGGATTACCCTCCTTTCGATACCAAGTAAGGTACTCTCACGAGTAATTCTTGAAAGGATAAAACAGCGAGTTAACTCAAGGTTGAGGAAAGTACAAGCAGGATTTAGAGAAGGTTATTCCTGTACGGACCAGATTAATACACTGCGTATAATTATAGAACAATCCACGGAGCTGCAGTCGTCACTGTATATACTATTTGTAGACTTTGAAAAGGCGTTTGATAGTGTAATGAGGAAGAAGATGTGGAAAGCCATGAAAGAGTTTGGGATTCCAAAGAAAATTATTAAGTTAACTCAAGAAATGTATGAGAACTACACATGTCAAGTTTTACACCAGGGGATGTTGTCCGAGCCCATCCCAGTAGATAAAGGAGTGAAGCAAGGATGTTTGCTGTCACCAATATTATTTATTATGGTGCTGGATCTCATGATGAAGAAGGCAATGAATCGCCGAAGAGGAATTCAGTGGGGACTGACAGATAGGTTGGAGGACTTGGACTTCGCGGATGACCTGTGCTTGCTAACCAACAGTTTTAAGGATATGGAAGCAAAGCTGAACGATTTAAAAACCGAAGCATCAGAGGTGGGATTGAAGATTAATGGAAAGAAAACCAAGGAGATGCGTTATAATAACCGCAATAAGGCACTATTATTTTTAGGAAGCCAAGAGATCGAACAAGTCAAACAGTTTTGTTACCTGGGAAGTATGGTCACCACGGAGGGAGGAACCATAGAGGATATAGGAAATAGAATAAATAAGGCTAAAGGAGCATTTGCAATGCTGAGACCAATCTGGAAATCAAGGGAACTTAACACCAATACCAAACTACGCATCTTCAATACAAATGTCAAGTCGGTACTGCTCTATGGGTGTGAAACTTGGAAGACTAACAAACAACTGATTAGCAGACTCCAAACATTCATGAACAGAAGTTTGCGGAATATCCTGAGGATATGGTGGCCACAAGTTATCTCCAATAAAGAGCTGTGGAGAAGATCCCATCAAACACCCATTGACATTGAGATGCGTCGTAGGAAATGGAAGTGGATTGGGCATACATTATGACGAGATAGAGACAACATAGCAAGACAAGCCCTGGAATGGAACCCACAAGGTAGCAGGAGAAGAGGCAGACCAAGGAACACATGGAGGAGGAGTGTAATAGCGGAAGGGATGGAGAAAGGAGGGAAGACCTGGCCCGAGATCAAGACGATGGCGCGGAACAGAGTCCGGTGGCGGAAGTTCATTGATGCCCTATGCTCCACTTAGGAGATGCAGGAATAATGATGATGATGATTATAGTTGTGCACAGTGTAGGCCTACATGTTCACTGCCATCTACATTGAGTTGGTGCCTTTTTAGTTTAGTCACGGCCACTGACATGCGATTTGTCTGGTGGTCAGAGAGTGACTATTGGACTGCGAAGCTTAGCGTCCTTTTCTCAGACCTCACACAAAGGTGTTTTTTTTTTTTTTTTTTTTTTTTTTTTTTTCCATGGGGACCTGGGACACCTGCGAGACCTAATGCAATACTCCTGATCATGTGACTTCACGTGTTGGGCTTCACACATTGGCAATTTGCACACATTAGCAAATACACACTTTCCCAGCCTCAAATCACACACAAAATTTTGTGCAGTGCAATGTTCTGTTTCATTTATGAAAATTGTATTTTGTATTATGCTGCATAAAACACTTCTTACAAATTATATATTTCTTCCTTTAAATAAACTCAAAATTTCACGTTATTTTGATTTAAAAACTTGTTGATGCAACAGTTGATGAACAAATGTTTGTGTGTTGAAAAGTAATGTGTTTATCAGCTATTTCCTAGCAGGTGTGTAATTCATCTAAACATTTATATATTAGATTGATTTCACACCAGCTAGTCCAGACTCAAATCCATCTGCATCTAATCACAGTATACTACTAATCAACAATATTTAGCATTCAAGATTACATGTAGATTAATGGAGAAAAGAAAAGTCTGTTTACCAGTACTTCTCATTGTAACATAGAAACCCCGACTTTTCACTAAAAGTAGGCGACAACTTTCTACAGAAATCTGAAAATATTCGTTACCTGGGTGTTAACCTGGATAATAAGCTTAACTGGGCACACCACATTGACAGCATAACTAAGAAGGTAAACAAACGAACAAACCTTATAAAACGTCTCAGCAGAATATCGTGGGGATGTTCACAAGAAGTTCTAAATATGACCTATAGAACATATATCAAGCCAGTAATAACTTATGGCATCAAAGGAACAATCACAAGCAGTCCTGCAAATGAGGGCAGACTGGAACGTTTGCAGACCATCATCCTAAGACTCATCACAGGTGGCGTCAAGTCAACTCCAGTTACAGCACAACTATATACAGGGAACACACTCAATAACAGAGGAAATTAAGCAACAGGCAGCACTGGTAAACCTCAGAATTAAGTCACTACCTGAGAAGTCATGAGAGGATGGAACCACAGAGACTCAAAATGCGAAAGATCTGGTTAAATCAAAGTAGCATCTACCTTCAATACCACAGCATACCAACAGCATTTAAAGTGATCCCCTTGGAAAATCCACTCAACTTTCATAGTTATGAAGTATATCTCAGTGTGATAGAAGATGGATAGGGGATAGAATATGTTAAGAAGAAGACAAGATCTCCAGAGGAACTAAAACAGAAAACACTAATAACCATCAGTGAACTCCTCACACATCAAAATATTCTGAAGATCATTCCTTTAGTCCTTTAAATATATAACTATATACAGTGAAGCCTTGATATAACACTCTTATATGGACCGGCCAGAAAGCGCTTTGTATCGAGGGTCGCTTTATATAAAGGTCCCAAGTTTAACTATTTAATTTGCCGGGACCGTGAAAAATGAGCGTTACATCAAGGGTTTCATTATATCACAGGGGTGTTATATCGAGGTTCCACTGTATACTGCAATGTTACAAGTGTTATAAACTGAATACACTTCTATCCATGTACCCAGTGCAACTGTATAGTGTTAATCACCGGCTAGGTCGTAGGATTTTTGTGTGTTAGTTGTGTTAAGTGTATGTAGTTGCACAATAAACTTATTTTTAAATAGAGGAGTCAGACATTGATGACATGAAGTAATTAATTAAAACATTGTAAAAGAATCAATCAGTGGTTTATTAAATATTGCAAAGAAAATTAATTGATTATTAAAAACTGAAAACTAAAAAATGCAGAATATTTTCTTTTATAAGGTTACACGCTGAAAACATAGCATATCTGTGATGTTCGACACACGTTAATGACATATAGTCATAAAATTTTTAAACACATTGTGACGGCAGCAGTATGCGAACGTCTGCTCTCCGGTACCAGCCGTGCAAACCTCTGGTGGCGTGACACCTGACGAACACACAGCGAGCCAATCAGGGATCAGCAACTGAGACGTGACACCTGACGTGTTAGGAGCGAGCCAATCAGCAATCCCGGTCAGGGCATAAAAAGAGCGCCGCACTTCATCGCCACGCCATCGGACGCACTTCATCTCCTTTCCTCTCTCGGACGACATCAACGCGGAGCCAGCCGGAAGGAACAGCCGAAGAGTAGAACGGATGTTCTTTGCATTCTTTGCACTCCTGTACCGTGCCAGCGATGGACGTCACTGGGCCGGCAGCAGACTCGACACAACCGATGCCGAAAGAAGAGAAGGACTGCAGTACGCCACGAACAGCGGGCGCAGCCGCCGAACATCTCAGCGTGGCTCCGGCGGAACAACAAACACCGCAGCGTTTTTGCCAGTGGCCCTTTTTAGGGTCACCAAAATTCACCAAAATAACGAAGACTTGTACGATTGGCGCCATTTGTCATGTAACAAGCCTTTTGTCCGGTGACAATATACGACAAACAAATTATAAAATTCGTTTTCATTGTTTGGGTGTCTGACTTTGAACTATTATTAAAATTTGAACTTGAAGCAAATCATCTATAAAAATAATATTAACTTTACCAAATACAAATTGAATATTTGCTATTAATATTTTAATGAAATACTGTTTACTTAAAAAAATATTATTTAAATCAATACACCCATTTTTAAATTAAACAAACTAACATTATTTTCAACACCAACTTACAATTACGTATTTTACTCTGAATATTTACACTTCTTACATTTACATATTTGTATTACTTTGCTAGCTTATATTCTGTTCTTTATGAGTTCTTTCTTTGTTTAACAGAAAATATAATTGTTCATTTGTGTCCTACATATTGTTGGAGTTACCATTGTGACAATGAGTATGATGATGATAGTAGGCTTCCTCCAGTGTTGATGCCTGCCTGTCAGTGCCACCATAGCCTGAGGTTGATGGCGGTCCTGCACTCCTACATCAGTTGTGGTGTGTTGAAGATGGTGGTGATGATGATGAGTTCATGTATCAAACTGAAATAGTGTCCCCATGATAAAGTTCTTAGTATCTTGCTATGTCAATTAGCAAATGGACATAGTGTCCCCGTGTGTAACTTCTTATAGTCTGTTTTTTGTCCAAAATTGCCGAAGGTATTTAGAGTAGATAGCAATTCTGACACCGGTGACCAGAGTAAGAACAAGCAGCGTGCACAGCAGAAGAAGCATTCTTAGGATGGTAGGAAAGGACAGTTTTTGAAGGTCAACTGTGGGGCTATTAACAGAAGTTACGTATGAGGATGGGTTCAACAATTGCTTGAAGGTGTTTGACCCAGATCGGGGGTGAAGGTTCTGTGCCATTGATGGTCCTCAGGTAGGAGTAGGATGATGTTGCAGCTACTGCAAAGGGAGTTACAGCCAATGACCGGACAAAAGTAGGCAGTGTAGGAACTCTGAGACCTTTATGAATTATGCCATTTCTGACAAACCATGAACATCCCGACAAGAAGTGGACGATTTATGATTAGAATCTATCCAGTCTACACCTGTTGGTGGTGGATAGAAGTGACCACCAAGTGGGAGCCACATAGGTCAATATAAACCTGAGAAAGGAAAGATAAATGGTAACTTTCGTGCACTGACCCAGGCGATTGTAGCATTAGAGAAATGGGAATTTGGTTCAGATACTGGAAACCTTGTTGAGGGTTTTGGTCATGTGGGCATTGAAGCATAGAGGCAGGTCAAGCTGAACGTCTAAATACTTCACTGACACTTTCCAGGCGATGGCTCTCCCTTCAATTGAGAGGGACTGGCATCGAGAAATTGACTTATATGTGAAACAGGTCACCTTGGATTTCTCCATGTAGATCATCATCTGTCCTTCCTTAGCTGATCTGGAGCAGGTCACACTGACGCTGCAGTTTTGTACTTGCAAATCATAGGGACAGGTAGCTACAGTGATACATAACGTCATTGGCAAAGAGGGACAACATGACTCCGAGCAAAACTGGCAGAACGTTTGTGTACACAAGGGCCGAGTACAGAACCCTGCAGTACACTGGCAGCGACAGGTCGAACTGAAGAACAGGACCAATTGATGCTCCCCCTAAAGGCTTGGTTGCTAAGTCACAACCACAGGAAAAACACCATGGACAGAGGAATTGGAGAATGGTATAGTTTAAAATGAAGGCCTTCGTGCCAGACTTTATCGAAGGCCTTACTCAGGACTGTGGCCTCAGACGCTTTCCTGTTGGCAGTGTCAGACTAATGCGTAATAACGCGGACTAAATGAGGAGTGGTCAAGTGCTCTCTGCAGAACCCAAACTGTTCACTGGTGATGAAATCATCAAACAGTAGCGACATACAGGTGAGTGGAAAAAATTTCCAGACAAAGGAAGACCCAAAACTTTGCCGAGTGCACAGGGTCCAAGATGTCTCAATAAACAGTAAACTGCACCTCCATGCAGTCAGCGAAGACCTCACCCTTCCCTCGTGCCAAAGACACAACCCCTTTTGGTATTTCTAGCAGGTTGTTAGTTTTCTTCTCATGGGTCTGTCTACTCGCTCCTCTCCAGATGGAGGCATGGTTGACTTCAAGAGGCTCAAGATATGAGTCCTTCTGATCAGACTTTACGTCCTGCAAAAGCTGTTGCATGTAAAGAGATTGGCCCTGAAAATACCGTATAACAGCAGGGTATAGGGTTCTTTGCCATCTGCAGTGGAGCTTGTGCCAAAGCCATATTGCATTGATACTTCCGGTGGAAGGGTCAAATTGTCATGATTCACCTCTAGAGCATATATTTGTGTCGTTCCATGACACCTTGGACCAACTCCTGAAGATTAAGGGTTGCTGTAGGTCCCTGCTCAGCAGACGTTTGCTCGGAGTCATGCCAGTGGTGGTGTTTGCACGGCTGAGCAGTGCCAACAGAACTGTTGGCAAACGTTTATCCCAGTCACCGTCATCCTCGTAGTCGTGGAGTTGAATACACAGCACCTTCTTTATTTTGCTGTTGTGCCTTTCTGTCGTGTTCACTGTGGGATGGTAGTTGGCTGTAGTCCACAGTTGGATGTGCAGTTAGTTGCACATCTGCTCCACTTGGGGCCCATGAGCGGCTTCCCATTGTCCATCAGCAATGCTTCTGAATACCCCAGTGAGGGATTACATCATCCTTCAGGTAGTGGATAATGGTGTCAGTGTCTGCCTTCCACACGCCTTCGCTTCCACCCATCTCATTATCATGTCTGTGACCACAATGATGTAGTGGTTGCCAGCTCAGTTAAGTGGTTATGGACCGATGATGTTGAGGGCGATTGAGTTCCAACATCTCCTGGGTCGGTGAGGGTGCTGTTAGTACAGTTCAGGATTTGGGCCATGCTTGTGAAGGGCAGTCTCAGATGTAGTTGTGAACGTCAATCGTTATACCAGTCTACACAAATTCCTTGCCAATGGCCTGAAACATCTCTTCTCCTCCCACGTGACTGGCTTCAGGATCATTGTGAAAGTGTCTGATGACCTCTTAAATTGAGATAGATTATTAGTAAATACCTAAGGAACATGCATAGAGTGATGGAAAACGCATTTAGCAAATGGTAAATTGTGGCACTGACTGGGTACATAAAAATGAGGCTACAAATTATGTCAATGAGATGCTCATGTCAGACAGCCAGATGTGTAAGTTTTACCATATGAGTAAGTTCCTCCGTACATGGGGCAACGTATAAACGATAAAAGTGATGACGGCAATGCAGGCGATATAAGTGATAAAGGCGATGTGAGTGATCTAAGCAACAGGGTATCCGCTCACGGAGCGATAGGAAGTAGTCAAATCATGCCTTTCAATGAGAGAATATCTATCTAAAGTTTTTTCCCCAAAGTTTTCGAGGAGGTCCTACATCATTTTTCAGTATGTCGAGTGAGTCAAGGGACGAAGAACTTTTGCACATATACCAATACATAAGATCCCGACGAAGAAGAAACCATAGGAAGTAATGGGTTCATCCCTACATTTAGAAGAATTTACACTGCAAGCTCTTTGCTGCAGCCAAAGAATTCTAAGAAAATGATGGCAAATTTTTCGCATTCTGTAGAATGTCAAAGCAATCATACACTGTACTTACTGAAAATATTACCCCTGCTTTTCATAATCGAAACAGCAATATGAGGGAGTGCATCAGCACGGAAGAAAGAACGTAACATTGAACGCCTCCATTTTACCTGGCAATATGGGCAACGCGATGCGCTAGCAACCTGCACTGCAGGTTGACCGAGTTGCTCAAATCACATACATCGACTAGACCGCCTACGGATTACTTTCACATTGCTCTGTTGATGGGTCCCCACTTCTTTACATAGGAAGTGACGGGAAGGGGATATCGAATTGTTATTAAATCACTTAGCTGTTACCCCGTGTGCGGAGGGCATAACAGTCTGTCATCAGAGGCACTAAAACTAAGTCTGCATCAAAGTGTTGCTATCAGAAATGTTTCTATAACAAAACTTCCCAGTTAATAATGTTGATGTTCAAAGTGTTCTTGCATCAATATGTCCTTATGTCACTAGTTCCTGGTTAAAAATGTTGGGATATAAACAGAAGTTTGTTTTTATTAACTTTTGAACTAATTTTTTTTTATTCATTAGTTATTGCACTTTCTTTTTGTTTTTATTTTTTCATGTCAATTTTTAATATTTACAAAATTGGAAAATTGGCCAATCTCTTTTTATGAACTTATTTTTTTATTTCTTTTTTTTATGTGCTACCCTTTTATTTCAATTCTAAATTCAATATACGAGGGGGACCCAAAAGTAATGAGAATTTTTCTCTGGCAGTTGGTAGAATGCTAGTTCTGACTTCTCCCGCTAGGTGCCTTCACTAGACACCATTTTGTATCAGTTGCACTAGCAGCATTGTTGTGGAAACATTAGCGCGGTCAGTGTGACTATTTTTTGTAAGCGCTGTTTCACGTTTTCGGCGATTTGTCAATGGCAGACATTAAATACCAACGTGCTAACATCAGGTTCTGTTTCCTGTTAGGGAAATCAGCAGCAGAAACTGTCGCAATGCTTCGGACGGGTTATGGGGAGGAAGCTTTGAGCCAGGCAAGGATTTTGAGCCGACAAGAAAGCACACGCGGAACGAATTTTGCTGCAACACGTTTCATCTTCAGATCTTCAGTCAAAATTCGTTGGCATGAACTCCAGGATATTCCAGTCATTTCCTCCAATTCATCGATTGTTCTACGACAATCAAACATGATCGCAACACGGATTTTTTCAATGTTTTTGTCCGTTTTGGAAATCAAGGGACGTCCCGGTCGTGGTTTGTCTTCATTTGACATTTGACCACTTTTAAAACGAGAATACCACTCGTAAATCCTAGATTAATATGTGGATGTAGAAAATAAAAAACATGCAGTAAATATGAATACAACAACAAAATTATTATAATGGAAAATGGATTTAAACAGAAACAGATTTGGAGACAAAATCCTAATTTTAAAATGTTTTATGTTTAACCCATACATAATGACATTTTGATCCAGCAACGTTTTGAACCACAGTCTTACTGACAGGGGTATTTTGTGTTCTCCTTTGAGACATTTTTTTGCAGTGACAGTTTTGTAGCGATATTATTATGTTGTAAAACTGGTATGTAAGTTAAAACTAGGTATTTCATGGAAAAACAATAAGATGGCATATAAACAATATCAGTACAGTAACAGTTCTATCCTACATTGTGAATACATTGAAACCCTATACTTGTAAATTTCGTGCAAATGTTTCTGTATTTGTTTCACATTTTAGCCCATTGTAATGAAATCATGTGTTTATTTTTGGTTGGATAATTTTTTTCATGTATTCTGTGCTTCAGGCATGTGCATGGATGTGCCAAATGGAAGCAAGCTGGAAACAAGACCTGAGCAATTTCAAACCTGAAGACATGAAAAAAATCAGTAAATTTCTTCTTAGGGTAAGTCATGGGAAACATACTTTTATGTTTCGTGTTAATTGTAATGTGGAATATGCATAATACACTTCATACATGACAGAACATATATGCTCGGCACATGATAGAACATGTTACTAATATTTCAATCCAATAAATATACATTTGGTTGAGTTCTACAAATGTTTTATTAATCATGATAATTGTTTCATCAGGTAGCTTCATAGGTTACATTTGAACTCCAAATGTCTACATAGTCAATGTCAAGTTACAGTTACAGTGTAACGTCTGAAGCTGTAACAGTGAAACAGTTGCCAGGATTAATAAAACATTTGCAGAACTCAACCACATGTGTAGATTTTTTATTAATGTGTTTACCCAACAAATTGTTAAATGAAAGATTACAAAAACAAATGAAGATATAGGGAGTCTTCATTAGCTGATTTACTGTCTGTGGTTCACAGTCATGCATATTGATTTCTATTCTGTAGTCAAGCCCTATGTTTAAAGAAGACAGTATATTTACAACATGAGGGAAATTCAAACCAAAATATTATATTGAGTCAATAAAAATACTTTTCCTAAGACAGTGAAGAATGAAGAAGTCATTATTGAATAGAATTTCAAATACTTAATTACTGTTAATACAGAGGAGTGCAAAAGTAGGTATTCAGTTGTGAAAGAAGGTATAAATAATAAGGAAATTGTGCAGTGCAGTAGAGTTTTATTAAGTAAAAATAAGGAGCATGTACAAATTGCCTTCAGCGTTCACACAATAGATGTAGTCTACACTTAAATACATCTTGCTACAGAGTTCTTTATTTTCATTGACTCCTTGGCGTTTCTCATATGAATTGAACAGCATGTCATTAACAGCACCTGGTTTTCTTGAAATAAGTTATCTTTAATGACACCTCAGAAGAAGAAAAAACAGTAGAGGTATAATCGTGAGATCTTGGTGGCCATTCAGTTGATCCTTGCAAACCTATCCACCTATTGGGAAATTCCTGGTCAAGTAATTCATGCACAGTTATGACATAGTGGGCAGGAGTCCCATGTTGTTGGAAATGGAAGTTCTAATTGTCATGTTGTATGCATAATATTCCTCAGCATGTCAAGATTTATGTGTGGCCTACAGTTGTGTTGAAAATGATTCCTTTACATGAAATGGCAAGCTGATCATTTAAAATTTTCTTTGTCTAGCTAAAAATTTTTATAAATAATGTAATTAATAATACCTTCTTATTGATTTAAAATTACCTTTCATAATTGTAAATGGCAGTCTGGATCATACTTTAATAAGCCATGCATGAATCTAGGCGTATACATTTTCAAACCAAAATGCTGCATCAGATGAACCAAGATCTGCATATTCAATGCCCAACTCAACAGAGACTCTTTTTACCTAGGCTTTGAATAAACACCTGCACAATTAATATTGTTACGACGGTCTACTCATCGTCTGGTAGAGTGGAAAACAAAATAAAAGACACCAATTAAGTTACTAATCATCAGCTTTATTTATCACAGTTAAACAGTTTGTAATCAACAAGATGGTCTCTTACAACAAATGAAATAAAAATCGTTCACATGGAAAAATAATGCCTATTAATAGAGCTGCACTAGAGCGTAATTGATTGCGGCCTTGACACAGTGCGCGCAGATGGCAAAGTCTAGAAAAGTCTCGCAAACGCATGTTGAGATCATGTATGGACACAACATTACAGCCGGATTCCACTCGAACAACCGAGAAACACATAGCATGATCTGTAATGTCATAACAATATATAATTTTCAACACGTTACAGATTGACCAAGTGTGCTCAACTTTATCACATATTCTGTAAATGGTTAAACCGAGTTGGTGCCATTGTAGAAAATTGTTCATACCATTTTCTTGAACCCTTTCAGAATTCTCTGTCTTCCAGTACTCTTTCAAAATCCACTTGTGTTAGTTTTTTATTAAATTACCACCCATAATTACGTACGAAAATCACTGAAAAACAACAGTAAGAAATGCAAATGTTATAGAAAATATTGTTTCAGCAAAGAACAGCTGACTTATATTATCAACTCATAAAACAAAGTAAAATAATGTAAAAAAATATACAACTGTTCTTTTGCACTACTTGTGCACCACCACCAGTTGGTTATTAACTGATTATGTGATCAGTTGATAAGTGTGTCCAGAAAAGTGGTAGCCCACAAAAGCTCTGTTGTTTATTCTGACTTGTAGAAAAAATGCAGTAGACCAAAGAAGCATTCAGAAGCCTGAATAAGTCTAATGATGGTGCTGCCACAGCCCACATAAGTCAGACTGTTCACTAAAGTTAACAATGAGGGCACTTCCTAATACATAACATGGTTCCAATTAAATTCATTCTTTTTAATTCATCTCTTGGTATGTTTATTTTGATCTGAAAGTCAGATTTGACATAGATTAAACCTAATCCTAAACATGTAGTATTGCAGACGTTTTGTCTGAAATTCACAGTATTCAGTACTTTATCACTGTACTAGCAGCCCCGAATATTGTGTAATGGTGTAAAGTAACCACCCAAAACTCCTGAGGTGAATGGTCTGCAGATGGTTTCATCTGACCAGCAAGAATATCATGTTCAAGTACAGAAGTATCATGTCAGATCCCATTTCACTCACTTGGCCTCATTCCTTTCACTTTACATTTTCTGTAAAGTGAAACACCAACTGAAAGGCTAGCATTTTGACTTAATCAAAGTTGTCCAAACAGAATTATAGCAAAAACCACTAGAATCATTCTATTGTTTCTCAGCTACATGTGATGATTTAACTCTACATGATGTATCTAGACACATAATGAAGTGCCTAACCACCCTGAACACATGCTATAATTGAATAATTTCATTTATAATTACAGTAACTGTCCACAAATATTGGACTGTTCACAGAGTGTCAGCAATGGGTTTGTTAGATGCTGTTTTGATTCATTTATACAGCTTGTTTCTACCCAGTTTTTGACACTTCTTCAATGGTCTCACGGTATATGGACAGTTGATATAACTATTCTGCAAAAGGGAATCTAGTGTTGGCGCAGAATATAATTATTTTGTTGTAGTTGTAATGGTGCATGTCCGTATGCCACATTAAATTTGAAATCCTGTGCCAGTAAAAACAATGAGGTATATCAAGAAGGCAGAGGCACAAGTTTGTAAGTGTATATGTATGCAGAAAAAAAGTTTTAAAAAATTCAAGAAAAATATTAATAAATTATGTTAAAAGATGGCAATTAATTTATTCAGATGTGCAATTGTCATATTGGTATGTTAAACTGAAAATAGTATAAAACAGTGACGATTGGTGCCTACATTGACTCGTGTAGTCAGGATGGTGTTTGGGTGAAAAGTATTTCATTATCTATCCTGTTAATAAAAATATGTTGTGAGCAATCGGAGGCTGAAAATTGTGCTAATGGAGGTGTAATAAAACTGTTTATGAAGCAAACAAGAATAGGTATGGTAGCTGAATAGTTTTTCATTTAATTTTCACTGGCATCATGATATATCCTGGACACTAATCATCATGGCAGCATAGAGAGTGGAAGCTTTTGTGCAGTAGAGTGGCATTAAGTCTGTAAACGTTATTAGACATGTGATGGCATGGATATATTTAGTTTCAAACCCGGGAAAAACGGATAAAGCAGTTGAGAGGTTTCATATTTTCACCAATTACTAAAAGACATATAACTGTATTCTCAACATTATTATTAATTCATATAACACTTACCTTTTCTGGGTCCAGGATTCTTTTACACGAACTCAGTCTGTAAGAGAGGTTAATGGGTTCGTTATGTAATAAACACGCTCTTTGACTATATTAATTAGCTCTGTTTATTATTCAGTTTCAACATTTGGTTTACTTTTCTTTTAAATTTACTTAGTATTCATTTTCGTCTAAAAATTATTCCTGTTGATCTCAATTACACACTCATACAGTATTTAAATTCCCCATTTAATTTGGATTGAGCGCTCTTATTAACTTGTCATGACTATTGGTTTAAAATTGCAGGTACTTCTCTGGTTATGTCCCTCCAGACCACGTGTTGCCAGCAGTATATTGTAGTTCTTCCAAATTACGTTTTCACTGTTAAATTGTTCACTGCACTTCTGTTTGATGTTACACTGTCCTCACACGCTTTCTATGACTCTGTTTTCTAATTTAATCACATTTTAATACTTTGGTTAAAATTTTGAGGCTCACGAGCCTTTGTCTGGAACCGCGCGGTTCTATCACTGTAGTCAGAGAGACGCTCAATACCAGCGTCCTAAAATGGCCAAAACGCTTTCATCCTGACCAGCTCGTTCTGTGATTCGCTAAAAAGAATCACGTGACATGATAATTGGTGAGAATTCGTCTTCCTTCCGTTATTAACTTCGGGTTCAAGATTACATACCTTCCCATGTCCTTTCGTGTCCTCTGAGCACATGTCGCAAAAAGCGGCACACACGCGCGCTCGCACCCACATTCCAACGTTTAATTGTTCTCGTACCTAGCTCTGCCTCGTACGGTTTCAACCGTAGGGTGTTTAACAAATCAAGCTTTAGTGACAATAAATGTTGCCCAGCCCAGTTGGCCCCAGATTATTACAATTATAATAAAATTAAAAAAATAAACCCTCAGCTTTATTTGCCTCATTACAATACCCCCCCCCCAATGAGAGGTTTTCTGTCGAAACAGAAAAAATCACATTGCCTAAAAACCTAAGAGGATCAGTGAGGATATGGTCCCAACAACCCCCCTTTAATTTCTTAACACATCATGGGTAATCTACCCCCCCCTAGCTCGGCGACTATGGCTGCATCTGAACGACATTACTGGACTTCTCTGGGCGAGATCCCAACACCACAAAGTCGGACAGTTACTCACCACAGTACCACCTAACCTTGAAACATACTAAATAAAATCAACAACTAGCCTTATACCATACCAGATCCTCAACCGATATATCTCCCCTTACATACATACTGGGTTGCCTTTAGCAAGTACTGGTACTGGGTGCGTACACATACTCATTATTACATTAAACACAACATCTCCACATTAATTCTTAATCTAAAATTCACAGAAATATTTTATATTTTAAATTCAATTCCATTTCTCAACTTTTAATCGTTTTCCTTACGTTATTATTTCAAATCACATTAAAGAATTTAAATTTTGTTCAAATAGTGAAATTAATCTAAGTCCCTTACCCTTACGTTAATTTACATCATCTCTTTCAATTAATTAATTTAATCGTAATTTTCAAAATTCCAAAATCCTTTAAATGAATTTACTTTATAACTCCTCTTACATAGATGTTAACAATCATAATAAACAAAATAAAATAAACAACTTATTTCTATCATAAATTCCCTTATCAATACATTTGATTACAAAACATATAATGTGAACACTATAAATCAGTTAATACATTATCAATACACACAATCATCATTATATCATGAACATACACAACACAAACTGTCCTTCAAAACCAATTAATTTTTTTTTTTTTTCAATGATGAAATGAATTTATATTCCAGAAACATATATTCTGATAATTACTAAAAAAACAAATTATTAAATTAAATCAATTATTAAAAGAACATATGAATTGATTACATTGAACATTATACAGTTCACACCAGTCATCAGCTGATGTCTTACTAATAGGTGAATGACCTTTCTATAGGCACACTGCATACAACTAACACAAATACACAAAATTATATAATTACAATCATAAATGTTCTTGTAGATTAAAATCATTATAATTGACCCTAGCACTTAAAATCGTTTGTTCTCATAAGTGAAATACATCACTAATCATCGAATCATGGTTATAGTAACCGTTACTGAACAGGAACTGGGTCATCAACCACCAACCCGCTCTTTAGAGTAAGTGAAATTGAATGTCCCGCTGTTTACAGAGGTCGTTACCTTCTCACTGATTGCTCAGTTACTACTCCTACTACATCATTTTTCTTAATTTCCCCCTTTATACCCAGTTACAATTAGGTAACCACCCGCCAGATAAACCGGATCGAGCGTTTGCCTTATGCACAGATGCGTTATCTGTGCCCCTGGCTTGTAACGGCCAGCTCCTTTTCCACACACACCATTGTTTCCTGATGGTGGACTGTAGCGTCCATTTGCATCCCCAAAAACTGAAGTTTATTAAGGGTATAGACGCTGCCTATACCGTTCTTGGTTCAGCGTTATAAATAATTCGGCATTACTGATGTCCGAGGACACCAGTAATCCTACTACATATGATTTACACACCCTTAACACGGCACTATCACCCCCTACGATGATAGCCGCTGTTCCATAGTTTGGTGATTCCCCTGAATTGACCCCCCCCCCCGGTTAATTTTTAAATTCACCAATTTTGAAAATAATAACAAGTATGGCTAGGATACAATCTGCCCAACCACACTTGCTACCAATAATCAGGTCAGGGTTCGGTGATTCCGTGACCGCCCGAAAGTTGGGGAATCACAAATAAAATATATATGTTTGATATAGTTACATTTAAAATTTACAATTTTCATTACATGACGTTCCTAGTCTTGATTATGTGTTCTAATATCATACATTTTCTTTCTTAACTTTCCCTACTTTGACTTTCATTAACGTAAAATAGTGAGTACAACAAAATATTTACTTGTTCACCTAAACTGATCTATTGCTACTTACACAATCTAGCACCAACTAACGATTAAATCTTTAATTACAATTTAATTTACAATTTAATAAAAATAATTTACTCGCTCTCATTCCATTAAAATAAACATTTAATTTGCATCTGAAATAAAATTACAAACATTTCAATTTTAGGTTTAGTTTCCAATTCTAATAACTCTTTACTTTGTTACACTTTATTATTACATTTCAATTATGAATTTCTATTAATCATTTTCATCATCAATTAGTTTGGGTGATTCTCAATCATTCACAATGATTTGATTTATTGAATGGGCACTAAAATATCACCTTACCCACTTCTTCCTTCTAACAATCACTAACAGATTTATATAGGGTGACACCAATCTCTCAATAAAATTTCCCTCCATTAACTTAATACTCTAACTCACCTTAAATCATTCTCCTCTTACTACAAAATACCTGATACCCCCTTTGTACTTAGGATGTGTGTTCCCTCCCTTATACTCATTCCCTTATTAGTCCCTGGCCTCTCCCAGGTAACTCCGCCAATGCTCATTTACGGTTCACCTCCAGCCACAACACCTTTCGTTGAGGACTCCTTACCACACCACCCTCTTTACAAAATTTCACCATCATCTATTTATTCCCCAATTACATCACTCTCACTACTCTACATACATGCACTATCGCTACTGTGTCCCTACTATTACCCTGTTTCTGTATTAATTTTTATTCCCAAAATTCTTATTTTGTCCAATACCCATTAAAGTTAACTCTGCCTAACTCAAATGCCTTATTGAAATAATTATTATCACCCAAACTCCATCTTTTACAACATTTTACATTAATATGCTCATTGAAAGTTACCCTAGAAAATTCACATCTACCTCAAATTAATTTAATTACCTTATATAAAACCTTTTAAACCCATTTAACATTTATTATTCAAACATTAAACATTTTACTTTATTTAAATTGCATTATAAACTTCATACTTACGTTACATCACTCAATTGAATAAACACATGATTCCTGTCATAGACACAAAATTATAAACATTCATTACCACAAATATCACGTACAACCATATGTACCTTCTGAAACATAACAATCATATGACTCCACAACTTAACACATTTTACATTTATTCATTTACTGTTTATTATCAAGTTCAAATCTCAGAAACATCATTTATATTCATTATAAAAATTTATCTCTACCACATTAATTAATCTCAAATTCTTTAATTCAATCAATTATTTAAAACAAGTTATTTTAATTACCTTACTCCAAAACAAGTACAACTCATTTATTACAAACTCTCATTATTTATTTAGTCTGCTAAAATATTATTATTATTATTAAATCAATTTCTACTACATACACATATTGTTTACATAAAATACATTTTACAACACACAGTTAATTTCACTATAAATTTATTTACAATTTTTGTCATTATTTGTCTGTTTACCAAACCTCATTTCATAAGTTAGCAAGGTCATCACCATAAACTAAAATAATAAAATGTTCCTTCACTGATTTTTTATTTAACCCCCATCATCATATATGAGTCTCACTTTTACATAACAATTATTATCTTTAATTACACTCCTATCGTTATTATGATTTATATAATAACCCTTGCATATTAATTTATCCCCTCTATCACAAGCATAATGCACCAGATTATTCTCCCCTATCCACTCATAAAACCGGTTTACTTTGGTATTTTTGGTCCAGTCTCCGTCAGTATTCTTGGTCAACATAAGGTAAGTTATTTTATCATATTCTTCTACTATATCCATCACATCATAAGGTAAGTGTCTATCATCTACAACGGTATCATCAAAATACTACAACCGGTAAGTATTTCATATCATCTATTTTCTCCAATTCTAACTTCTGTATCAACTCTTTATAACTTCTCTGTAACCTAAATAATTCTATCTCCCCATCAACACACAACTCTCTCTCAAAATATCTCCCATCATCATAACACCTGTCACCAACCCCCTGAACTACTTCACTACATGCAAAGGGCACCACAAACTTACTATACTTCTTGGCTCTTCCAAGAACACTACAAAAAATTAAGGGACTATTTGAAGACACCTTGTCTTCCACACAACTACTGGAGGAAACTCTGTCCTCATAAAACACTTGTGAAAACTCTGTTTCACCATACACTTGGGGAAAATCTGCCCTTTGCCCACCTAACCTCTCTTCACACTCTCTCACAACCTCATCAGCACTCGCTAACAACTCTACCTCACCACAATCTTCATTATCACTCTCAACATTAACCACCTTACTCTCTAGCACCACATTTTTAATTACATCATTATTATTCTCACTTTTTACTTCAATATTGGACTCATTACTGTAATTACCACTTACCTTGCTTTTAATTATTTCTTCACTATTTTTCGTCATATTACTACCACTGTCACCTACCTTCTTATTCATTATCTGATTTATTTTACTGTCTAATCTTTTATTCATTTCGTTAATCTTCTCCTTGCAATTGTTACTTATTGATTCTAATATCTGTTCCGTCATACTATTACAACGTGTATTAATTTCATTCACTTGCTTACTAAAATTAAAATTCTGTTGTTTAATCTCGTTTCTAACTTCATCAAATTTAATATTTTGTTCATTCAATTTATCATTAATTTCGTTCTTCTGTTCATCGAACTTGCTATTAATTTTATTAAACGTAACATCAGAATCCCTCTTTTGTTCATCCAACTTTACATTTTGTTTTTCATATTTACTATCTAAATTGTCACGCTTACTATCTATCTTTAACAGCAACTGCATCATTGCAGGAATCTCATCGGTTTTATTTTCATACCAAGTTGAGATGGGTGTTACTTGTATTGTTTTTAATTCAACAGATTCGGTGGCACTAGACTCGCCAATTCACTAACTGGGGTTGAGTGAATGCCCATCTCACTCGTAAATGTTTCGTCAGTTACGCTGACATCTACTTTTTTCTAGTCATTGGTATTCATTTTGCTTATTTGATTTTTTCTTATTTGTTTATAACGCACCTATTAATTATATTGCAATATACTCTTATTTCTCTGTACTTAATTTTAATTCATATGTAACTCCCACTAACGTCTCTTACATCTGCGAGTAGGCATAGCCTATACGAAATATAATTTGTATAAACTGTCCCTAGTTCGGGGGCCATTGAGAGGTTTCATATTTTCACCAATTACTAAAAGACATATAACTGTATTCTCAACATTATTATTAATTTATATAACACTTACCTTTTCAGGGTCCAGGATTCTTTTACACGAACTCACAGTCTGTAAGAGAGGTTAATGGGTTCGTTACGTAATAAACACGCTCTTTGACTATATTAATTAGCTCTGTTTATTATTCAATTTCAACATTTGGTTTACTTTTCTTTTAAATTTACTTAGTATTCATTTTCGTCTAAAAATTATTCCTGTTGATCTCAATTACTTTTTCTTCAAAAATTACAAAACATTTAGGCTACCTTTACATGGCCAACATTCTAGTAATAAACGTAAATAAAACCTTAACGTAAATAGCTAATTAAATTACATGAAAGCAACCCAGCATCTTACTCACACACACTCATACAGTATTTAAATTCCCCATTTAATTTGGATTGAGCCCTCTTATTAACTTGTCATGACTATTGGTTTAAAATTGCAGGTACTTCTCTGGTTATGTCCCTCCAGACCACGTGTTGCCAGCAGTATATTGTAGTTCGTCCAAATTATGTTTTCACTGTTAAATTGTTCACTGCACTTTTGTTTGATGTTACACTGTCCTCACACGCTTTCTATGACTCTGTTTTCTAATTTAATCACATTTTAATACTTTGGTTAAAATTTTGAGGCTCACGAGCCTTTGTCTGGAACCGCGCGGTTCTATCACTGTAGTCAGAGAGACGCTCAATACCAGCGTCCTAAAATGGCCAAAACGCTTTCATCCTGACCAGCTCGTTCTGTGATTCGCTAAAAAGAATCACGTGACATGATAATTGGTGAGAATTCGTCTTCCTTCCGTTATTAACTTCGGGTTCAAGATTACATACCTTCCCATGTCCTTTCGTGTCCTCTGAGCACATGTCGCAAAAAGCGGCGCACACGCGCGCTCGCACCCACATTCCAACGTTTAATTGTTCTCGTACCTAGCTCTGCCTCGTACGGTTTCAACCGTAGGGTGTTTAACAAATCAAGCTTTAGTGACAATAAATGTTGCCCAGCCCAGTTGGCCCCAGATTATTACAATTATAATAAAATTAAAAAAATAAACCCTCAGCTTTATTTGCCCCGTTACACAGTGATCAGGACAAAATTATTAAAGCAAAACTGTTGGAAAATTCGAAATGATAGAGATGTTTAATGAAGATAATAAACTAGGCACATGATGTCACTGAGTTGTGAGTGTTACACCACTTATGCAAGGACCTCGTGGTGATGAAAACGTATTTGTTGGTGAGTGTTTCTGATTTCATTAACTGGAAATTGGTAATCAAAATGTAAAGATGGTTCAATATTGTTTGGGAAACACAAAATTCAATAGGAGAAAATTTCAATCTTGGAAGCTATCATAATGAGAAGTGACGTCATCTTTTAGGAATGGTAGCTTATGTGCCACATCGACTTTTTATATCTTGTCGTCACCACAAGTAAATAAATTTAAAAAAGAAACTCCAAACCAGGTATTAGCGAACATTAATTACAACAGAAATTGCCATCTCAAAAAACAAGATAACATACGTATTTTTAATAAAAGAATCTGGATTCGTGTGTGTGTGTGTGTGTGTGTGTGTGTGTGTGTGTGTGTGTGTGTGTGTGTGTGTGTGTGTGTGAGTGAGTGAGTGAGAGAGAGATAGAGAGAGAATACTATTGCACAGAGTAAGGATTGCCCATAATGTGTGTTGGTAACTAATCTGGGTCTTTGGGCAAAAATTACTAGTTTTAGACCAATTTGTTTATAAGGCCAAACACGTAAGTTTGGTTAGTGGGGTATCCGGAAAAACAATTTAGTCTGGACCCTACAAAAGAAAAAACTTATGCAGCATGAATACTTATTTCGATGGTTATTTTTTAATGTTGGTTGTAATGTGTATACTAGGGTGGGCCGAAAAATAGTTGTATTTTTTTAAATTCATTATATCACGGAAAACTTACCCCTAGGGCAGATAAGTAAAATAAAAAAAGAAATAAAAATTCGGTTAGTATCTTTTGGTCACACATCACCCCCAAAAATCATAAAAACTGATCAATTTTAACAACTTTTCAGAATTAAAAAAAGCAAAACTTCCTTGTAAGTCAAATGCTACAGCTTTGGATAAGTGAAGAATAGCACAGGGAATATATGTAAATTAAAAAAGCATGGATATTTTAACTTTTATTGGTGGCGCATTGCACCTGAAAAACACACTTTAACATTAAAATTGCAAATTGTATATTTTGACATAAAATAGTTAAATGCTAAATGTTATGAGCAATGGCATTATGTCAATAGTCCCAATAGTCTTTTACTTATTCTTTTTGGTACTTACTATTTTAAACTCCGATTTGTGCGAGAAACGTTTCATGATGGATCATGAAAGAAGCACCGTTCTGATGAACCCATCCCTGGACATGGCACCAACGGCTTTTTATGATGCTTCTGTCACCAGCTTCACGCACTGCTCCACTGCTTGTGTATTACATGGAAATTGGCCAGAATTCCATTCACCTGCTGTTCCTGATTTTATTACAGATGAAATCTCATCACATAGTCTTTGCAGCAAAGGCGGCGGTGTACATCAGTGGTGTTCGCATCAATGGTTCTATCATTTTGGAGTAGTCAGTGGCCGCAAAATTTAGTTTTGGTGTCACAAAGCTCCTAATTGAGTTTCCCTTATGAGCTTAGTTTCTCACCTTCATCATTCTTCTGAGCCCTAATTCTCTGATATACTTTCTTTCATCTACAATCATACTCAAAAGCAAATTTTTGGTGTGAGCAAAGAAATGAGTTACGTTCAGTCTCGGGGTCTACTAATTGAAGTAAATTTTCAGGTAGGAACCTTGATGTTTCTATAGCTTCAAACACATGCTTAGAGCCACCTGTAAAGTACTCGTTTTCTTGATATTACACCAGACAGGCATGTAGGACTTTAAGATGAAAGAAAGTAATAACTTTTGTTCATCTGAAGGATTTATCACACTTACGTACAATCTGAGAACTCTGTTTGCCATAGTTAACCATCTTGAGTGTGAAAAAGGGCCAGGATCATGAATAGACAAATTTTCTAGACATTTGCCTGATTTTACTGGAGTACTAATGTCAAACAGGTATTGCGCCCAATAAAAGTTGAAACATCTATGCTTTTTTACTTATTTATCTTTCCTGTGCTATTCTTTATGTGTCTAAATCTGTAGAGTTTGAGTTACATAGAAAAAGATTCATTTTTTTAATTACAAAAATTGTTAAAATTGATCAGTTTTTATGATTTTCAGGGGTGATGCACGACCGGAAGATCTTAACCGATTTTTTCTTTCTTTTTTTTTTATTTTACTCATCTCTCCTAGGTTTTCTGTGGTATAGTGAACTGAAAAAAATAATAATAATATTTTTCAGCCCGCCCTATTATATACAATTTATACATAATTTTTTGTTTAAAGAAAGTGTTTAATTTTGCTTCTGATCATTGTTTCTAGATAAATGTGAAAGAATTCCAAATAGTGTGAATAAGTGGGAATGCCCAGAGTGTAAGATCACCAATTATGCTTTTAGGACCATATGTAGGAGATGTAACAGGGCTAGGGCTGTCAGAGGAATGTAACCACATCAAAGAGAAGCAGAAAACCGGCCATCAAAAGGTGAGAACAACAGCAGAGGAGGACCTAGAGGTAGCGGGACAGGAATTAGAGGTCAAGTGGTCCACCGAGGAATAGCAGTCCTGATTAAGTGGAGCCAGAACGACAACAGGAACACATTTAAGGGCAATGGAAGAGGGGGTCCGGCCGTTGTCAAGTACTCTTGTGGTTTCCGAAGAAAGACAATATAATAGCAATCGGATTATGACCAACATAATTAAGGAGCTATTGGAGGAGGAAGATACACCAAACGATGAAACTTAAGCTGGACTAGTGGAGATTTTGATAACCATAGAGGGCAAGGAGATGAGGTCTGAGTGGATACTGATAGCGAGATTTCTGCCATTTCGGAAACTGTGTTAGAAGAGCTGAGGGAGATGAGTGGGAGTATTCCAAACTTTCTGGTAGCTGGAGTCACGATATTGGGGGGTGACTGGAGTATAAAGTAAAAGGGCGACCAAACAGGTGCAGTTGAATACACCAACAGTACAGGTGTGAACGGGATTGAGTATGATAATGCATTTTTAGTAGTCGGGGGTTTAAATTTAGTCATGATAATAGGGAATGACTTCTTGAAAAGACAACGGGCTGTGATTGATTTTGACAAGGTGACTGAATTTAGGCATGAGTCAGGAAGGTTATTGTCAATTTCAAACGGGTGACTAGGGAGATGAGTGTAGCCAGGATAAGGACTGTGCAGGAAGAGTTATAGAGGGGAGATTTGGAGATGAGAGTAAATGTGTGTGAATGGAATAAGAAGGTGACTAAGAAGAAAGTAGTGAACGCGTGTTATCGGGCATCAGGAGTATGTGTTATCGAGTGGAGGCGAGAGCATCGGAGCTTGTTGGATGTGATGACAGGATAACAGGGAAGGAGCAGTGTAAGGAGTTATACGAGGTGGTAGAAGGTTATAAGCAGGTTTTTTCCAGACCTGCCCAATAAAGCCAAGAATTGTGAGTGCAAACTGAAAGTTAGAGAGCATACACCTTTTGTGCAGAGAAGTTACCCAGTTCCTTATTTAAAAAGGCAAGCAGTGCAGGATTAGTTCGATAGGATAATAAAGATGGATATCATAGTTAGATCAATATCACCAAATTTTAACCCCCTAGTCATAGTCATCAAGAAGGATTGTATGGCAAGATTGTGTCTAGATCCATGGAAAATAAATCAGATAATTATTCCTGACCAGGAGTCACCCAAACCAATTGAGATTTTTAAAAAACATAGAGGTGTGAATTATATAACTTCTCTTGATCTTACTCCATGGTACTGGCAGGTACCGTTATGTCAGGAAAGTAGAAGGTATACAGCATTCTTATTCAATGGGAAGAAATATCAATTTCGGATATTGATTTCTGGATTAAACACCTGGATTTCATCAAGTGTTTGCGTCAGATCTTATAGCCAAATGGGGTAGAATTTTTGACCATATACATAGACGATATCTCGATAATATCTAGGACTTTCCTTGAACACTTAGAACATCTGGAATATGTGTTGAGTAGATTGAAAAACGGTGGCTACTCAACACCTTTGATGTTATGTACATGTCTGTATGGCACATTAAATTTGAAATCCTGCATCAGTAAAAACAATGAAGTATGTCTAGAAGGCAGAGGCAAAAGTTTGTGAGCGTATATGTATGCAGAAAAAAGTTTAAAAAATTTTAAGAAAAATATTAATAAGTTGTGTTAAATGATGGCAATTAATTTATTGAGAAGTGCAATAGTCATATTTGTATGTTAAACTGAAAATGAGGATAAAACAGAGTGACGATTAGTGCCTGCATTGAGACTTGTGTAGTTATTATGGTGTTTGGGCAAAAAGTAGTTTGCTATCTATCCTATTAATAAAAATATGTTGTGAGTAATTGGATGGTGACAATTATGCAAATTGAGCTGTTTTGAAGTAATTGAACCTTTTTTGAAGCAAACAAGAGTATGATAGCTGAATAGTTTTTCATTTAATTTTCATTGGCATCATGATAAAGCCTCGACACTAATCATCATGGCAGCACAGAGATTGGAAGCTTTTGTGGAGTAGAGTGGCATTAAGTCTGTAAACGTGTGTAGGCATGTCGCGGCATGGATATATTTAATTTCAGACCCGATAAAAAATGTGATGTCATTTTTTGGAAATGCCAGCTGTAAAGACGCCATATGCCACATCGACTATAATGTCTTCTCGTCACCACAAGTACATAAATTTAAAAAAGAAACTGCAAACCAAGTATGAGTGAACATTAATTATAACAGAAATTGCCATCTCAAAAAACAAGATAATGTATATGTATTATTGATAAAAGAATCTGGATTCGTGTGTGTGTGTGTGTGAGAGAGAGAGAGAGAGAGAGAGAGAGAGAGAGAGAGAGAGAGAGAGAGAACCTATAGGATTGTAGAGAGTAAGGAACTTGCCCATAAAGTGTTGGTAACTAATCTGAGGACTTTGGGCAAAAATTACTAGTTTTAGACCAGTTAGTCATAAGGCTGCTGGAAGTTTGGTTTGTAGGGTACCTGGAAACACAATTTAGTCCGGACCCTACGAAAGTAAAAATTATGCAGTATGAACACCTATTTTGATGGATACTTTTTAATGTTGGTTGTAATGTATGCAATTGATATACAGGGTGATTCACGAAGAAACGGAAATACTTCGGGAGATGAATCTACATCGAAAAATAAGAAAAAAAGTTCATATAAACATAGGTCCGGAAATGCTTCGTTAGCGAGTTACAGCTAGCGAAAGATTTCACCCGGGTTTCGGTTTCCCCGGGTAAATGAAGACTTTCTGAAATTCTGGGAAGGGGCGAATTCTGTTGTTTCTTATGGTTTTTGACCTGAAAAATCGAATAAAACAGGTCGCAGAACTGTATCTCCCATAAGTTTCATGATATCCGACGTAAAACAGAAAAATCTTTGCCAAAAAACAAATTTTGGCAAATTGGAAACAATTGGAATTTTTTGTTGATTTTTATAGACTTTATTTACACCATTTTTCTCAGAATTAAATTCTTTACAAGTTTTGTTTTTAACTTTTATGCATTTATTAGTCATTTAACAAAGTTATTGTACTTCTAACCTAAAAACACGTTTTTTTAGGTTAGAAGTACAATAACTTTGTTAAATGACTAACAAATGCATAAAAGTTAAAAACAAAACTTGTAAAGAATTTAATTCTGAGAAAAATGGTGTAAATAAAGTCTATAAAAATCAACAAAAAATTCCAATTCTTTCCAATTTTCCAAAATTTGTTTTTTGGCAAAGATTTTTCTGTTTTACGTCGGATATCATGAAACTTATGGGAGATACAGTTCTGCGACCTATTTTATTCGATTTTTCAGGTCAAAAACCATAAGAAACAACAGAATTCGCCCCTTCCCAGAATTTCAGAAAGTCTTCATTTACCCGGGGGAACCGAAACCCGGGCGAAATTTTCGCTAGCTGTAACTCGCTAACGAAGCATTTCCGGACCTATGTTTATATGAACTTTTTTTCTTATTTTTCGATGTAGAATTATCTCCCGAAGTATTTCCGTTTCTTCGTGAATCACCCTGCATATTACCTTTTTTTTTTTTAAGAAAGTGTTTAAATTTGCTTCCTATCATTGTTTCTAGATAAATGTGAATGAATTCCAAATAGTAATTTTTTTTATATAAGAGGTTTTAATTTAATTTTTGACCATTGTTGGAAAACAAGATTAGAAACTGCTGAATGTAATTTTGAATGAAATTTCAATACAAAATCAGTAATATGATAGTGTAAGCGTTTTTTATTTGTCACCCAACCCTAACCTAACCTGTGCTCGTAGACTTGCCTAAAACAGACTTGGCCCTCCCCCTTTTCTGGTAAGTAGTTGTTTAGTGTCTCCAGTGTCTGTTGGGAATGTGATACAGCTCCCACACGCCATCTGTCATGTGTGGGTGGTGGCCCTGGGTTTTCCTCTTTGTACCACTACATAGTGATGGGCACTGTGAACAAATATCAGAAAAATATAATACAAATACACTAATAGGCACTATTGTTTACACATAAATATTATTATTGTATTATGTAAGATTTTAACAACAGGCATTACTACTATTAAAGATATTATTATTAAAATTATTGCTATTGCTAATATTTTATTGTATTGAAGAACACTATGGACAAATATTATAAAAAATAGTACATGTACCATAGTCACTATCATTGTCACATAAAAATAGTTGTATTATTTCATGTTGTTATTAATTTTGTTATGTTTTAAATAATATTTATAGCATTCATTTTTTTACCAAAATTTTCATTCACACGTTGCATATTTTTATGGCACCTGCTATTGCACTGCATTTGTTTAGGAAAATTCCCTAGATCTAGTGAAAGGGCATCCTCGGTTAAGAGGGGTCAAATTCCCTTAATCATGGATTTCAAAATAAACTATATAATATTGTTTCTTGAGTCTAAAAATAAGGTAACCCATGGTCTATACCTCGAATTCTTCCCCCTCCCCCTTAGAGTATAAAAACCTCATTTTGTCACATTTTATTTTTTCTCCTGTTGTAGGTCATGAACATTTTTGGAAAAAATCATGTATATACTTGATTAGAAGACCTTTTATGTGAATTTTTTAGAGGTCCGGGGCCCTTATTTAGGCCCTTAAAAAAATGTTAGAATCTTTCAAATGAAAGAATCTCTGAAAATAGCCCATGTAACAAAGGTTTTCTTTTTGTGATTTTGTGAAACTTTCAGTATATTAACTCCATGAATATTATAATATTTTTGGAGTGGTGGTTCCTGGTCAAAAACACGATTTTTCACATTTTCAGCTATTTTACCCATTTTTTGCAAATTTTTTACGATTAGCTTGACACAAACCCTTTTTGTTTATTGAATATCGGTTAAATGTTACTTAACAGTATCATAAAACATAAATATTTTAGTTGAAAACAACATAAGTTAAGAAATAAAAACTTCCATAAATAATAGTCATTTTCAAAATCTCTTTTAGCCCAGTCATATTAAATTATGAACTCATAACAAATTGAAGAAGGATGTGACCTTTTTTAATAAAATACTAATATATAGAATATTTTTTTAAGAAACTTCACCCCTCAGCACAGTATCAGACCACCCCAAAACAACCCATAAAGTTCGAAAAAACGCAAAAAGTTTTTTAACTGTAACTTTTGATGTGTTTATTGTGGAAGTAAAAATTGTGAGCGTAAAGTAGAGAAAATTTCAGATAAAAAATGTCCTTATAGTTTTTTCATGGGAGAATCGATGGCGAAGCTAGATTGCTGAAATTTCAGATGGCATGGAACCAGTTATTCACTTGTAGTTTTAAAAATAATTGGTGAATTGAAACAAAGTAAAAACCATTGTTTAGAGTTTAAATGCAGCAATATGCCTATGTAGTTCTTTATTTTAATAAGTTATTTTTTCATGGAAATATTATGTACTATATATACATAATAACTCCAAAAAGTTTTATCTTTTAAAGTAATAATATTTCAAAATTTAAAAGTTTTGTTCACAAGATAAAGTGGTTGTAAGTTTAAGATACTATATACAGTAGAACTTCCATATTATGAACTTCTAAATAACTAAATTCTCTGTTCAACGAATTTGTTTCATTAATTTTTAGAATTAGAAAAACATGTTAAAATCTCCCTACTTAACGAAGTTAGTTTTCTATTTAATGCATTTTTTTTTCTGGCTAGGTTCATAAAAAAAAACAGGCCTTAGACTAGAATTCCATTTCTGTTTTACTTTATTTTACCTCCGTACATCTGATAACCAACTATGGTGTGTTGATATTTAATAAAATGTTTGCATAACTTCGCCTATTACTGTACTGTGGAATGTAATGTGATCCCACCCAATCATCTACACGTTCGCGTTCAGTTCTCCCCACCACCACCACTGTCTGTTACTGCTCCACAGTTCACATACGTCATTTTGGTTTCGTCTTTGTCTGAGTGTGGTTCTCTGTTTTAGTGAGTTCAAGTGATTTACTGTATACAGTAGTTGTCAACCTGTATTTTTCTTATATTGTCAGTGTTCATCAGGCAGAATAGCGGTGGGACTTCAATAATGTTTCACAAACTGTTTCTGAGAAATGTGAAAATGTTAAGGTTGTTTATTCCCCTCCCCCCACCATGACCGCAAAACTTTAGCCTATGGACCAGGGGATTATTAAAAATTTGAAAGTCCATTGCTGCAAGCGAATTCTTGCAAAAGTTTTGAAGGCCATCGATGAAGATAAACCATTTAACCCCAGTTAATTAATTTCGTTGAAAGAATCCATTGAAGATGTTTCAGAAGCATGGTCTCAGGATGTCATAGTTGAAACAATAACACATTGCTTCAAAAAAGCAGGCTTTAAAACGGAACATAGCAGACTCAGAAACAGATGTGGACGAGATTCCTGAGATTGTTAAAGACGCCTGGGAGAAGTTATAAAACTGTTCTAATTTATGTAAAGATGTTCAACTAGGTTACTGTCTACCAAGTCAATGAGAACGTTGAAGTAGCAGCATTTCCGGATGATGAAGAGATTATGAATGAAGTTAATTATAGAAAAGCTGAAGCATTGAAACATAATAGAAGAAGGAGAAGGAGAGGAGGAGGAGGAGATTTCAAGGTTATGACTGACGATTTATTGAACACATTTAAGACAGTAAGAAACAGAATACGTCAGCAGGAAAATGTACCAGACGAGATGTTTTTGTCATTAAATAAACTTGAATCATTCATTGAAAATAGAACGATCTTAAAAAAAAAACAAGCTAAGATAACAGATTTTTTTCAAACTAAGAACTGTATGTTATAGCTTAGTTTTTAATTTCGTTATCTCTTAAATTTGTGTTTTAATTATTTTCATGGTTTATAAAAAAATTACTGTATACGTGATTTTGTTATCTAAATAAATTCCAGTTTTATAATTAACATATTTTGCTGGAAGTTATTTTTAATTTCACTGTTCAATCGCAATTCAATTTGTTAATTTTATCATTCAATTTGTTTTATTTTATCGATATTCTATTCATAAATAAAATAAGACACATTTTATGTGTATTTTTGCTCGACCACACACACCGTTTTTCATTTTTTCTATTTAACGAATTTTCCATATAATGAACTTTTTATGGTGTCCCGTGACACTTCGTTATATGGAAGTTTGACTATACATGATATTGCAATAAATGAAAATGTGATATCATTTATTGTTTTTAAAAATCAAGACTGTGAAAATCGTGAAATCTTGATTTTCTTAAAATTTGCCTAAAATTCAAACTGCAAAGTAATATAGAACAATGACAAGTGCTACATAGAGTATGATTCAGGTGATGCTAGGATGGATGCGTTCAAAGGTTATTATTGCAATTGTGCTAATGGCTTGAGAAAAAGTGGGTGTTGCTCTCACAAATGCAGCATTGATTTACTATCTATCCTATAGCAGATATCTATCTCAAATAATTCATCCAGCAGAAATACTAACAAGTATGTTTGAATTTGAAAATGTTTGTCCAATCATCGATGAAGACAATGATAAAGATTAAGAACAAAGAAAACTTACTTCTTATACTAATCTTTCAAACAGCAGAAACATATATATCTTGTATAATAACTATAATTGTTATCCTATTTCATTTATAAAGATGAGCTTATCTGTATATTCCAGAATCGTTATGTAATTTGAATTTTATAATTATTAAAGTAAATGCAGTAGAGTAAAAGGAAAAGTAGCTACAGATGCTAACGGACCTCTGTGAAGACCAACGGACAGAATGGTGGAAGAGTTCTTAATGATCCAACAGCAATACGTGAGGAAGAGTCTTAGAAGAGCAGAGCTCTTCAAAAACCTGGGTTGATCTGGATCCAGATGATACCACCCAGTAAGGGCCCCTGCCTAGGGTTACAGGTGAAACCTGGTCAGCGGTCTCAAAGGCGGATGAGGCATCACAGTTCCCAACGGCAGAGTGAGCAGAAGAACCTAGTGGAGTAAACCATGAAAAACAATCATTTCAGACTAACAATCCGATCTTATCTCGGTTTTAATTCCTAATTTTGCACTCTATACAATGCGAAAATAAGGCATTACAGTACAGTAGTGAAGCCAGAATGCCTATATGCAAGTGAATGTCTAGCATTGAATTCTAATTTAGACAAACTAGAAATTATTAATATTGATGTTACTTTCACTGTAAACTTACTTGTTTTATTCACTCATACGACGTTTCGGAGTGGTGTTCTCCTTCTTCAGTCCAGGAAGTAACACCAATATTAATAATAATTATGTGTGTAAACAAAGAAGTGATGAACATTCAAAATAGTATAAACTAGAAATATTTTAAAGACGAATTATTATGAAAATACTAGGCCCACGAAAAACGTCAGAAGGTTGGAAATTAAGAAGTAATGATGAAATATATCAAAGTATAGAAAATATAACAGAAACAATGAGAAAAAGAAGACTATTATTGTTTGGACATTTATATAGAATGGACGACAATAGGTTAACAAAGCAGACCTTCAAATATCTGTGGAGGAAGAAGTCAACATCAAGTTGGATTAAAGAAGTCCAAAAGGATTTAGAAAAAAATAATATAAACGCAGAAGAAGCAATTCAAATAGAAGTTTTTCGGGCAACAGTGTTAAAAATGGAAGGAGTCCAGGGTAGGAGAGAGAAAACGCAGGTTCAAAGTGGACTGAAGACAGGAAGAAGAGACAGAGTGAAAAGATGAAAGAATATTGGAGGAATAGAAAAGAATAAAGAATTGAAATTGGCATGTGGTCCTTAGATGGCCGATAAAAAGAAGTAAATGCATTTGTTTTCCTAAAAAAATGAATTAGATGTCGAAATTTGGCAGACAAAATTTTTTTTGTCGAGTATTATTCAAGAATATAAAATAAGCAGTTTATTGCTACTTTAACCCCCAAATTCCACTGTTTCTGGCCATAAGCGGATTTTAAACTAAAATATTAAAAGTTTGAATAACTATGAATGGAATTTTAAACATTGGGTACCATTACTCAAATGCGTGAGAAAAAGTTGTAAATAAAGTATGATAGATTTGATGAATGTGCTTTACTTAGAAAACATTTCTTTCTTTTATTCGGGATAGAATATTGCTTTTGCAAACTAAAAATGCCAAAAGAGTTCACGTTTTTGTTAATAATTTTGTAAAATTTATCGAAAAGTTTATAAATCCATTTGTCCCGGTATCCGAACACTTTTAAAAATTTTGCCCTGATGGTTATATTTAAAAGATTATACACTTGGCTGAGAACTTTATATAATAGAAAAGTTAGCTGTTGTAAACAAAATAGAATAAATTCATTTTGTATAAATATTGTTACGACGGTCTAACTGATCGTCGTATGGTACAGTGGAAAACAAAATACAAGACACCAATTAAATCACTAATTGCCAGCTTTAATTATCACAATTAAACAGTTTCTAATTAACAAAATAGTCTCTTACAACAGATCAAATAAAAATTGTTCACACACAATAAAAATGTCAACTAATAGAGTCTGCACAATTATAAATAAGGGCCGGATTTTTATGTAATTACATATATGAATGCTGAGTGCATATTTATACGGAAAAGCCAGATATCGGCGAATCATACAAATAGGTGTCTTATCCGCGAGTTTAATTTTACATATTTTGTTCATATTACATATTTCACTCCATCTTACATATTTCTACATATTTTAGCTATTTTACTATACTTTACTTCAATTTGAAAATTGAAATGGCAAAAAATAGTTAGGCCTATAACAACATTACTCAGATGTGCAAATGTGCAATTAATCAGAATCAGGTGCAATTAAATTTATTGCAAAAAAAGGCAAAATATTGCATCTGTTGCAATTCCACGCATAGATTCTACTTTCAAAAGTAAAATTTTTTATGAACTCAAGCAACAAGTAAGGCATTTTGCACGGGATGTTAGATGAGAATGGTATGCGCGGCCCACTCCTTATTTACGTTTCATTCGCACGTTCAGCAGACTTGGTGGGGAAAGAACGTGCTGTCCGCGGTAAATAAATACTCTTCGCAGATCTTGCAATTCTCGCAACGGATTCCATCTACCTAAACAAACAAATATCTATATAACTCTATGCTATTGTAGGGCACAATGTGATTTTTGACACCAGTATTATCGATGCTCTCGGAGTGTAAGCCTACACGTAAATAACAATCTGGTGTAGGTCTTTCGCCTACACTTCTGCGCTTGCTTGTTTCTTGCCTTGGCGGATTCTCGTTGGACAAAAGACGTCTTGTCCAATAAATAAATAAATATATATAATAAATAAATAAATATAATAAATAATATATTGTGCGGTATTGTTCAACGCAAGTTCTTAAGAGTTTTAAATACAAATATCCTTGTTTTATCATGGCACCGACCACATCATCTTTGTCATCTAAGTTAAAATCATGGATACAGATTGACAGTGCTTTTACAACTGACGGTAAAGCTGTATTTTGCCAAGTTTGTGATAAAAATATTGGCTGTTCCATGAAGTCTCAACTGGAACAACATTTGCGAAGTAATTTACATACTAGAAATAAAGAACGATCTTCTTCATCGAAACAGGTACTACTTACAAAGATGCAGCAGCAATCTTCATCATCTAATAGTGAGTTTTATAAAGACATGGCTTTAGCAGTGGTTGCTGCTAATGTGCCTTGGTACAAACTTCAAGTGCCTCAATTTAAGTCTTTCTTAGAGAAATACTTCAAACGTAATATTCCAGACGAATCTACACTCAGAAAAAATTACTTGAACGTTTGCTATATTGAGATTTTGGAAAAAATCAGAGCCGACATTGGTGATTCTTATATATGGATAGGTGTTGACGAGACAACGGACGCTGTAGGTCGTTACATCGCAAATCTTATTGTGGGTAAGTTAGATTCCAAGAATCCAGCCAAGCCCTACTTGATTTACTGTAAGCCCCTGGAGCAAACAAATCACTCAACAGTAGCTCGATTTATTAATGATGGACTGAAAATGTTATGGCCAAATGGTGTTAAAGAAGAGAAGGTACTGCTGTTGTATACAGATGCAGCAGTGTACATGTTGAAAGCAGGTAATTCTCTAAATGTGTTTTACCCCAACCTACTACATGTTACATGCCTGGCTCATGGATTGCATCGAGTAGCTGAAACTGTCAGAGACCTTTCCCCGAAGTAAATACATTAATATCAGCAACAAAAAAGGTGTTCTTGAAAGCTCCTTACCGTATCCAGTGCTACAAACAAAAGCTACCTGACACACCTCTGCCTCCAGAACCCGTAAGTACAAGATGGGGAACCTGGATCGAAGCCGTAAATTTCTACAGTGACAACTTTGAAGCTGTGAAGTCTATAGTGGAAACATCTCCCGATTCTGCAGTGTCAGTGAGTGAATCCTTGTCTGCATTCAACAACTCTAAGGTGATATGTTCAGTTTCGTACATCAAAACGCATTTCGGTTGGCTTCCCGATAGTATCAAGAAACTGGAGACTGCAGGTCTGACTCTCCAAGAAGCCACAGGAATAGTTGAAGAGGCAGTTAACAAGTTAAATGCTGTGCAGGGTGAAGTCGGTGACAAAGTTTCCACTAAATTAAATGCTGTGCTGAATAGAAACCCTGGTTACTCAACTTTACATACCATTTATCGCATATGTAACGGCGAAACTGTAGAATCGATTGAGAATATTCTTCCAAGTATGATTCCTCTGTATAAATATGCGCCGATGACGACATGTGATGTCGAGAGATCCTTTTCTATATATAAAAACATACTCTCAGACCGAAGACAGTCCATGTCAACAGACAATATAGAAAAGTATTTAATAATTAATTGTGCAACTAAACAGTGGTAAAAAAAACTTACGTGGACACTTTATTCTTATGCAGAGTTATAGTAGAGTTATATATATATATATATATATATATATATATATATACAATATAGATTTTCAAGTCAAAAATCTACCTTTAATTTTATAGTAATTTCAACTCTCCTAGTAAAATACTTTGTTAAATAGTTAATAATTCTCAATTTTTTACTTTATACTCACGTCCTATACTACAGAAATCCATAGGTAAAATATTTTGTTGTTGTTAATTTTATAATATCAAGATTTCTTTTTTAATTCTGTTTTCTAAAATATGTTTTCATAAATTTTCTAAAGTACAATAAACAATTGAAAAGTAATTCATTTCTTATGCATGCTGTCTTATTGTAAACTCTTCAACAAAGAGTTGAACTTTCAGATACTGTGTATTCTGAGGGTTAACTTAATTTCTGTAACAGAAGTGGTAATCTAACTGGTGATTAGCGTCAGCCCTGAACTTGATTAGTATTTTATGGATTACATTAACTTTGCTCAAAATATATTTGCATGTTTTGAAAGTGATTTTAACAAGTTTAAAATGAAGCACCTATTATTTTCAAAGCCTTTCAAAGAGGGCACTGTTATGTTCTCGTAAAAATGTAAATTACATTGTTGACGTGAAAGTATTTTAATACTACATATTTCTTAAATATTATATATTTAGCTACATATTTTCCTTATTTTTCCTACATATTTATGTACATATTTTGCCATTTTTTGCTACATAAAAATCTGGGCCCTAATTATAAAACACAAAATACTTCGCCACAATACTTCAAACTGCCTGTGTAAATCGCCTGACAATAACGGACTTGATCATCGCTGAATGGCTGTATTTATACCACGCTGATTTCCAGACTAATCTGTCACTTTGGATGACTTGTTAAACAAACAGGCGCTCTCGAGAATCCACTAGAAACAGTGTCCTTGAACACACTGCGCTGACCGGTATGGTCTGGTATAGACGTGATAGTTGACGCGTAATTGTTTTTAACCGCAAAGTATCAGAATTATGTGTGCACACACACACACACACATTACAGCTGGAATATTCGAGAGACTTGTAGAACGTTCCATATTACACAACACTTTTTCCGCATTATGTAACACTGCCCCCTCCTTAAGCCTGTTTGTCCCGAACTGGCAAACCGTCTCTGAAGTAATACTTAGCCAGGGGATCCAGGTGGACGACGTTGAACTTTCGTTGTCCCTCCTGTTGTATCTGATAAACAACATCGTTGATTCTTTTTTTCACAATGTAGGGTATTTCCCAGTTATTCTGAAGCTTAGGTGAGCGACCACGACAGCGCTTTGGGTTGAACAACCAGACCTGATCTCCTTCTTTGAAACGCACACTATTGGTATGAACGTCATAATGAGTTTTCATTTTATCTCTGGCAATCTTCAGCCATCCTCTTATCAAGCGATTCATTTCTTGCAGTTGGTTTTCTAGTTGTGAGGAATAGTTCTGTGGCTCTTGGGACTGAGTCTCAGGTGATCCGAACATCAAGTCCCCAGGAAGATGAGTCTCCCGCCCAAACACCAATTTTGCTGGAGTCATGCCGGTTGTGTCGTGTACTGATGATCTATACGCCATGAGGGATAGTGGTATACGTTAGTTCTAGTCTGTTTGGTTCTTGTCAACAACCTTCGAAAGATGCTGTTCAAGTGTCCTATTGAATCCTGTTCAACCATTCCGTCCGACTGAGGATGCAGAGGCGTTGTCCTGGTCTTTCGAATTCTGAGTAGATGGCATAATTCTTTGAACACCCCTGACTTGAAATTCGTCCCTTGATCCATATGGATTTCCATACGCGCTCCATAACGGCAACAGAAGTTGTGAACTGACTCCTTTGCCACAGTGGTGACCTCCTGATTTGGAATTGGATAGGCTTCCACCCACTTAGTAAAGTAGTCACCGACAACCATGATGTACCAGTTTCCATCGTCAGTAACTGGGAATGGTCCAGCAATGTCTGTGGCAATTCTATCTAAAGGCAGTCCAACGTTATACTGTCTCATTTTTCCCCTGCTTCTGGTTTGTGGGCCCCTGCTTGCAGCACATATTTCACATGTCTGAACCCATTCCTCTACGTCGTGGCGAAGGTGAAGCCAATAGAATCGCTTCTGTATTTTGTCCAGGGTTTTGTTAATGCCAAGATGGCCTCCACACATTCCATCATGCATCTCCTTCAAAACAGACTGCACTTTACTTCGGGGAACTATCAATTGCATGACCACGTCCTGTCCATCTGAACTTTCCCAAGCCCTTTCATCAATCCGTTCTCTAAGGTAAGAGATTCCCACTGTGCCCAGTATCCCTTCAACACTTCGGAACCATGGCAGATATCTTGCCAATCCAGGTGGCGACTTTCCTCTTTTGCTGTCAAGATCGGTCCAATGTCTTCATCAGTCATCTGTTCTTGTCTACAATCTTATGTCGTTCAGCCATGTGCCAGGAAATTACAGTGATGGCTTGAACTTGTTTGGTTCCATTTTATACTTCCTTTCTGCGCCAGTGTCAGCGGTCTTTCAGGCATGGTCTTTGTGATAAGCCACCTGGATTACCATGCACACACCCCTGCTGATGTTGTACTCTTGCAGATGTTCGATCACCTTGCTAACTGCCCTTCCAGATTTTCAAATCTCAAGAGCCATGCAAGCGCGGCATGGTCAGTATGTAGTTAAAAATCCCTTCCATATAGGTATTTATGGAAGTGCTCCAAAGCTCGGACGATTACCAGCAACTCTCTCCTTGTAATGCAATAATTTCTCTCTCATTTAGAAAGCGTATTGCTGTAATATGCTATTACTCATTCTTCACTGTTTTCCACTTGAGACAAAACTGCTCCTAGACCAGTTGTGTCTGTGGCTACGATGTACTTCCCTTCGGAGGCTGGGAAAGTGTCAATTCACTGGAACATAATGCAGTTTTCAAAGTCCTAAATGCTTGGTCACACTCTCCCAACCACTGGAAATTTCGTTTATTTTCCGTTAGCTAATGTAGTGGTTTAGCAATACTAGCGAAGCCTTTCACAAAACGTCTGTAATACGAGCATAACACCAGGAAACTGCAAACTTCGTGTTTACTCTTTGGAACTGGACAGTCTCTTACGGTGTCTACTTTATTAGGATCCGTGCTAACACCTGCTGCCAAAACCAGATGGCCCAGATACTGTACTTCCTTCTGGAATAGAGAACACGTCTTCAGGCTCAGCTTCCATTGGGCTCTGTGAATTCTAGTTAGAACCTCCTTAAGGTTTCCCAAATGGTCTTTGAAAGTGTTCCCGATGACTGCGATGTCGTCTAAACATGGCAAGTTTTCCATGTCAGGCCTCGGGGTACCAGGTCCATGAATCTTTTAAACTTGTGGTCGTGAAAGCAGTCTTTTCCTTGTCTTCTTGATGAAGACGCACTGGCCAATATCCACTCTTCAGTTCCAATGTGGAAAACCACTGTGTTCCAGACAGCGTGTCGAGTGTATCGTCAATGGTAATGGATAGCAGTATTTCTTTGTTACGTCATTCAACTTCCAGTAGTCTATGCAGAAACGCAATCCACCATCCTTCTTTGCTACCAGCACTACGAGAGAAGACCAAGCACTTGACGAAGGCTCTATTACTCCCTGTGTCAACATGTCCTGTATTAACCATGACATTTCCTCTAGCTTAGATAATGGAGGCCTTCAAGGAGTTTGGCGTATCGGTGTTGTCTCCAGTTTTAATGTGATCTTGTACAAGAGAGGTTCTTCCCAATAACTGGCCCCGAACTGCAAAACAATCTTCAAATTCATGTAAAAACCGTCTGAGTTGTTTTACCTCACCACTTGAGAGGTCGTTAGAAGATCTGTTCAATAATGTCTGCAGTTCCTCTGGTAATTTGAAATTGTCCGTTGTACTGCATCTTCTTTGCGTCTTTCCGGGTACCTAAGCCACAGGAGTGTATTGCTTTGTAAAGTGACAGCTTGATCCAAAATATTTGCCACTCTAATAGGTACATTTCCAGTTTCGTCAGGTTTTACTAAACGTCTGGCAATTAGTATGTTCGGTGTGCTGACTACCTGAGGTTCGAATATATAGCACTGGTCACCCCTAGTATCTATCTTGGTTCTAACCATGATGATCTTTTCGGAGCTTGGTGGAACAGTTATGGCCATTTGATTTATCATGTCCATCGATTTTTCTGATGTATTCATTGTGGAGAGCATGACCTCTTCTTTTCCGATTCTCAAGACATTGTTTTTGAAGTCGATTATAAATCCATATGCGTTCGTAACGTCTACACCAAGAATTGCTTCATTCACAATGTCTGCAACAAGTACTTGATAATCAAACTCAAGTCGACCGAGGTGTAGGTGTATCTCCACTTTTCCAATACAGGCCGTCCAGTAGCTGTTTGCAAGCTGCAAGAGCACCAGATTGGCTTGAGATCTTTCACCACGTCGTGGTGCACAGTGGAAACTGTTTGGCCTCTGTCAACTGTAATCGAAGTTGGCCTTTCTTGAATGAATCCAGTAACCACCAAGCTCCCGCTGTTTTTCTGAAGTGTAGAAAGTGCATATTGTCTAGGGGCCTCGTTCCTCCAGTTAGTCAGCTCCCATTGTACCGACTACTGCTTGTTTCCCTGCTGCTTAACTTTAACCCGACAATCTTCTTGTAGATGCCCAGGTTTCCCACATCGATAACACTTTGGTCTTCCATCCTTTCTTACTTTACTCTGTCGCACTGCTCGTTGGGTTTCTGTCCCTTGCTCTTCTTCTTCATCATCTGTGCCGACGCGATCTTTTAGCATGCACTTTATGACTTGCCCAATCAGACGCTCAAATTGCAAAGCATGTACCAGGGCGTCCGCAATATTCTGATGTCTTGCCATTCGTAACACTTACTGTAGTTCATTATCTCGGACACCGGCAGTAAATGTCTGCATAGCAAACCTCTTTGGAAATCTTCTGGTGCTTTAGGATAGCCCAGTCTAATTAATCTGTCGATACTTGCTTCAAACTCTTAAGACTCTCTCCGGAATGCTGTCGCCTTGCTCTCAGCTGAGTGCAATACACATCTCGCAAATGTTTATCACCATACCGTAATTCTAGAGCTTTTATCAATTCAGCGTAGCTGTTCTGCCTGTCAGGTGGCACTGTCTGTAATAATTCTGCTGCAGGTCCTTTTAATGCAAGAACGAGTGAAACTGCCTTGTCTTTCTCTGTCCAATTATTTATGCATACAGCAGCTTCAAATTGGCAGAGGTACGTTGCCCAGTGACTGCTTCCATCAAAGGTTGGAGCTTTGACATGAACTCTCCCTACTGGAGGCAAAGTGACTTTCTCTACTGACTTATTTTTTGTGTTTTTTTCTATTTTTATCATTGGTACAGTCTGTTCAAAAATTTGTTTTGTTTGTATCTTTATGAACTGTTCAACTTCACTTATAATTTGTTCTCTTATGTTTGCCATTGAGTTTTCTACTGCAGATATTTTATGTGACATGGATTCTTCTATGACAGATATTTTTGTAGACATAAATTCTTCAACACTCTAGACAGATTTTTCTACTTCACTTATTTTTAATCTCATTGATTCATGTACCTCTTATATTTTAGTAACTTGTTTTTTTAAGCTCACCTCGTAGGACACCCAATTCTGCGGTACTATGTTTTTGCTCCTGTATTAATGCTTTGATGTCTTCTGTTTCATGCCTCTGATTGCTCTGCCTCGTGCTTACGTTTTTCATCCTCTCATTTTTCTCCGTCTTTTGCCTCTTGTCTGCATCTTTCCTTTCTTTCTTCCACCTCCTGTTGGCGTTTTTACTTTTCTTCTTCTGCCTCTTTTTGTCATTCTAATTTTTGTTCCTGTGTCTGCTGGAGCAGCGCCTGGAAATTTTCCATCATCTGACTGGCATCCATCGTTTACTGATTAATTAGGAATTACACTCATCTTGTACAAAGTTTCCACTGTTAACGGTTCTGTCGCACTTCTGACCCACTGTTACGATGGTCTAACTGATCGTCGTATGGTACAGTGGAAAACAAAATACAAGACACCAATTAAGTCACTAATCGCCAGCTTTAATTATCACAATTAAAGAGTTTGTAATGAACAAGATAGTCTCTTACAACAAATCAAATAAAAATTGTTCACAAGCAATAAAATTGTTCACTAATAGAGTACTGCACAATTATAAAACACATAATTCTTCGCCACAATACTTCAAACCGCACTGTGTAAATCGCCACTTAAGTGCACTGTGTAATCACCCGACAATAACTGACTTGACCATCGCTGAATGGCTGTATTTATACCCCGCTGATTTCCAGAATAATCTGTCACTTTGGATGACTTATTAAACAAACAGGTGCTCTTGAGGATCCACTAGAAACAGTGTCCTTGAACACACTGCACTGACCGGTATGATCTGGTATAGATCCGATAGTTGATGCGTAATAATTATTGTCTTTCACCGCAAAATAGCAGACTTATGTATGCACACACACATTACAGCTGGAATATTCGAGAAACTTGTAGAACGTTCCGTATTACATAACACTTTTTCCGCATTACGTAGCAAATAAAAGCATTTAAAATAGTGTTCGGGTATTGGGTCTTGTTTGGGTACTGGTACCAATCCCTTACTATATAGGAGAAGCATGTGGATCATAGTAAGGGCTTTAGAAGTCGTTTACTAATTAGAAATTTTGCAGAAGGTATAGTTATTGATATATTGATGGCCAAAAATCAATTTTTTCTTAACTTATGTTGTTTTTGAACTAAAATATTAATAGTTTGTGACACTGTTAAATAACTTTTAACTGATATTCAATAAAAAAAAGGGTTTGTGTCAAGGTAATCATAAAAATTTTGCAAAAACTTAGTAAAAATAGCTAAAACTGAAAAATTGTGTTTTGACCAGGAACCACCACTCCAAAAATCTAATAAAATTCATGGAGTTAATATACTGAAAGTTTCACAAAATCACATGATTTTTCATTTTTTTAAGAGCCTAAATAAGAGCCCTGGACTTCTAAAATAATTCACATAAAAGGTCTTTTAATCAGGTATATACCTGATTTTTTCAAAATTTTTCATGGGCTAGAATGGGAGAAAAAAATGAAAAATGGGGTTTTTATACCAAAGGGGTGGGGAGGGGGAAGAATCCGAGTTATAGATCATTTGTTACCTTATTTCTAGGTTCAAGAAACAATATTATATAGTTTATTTCGGAATCCGTGATTAAGGGCATTTGACCCCTCTTAGGGGACCCGGAGGTGCCATTTAATGCTATGTTAACATAAGGAACATTATCTCAGCCAAAAAATTATATAGAAGTCTCAAATTTTTTCTGTTAATTTATTGGCCCTTTTTACAAATTGTGACCCAAGGAAAATTTATTATTTTGTTTAGAAATAAAAAATAAATTTGTGACACCTTTATCTAGCTGGCAAAAATGACCCCTTTGAGGTTATAAATTTCTTTAAAACCCCGGGTCAATTTCTTTAAGTTTCTTTCAATTTCCCCAGGTCAAAATGTGTAATATACTGAGAACAAAATATCCTGAAAATTTCATCTTGATATCTTGAGTAGTTTCTGAGAAAATGTTCCTTTTATATAAAAAGACTGAATTTTTGGAAACGGGTAAAAACTAAAACTATACACTTACCAACTAAAACATTCCTGCTTCATAGTCCGAGTCCCCCTCTTCATCTTCCTCTCTGATCCTTTTAGCTAACCTTTTCTTCCTCCTGGCTTCCCATCCATAATCACTGAATTTCCTTTCAGAAAATCAGATGCGTTCATTATCTAATGCTTTCAACATACTCACAGTATGGACACCTGGATTCAGTCCCAGTTTTTTAAGCACCTTACATTTTATTATGTTTCCACAATTAAATACACCTACAGCATCATACACCCCTAACTGTAATGTCTGCAGTCGCACAAACACATTTTTTGGTATTCGGGTCCAAATTAGGTTATTGAATGACTCGTTTACGTTCTGTTTTACCATGAATACATCTGGCCAGGAGAGCAGGATTTGATAAGTCACGGTAAATTGGCTTGACTGCGTTCAAAATAGCATATGGAATCCTACCTACCTTTTTATGTATGTAGTTGGGCCAAGCACCACATTCCATTTTCCTGTACCCACACCATGAGTCTGGACCAGCAGGGCATAGACCATGAGAAGGATGCTCGTTTGTGGAATACTTATGATATTGTGTTGCCCACACTGCACACCTCATGTTTTCTGTTGAACCCACATTGTCTCTTATGGCCTTCCCATAATAGTTTTGTAGTTGGTCTATCAGTCCAACCTACCTAACCTAACCTAACCTAACCAACAAATTATCACATTAGGTAACTGGAAATATAGAAAACTAGTGTTACCACTCGATTCAGCACAAAATTTACCTTCAGATAGAGAAAAACCTAAATCTGTAAGTGAATTATAAAAAAAGTTACATTTATTCAAAAATTGACTATTATGAAACGTAAAACGGTCTATCGACCCGAAAACAAAAAAATTTCAAAAATTCCTAAAAAATATTTATAAGCATCATAATTCCATGAGTAATATATCATTTTAAAGAGTAAAAGCTATAGAATTTTATAATACCAAAAACAAAAAAAGTGAAAAATTTTCAAAATCTACATCCCCTTTAACCCAGGATACCCTTTGTGATCTAGATAGAGTCACAGATCACAAAACTATCTCTGCCTTAGGCCTGGTAGTATGGATGATTCAACTTGTACAAAGACAGTTGAAAAACAAAGAAAACAAAAATATATGACATTGCAATGAGTGGGTTACAAACACCATAGTGAAATGTAGTGAAGAGCAGTAGAGTGGCGTCCATATAACCGCTGTTGGCGATGGCAACAGTTCAGGAACTGAAAGAAAATGAAAATGATTATATAAGAGAGTAAATACTTTAGTTATTGATTATTTTGAAATGTGAACAACATTAGTAGGGAAAGTTGAAGAAAAGTGTAATATTGCTTTCGAATTGATGAGTGCTTGAACTGTCATTTTAATGTGTGTTGCTATCTGAAACATCGGGCGAGATTAGTAGAATGTGGTCATTGACCTCGCAGTAGTTGTCACTGTAGGAACTAGTAGAGGGGACACGTTCGTTAGTCCAATGTGTTGGAATAAACCGGAAAAACGCTCAGTTGGCAGCTGTCTTGGTTTTCAAAACCAATGGGTATCGGTTGCTACTTGCACTTATTTCTGTTTTATTCATTTAGGTATGTGTTTCTCTGGGTTACTTTATTATTAGTAATTCGATTATTTGTCTTCTGATTTATTTTGTATATAATAGCCCAGGAAAAATAGGAAGTTTTAAGGAAAAAATTGGATAAAAGCTACTTTTTTGTACATATGATCCTTGAACTATACATTATACAAAACCAATGAGTCTACCGCTTAAAAGTGTCTAGGGGTGGTTTTACAGGGGTTGAAAGGGGTGAAAAAATGATTTTTCACATGTAACTTGAAAACGAAGTATTTTATCAAAAAATGTTACAAATAAAAGTTGTAGACACACAATTCCCTATAATTTGGTGGGTGTCGCATTCCTGTATGTCAAAGATTGTTGGAACAGGCTACATTAAATACTTAGAGTATACTTTTAGTGGATGGTTAGTGAGGATCGGTCAATAATACAAATTTTAGCTATTTTGCGTCGACGTTTCGACAATATTTATTGTCATCTTCAGGACAATTGTTGCTGACGCCAAACACACAACTGTGACAGCAAAATACTGTTTGGCGTCAGCAACAATTGTCCTGAAGATGACAATAAATATTGTCTAAACGTCGACGCAAAATAGCTATTTGTATTATTGACCGATCCTCACTAACATCCACTAAAACATTAATTGATTGACAAAAAAAAAAAAGATTTAAAGTATGCTGATTTTTTTTTTGTATTTTATGTGTATTACATGTGAATGATCTTTTTTTTTTTTTAAGAGGACGAATATTTACACATTTTTGATGGTTCATATAATTTATTATTCCAGGTGAAATATTTTGAAAAAGTGTTTGTCGATATTTACAAAATTGTAATGATAATAACAACAGTAAGAATAATATAGTAAAAGGATCTCAAAATAAATAAAAAAATATAAATAAAACATTGTTTGAAGAAAAAAAGCAAATGCAATAATTATTGAATTTAAAATCTGAACATTTTTACTGAACTTAATGACTAAAATTAAAATGATGTAAAAATTAAAAAATTAATCTCGAACTGTACACAATAGTCATTTAAAAAATTAATTACGTAATTTAATATATATTATAAAATGTCAAAATCAGTAAGCAATCAGTTTATGAAATCAAATCTGTGAATTGCACAAAAGGAAGGTAGAATCAACACAAAACATTTATGAAAACAAACACTTAACATAAAGTAAAATTTTTACAACTGAATAAATAATTTGTTCACAAATATCAGATGATAAATTTAAATTGAATTATGTGGAAATTATTTTAAAATAACACAATAAAAAATATTACAAGAAAGTTATACACTAATTTTTAAAAATATGGTAAGGTTTTCCTTTTGTAAGTCTTTTTATAATAAAAATTCAAGTTACAAAAAGCCTTCAATATCACTGTTTTCATTGACATTTGTTTCTTCAAGATCATCAATATGAAATTCACTTTCATTTTCATCATCAATATTAATTTCTTCACTATCAGTAATATTAATATTGTATCCTGGCATTTCACAATTCTAACATGTTGATCCTTGGCAATTTTTGCACATAACTGTGCATTGGTATCCGGATTTTAGGCAGTGACAACAAAAAATAGAACAGTCTGTCGGCCAGCCACAGGAAATTAAATTCAAAATTGATTCAGGAGCTGGTTCTAATGTAGTCTTAATGGGTTGCAAAAAATTTATTTTTCCTTTCCCATTTCCATTCCTCTGGACTTTTATGGTTCCCTAGCCATTTCAGAACTTGGTAATAAGTTCTAAGGGAATGCTGCGCTGGAGCTGCTGAAGTTGGAGGTAACAGCTCTAATTTTGCAGATGCCTTTTTGAGAGATTTCTGAAACATCTGAAATCTGTACTCGTTTAGTGGTTGACTTTCATCTTTCAAACCATACAGAATTAGAAATAATTTTTAACCAGCTTTTCTACTTCACTTTTATTTGAATTCACACTATTAAACACTGCTACAACATTGTCCAAATTTCTATTATTCTCCAATAGCTTCAGTAATTGTTTTTACCTTTCCCATGAACTGAACTAGTCTTGTCACAGCCACAAAACGCATGTGTTAGAAGGATGAAACTTTTGACATTTGTGAATTGTATTTGCAAATTTTGCAAGGAATATAATTTAGCTTTAATTTTGCCGATATTTAGTTTCAAGAAAAATATATTTTTGTCTGATGGACTTGAAGTTATCACAAGTACAAGCAAATCAGTATCTTGGCCAATAATTGTAACTTGCAAGTTCTGAGACTTCTGATTGGCAGTTTGCAAAATCAGTGTATCTGCATTGTCAGATGACTGTCGTACTTCAAACTTTTGTTCTTCAAATTTTTTTTCAACATTTCAATGAGTTGTTTTTTTATTTTCACTATTAGCTTAAAACTTTTCTTGGCCGACAGACAGGGGAGTTACTTCCATTATGCTGAACTGTGGACTGATGTTTGCGTATCGACGTTGCTGTTCAGATTTTGTTGTACTGTCAGGATTATCATAAACATCGAAGACGATTACTGCAGACTTAAAAGTACGCGAAGCATATTGCACGTACATAGTGCATACTTCTTTATAATTACTGCATTTTTTAAAATTCCATTTCACTTTGTACAACAAATACCCTCCATCTATTATGTAGATGTCTGTCTTGTTCAGAAAATTTTCATCGATATTTTTAAACTCATCATATAAAGCAGACTTGGTGGTTTTTTTCATTCCAATATTCGTGAAAAGAGACATTGGGTATGGTGCAATTGAAAATACTCTGATATGTCATCACTCGGTTCTCTGCACAACAGCATTCTTTGATAGAGAATTAAAAGGTCTATAGTAATACCCTTTTCACATACCGTTATTGAGGAATTAGCGGCACTCAGAATCTGTTTTCACGTTTTATGACAATGTCCTTATAGAATTTCCCAGACAATTTTTTCATATCATTTTCACCAATTTCTTTTGATTTATGACAATTAATGCATCATTTCCAATAATTCCAGTACCGAGTGACGTAATGATTTGCGTTTTTGAAAACGGATCGTGTTTAATAAGCCAATCATACAATTTACTGACATGAGAATCATTTCTTGCAATTCGAGTTTCTCTTAATTCAACATGTTGTTCAGATGTGAAGAACATAGTGCTGCAAAAATTTTTAAGTTTTTGACAAATATCCGAAAATGCTGATTTGGTAATGATATATGAATTTAATATATCCTCTGTGAATCCTCGGTGAACAACGCCACCTTGGACTTTAAATTCTCGATTTGCTGACCGTTCTATGACCTTATCGGTTGCTACGGAATGCGTGGAGGAGGAAACTCGTTTATGTAATAAGTCAGTCATAGTCGTAGGGGCCTTCGTGACCTTCACTGCTAGGGAAGGGAATTAGTGGCACCTTCTTACTAAAAAAGTAAAAATGTTTTTACTTTACTTTTACAATACTTAGGTCATTTGGTCTGCATTATATAGTTCCTTTCTGTACGTCATTAGAAGTTACTAAAAATGTGAACCACTATTTTATTTGATACTTTTTTTGTAGAAATTCGTCATTTGCATCAACAAAAAAAAAATATTTTTTTAATATTTCAATATGGGTAAAATCGCCCTGAGACAATATTTTAAGTTAAATGTTGGTCTAGCGGTTAGGACGCTGGCTTCTAGATCAAGAGCTTCAGGGTTTGATTCCCGGTAAGGTCTGGCATTTGTTCATCATTCAAGTCATTCCCATCTAATTACCTACGCACGCACAAGCTTCGCTACGCACAAAAAAAAGATCATTCACTTGCAATACACACAAAATACAAAAAAATACAGTATATTCTAAGTTTTAAATGTGGCTTTCCAACAATCTTCGACATTCAGGAATGTGATACCCACCAAATTATAGGGAATTTTATAAGCTACAACTTTTATTTGAAACATTTTTTGATAAAATACTTCGTTTTTAAGTTATACGCGAAAAATCGTTTTTTCACCCCTTTCAACCCCTATAAATTTACCCCCGGACAAATTTAAGTGGTAGACTCATTGGTTTCGTATAACTTATGGTTCAACGACCACTTGTACAAAAAATTAGCTTTTGTTTAATTTTTTCCTTTAAAGTCAAATTTTTTGACTATTTTTCCTGGGCTATAAGTATAATGGCTTCAGATACCCTTGAACCAGACCCTCTTCTTCTGCCACCGAATGTAATTTTCTAATAGCAGATATACTAAAAAAACTTATGGTTTGCATATTTTTAAGGACAAGAGTGGTAGTGTGTCCTTGGGATCAAGAGTGGTATCATAATGGGATACCTATTCCTAATCTAAAGAATTTAAAATCAAAATCATCTGGCAATAATGATCAGTATTTTAACACTGCAAGGAATATGTAAGATTCTTAGCTATATGGGTGTCCTATGTTGATGAAACTTTTCTGCTGGCCATGTCTTTTCTCTTCAAGAGAAAAAAGCACATTGAATAGTGATCGTGTATGTAACATGGATAATTTTAGAACAGTCCGTAGAAATTATATCTAGCAGTGTGTGCTTTATCCAAGTTTTGTAATTCAAGAGTTGACTTTTTAATTAAGTAAAGCTTTTAAGCAAGCGACAGATCAATATAATAAAAATGTGAAACGTAACAGATATATTTTGGAACGGTTAATAAATGGCACGGGGTTTTTAGCTCAACAAGACCTGGTGTTTAGAAGTAATGGTGAATCCTCTAGTTTACTTAATAAAATCCTTTAATGTCCTCTAATGAATCTACGTACAAATGTTAAATTTACTAGCTGAAACTGATGATAAACTGTATCATCGTATCATCACTTACAAACTGCAACAGTTTTTCCCAGTATGTATAATGTAATTCTCAATGACATAATTGAGTGCATATCATGTTTCCTGATGAACAAAATTAAAGAAATGAACTGTTCTAATTTTGTTCCCGTAGTTATGGAAGAAACAACTAATGTTTTGAATAAATCCCAATTTTCATCAATTTTCCGTTATGTGAACAAATTTCAACTTTGAAATGAAAAGTTGAGAAGACACTTTTAGGATTTTCAGATGTCAGTAGCCAATGCACTTCTGCTGAGTTCTCTTGTTATGTGAGTACGTAAACCAGTTCCAATGGAGTGCAAAACTACTCACACAGACATATGATGCCACACTAGCTATGTGTGGTTCAATTAGTGGTTTACAAACTCTCATAAAAGAGAAATAAATCGGATTCCAAAATTTTGTTTGCCCATTGCTTTGCTTACAGACTTAATTTAGTTTTAAGAAAATTTGTTGAATGTATAAAAGTATGTAAAATATTTTTTCAGACAGTGTTAGGGTTCTCTTCTTTTTTTATAAAATCTTCCTATAGAACTAACGCTCTTGATCACGAAGTTAAAAAGCGTCATCCAATAGTGTGTAATACTAATTGGAACTACAAAAGCAGGATGATTGACATGATTTTTAATTGTAAACTCAAACTGTCCAGACTTTACAAGCCAGTGGGAGAAGACAGTGTAGCAGCGGGATGCCGAAACACATGCGCATGCAGAATGCGTGATAGTTTTGATGAAGTCTGGCAAAAGTAAAACTTTAAATGTACCAGAAGAAGCATCATGTTAAAAAAAAACTTCGAGTAAATAAACTGGTTATTATGCTGATGAAACGTTTCCTACAGATGCATTTATTTGAAAAAATTAACACTCTGAAAGGGCAAATTAGTGCTAAATTTCCAGGTGTTGATAAACTAGGACTTCTTGCTTTACTACATTGTGAAAACTATGAATCAATCTATAATTACATGCAAGTAGACTCACTCAAGAATTGCAGAAAATTACAAAACTGTGCGCCTTGATACTTACAATCCGTATTACAAGGCTGTGTAGACTTTGTCGATTCAAAAATCTGTTCTACAAAACCTGAAGAAAATGCCTGTATTTATGACTCCATTATAAACCTCTTTTTAAAGAAGGATCGCCGAATCAAAGTGCAGTACAAGTTGACTACAAGTACAACTCATACCATTGGTACAACTCGCCAATTAATTAAGTTACAAATAATTCATTTTAGTGTGACTTTTATGCCTAACAGCAACTGGCAACAGCTGCTAATTACCCATGCCACACCACTGGTGAAGAGTCTAATTCCAATAGAACGGGTACTGTATTATGCAGAATAGTTGCTGACATTTGCAGGGAATTCAGTAGTTCTGGACAGATACTGTAATTGTAGATGAACAGGTTAAATTATTACAGCATGTGTCCAGGGTGCTTAGACACTTAATGAAATGCTAATTACCCCATGTGGCTGTGACATGGTATATATTTTAAATGTGATGATGGATGTACAACATTTTAGTGAACAACTAGTGTACTGTGAATAATTATTCTTTTTATAAACAAATTTTTTGAATGTTAATGTAGTACCTTTATAAATTATTGAAAGACTGATAGTTCAAGTGTTAGATCTGCACAGTCAGAAATGTGATGTTACATTGTAATTAAGAGTACTTTCTTTCATTTATTTATATTCCAATGTGTTACAAACTATCAAGCAATTTTATTCTATCAACTATGCAGTGTGTAGAAAGTGCTCCCATTTGTGCACTCCTTCATTCATGTGTAGATATTTCTTCAAACACTTCAGTACTTTCCTACACTAGTTCAAACAGTTTCTATCTCTGCAATCACCGAACAAGTCCAGCATTATTAAGAAGTTGTAGTACTTCATTATTGTGATAATTATGAAGGCTTTGTTCATATTTAGCTGCAGATCATTTGATCTGATCAGTAACCATAGGTATTTCCAGGTCTATAGGCATTTGAAACTCACACTGGTTTCAAAATTTATTTGTATAATAACAGTTTATTATTATCTTGTTGATTCATCCTCTCCGTTCACTTTTTTAAATATTATTATATATATAACTTTCACATATGAACTTACTTTGGTTATCACTTTCCCATACGTTTCAAGGTGATGTGCCTCTTCCTCAGTGGGAGTAAATACTGAATGTCATTTTACAGAATAACGGTTATGGACTATAGGTGTGTGTGGTGGGGGTTGATGGTGGGAGGGAATTGGCGCTGAGGTTCAAATTGTGTGTTTGGATCAGTGTATCGAATAGTGTATGCGATTTATAATGTAATTGTTCATTTAATATGTTGTTTGGTTGTAGTGCATGATACCTGTATATTTCGAATTGTTCAGCTGTGTTTAGTTTTCTACTTTTTGGTAAGTAGTGTAGTACTTCCATGTTGTGTTCTATGTTTGTGTAACTGTGGTTTTTGTTTTGTAAATGTGTGGCAAATGTGGAATGTATGTAATTTGTGGTGAGGGCTTTTAAATGTTCTGAAAATCTGGAGGAAAAAGATCTTCCCGTCTGGCCGATGTAGAATTGGTGACAATCATTACAATAAAATTTGTAAACCCCTGTTTTGCTGTATGTGTCTGTGTCTTTGTTAGTATTATTTATGTGTTTCCTAATGGTGTTGTTGGTTCTGTAGGCTACTTTATAATTGTGTTTCCTAAATGTGTTAGCAATTTTGTGTGTATTGGAATTGTAGTATGTAAGTGTTATGTATTTACTGGGTTGTGTGCTGTTGGTCTGATGTGTTTTACATTTGTGCTTAGGATGCGTTTGTGTATTTTATTTACCAAATCGGGGTTGTATCCATTTTTGACTGCTATATATTTGATTGTGTTTAATTCTTCTTGGTAGTCATGTGTGTTTAGGGGTATTGAAGTGAGCCTATGGAGCATGTAGTTGAATGCTGCATGTTTGTGTTGAGTTGGGTGGTTGGATGAGTTATGTATGACCATGTCTGATGTGGTGGGTTTCCTGTATATTTTGTATGTGTGTGTGTTGTTTGTTTTGGTGATTGTGAGGTCTAAGAAGTTTATGCTATTATTTAGTTCTATTTCAAGTGTGAATTTTAATTTATGGTGTATAGTGTTAATGTATTTGTGGAAATTTTCTATTTGTCTTTTGTTGCCATTGTAGAGAAGTAAAATGTCATCAACATACCTGTGCCAATATATTATTTTATCGGTGTATTTGTTATTGTGTAGTATGTGTTCCTGTTCTATGGTGTGTACAAATATTTCAGCTAGTATACCTGATATAGGGGAGCCCATGGGTAATCCATCTGTTTGTGTGTAAAACATGTTATTGTGTGTGAAATAATTTTGATCAGTGATGATTTTAGTTAGATGGATGATCTCTTTTATATGTGTTTCAGGTGTGTTGTTTAATTTTAGTAATTGTTCTAACGTAGTTATAGTTTCTTTTATGGGAACATTGGTGTATAGGTTTGTTATGTCAAATGAAGCTAGTGTGGAATTGTGTGGAATGTGGACATGTTGAGTTTTATTCACTAGATCTGAATTATTTTTGACGGTGGTGTTGTTTGTTAAATTTATGCTATTTCTGATTAATTTATCTAAGTGTCTAGCTATTTTGTGTGCAGGTGCTTGTGTGTTGTTTATAAGTGGCCTGATGGGAATATTTGGTTTGTGTAATTTCGGTAGTGCATTTAGTGTAGGGGCATTTGACTCAACACAAACATGCAGCATTCAACTACATGCTCCATAGGCTCACTTCAATACCCCTAAACACACATGACTACCAAGAAGAATTAAACACAATCAAATATATAGCAGTCAAAAATGGATACAACCCCGATTTGGTAAATAAAATACACAAACACATCCTAAGCACAAAAAGTAAAACACATCAGACCAACAGGACACAACCCAGTAAATACATAACACTTACATACTACAATTCCAATACACACAAAATTGCTAACACATTTAGGAAACACAATTATAAAGTAGCCTACAGAACCAACAACACCATTAGGAAACACATAAATAATACTAACAAAGACACAGACACATACAGCAAAACAGGGGTTTACAAATTAAATTGTAATGATTGTCACCAATTCTACATCGGCCAGATGGGAAGATCTTTTTCCTCCAGATTTTCAGAACATTTAAAAGCCCTCACCACAAATTACATACATTCCATATTTGCCACACATTTACAAAACGAAAACCACAGTTACACAAACATAGAACAGAACATGGAAATACTACACTACTTACCAAAAAGTAGAAAACTAAACACAGCTGAACAATTCGAAATATACAGGTATCATGCACTACAACCAAACAACATATTAAATGAACAATTACATTATAAATCACATACACTATTCGATACACTGATCCAAACACACAATTTGAACCTCAGCGCCAATTCCCTCCCACCATCAACCCCCACCACACACACCTATAGTCCATAACCGTTATTCTGTAAAATGACATTCAGTATTTACTCCCACTGAGGAAGAGGCACATCACCTTGAAACGTATGGGAAAGTGATAACCAAAGTAAGTTCATATGTGAAAGTTATATATATATATATATAATAATATTTAAAAAAGTGAACGGAGAGGATGAATCAACAAGATAATTATAATACCGCCAGCACAGCGTATTACATCCACAAATACAGGAATGTCAGAATACAGATAACAAAAACATCCTTAAACATCGCATACAACAAAACATGCCGCAAACACAACATTATACCCACACATGCACAAATCACAATAAAAAATAACACACACCCCGCAATACAAACCAAACGTAAAGCAGAAATAATACACCTGGACAACATCGTCAATGATTTATACCACAAAAAAGATACACTAAACAAAACGGCATACAACCTACACGTAAAACTCACACAAATATTACACCACATTGAATTTGAACACATAATACAACATACACGAAATATCATAGAGAAAATCCAATTAAGAATACAGGAAAGACATAACAGAAAAATCAATAACCTATTAACACGCAGAAACGAAACTGTCCCTACACCGACACATAAGTTTCACACACGTACAGTAAATACACCAAAGACCCATTTTACTAATGCAGAAATAACCTATTAGATAAAGGTCTAAAACACAATTTAGGCATCAATCCAACCAATAACAACAATAATAAAAGACATACACGTGACATAGTCCTAGACGCTGAACCAGCCATACAACACACGCATAACAAAGACCAAGACACCATACGCCATGATGTCAAACGCAAATTACAGCACACACAGCAATACGAACAAAAACAACACAATAATGAATTTCAAACACTAAAAAACAAAACGTAAATTACAAGAGCACAACCTAACCATACTCAAAGCAGACAAAGGTAATATAAATGTCATAATAGAAAAACAGGCTTTAAATAACAAAATCGAAACATTTTTTAATGAAAACAACATCGCTAAATTAAATAAAGACCCCACCCCAAATTATCACAAACAAATAAACAAAACCTTAAATAACACAAAACACATAGTATCACCTGACAACATCAAATATCTTAAACAAATTAAACCAAATGCCCCTACACTAAATGCACTACCGAAATTACACAAACCAAATATTCCCATCAGGCCACTTATAAACAACACACAAGCACCTGCACACAAAATAGCTAGACACTTAGATAAATTAATCAGAAATAGCATACATTTAACAAACAACACCACCGTCAAAAATAATTCAGATCTAGTGAATAAAACTCAACATGTCCACATTCCACACAATTCCACACTAGCTTCATTTGACAAAACAAACCTATACACCAATGTTCCCACAAAAGAAACTATAACTACATTAGAACAATTACTAAAATTAAACAACACACCTGAAACATATATAAAATAGATCATCCATCCAACTAAAATCATCACTGATCAAAATTATTTCACACACAATAACATGTTTTACACACAAACAGATGGATTACCCATGGGCTCCCCTATATCAGGTATACTAGCTGAAATATTTGTATACACCATAGAACAGGAACACATACTACACAATAAAAAATACACCGATAAAAAAATAATATATTGGCACAGGTATGTTGATGACATTTTACTTCTCTACAATGGCAACAAAAGACAAATAGAAAATTTCCACAAATACATTAACACTATACACCATAAATTAAAATTCACACTTGAAATAGAACTAAATAATAGCATAAACTTCTTAGACCTCACAATCACCAAAACAAACAACACACACACATACAAAATATACAGGAAACCCACCACATCAGACATGGTCATACATAACTCATCCAACCACCCAACTCAACACAAACATGCAGCATTCAACTACATGCTCCATAGGCTCACTTCAATACCCCTAAACACACATGACTACCAAGAAGAATTAAACACAATCAAATATATAGCAGTCAAAAATGGATACAACCCCGATTTGGTAAATAAAATACACAAACACATCCTAACCACAAAAAGTAAAACACTTCAGACCAACAGCACACAACCCAGTAAATACATAACACTTACATACTACAATTCCAATACACACAAAATTGCTAACACATTTAGGAAACACAATTATAAAGTAGCCTACAGAACCAACAACACCATTAGGAAACACATAAATAATACTAACAAAGACACAGACACATACAGCAAAACAGGGGTTTACAAATTAAATTGTAACGATTGTCACCAGTTCTACATCGGCCAGATTTTCAGAACATTTAAAAGCCCTCACCACAAATTACATACATTCCACATTTGCCACACATTTACAAAACGAAAACCACAGTTACACAAACATAGAACTTTAGTGACATAAATGGGGTTGGCAATTAATTAAGTAATTAGGTTGCCGTACCATTTATATTGAGCGTAATTATGCTAATTGTAAGTATTATTGGGACTATCCAAATGTGAATTAGTAAATTATATCTCATTAACTTCGTGTATTAATTAAAAGAGTTATGATGGACGTTAACTTTAATACATATATAAAAGTAGTTCATACTCGTCAGATTAGACTCAATACAGTTGTTAAGTAAATATGATTTATGAGTCTGTTAATCGGACATTTCAATGGTCGAGTTTGTTGTGTCCATTGATACTTAGCATAACTTTTGAGGCTCTTTGTGAAATGCTTAGAATGAAATAAATTAATAATCAAGGTTAAATTTCAATAATGAACGCAAGATTAAATATAAAATAATTACTTATTTATTATACTTGTTATTTAAGTAAGTTACTATATCCTGCAAATACATAGATAATAAAACACATAATAACAAAATACAATTTGTACATTGTTTCCTGAAAACACAAACGTATGTTACATTCAAATGCAGTAAATAATATACATATACAAACATATACGAACAATAAACAATCAACAAATATATTTTATCCCTACCTAAATGCGTTCATTATTCTCAGATGATAAATTACGTTAATATTGCTGTATAAAATTGATGATTTATATGATTTTATATGATCTCTTGGGGTTTGCTCTTTGAAAAGAGGAGACAGTGCAGTAGTATATATTACTAAGATATAATAGACATAATAGCTTATCTTGTGAAAGTGTTTATCCAATATTCCGCCGGTGTGAGATGACGTCTGCTGGAGGACTCGTTGCGCATCTTATCTCTTATGACGAGCACATCACTTCACTTCACTTCACTTCACTGAATTTTCACTCTTGTTATGTGTATGGTGTTGTTGTACCCCGCTAATGTTGAGTGTTTGGAGTTCGAATATTAAGATGTTAATATCGTCATTAAGCTGAATTACTCTGAGAGTTTGCCGTGTTCGTGTACATGATTAACTGTTCCGTCTACCTGGGTGTAGTGTGTACTGTGTGCTTAATTGTTCGATATAGTTCATTCAGTTAATTGTTCAATGTAGCGACTCATTGTGATGTGAGAGTGTTTGAAATGTCACTCACTGTTATACTTTGGAATGTTAATTACTTGTGTTATTATGTTCACGTCGGTTGTAGTTTCAAGTCCCGTGCGCACTATGGTTTATCAGACGATTGTCGAACAGACTTGTGTGTAATTGAGACTATATCGTATGTCTAAGTTCACTTATGAATTCACCGAGTTGGAAGTTCGGTAGGTCGCGCAAACTGTTTCTATCACTGAATTGTATTACCGTTCCGACTATAACCAACCGTCTTACCGTCGTACTTACTGACTTATTAACTTATGACCGATTGACTTGTAGACTTCTAGACTGCCGCTCCGCGTCTTCGGAAAACAGTTTTATTAAAACATCTTACACATAAGTCTAAATTCTGGATTTCTACGCCCTTTCGGATCCGTGATTGGTTCTTCAAATTCCTACTCCTCTGTAGATCTCATCCTCTGTTTCCCGAGTCGTCATCTGAACCCTTCTTACTCTCTCCACGAGCTCTTTTAGAAGATGCTTGACGCTGGTTGGTCGTCGTCATCCCCGGAGTATTCCATGTGACGAACGTGGTACGGATTCTGAGAAACTAGAGCAATTCTCCGGCTGTCTGTCAACCTTTGTTTAGACTTTGTCAAGGTTCTGGCCTATCTTTTGTTAACAGACTGCAGAGTCCTGGTTAATTGTTCAAGTTATTCGTTGTTCGTTCCGCCGATTATCAACCCTTCGTTGGAGTTGTCTCTCGTCGATCCCACGCTTTCTAGTCGTAAATTCCAGTAAGCTGTCAAAGGTTTGTTTTCACGCTGTGCAGGGTGCACTTGCAGTATTCACTGAGTTTACGTTCTATTGTTTATCTGTTTGTCGAGATTGCTCTGTACTCCTTTGTAGCAGAGTGAAGCCTTTCATATTTGTGCTCGTTACAACTCACCTCCACAGCAGGCGTTCCATTTCGTTTCCGCGTAACTCGGCAGCTGGACGAAGTCTTTGTTTTCGATTGCTGGGTGCTGTAAATTGTAACAAACTGCGAGGTGTCAACGACGCCCTCAAATTCTTATTGTGTGCTGTACACAGACGTTTTTTCCTTGTCTTCGCACTGGCGTCGGGTCTGACGTGCCCCTAATTCGTCATTATTTATGACCTGGGCTTGTGTCCGTCGACTCGAGTGTGGGAACGTGCCACTTGATCGAGAAATTAAAATTTTTTAAATTTCGATCACTATATTGTCCCCAAATTGGATTGGATGATGGACTACAGGAGACATCTGATCCAATTTCTGCACTCTGTCCCAGTCGTGGACGTCTGCTTTGGAATGGACATGGTTGAATGACATATATCTCTCATAGGGAGCAATTAATTGTTATTCCCTATCTTGGTGTCTTATATGGTCATATGAATTTATTGCCGCTCATCTGAGTGAAATGAACGCATTTTCTACATTTTATCCGTCTATCTGCGGACTATACAATATGATTTTATGTAAATAATTGAATTAAGACATATACATCTGTCCATTTGACAGTTTGTTTAGTTATCGTTTACATTCTTTCGTTCTATCTATATACAACGTAATAGATAAGCTGCAGATTAGCTATCAATTAGATTAATCGATCTTATGTCGATGACTTATATAGCAATAAAATAATTTTTAAACTTGTTATTATTATCTCAAGACTACAGTTGCTACCAACAAATATATACATATGATTAGCTTGTGACATATTATAAACAATTACATTGATAAATGAAACATACATATTAACTAAACAATTGAGGAATCATCATACCGCATGATGTATACCCAAACGCTTACTCTTAAAGTTATAAAACAATTGTCCATTTTTGAATTATTAATTACATAAACAAATTATTCGAATCTCTACATGTTAACAAGTTATTATTATTCATAATTATTAATGTCTTTAGTGTCCTGTATCATAGTGTCATAATGTCCTTCTGACACATGGTACACGTTATCGAATCACTTTGTATATATTGATGGTTACATGTCTAATTAACATAATGAATGACGAATATATGATGATCATAAACACGATTAATATTGAAATACGAACTAAACATAGTATGGTAAAATGCACATCATTATTTGGTTAGCTGGACTGGCCGCGCGAGCAAATTACCTAACTTACGTCTTCTGCTAGCCGCCGGAGTCGTTGCTACCCACTCGTGTTATCCATACTTCCTTTCGCTGGCTCATGATACGCTTTAATTTGCCGTATGTTAAATCTCCCTCTCATCTTTCCGCTATCGCACTCCACGAGCTCATATGTGGCCTCGCCGATGATGCGGTTGATCTTATACGGTCCTGCGAAAAGTTCGAAGAATTTGTCAATTCTCCTCAACGTAGCGTCGGATTGGTGGTAAGCTCTCACCAATACCTTGTCGCCAATCGTAAATTTTGTTATTTTCTTTCTCTCATTGCAGCGTTTCGTGTGTTTCTCCCTCTTCTCCTTGATCTTCACAAATATGTTGTTTTCGCGTTTCCCTTCACTGCTAATGATCCCTTTGTCCAAACATTGCTCCCATGCTCGTGTAGGTCTCGTGCCGAGGTGTGCTTCATGAGGGGTAATTTCGATTGTCTCGTGGTACACCTCGTTTAGACACGCTTCAATTGTTTTTATATACTGGGACCATTTAGTGTGTTGGTCACTTACGAAAATGCGAAACAAGTTTCCAAGTTGCCGGTTAATCCGCTCGGCAAGATTGGTACATGGGTTACGTATTGCAGTAAACTTTGGTTGGATGTTCAACTCCTTTAAACCGTTGACCCATTTCCTGGAGGTGAACTGTGTCCCATTGTCTGTCAAAATGGCCCTTGGACGTCCGAATAGTTCGCAATACGTTTTTATTCTCCGCAACGTCGTAGTGGTTGTTGCTCTTCGAAGGGTGAATAATTTGACATATTTTGTGAAATTATCCACTATGACTAATAAATATTTGACTCCACCCGTTCCTGTCGGTAGGGGTCCATAATAATCTGCGCTTATCAGATCTCCTTTGGCTGTAGGTATCACAGCGCGTGTGCCACCAAATAGCTCTTTGTTGTTGGTATCTTTGCACTTCTGGCAAACGTCACATGTTTTAACATAAGTTTTTACTTTCTTTAACATCCGGTCGAATGTGAAATGTTCCTGGATCATTTTGATACACCTTTTTGTTCCTAAATGTCCGAACATTTGATGGATTTCAGCAATTATGTCCCCAGATATGTTGCTAGGAACATATAGTTTCCATTCATTCCGCTGTCGCCTATATAACTTGTCGTTAACATATTGATAAAATTTATTTAATTTAGGGTCTATATTTCCCTCCTTAATTTTAGTGATGATCGTTTTTAGCTTATCATCTTCTATCTGGTGCTTTCCAATATTTTGGATTAATTTCCGCACTTCAAGTTTCATTTTCACAGCGATGTGGTTGACTAAATATTCATGTGTGTTGTCGTGAATCTCTTCTAATTTTGTATCGTGTGGGTACCTACTTAAGATGTCGGCTACGATGTTATCCTTGCCCTTGCAATGAATTATGTCGAACTTATACTCTTGCACTGCGAGAATCCATCGCGTAATCCGTGAATTATTCAGATGGCATTTGTTTAAGAATGTCAACGCCTTGTTGTCAGTGATTATTGTTAATGGTTGTCCGAGAACATATATGCGGAATTTTTCTAAGCATCTGACGATACTTAAAAGCTCCTTTTCTGTAGTATAGTAGTTCCGCTCAGCACCCTTGAATGTTTTACTAGTGAAGGCGATTACGCCAATCTCCCCGTCTTCATCGAGCTGGTAAAGTTGTCCTCCGTATGCGTAATCACTAGCATCACACTGTATGTAATACCTCTGGTCTGGGCGCGGAAATCTCAAAACTACAGCGTCAACGAATAGGTTCTTGACCCTGACAAAACAATCGTTTAATTCAGCCGTCCATACAAATTTGTGATCCTTCTTCAATAATTCATGGAGGGGTTGCGTTGTCTCCGCATATTTACTTGTGAAGCGGTTATAGAAATTAGTGAGGCCTAAGAAACCCTTTAACTGTTTCTGATTCTTGGGCTTAGGGAACTCCATAATGGCTTTCACTTTCTCTTCCGTAGCTTGGATGCCGCGTGTTGTTAGTTGGTATCCAAGATACGATATTTCTTTTCTGAAAAACTGCGACTTATTTAGGTTGACGGTCAAGTTTGTTTCGTTAAGATTATTTAACAATGCTTCTAAATGTGCTAAGTGTGTCTGAACATCGTCAGAATAACATAGGCAATCGTCTACGTATATTAGTGTGTTTTTCTTAACATTTTCATTTAAAACTGTATCCAATCCGCGTGTTAGTGCCGCTGAACTGGTACTAAGGCCGAATGGTGTGACGGTGAATTGGTAGCACCTTCCCTCATACATGAACGCGGTATACTTTCTGCACTCTTCCTTCAATGGCACTTGCCAAAAGCTGCTGGACAAATCGACGGTAGATAGATAGCGCATCTCGCTACATCTTGCCAAGATTTTGTTTATTGGGGAAACGCCTTCATAATCGGGAATTGTAACGCCGTTTACCTTTCTTGCGTCCAGGCATAAACGGACCCTTCCATCTCTTTTGATGACTGTGACGAGTGGGTTTATGAACGGGCTCGTACATCGTTCAATCACTCCGTATCGCAGCATCCTATCAATCTCGTCCTTTACTTTCTTTTGATAAGCAAGTGGTACAGGCCAACCCCGTTGAAAGTAGGGCGTCCTGTCCGTAACTTGAAACTCATGCTCGTATTCTTCTATCCTCCCCGGGCATTCCCCAAACACTCTTCTATTCTTAATAAGTATTTCCCTCAAATTTCCCAATATTTCTTCGTCTTGACAGTCCATGCTTGCTATCTTCTCATCGATGTTCCTCAAGATTTCTTCTCCTTCTCCATTATCCATTAGTTCCATGTTCATGATGGGTACGGCGTGCACCTCTTCATCAGCCGCATTCACTATTTCTATTTTCTTATTACCGATGTCGATGCGACATCCCACCTCCTATAAAAAACTTATCCCTAATATACATTGTTTAATAAGGTCAGGTATAATTAAAAAGACACACTCATTTTTGATCCTGTCAATTTCAGTGTCGCACAGTATTTGTTTTCTAATTAGTTTGGACTTATTCCCAACAGCACTAATGATTAGAGAATTCGTCATGGGTAAAATTTCGTATGGTTCAATGTCCCGGTTGTTTGCGTTGAACCACTCTTCTGATAATCCATTAATAACCGAGCCGGTGTCGATAAGTGCCAAAACTTTAATGTTATTGTTAAATTTAATGAGTACTTCGGGACATTTTAATATCTGTTTAGTAATGTCCTCGTCGTATTCATGCAGCAGGTCATCCCTCAGGTCAGGTACTAGGATATTGACATTATTCGTGGGGTTGTTTTTGTTGTCAAAAACTATGTCGTTCGCTGTGTAGGGGTGTTTTTTTTTTTTTGCTATTCTGGTTATTATTCGACCTTGAATTGTTGTCGTCGGTAGCATGACTCGTGCTTGGCTTGGAGTTAATGTACTCAACAGTGTTCACCCCTCCGTGTGGTTTATTTTCATAACGGTTACCGCCATGCGGTCTTCCTTGCCAAACTGGTTTTCTCTCACCCTCGTTTTTGTTTACAAAGTTCCCAATGGGTCGTTCGCTAGTTCCGGTTTCCCTTTCGTTTGCTGTCCTATATTGCGTTCGCCTGTTGCTTGCACTGTTTGACTGAATGCTCGTATATTCAGTGATCAAGGCTTCAAAATTGTGTATGGTGACAATCCCGCGTGTGATAACGGCGATCTGCAAGTCCCTCCGAAAGTGCCTCGAGATTTTTCTTATCAGTTGGCGGTCGGTCAATGCTGGAGTTAATTGCCGGCTTTCTAAAAGGATTCGTTCGATGTATTGGATAGCCGTAACCGGTCCGTGCCATTCAAATTTTCCGTACTCGAGGTTGTCGCGGATAATGTCCTGTCGCTCCAACCCCCCAATACTTCAATGTGAATGCCTCCTTGAATTCTTCGAAGGTGTTTATTTGGTCCCGGATCACACGCCACCATATACTTGCGTCCTTCTCTAGGTGCTTACCGATCCACTTGATGTCACTGTTTGGGTAATATGCTTCTTGAAACTCCGACAATTCCTTCAGGAACTCCATCGGGAATCTGTCGGATCCGTCATACTTCAGCTCCACCTGTACTTGTCCGTTGACTGTCCTGTGAGGCCCAGACTCCCCATCGGTGATCTATCGCCGCAGTCTCTCTACTTGACACCTGCGTTCCTGAATGTGGGTCGTCTTCTCTTTGACGTTTTCGTCAAGCTTCTGTTCGGTCGTCTTTTGCCGGCCGTCTACTTCATCGATTTTTTGTTGGAGTGTGTTGTTGGCCTCGCCTATCTCTTGTTGCTGCTGTCGAAGTGTGTGATATATTTCGGTCTTCAGTTCCTCCTGTTTCTTCTGATTATTATTGATGTGTAGTTCTAGCTTATTGTGAACCTTCTTTATACTAGATTGTGTGGTCTGTGCAAGGTTTTTAAGTTCTTGGCGGTCCGATTCTCGGGTTTCCTACACTTCTTCAAACTTCTTAGTGGTGTCATCTTTTATTTCTCTTGTAGCGTCCTCCTGTTTCTTCAAGACTTCGCTTATCTTGTCGTCGCAACTGGTCTTATGGTCACGCATTTCCGATCGTATAAGCGTGAGCTGTTCGTCCATTTGTCGCTTGACGTCTTCTTTGTGATTGTCTAATTTTTCTTCTAGTGTGTTGAGCTTTTCACTCTGTCTGTCGAACTTCTCGTTCTGCTCCCTCCTGTTTTCTTCTAAATTTTCTTTAATTATGGCGATATCTTCCTTCTGTTTCTCAAATCTCTCGTTCTGCTCTCTTCGGTTTTCCTCTAAATTTTCTTGAATTACTTCAAGTTTCTTGCTCATGAAGTCCATCAATGATTGTAATGTGACTTCTCCTTGTTGGGGTTCCTGTGGTTGCTGTGACTCCAGTCCCCACGCTCTGACCTCTGACGTCTCCTCAGTCATATTTGGTTCGACTGGTGAGTGTTCTTCGCTGTTGTCGGGTGCGCCTAACTGGTTGTTAACGTCAAAGTCCATGCTGTCAGAACTACCGCTAGCCATTTTAGCCTTGCTTCGCGTTATCATTTACCAGTCAAGCTAACCTTACACTTATTTAATATCTTATGTACTATATTATTTTAATTAATCTAAATACTACTGCCTGCTCTCTTTTGCCATGCGATGGGCGCCATTTACATTTAGTGACATAAATGGGGTTGGCAATTAATTAAGTAATTAGGTTGCCGTACCATTTATATTGAGCGTAATTATGCTAATTGTAAGTATTATTGGACTATCCAAATGTGAATTAGTAAATTACATCTCATTAACTTCGTGTATTAATTAAAAGAGTTATGATGGACGTTAACTTTAATACATATATAAAAGTAGTTCATACTCGTCAGATTAGACTCAACACAGTTGTTAAGTAAATATGATTTATGAGTCTGTTAATCGGACATTTCAATGGTCGAGTTTGTTGTGTCCATTGATACTTAGCATAACTTTTGAGACTCTTTGTGAAATGCTTAGAATGAAATAAATTAATAATCAAGGTTAAATTTCAATAATGAACGCAAGATTAAATATAAAATAATTACTTATTTATTATACTTGTTATTTAAGTAAGTTACTATATCCTGCAAATACATACATAATAAAACACATAATAACAAAATACAATTTGTACGTTGTTTCCTGAAAACACAAACGTATGTTACATTCAAATGCAGTAAATAATATACATATACAAACATATACGAACAATAAACAATCAACAAATATATTTTATCCCTACCTAAATGCGTTCATTATTCTCAGATGATAAATTACGTTAATATTGCTCTATAAAATTGATGATTTATATGATTTTATATAATCTCTTGGGGTTTGCTCTTTGAAAAGAGGAGACAGTGCAGTAGTATATATTACTAAGATTTAATAGACATAATAGCTTATCTTGTGAAAGTGTTTATCCAATATTCCGCCGGTGTGAGATGACGTCTGCTGGAGGACTCGTTGCGCATCTTATCTCTGTTATGACGAGCACATCACTTCACTTCACTTCACTTCACTGAATTTTCACTCTTGTTAAGTGTATGGTGTTGTTGTACCCCGCTAATGTTGAGTGTTTGGAGTTCGAATATTAAGATGTTAATATCGTCATTAAGCTGAATTACTCTGAGAGTTTGCCGTGTTCGTGTACATGATTAACTGTTCCGTCTACCTGGGTGTAGTGTGTACTGTGTGCTTAATTGTTCGATATAGTTCATTCAGTTAATTGTTCAACGTAGCGACTCATTGTGATGTGAGAGTGTTTGAAATGTCACTCACTGTTATACTTTGGAATGTTAATTACTTGTGTTATTATGTTCGCGTCGGTTGTAGTTTCAAGTCCCGTGCGCACTATGGTTTATCAGACGATTGTCGAACAGACTTGTGTGTAATTGAGACTATATCGTATGTCTAAGTTCACTTATGAATTCACCGGGTTGGAAGTTCGGTATGTCGTGCTGGACGGTAGCGCGATTATTTTATTTTCTAGGTTGGCTAATCTGATTTATATCGCGCATCAATTTTCGCGTGGTTGTACCTTGCACAGTGCATAGCTAGCTTCCTCGGCGTTCGGTTCGCCGAATCCTTCGCTGTCAATTAGTGTCGACATTAAATGTAGGCTTTAGGCCCTTGTATTCTCGATTATGGCCGACTAGGCCCTCTTCATGATTAGCTAAATTCATACTAATTCGCAACATGCAGTATTAGCCAGCCTCATTCAAATTTACAGCTGTAATGTAATTATTCAAAATATTAAAATTATTCGTATACAGTCCACTTCTTGTTATTTCTTAATGCAGAATTAATTCATTTTACACATCATCTCAATCACTATGGAAGACCAGCCAACAGAATATTTAATTCAAGAAGAATACATTTAGCCCACTTGGGCCCAATTAATTAACACTTCCTGTCCACGCTTGTGGAACATTATTTCATTCAACAGTTTCGGTCCACTTGGACCGGGACTAATCATTTTTTGGTCACTCCGGACCTGGATTTCCACTTAATATCTTTATATCTGTTTCTGGCCATACGGGCGGATTAGCGCGTCAGCTAATGCGACCGTGGCATGATTTGCGTCGCCATTTCGCTCGTCATCTTCGGACAACGTAATAACAAGTTCCTGCCGGCTGCAGTGCTTCAAAGTGGTCATCTCTGCCAGCTGTTCACCATCGTCACCAAGGAGCCGACGCTGTGGGACGTCGCCAACCAGGTACCACCAGCAACAGTAAAAAGGTGCGTAAAAAATGTCTGAAGAAGGCCTCAAGGTGCTGACCAGAAAGAGAGGCGGATTAAAGTCCGCGATAGTGCGGATACAATCCGCGGTAAATTCGTTTGATATTAATTTAAGCACAAAACATTTTCTGACTGTAAGATTAGAAAGTCTTAAGAGCTTAGCCTCGAAGTACGACGAGGTACAGTCTGAGATAGAGCTTATCAGTAAAGACACGAGCGCTGCTCAGGCAGACCGAGTCGAGGTTGAGGAAATGATATACTCAACTGAGGCAACCATTTTACAACTTCTTGACACTTTTAATACTCAGACTGTGCCTCCTGTACTATCGACGCCTATGCATTTAAAGCCGATAAGTTTGCCCTGCTTCTCAGGCAACATACTTGAGTGGCAACAGTTCTATTCAATTTTCAATGATCTAGTGCATTCAAGATCCGACTTAACACCAGTACAGAAACTGCATTATTTGCATTCCTCGGTGAAGTGTGAACCATTAGACTTAATTAAATCATTACCCATTTGTCAAGAAAATTATGTAATAGCGTTGAACTTGCTGTCCGAGAGGTATAATAATCCATTTATATTAGCCAAATATTATGTACAAAACCTACTTCAGGTTAAGTCCACAATAAAGGACTCAGTCCAAAGCTTGGCGGAGTTTACGAATACAATAACGTCTTCCGTTAATTCACTGGCGGCAATGAAGCTGTCCGTAAATTCATTTGAGTTTATTACCATACAGTTGCTCTCCACCAAACTTGACCCTATTACTTTAAAACTTTGGAAGGAGTCAATAGACCCTGACAACTTGCCCAGTTTTCAAGACTTTACGCATTTTTTAAACTTGCGCCGACAGCTTTTAGAAAATACAATGCCAATTGAATCCGGACAGCAATTCAACAAACCTAGCGTAAAACCAAACAATAAATTTGAGAAATATAGCTTAAGAAATACTGCTGGCAGCAATACCTTTAAGAGTTATCACGCAGCGGCAAGGCATTATTTATGCGTGTGTTGTAAATCTGACCACCCGCTTTACATGTGTAACAATTTTCGTATATTAAGTGCCGCTGAGTGGGGTCAATTGGTTGCAAATCATAAATGCTGTATTAACTGCCTTAGAGCAGGTCATTTGATAACAAATTGTAAAAGTAAACAGGTCTGTAAAATTTGTTCAAAGGGTCACCACACCTTGCTGCACACTAATTACGTGCCGAAATCACCAGCTGCCAGCAGCAATTATTGCTCATTTAAATTACAGTGTAAAAACAATGTTCTTTTATCCACAGCGGTTGTATATGTCGTTGATCAGGCTGGCAACAGGCATGAAGCTCGGGCACTCCTAGACGCCGGTTCCCAGATCAATTTTTGTACGAAATCATTTGCGAAAAGGTTGCACCTTAAACTAACCCGATCTAATATTCCAATTACAGGAATAAACAATACAGCGTGTTGCGCTACTGACATTGCTTCTATGCGTATTATTTCTCGCTATCAGAGACATAGTTTTGAGGCCAAATGTGCCGTCCTATCTAACTTAACTCATAATATGCCTTCAATCTCGTTTGACATCAACCGGTTCCACATTCCAAACAAAATTTTTTTCTCGCCGACCCAGATTTTAATATATCTTCACAGATCGACATACTATTAGGGGCACAATTTTATCTGGATTTAATATTAGCCAATAAATACACACGCGGACCCAACTTCCCTATCATTCAGGAAACAAAACTGGGTTACATTCTGGCCGGCAATTTGCCCAAACACTGCCACACCCAGGGTCCTGCGGTTTCGTTCCTGGCAAGGAACAATGACAGTCAAATTCTGCAATCTCTCGAGAGATTTTGGGAGGCAGAAACAATCCCTGGCGATACCCCTGACGGCGAGTCGGCTTGCGAAGAGCATTTTGTGCGCTCTACTCAGCGCAACCACGAGGGTAGATTTATAGTGTCGCTCCCATTCAAGTCTGATAATCCCCACGTGGGGGAATCTTACACAAGTGTCGAATCAAGATTTTTAAGCTTGGAGCGTCGATTCAGGCGCGATGCCAAGCTCGCTCGCGACTACGCGGACTTTATCAGGGAATATATGGATCTTGGGCACATGACACTCATCGATCATGGCTCTATCAATTCAGGAGCGTCAAATATTTACTACTTGCCTCACCATGCAGTGTTTAAACATTCTAGCTTGACCACAAAACTGCGCGTTGTTTTTGATGGTTCGTCCAAGACTACTAATGGTCTTTCGTTAAATGACATATTGTTAGTAGGCCCCAATGTTCAGCAGGATCTCTTCTCTATTCTGTTGCGTTTTCGCATACATAAGTATGTCCTGATTGCCGACATCGAAAAAATGTATCGTCAGATTCGCGTAGCTGAAGGAGATTGTCACTATCAACGCATTTTGTGGCGTGACTCTCCCCTCGAACCACTTAAGCATTTCGCGCTGCAAACAGTAACCTATGGCACGGCTAGTGCCTCTTTTTTGGCCACTCAGTGCCTTCTACAAATTGCTAGAGACAATCAAACTTCCTTTCCCCAAGCGGCTTTAGCCATAACTAACGATTTTTATGTCGACGATCTACTTACCGGTTCGGACACTATCCCCGATCTAACCAAGCTGAAATCCGACCTAGGTGCGTTACTTGCTCAATATGGTTTCACGTTGCACAAATGGGCATCAAATGAACCCACAGCGGTCGCAAATCATCACAACTTTTCAGTACCCCTAAATAAACAGGACAACATGCGTACCCTGGGCATTCTTTGGAACAACACTGCCGATTCATTTTTGTTTGATGTCAAACTATCTCCGGTTGACCATAGCATATCCAAGAGAAAGATTCTTTCAATTATCGCCGGAATATATGATCCGCTGGGTTTAATCGGACCAGTTGTCTTTTTGTATAAACACTTTATGCAGCGACTTTGGCTTTGTAAGCTTGGTTGGGATGAACCGATTTCCGGTCAGTCACTTTCGGATTGGCATTCTTTGTGTAACAAATTGAGTCTGATTGGTAAAATAGTAGTCCCGCGATCTATTCGTTGCAACCGTGAGGCGGTTACGGTTCAGTTGCATGGGTTTTCGGATGCCTCGGAGAAAGGGTTCGGCTGTTGTATATATATCCGAGTCATTTATCAAGATTCTACTGCTTCCTGTCGTCTCTTGTGTTCCAAATCTCGCGTGGCTCCCCTACGCCAAGTGTCATTACCTCGCATCGAGCTCTGCGCTTGTTTGTTATTATCGCGACTCGTATCTAAGGTTATTCCTGCTCTTTATTCGTTTATTGATAATGTACATTTGTATTCTGATTCTATGGTGGCTCTTTACTGGATTCATGCGCAGTCTACGCGTTGGAAGACATACGTCGCTAATCGGGTTGCTGAAATTCAGCGTCGCACGCAAGCTTATACCTGGCATCACATTGATTCGCGACGCAATCCTGCTGATATTATATCTAGGGGGTGTTTCCCTGACGTTTTGCGCGATTGCTCGCTTTGGTGGCACGGTCCTAGCTGTCTGTCTCAATCGTCAGAGTCTAATCCTGTCCCATCCTTCGTACCGGCCACTCCATCGTCTTCGGAAGTCACCGCGGAAGAGAAAACTGCACACAACCGGTCGCTAATGTCTACCCTGGCTGTTGACTTATCGTTGGACTTTTCCTCGTTGCACCGGCTGACACGTGTATACGCTTACTGTTTTCGTTTCATCAGAAATATTAGGCACTCATGTGCGGACAAACTTTCGGGTGGTCTGACCCCTGTAGAAATTCATCAGTCTCTCAATTTCTTCATAAAACAATCTCAGTCGATCCACTTCGCAACCGAAATTAATTGTCTTCGGAACGGATCTTCTGTTTCCATTAGGAGCAAGTTGGCTTCTCTCGACCCGTTTCTTGACGACTCTGGAGTGATACGCGTGGGCGGACGTTTGCAGCATTCCCAGTTACCTTACGATTCGAGACATCCTATCGTATTACCCCCATCGGCGCATATTACACGCCTTATCATCGAACGTGAACACATTCGTTTACTTCACGCTGGTGCTCAGCTCGTGCATCATTCACTGCGTCAACGTTGGTGGATTGTTAATGCCCGGCTAGTCATCCGTTCCATTATTCGTAAGTGTCTCAAGTGTATCAGGTTTAGTGCCACACAGCAGGTCCAGAGACTTGGCATTTTGCCACCCCCTAGAGTCACTCCTTCAAGGCCGTTTCTATTTTGCGCGGTTGATTATGGTGGTCCCTTCATGATTCGTCATGGCGGGCAGAAGTCTAGAACCTTTACTAAGGCATACGTATCTCTGTTTGTTTGCTTAGCAACTAGGGCTATTCACCTGGAATTGGTGTCCGACCTTACTGCCAGCGCATTTGTAGCGGCTTTACGTCGTTTTATGGCACGTCGGGGTATACCTAGTCAGCTGTACTCCGACAACGGCACGAACTTCAGGAAGGCCCGCACCATCTTACATGACATTTACAACTTTTGGCACAATAAGAGTGCCATCACCTCGATTAAGTCATTCACATCCTCTCAGGGGATATCATGGTCATTTATTCCGCCCTCCTCACCTCACTTCGGTGGCCTTTGGGAGAGCGGCATAAAGAGTTTGAAATTTCATCTGCGGCGCGTGGTAGGCAAATCTATATTAAACTTCGAAGAGTTCACGACCGTTTTGTCTCAGATAGAGGCATGTCTGAACTCTCGACCTTTATTTGCTATTTCTTCGGATGTTAACGACCCGGTGCCACTAACACCTGGCCAATTTTTGATTTGCGCGCCCCTAACTGCGATTCCTGACCCAGACCTTTCTCACGTTCCTGTTTCTCGTCTTGGTCGTTGGCAACTACTTCAGAGGTTTGTCCGGGACATTTGGAAGGCGTGGTCTCGCGATTATTTGCAACAGCGTCACAAGTGGAAGTTTGCCAAAGATAATGTTTCCATTGGTGACTTAGCTTTGCTTATTGAGGATAACTTGCCTCCATTAGCCTGGAAATTTGGCGTGATCATCGCCACATTTCCCGGCCCAGATAACTTGGTTCGCGTCGTAGACATTCGCACGCCTACGGGTGTTTTGCAGAGACCAATACATAAATTATGTCTGTTGCCAGCGCGAGACGAGATTTGACATTATGATTATAGCACAATGCTGTTTTATTCAGCCATTGGCTTATTATTTGTTACGACCATTTGGTCAACATAATTGTGATGAATTGTCACAATATTTTTGTCAATTTTGCGTCGTGGCACGCTTCTAATTATCACAGTTCTGTGGTATCTTGATATTTGTATTGTATGTTAATTTTTGTGGCATACTATGTCTCACATTTTCATTGATGTTATGGGGTGTATTGCATGACTTTGGGTGGTCTTATTTATGAAATGTTATTACATAATATTCGCATGTTTTGCCGTTAAGTAACCATGCATTCATTTCTTTATATTGTTGCTGATAAATGTGTACTATTCTGTGAATGTCTTTAAATTGTTAAATTGTTTCTGTAATTTCAGTATTGTATTGTTCTTTGACATTGCAATTATTTATCTTGTAATTATTCAAATTATTGTTGTTGTATTCACATAAATTGTGTCTATGTAAAAACTATTGTAAGCGTCTGCCGTATGTAACTGCCTTGTCTAATTTATTCATATTGTATTTTATATTTTATTCATTTTGTAAGTAAGCATGCACAATTCTTTATTTAAAATTATGACATACATGTCATAGCTGGGCTGCATTCAGCATCTGGTTTGCTCATACATTGTTACATATTGTAAATTCCTGAAACTTCAGGAATAGCATGTCTAGGTCAATACATGCCGCCCTGCTGAATATACAATAGAACATGCAACTACAACATGTTCAACAACAATTTTGTTCATGATGAACCTCCATTCATGCATTAAACATTGTATAATTATGTATTTTTCTTTCATGTTTTATAATGTTACATACTGCACACACTTGTGTCAGAAATATTGTTAACCAGACTTATTCGTTGTACTTTTTCATAATTATGTCCCTAGTTCTGGGCGGCATTTGTACCTTTACCTTTCTTTTTATTATATATATTAATATATGTAGCTATTGCAGGAATACCCAATAAACTATCTTCGGGTCTGTTTACATTGTTTGATTTATACACGTGTGTCACATTTACCATAATTATGGTATCTACCATAATTATAGCATCTGTTTATTTCAGTTTCGTTACATACATTTTTATTACCTAAGGATCCAGGATTCTGCTCAGCGAGAATGCTGGCAGAGACAGGCATTGAAATGAGAATACGTTCGGTAGAAACATTAATCATTAATATTGGTTTATTCCATAAATTCTATAAGCGTGTACACCGGACAAAAAATCAACATGGCGGCCATTAAAATTGGCTCGCCTTCATCATAAACTTCTTTATATTTTATTAATCGTTAATTTACCAAATGTCATATTTTAATTTAGCAGCTGCTTTGCTATTAAATGATTTTAATTATCTTGGCTTAACACAAACGCAAACCAACACCCCGTTCGGATGTCGACATTAAAAAACACGCCCCGCTTTCTCTCACTCATTCATACTTATAAATTCAAATTACTTTTGTGTACACATATCTGATCATAAGGTTAACGAGCTCTTTAGTAAAATTTTGGTTTTGCACTTCCCTGAATCTGTAGACTAGAAGTTCCAGAAGAGGTTTCACATGTTGGGTCCTTAAGGTAGCGTGGTTACGTTTTTTTGCTATTATCACTGACTCTACTGCATAATTTTGAAAACAATTACTGCTCACTGTTTAGCTCACTTCTAGTTATCACATAATTATATTTTGGCTACATTTTGTACTGTTTAAAACACTATGCCGGTATAAATTGCCGGCGGCCTGTAACAAGGTGTTACTGCTGCTGCTGTTTTGTGTCGACTGGGCCGAAAATGATGCAAATTTTACGTATGTGTGTGTGAGTATACGTCATCGTTCTTTTGTCTCTGGTTATATAATAACCTTGTTTGTTACGTATTTTTATAACGTCATTGTGGTTTTAATGACGTTTTGAGCTGTTGGCCAATGAAACATAAGTATGAAGCGCCGTTATTAGTGGCTGTAACCATTATAAGTCTTTTTAGCTGCACGTACACTGCTGTCCTTGAAATTATTTTGTTGTCTCGGAACTGCGTCGTTGTAGGCAAAACCAAGGGAAATTGTGTCACCCATAGAAATGACTTTAAAACATCGGAATACAATAGTTTGCTATCTTGCATACCATATTTTTATATCAGACTTTTTGTACTGTCACAAAACCCCCTCAATGAAAGGTTTTGTGTCGAGACACAAAAACTTTCATTGACTCATTCACACCTCTCTAAAAGGATCAGCTCAGATATGGAGCCACAACCCCCTGTAGTGTTACAAAAAATATAAATTCAATCACTTACCCTTGGTCCAATGATGAGGTTCGCACCTTCTGACCTTACTGGACTTCTCCAGAGAGATCCCTACACCATAAGGGCATGAGGCACTTTACGCTCCTGTTCTGACGCACCGGCCAGCTCAGGACCGCGGTCACCACACCATAAAACTCTGAAACATTCAATACAAATTTTAAAATAGTGGCTTTCCTTATATCCATATCCATAACTAATATGTTTCCTCTTAGCACGTTGGTTTGCATTTTGGGGCATTGATTTGCCTAATTCTACAAACTTCAAACAATGTATATCAAGAATTAAGATAGAAAATTACTTCTCCTTTTAACACTCCGGTATCTGGTACACCCTTCTGACTCCTGTCAATTATATTCACACTCTTTATCACAGGAAACAATTGCTCTTAACCTAGAGAAACAATTCATTTAACTGCTTTAGCAACAACCATTAACCCTAATAATTTACTTCATATAATCTTACAATATCTATATCATGGCAGACAACTTAAAAGTTTTATAATTTCTTTACGACCTTTTCTTACATTTAACCTTCTTTATAACAGAATCATTTCTAGAGAATGGACAAACTTTACAAAATTTTAATCTTATAATCGTTACTATCCTGGTAGTAACCTCCTATCCACACACACTATTGTTGCCATAAGAAAACACAATAAAACATTGTACATTAAACATTAAACACTAACATTGAACAATTCACAAATAAACAATTTACATAACTTGTAGCAATATTTTATAACATTTTTACTATCAACTCTCTATTAACTTTTATCATTTAACATTCATTTAGATTCTATACAAAAATTTCAAAATTATTATTTACCTTTCCATTTACCTTACCTTCCTACTTTGAATTCCCTTTTCTAACCTTTTTATCCTTACTAGTTTGGGTGACTCTCTATTATTCATTTTTTCTGTATCTTATTTTGGCATTTGTCAACCTAACCTTACTCACCTCTTTTTTCCACTAACAACCGCTTCTAACCATTTACATATAATATGACACCAATATCTCAATAACAACCCCCTTCACAAATCCCATTAAAACCTCTGGCACCGCTCATTTTTGTACTAGTATGTGTGTACTCGAACTCTAACCAACTCATTCCCTTATCGGTTTCTGACCCTTTCAGATAACCCTTTCCGGCGCTAAACGGTCCCTTCCCGTCTCAACATCTCTCGTTGGACTCCCTACACCACTACCCTTATTACAAAATATCACCATCAACAACTATAAAATTACCATCCACATTACTCACCTCTACATATAATCCCTACCTACTGTGTCCCTAAAATATCTAACACCTCTTTATATATTATCAGCATTTCAGCACTTTATTTTCCCTAACTCCCAATAACTTTATTCAACTAACTCCAATGCCCTGATTTATCCTTATTCCCAAACTCTTTACAACATTTCAACTTAATACACCATTACAAAATTTATCACTTATCTACTAACAACAATACCTTTCATATCCAAATACATTACCTGCTTAATCATTTACTAACCCTTTAAAATCTAAATTCCATAATATCATTTAACTTTCTTCAGTTATTTAAAATCCTACATGTTTACACACAAGAAAAATACATAAAGTACACAACAGCAAAATACACAAATACATAGACATCAATACACAAAAATATACAACTCACATAATCATGAAATCATTTACCATAATCAGTCCTGATCAGTCCATTTAAAAAAAACACTGGTCACATAATTAAATGTTCATAACACAATAGAAGGTCTACCCTCCATCGTTAAACAATAGTCTTATCTTCGGTCTGTACAATTTATTTTTTCTTAAATACATTATATTAACATCATTAATATAATACACCTTTAAATTCTTATATTTTATAAAACCATCATAATTAATAGGGTTATTTCCTATCAATTCATCATATAACCTGTCACGATTGAGCATGGTCCTGTAGCCTTTAGTATTATCTGTCACAACCAGGTAAGTTACTAAGTCATTATTTTCATTATCATCTCCTACGACTGCCATATCAGCTTCATTACAAGGTAAGTACTTATTATTTTTATTATATATCATCTCTACTCCTAACCTTCCCATAAACTCTTCATAATCTCTGCTTATCTTAAAAATTTCTACCTCCCTCTTTCTCTCACAATATCTCTCACTATCATACCATCTCTCTCTCTTAAAACATCTCTCATAATAACTCTGCCAACAACATTTCTCTCTCTCAATATATTTCTCTTTATCATACCATCTCTCTCTCTTTAACCCTTCAACACACACTATCATTCCATTATCATTATATTCAATTCCGCATAAAATTTCATTTATACTACCAACCTCCACACTATTATCAACTATTACTATATCTTTATTTATTTTATCGTAATTCTCTACCCCACTTACCTTGTCGTCTTTGTTTAATTTGTCCACTTTGTCAATACTACCATTTTGTCTTTGTATTTCATTTTTTAATTCTTCTAATTTTACATTAAAATTATTTTGTACTTCTCTAATTAAACTTTTTTGTTCACTAAACAGCATTTGCATCATCTTCATGATCTCATTATTCTCAACCCTGTTATTTGAAACTGGTGTTGAGTGCACTATTCCTTCACTCATAACTACTGATTCCGTCATGCTTATTTGGCTGTTGTTTGTACTATCAATTGTGTTCAATAAAGAATTATTTTCTTTATTCTCTGCCATTATGAAATTTGTTAATGGTTTGTCGCTTTATCTTATCGTTATCATCTACTTTACAACCGTATTCTCACTTTCAATGTCCACCCCGCCACCATTTAGGCTTATTATATAAAATATATTAATGTATTTTATATAGTCACCAGTTCGGGCGCCATTTGTACCTTTCCATAATTATGTCCCTAGTTCTGGGCGGCATTTGTACCTTTACCTTTCTTTTTATTATATATATTAATATATGTAGCTATTGCAGGAATACCCAATAAACTATCTTCGGGTCTGTTTACATTGTTTGATTTATACACGTGTGTCACATTTACCATAATTATGGTATCTACCATAATTATAGCATCTGTTTATTTCAGTTTCGTTACATACATTTTTATTACCTAAGGATCCAGGATTCTGCTCAGCGAGAATGCTGGCAGAGACAGGCATTGAAATGAGAATACGTTCGGTAGAAACATTAATCATTAATATTGGTTTATTCCATAAATTCTATAAGCGTGTACACCGGACAAAAAATCAACATGGCGGCCATTAAAATTGGCTCGCCTTCATCATAAACTTCTTTATATTTTATTAATCGTTAATTTACCAAATGTCATATTTTAATTTAGCAGCTGCTTTGCTATTAAATGATTTTAATTATCTTGGCTTAACACAAACGCAAACCAACACCCCGTTCGGATGTCGACATTAAAAAACACGCCCCGCTTTCTCTCACTCATTCATACTTATAAATTCAAATTACTTTTGTGTACACATATCTGATCATAAGGTTAACGAGCTCTTTAGTAAAATTTTGGTTTTGCACTTCCCTGAATCTGTAGACTAGAAGTTCCAGAAGAGGTTTCACATGTTGGGTCCTTAAGGTAGCGTGGTTACGTTTTTTTGCTATTATCACTGACACTACTGCATAATTTTGAAAACAATTACTGCTCACTGTTTAGCTCACTTCTAGTTATCACATAATTATATTTTGGCTACATTTTGTACTGTTTAAAACACTATGCCGGTATAAATTGCCGGCGGCCTGTAACAAGGTGTTACTGCTGCTGCTGTTTTGTGTCGACTGGGCCGAAAATTATGCAAATTTTACGTATGTGTGTGTGAGTATACGTCATCGTTCTTTTGTCTCTGGTTATATAATAACCTTGTTTGTTACATATTTTTATAACGTCATTGTGGTTTTAATGACGTTTTGAGCTGTTGGCCAATGAAACATAAGTATGAAGCGCCGTTATTAGTGGCTGTAACCATTATAAGTCTTTTTAGCTGCACGTACACTGCTGTCCTTGAAATTATTTTGTTGTCTCGGAACTGCGTCGTTGTAGGCAAAACCAAGGGAAATTGTGTCACCCATAGAAATGTCTTTAAAACATCGGAATACAATAGTTTGCTACCTTGCATACCATATTTTTATATCAGACTTTTTGTACTGTCACATCGTATATGAAACAGCTGTTCGCCAACCTTGGCCTACAATCGCCTATCTACAGGCTTATCTTATGCATGCTTATCTCTACACTAGCGGCAGACTGCCGTTATCTAATCTCAACTCAAGGTTCAACTTAGCCTTGAAGCTAACCATCGTTAGTAAGAACTGCACTCTTTTAAATTAAATTGTAAATGTATTCTAATTTATTAAAAAATGTATTAAAAAATCTTTTTGATTTTTTGACGGGCAGCTTATGGACGGTAGCGCGATTATTTTATTTTCTAGGTTGGCTAATCTGATTTATATCGCGCATCAATTTTCGCGTGGTTGTACCTTGCACAGTGCATAGCTAGCTTCCTCGGCGTTCGGTTCGCCGAATCCTTCGCTGTCAATTAGTGTCGACATTAAATGTAGGCTTTAGGCCCTTGTATTCTCGATTATGGCCGACTAGGCCCTCTTCATGATTAGCTAAATTCATACTAATTCGCAACATGCAGTATTAGCCAGCCTCATTCAAATTTACAGCTGTAATGTAATTATTCAAAATATTAAAATTATTCGTATACAGTCCACTTCTTGTTATTTCTTAATGCAGAATTAATTCATTTTACACATCATCTCAATCACTATGGAAGACCAGCCAACAGAATATTTAATTCAAGAAGAATACATTTAGCCCACTTGGGCCCAATTAATTAACACTTCCTGTCCACGCTTGTGGAACATTATTTCATTCAACAGTTTCGGTCCACTTGGACCGGGACTAATCACGCGCAAACTGTTTCTATCACTGAATTGTATTACCGTTCCGACTATAACCAACCGTCTTACCGTCGTACTTACTGACTTAGTAACTTCTGACCGATTGACCTGTAGACTTCTAGACTGCCGCTCTGCGTCTTCGCAAAACAGTTTTATTAAAACATCTTACCCATAAGTCTAAATTCTGGATTTCTACGCCCTTTCGGATCCGTGATTGGTTCTTCAAATTCCTACTCCTCTGCAGATCTCATCCTCTGTTTCCCGATTCGTCGTCCGAACCCTTCTTACTCTCTCCACGAGCTCTTTTAGAAGATGCTTGACGCTGGTTGGTCGTTGTCATCCCCGGAGTATTCCATGTGACGAACGTGGTACGGATTCTGAGAAACTAGAGCAACTCTCCGGCTGTCTGTCAACCTTTGTTTAGACTTTGTCAAGGTTCTGGCCTATCTTTTGTTAACAGACTGCAGAGTCCTGGTTAATTGTTCAAGTTATTCGTTGTTCGTTCCGCCGATTATCAACCCTTCGTTGGAGTCATCTCTCGTCGATCCCACGCTTTCTAGTCGTAAATTCCAGTAAGCTGTCAGTTTTCACGCTGTGCAGGGTGCACTTTTTTACTGAGTTTACGTTCTATTTTTTATCTGTTTGTCGAGATTGCTCTGTACTCCTTTGTAGCAGAGTGAAGCCTTTCATATTTGTGCTCGTTACAACTCACCTCCACAGCAGGCGTTCCATTTCGTTTCCGCATAACTCGGCAGCTGGACGAAGTCTTTGTTTTCGATTGCTGGGTGCTGTAAATTGTAACAAACTGCGAGGTGTCAACGACGCCCTCAAATTCTTATTGTGTGCTGTACACAGACGTTTTTTCCTTGTCTTCGCACTGGCGTCGGGTCTGACGTGCCCCTAATTCGTCACTATTTACGACCTGGGCTTGTGTCCGTCGACTCGAGTGTGGGAACGTGCCACTTGATCGAGAAATTAAAATTTTTTAAATTTCGATCACTCTATTGTCCCCAAATTGGATTGGATGATGGACTACAGGAGACATCTGATCCAATTTCTGCGCTCTGTCCCAGTCGTGTACGTCTCCTTTGGAATGGACATGGTTGAATAACATATATCTCTCATAGGGAGCAATTAATTGTTATTCCCTATCTTGGTGTCTTATATGGTCATATGAATTTATTGCCACTCATCTGAGTGAAATGAACGCATTTTCTACATTTTATCCGTCTATCTGTGGACTATACAATATGATTTTTTGTAAATAATTGAATTAAGACATATACATCTGTCCATTTGACAGTTTGTTTAGTTATCGTTTACATTCTTTCGTTCTATCTATATACAACGTAATAGATAAGCTGCAGATTAGCTATCAATTAGATTAATCGACTCGAGTGTGGGAACGTGCCACTTGATCGAGAAATTAAAATTTTATAAATTTCGATCACTATAGAACACAACCTGGAAATACTACACTACTTGCCAAAAAGCAGAAAACTAAACACAGCTGAACAATTCGAAATATACAGGTATGATGCACTACAACCAAACAACATATTAAATGAACAATTACATTATAAATCATATACACTATTCGATACACTGATCCAAACACACAATTTGAACCTCAGCGCCAATTCCCTCCCACCATCAACCCCCACCACACACACCTATAGTCCATAACCGTTATTCTGTAAAATGACATTCAGTATTTACTCCCACTGAGGAAGAGGCACATCACCTTGAAACGTATGGGAAAGTGATAACCAAAGTAAGTTCATATGTGAAAGTTATATATATAATAACAGTTTATTATACAGTGACAGTTCAGAGTGTCTTCCAAATATGTTTTCTTGAATCGTATTCCAAGTTATTCATGTTTTTTTCAGTCATGCGCAAATACTTTACTGAATTTGCATGTGGAATTATTTGATGATATACTAAAATTGGTAAGTGATCCATTTTCCTGTTGGTGAGTCAACTTGAGTAGATTTTGTCTCAGTCAGTTTAATACGCCATTTTTTGTCAGTTTAGTGACATTATTAGTAGTTATGTCTAGACTGTTGCTGTTTATACATTGTTGTTGGTAACTAATAGTGCAGTGTCACCCCATATCATTTCGGAATATCTCCTGTATACAAGTGTAGAATATTTTCAAGAACATACCCTTATGTTACCCCAGCTAAAATATTTTTTATCTCAGAATAATCATCATTACACTTGACTCTGATGATTTACTGTCATTCTGAGATATACGATTTGAAGATGTGGCTTATCTGCAAAGGTAGGTTTTTTGTCTTGTGTGTGTGTGTAACTATCTTGTTGGTACATCCTCTTCATTCACTTATTAACATATATATATATATATATATTATCACTTTCACTGTGAACTTACTTTTAGGTTTTGATTTCCCAGACGTTTTGACGTAGTGTTCATCTTCCTCAATGCGATTTAAAATACTGAACGTCTATACATAGTAACGGTTATGGGTTGGGGGTGTGTGTGGTGGGGGTTGCTGGTGGGAGGGAATTGGTGCTGGGATTCAAAGCGTGTGTATGAATCAATGTATCGAAAAGTATGTGTGATCTGTAATGTAATTGTTCATTTAATATGTTGTTTGGTTGTAGTATGTGATATCTGTAAATTTCAAATTGTTCTGCTGTGTTTAGTTTTCTACTTTTAGGTAAGTAGTGTAGTATTTCCATGTTGTGCTCTATGTTTGTGTAACTGTGGTTTTCGTTTTGTAAATGTGTGGTAAATGTGGAATGTATGTAGTTTGTGGTGAGGGCTTTTAAATGTTTAGAATGTCTAGAGGAAAAAGATCTTCCCGTCTGGCTGATGTAGAATTGGTGACAATCATTGCAGTTTAATTTATAAACCCCTGTTTTGCTGTATGTGTCAGTGTCTTTGTTAGTATTATTTATGTGTTTCCTGATGGTGTTGTTAGTTCTGTAGGCTACTTTATAATTGTGTTTCCTAAATGTGTTAGCAGTTTTGTGTGTGTTGGAATTGTAGTATGTGAGTGTGATGTATTTACTGGGTTGTGTGCTGTTGGTTTTATGTGTTTTACTTTTTGTGTTTAGGATGCGTTTGTGTAGTTTGCTTATTAAATCGGGATTGTATCCATTTTTGATTGCTATATATTTTATGGTGTTGAGTTCTTCTTGGTAGTCATGTGTATTTAGGGGTATTGAAGTGAGCCTGTGGAGCATGTAGTTGAAAGCTGCGTGTTTGTGTTGAATTGGGTGGTTGGATGTGTTATGTATGACCATGTCTGATGTGGTAGGTTTTCTGTATATTTTGTATGTGTGTGTGTTGTTTGTTTTGGTGATTGTAAGGTCCAAAAAGTTTATGCTATTGTTTTGTTCTAATTCAAGTGTGAATTTTAATTTTTTGTGTATAGTGTTAATGTTTTTGTGATCCAAACACACAATTTGAACCTCAGCGCCAATTCCCTCCCACCATCAACACCCACCACACACACGTATAGTCCATAACCGTTATTCTGTACTCCCACTGAGGAAGAGGCACATCACCTTGAAACGTATGGGAATGTGATAACCAAAGTAAGTTCATATGTGAAAATTATATATATTATAACAGTTTATTATACAGTGACAGTTCAGAGTGTCTTCCAAATATGTTTTCTTGAATAGTATTCCAAGTTATTCATGTTTTTTTCAGTCATGTGCAAATACTTTGCTGAATTTGCATGTGGAATTATTTGATGTTAGACTAAAATTGGTAAGTGATCCATTTTCCTGTTGGTGAGTCAACTTGAGTAGATTTTGTCTCAGTCAGTTTAATACGCCATTTTTTGTCAGTCTAGTGACATTATTAGTAGTTATGTCTAGACTGTTGCTGTTTATATATTGTTGGTGGTAACTAATAGTGCAGTGTCACCCCATATCATTTCAGAATATCTCCTGTATACAAGTGTAGAATATTTTCAAGAACATACCCTTATGTTACCCCAGCTAAAATATTTTTTATCTCAGAATAATCATCATTACACTTGACTCTGATGATTTACTGTCATTCTGAGATATACGATTTGAAGATGTGGCTTATCTGCAAAGGTAGGTTTTTCGTCTTGTGTGTGTGTGTAACTATCTTGTTGGTACATCCTCTTCATTCACTTATTAACATATATATATATATATATATATATATATATATTATCACTTTCACTGTGAACTTACTTTTAGGTTTTGATTTCCCAGACGTTTCGACGTAGTGTTCGTCTTCCTCAATGCGATTTAAAATACTGAACGTCCATACATAGTAACGGTTATGGGTTGTGGGTGTGTGTGGTGGGGGTTGCTGGTGGGAGGGAATTGGTGCTGGGATTCAAAGCGTGTGTATGAATCAATGTATCGAAAAGTAAGTGTGATCTGTAGTGTAATTGTTCATTTAATATGTTGTTTGGTTGTAGTGTGTGATATCTGTAAATTTCAAATTGTTCTGCTGTGTTTAGTTTTCTACTTTTAGGTAAGTAGTGTAGTATTTCCATGTTGTGCTCTATGTTTGTGTAACTGTGGTTTTCGTTTTGTAAACGTGTGGCAAATGTGGAATGTATGTAGTTTGTGGTGAGGGCTTTTAAATGTTCAGAATGTCTAGAGGAAAAAGATCTTCCCGTCTGGCCGATATAGAATTGGTGACAATCATTGCAGTTTAATTTATAAACCCCTGTTTTGCTGTATGTGTCAGTGTCTTTGTTAGTATTATTTATGTGTTTCCTGATGGTGTTGTTAGTTCTGTAGGCTACTTTATAATTGTGTTTCCTAAATGTGTTAGCAATTTTGTGTGTGTTGGAATTGTAGTATGTGAGTGTGATGTATTTACTGGGTTGTGTGCTGTTGGTTTTACTTTTTGTGTTTAGGATGTGTTTGTGTAGTTTGCTTATTAAATCGGGATTGTATCCATTTTTGATTGCTATATATTTGATGGTGTCGAGTTCTTCTTGGTAGTCATGTGTGTTTAGGGGTATTGAAGTGAGCCTATGGAGCATGTAGTTGAAAGCTGCGTGTTTGTGTTGAGTTGGGTGGTTGGATGTGTTATGTATGACTATGTCTGATGTGGTAGGTTTTCTGTATATTTTGTATGTGTGTGTGTGTTGTTTGTTTTGGTGATTGTAAGGTCCAAGAAGTTTATGCTATTGTTTTGTTCTAATTCAAGTGTGAATTTTAATTTTTGGTGTATAGTGTTAATGTTTTTGTGGAAATTTTCAATTTGTCTTTTGTTACCGTTGTATAGGAGTAACAAAAGACAAATTGAAAATTTCCACAAATACTTTAACACTGTACACCAAAAATTAAAATTCACACTTGAATTAGAACAAAACAATAGCATAAACTTCTTGGACCTTACAATCACCAAAACAAACAACACACACACATACAAAATATACAGAAAACCTACCACATCAGACATGGTCATACATAACACATCCAACCACCCAACTCAACACAAACACGCAGCTTTCAACTACATGCTCCATAGGCTTGCTTCAATACCCCTAAACACACATGACTACCAAGAAGAACTCAACACCATCAAATATATAGCAATCAAAAATGGATACAATCCCGATTTAATAAGCAAACTACACAAACGCATCCTAAACACAAAAAGTAAAACACATAAAACCAACAGCACACAACCCAGTAAATACATCACACTCACATACTACAATTCCAACACACACAAAACTGCTAACACATTTAGGAAACACAATTATAAAGTAGCCTACAGAACTAACAACACCATCAGGAAACACATAAATAATACTAACAAAGACACAGACACATACAGCAAAACAGGGGTTTACAAATTAAATTGTAATGATTGTCACCAATTCTACATCGGCCAGATTTTCAGAACATTTAAAAGCCCTCACCACAAATTACATACATTCCACATTTGCCACACATTTACAAAACGAAAACCACAGTTACACAAACATAAAACACAACATGGAAATACTACACTACTTACCAAAAAGTAGAAAACTAAACACAGCTGAACAATTCGAAATATACAGGTATCATGCACTACAACCAAACAACGTTTAAATGAACAATTACATTATAAATCACATACACTATTCGATACACTGATCCAAACACACAATTTGAACCTCAGCGCCAATTCCCTCCCACCATCAACACCCACCACACACACGTATAGTCCATAACCGTTATTCTGTACTCCCACTGAGGAAGAGGCACATCACCTTGAAACGTATGGGAAAGTGATAACCAAAGTAAGTTCATATGTGAAAGTTATATATATAATAACAGTTTATTATACAGTGACAGTTCAGAGTGTCTTCCAAATATGTTTTCTTGAATCGTATTTCAAGTTATTCATGTTTTTTTCAGTCATGTGCAAATACTTTGCTGAATTTGCATGTGGAATTATTTGATGATAGACTAAAATTGGTAAGTGATCCATTTTCCTGTTGGTGAGTCAACTTGAGTAGATTTTGTCTCAGTCAGTTTAATACGCCATTTTTTGTCAGTCTAGTGACATTATTAGTAGTTATGTCTAGACTGTTGCTGTTTATATATTGTTGGTGGTAACTAATAGTGCAGTGTCACCCCATATCATTTCAGAATATCTCCTGTATACAAGTGTAGAATATTTTCAAGAACATACCCTTATGTTACCCCAGCTAAAATATTTTTTATCTCAGAATAATCATCATTACACTTGACTCTGATGATTTACTGTCATTCTGAGATATACGATTTGAAGATGTGGCTTATCTGCAAAGGTAGGTTTTTCGTCTTGTGTGTGTGTGTAACTATCTTGTTGGTACATCCTCTTCATTCACTTATTAACATATATATATATATATATATATATAGTGGCGCCCAACGTGGGGCAGCGATCGTCTTGCGGATGCAAGATCCAGCCACGCCAGCGAGCTACCAGCCGGCACACCAATCAACATGGCGCCCAACAGACACCTCCACAACATCTGGAGAAGAGCAGTAGGCTGGCTACCGGAGAGCATTCAAGACCCGGTGGAGTTGTGACGGCAGCGGTATGCGAAAATCTGCTCTCCGGTACCAGCGGTGGACACAGCGAGCCAATCCAACAACGTGCTCGGAGCGAGCCAACCAGCGATCCCGGTTAGTCAATAAAACCCGGGCCGGAAGAAAATTTTGCACACACTTCATCGCCACGCCATCGAACGCACTTCATCTCCTCTCCTCTCTCGGACGACATCGGGGCGGAGTCAGCCGGAAGGAACAGCCGAAGAATAGAACCACCGCCGTTCTTGCGTCTTCGCACTCCCGTTCCGCGCCAGCGATGGATTTCGCTGGGCCGGCATCCGACTCTACAACCGGTGCCGAAAGAAGAGGAGGACTGCAGTACGCCACGATCAGCGGAGGCAGCCGCCGAACACCTCAGCGCGGCACGACCAACATCACAGTTCTCGCCACTCGGTCCTTTTTAGGGCCACCAAAATAACTAGAGTGTACGATTGGCGCCATTTGTCATGCGGCAAGCCTTTTGTCCGGTGACAATATATATATTATAACTCTACCTCTACTATGCGTTATTGTAATGTAATGTTGTGTGTGAGTACCCACCTGCTGTCTGATCTTGCAGATTCTTCCGACTAGGGCGTGTGGATTTTGGATTTGAAGTTCGCAAGCTAGTAATCTCAAATTATTACAACAACACACAAAATGTGTTACTTTAAAGGGGGAGAGTTTTGTGAGACTGGTAGGCTTTATCGTACAACAATAAAACACTGTTATATGGGGTAATAAAACGTTGTTTATTACACCAACAACACACAAGAATAGAATGGTTATAATCTTATTAATTTTCTTATAGTCTATACAATGAATCGATGTTTTTCGATTGTCTAATAGTTGAAAGAAACTGAACTCGTTCTTTGCGAGTTAATTGCAATTTAAATTTGACTTTATTAATTGATTTGAATTTACTTAAATTTATTTAATTAATTTGAATCTAAGTGTTCATGAAACAAAATATAAAACTCTAAAATTAATTTGAATAATTAGTTAAAATAAATTAGACGTGACAGTCTAGTTCACGTTATTTCATTTCTAGTGATTCTACTTCTGATCTACTGCAGTATGATCTAAGATTAGATTGTCAGTTAAGATTTGTATAGCGCTTTTATACTACTTCTATTTCTTAACTATAACTTACTAAAGCCTTAAACTGCTATACAGATTATCACAACGAATTTACTTTTTAATTACTAGAGTCTTCGCTTTTTGTTTGGCACCTGAATTATTTGAATTACAATGTTTTAATTGAAAAATATAAAATTTGCTCTGAAAAATAAATAAATAGATTTTGCTTTCCTGTTACTGAAGAGGATGTCGTCCCGATTTGTCCCTCGTCGATTCGAGTCCTTGGTTAGAGAAAGTAATCTGCTTAGAACTGCTGGATTCGGTCGTGGAGTTCGAAATTCGGCAACACTCTGCTTCCCTGCTGTTTGTGAATATTTTAACGTCTGCTGTTGTCTGCTGGAACTGCTTCCTGTTCTCCGTCGATTTGCACGTTGCACGTCAGCGAGTGTGTGTGTGTGCTTCGTTCGGGCGGTCGCTCTGCTTGTCAGCTGTTAACCAATAATTTAGACGGCCTCTCTGCTGTATTCTTGAAGTCTGGTCTTGAAGTCGGGTGGATCTCTTGCGTGCTTATGACTAACTGGTAGTACACAATAAGCTTGGTTGATGTCTTGAAGAGTATCTCGCCTTTACGTAGCAATTACGAGCTATACAGATGATCTGTAGTTAGTGTGTTCGTAATTGCGTGTGTGTTGACCACGTAGAGTCTTCTTGTTGATCTTCACCACTTTGGCTACTAGACGATCGAAGGACTACGTCTTAACTTCGTGAGTACTGACAGAAGAGTGAATTTTTCCACCAGAAAACATCGCACTGGCCGGGGCTGCATGAAATGATTTCATTGGTCGAAACACTCTCCCTACCACAAAATTTAGAATTCCCTTAGTCCGTGAGAATGAAGTCTGGTTCCCACAGACGGAGAATAGAATTATTATCTAATAATTAATTATCCGGCGGAACCAGTTTGTCGCTAAGGATATCCTGTACTTATTTAATTTTGCAATAACTTGGTTGCAAATCAAGTTGTGTGAAATCTAAAATATACAATCTGTCACAAATTATTATCTTTACAATATACTAAAATCTCTTTACTGTAACTCTATTTTAACAGAAGTTATTTAATTATTTTAATTAACTCTTACATTTGTTAATTATATTGCATCAAATTTGCACACGTCATTATTAATATCTCGGCAAACATTTTGGCTATGTTGGATTTCGCCTTTATTTATTAGTTTCCGCGATATTAATAATTAACAGTTTGGGTGTGGTCGCTTCCTTGTACAGCGAACTGCTTACATAACGACCACGTGTGCGTTGCTTTACACAGCATTATTTTCAATGCTCTACATTCAAATGGAGTTTTAACTGTTAATTTTTATTTAAATATGGTTTCAGCATGCGGTAAACATATAACCCCAAATAGTTAATATTTGGTTCCGTTATATATTCCCACACCCGCTTTAAAAAAAAAATGAATGTAATAATTACAGTTATTTTTTTTTCTTAATCATTACACACATATTCTGTAATAATTATTCTTACTAGCTATACATCGTATTACTTATTCTGAAGACACGTACACAAGTGTTAATGTTATTGCATTATATACAATCTAACTCTAAATACATGTATTAAAATGTTATATTTGCAACTTATTGCGTATAATGTTTTTCAAACGAGTAGTAGCCTTTATTTGTATACAATGCCACGCGTACAAAGAATTTTGCTGACAGTATTTAAAACGTTATCGCCGGGCGCGCGGCTAATTGCTTGACCTAGTTTCATATGTGGGTCAGGTAGTCGTTATCGCGTGACGTAACTGTTTCCTGCCGCTGTTCTCGCTCACTCTATACGCTTATTATTTATCGCGCTAGGAAAACATTATTATTAGTACACAAGTTATCTATAATTATTATTAATAATATTATAAAACACAAATTACTTATTTTAATTTTAATTATTATAATACAATTATTATTAACTCTATATACTATTTATCTTTTTAAAGTCTTTTTATTTCGTCGCGACGCGCTTTGGAACGCCATGCTACTCAAAGTATTTTCTCAAAGAGCTCGCATGGAATTTACCGATCGTTTTCGTTCGGTCCAGAGTCGTAACGATGAACGTGTGAGGTGCGAGTTGTTGAGCCAACAGATAGGGTCCATTATATAAACGAAAGAACTTTGCAGCCACATTTATGTCTCGTCGGCCTACAGGATTCGCCTTGAGCAGTACTTTTTCACCTACTATAAAGTTCGTTAGTTTATGCGTCGTATTAAATTTGTCTGCCCTTTTTCGCCCTTTTTCAACTATTCTTTCCCTCACAAGTTGATTTTTACATTGCACCGGCAGAGGTAGATTATAAGTCTTTGGCTTACTTAAATAATTATCCCAAAACCTCTCTGGCGTGGTTCCAGAGTCTAATTCTGCTGGTGTGTATTCCGTGGTATCATGATAACTCTCATTTATTGCCTTTTCGAAGAATGGTAAGAACTCGGGCCATTTACTTTGTTCCTTATAGCAATAGATACGGAACATTTTACCGATTTCCCGATTCACCCTTTCGGCAAGGTTTCCCTGTGGTCGTCGTATCGAGGTTAGGACTGCTTTGATACCGTTACGTTCCAGGGTGGCTGCCCAGTGTTTGTTTTGGAACTGCTTTCCCTGGTCACTAAGTACGTTCCTTATTGGTCCATGTTGTGGGATATACTTATTAAGTATAATATTTAAAACGGACTTTGTGGTGGGCCTAGGGATCGCATAAAGGCTAACTTTTTTGGTAAACACATCGACGCAAACTACCATGTGTTTTAGATTTCTGGTAGCCTTGGGTAATGGTCCCAGAAAGTCGATGGCGATCATCTGTCCCTTACCTTCCGTTATCACATTGGCCATGGGCACGTACGTGTGTACGTTTGGTACTTTCGCTGTCTGGCATGGATAACATGTTTTTAGCAATTTCTTTACCCTACGGTACATGTTGGTAATTGTAAAATCCTCCTGCAATATTTTGACACATTTTACAGGAGATGCGTGCGCCATTTTTATATGTAAAGATTGTGTTATACACGCAAGCATCGCTGGAGACAATACCACTTTCCATTCGCCCTGTAACAATTTATACAATATATTGTCTTGTATAAGATAGTGAGGATTTGGGTGAGCTGCTAACATTAGCTTTTTAGCAAGGAGTGCGAGGTTATCGTCCTGCTCGCGTCCTAAGTTCTGTAGCATATTAGTAGCTTCAGGCGCGACAGTGTATTGCATGTTTAACACTCTCAACTCGTCGTCAGCTGCTTCATATACTTCCTCCTTTTCTACGGGCGGATATCTACTTAGAGTGTCTGCGGTGGTATTCTCTGATCCTTTGCAATATTTAATCGTGAATGAGTACTCCTGAATAGCTAACACCCATCGTGTTAGTCGGGAATTTGCTAATCGACATTTTAATATAAACGATAACGCCTGATTATCAGTGTGGATCTCGAAATGGGTACCGTATAGGTAGTGTCTGAATTTTCTGAGTGCGTTCATTATGGCGAGTATTTCTTTCTCGGAAGTACAATAGTGCAACTCAGCGCCTTTGAGCGTCCTATTGGCGTATGCTACAACATGAAGACTACCTTGTTCGTCTTCTTGGTGCAACACGGCGCCGATAGCGTACTCGCTAGCGTCAGTGTACATTACGTACTTCCTACCCTGCTGTGGATGGAACAATTGTAAATTAGATTGGAACAGGCCTTTAACCCTCTCAAATGCATCGTTCTGTTCAGAACCCCATTTCCACTTTATATTTTTGCGTACCAGCTGTAGCAACGGGACTGTATATTCTGCGTATTTGCTGGTAAATTTCCTGTAATATCCCGTGAGTCCAAGGAATGCTCGCAGTGCTTTGAGGTTCTTGGGCACCGGGAATTCCATAATACTCCTGAGCTTCTCTGGGTCCGTACTGATACCTGTAGCTGAGATTATATGTCCCAGGAACTTCATTTGGGACTTTACAAACTCGCACTTGTGTAGTTTGAGCTTGATGTTTGCTAACCTCAGCTTCTGGAAGACGCTCCGCAGATGCTCGAAGTGTTCCTCCAACGTGCGGGATATCACGAGGATGTCATCCACGAATATTACCGTGTAAGGGTCTACCTCAGGTCCTAGAGCTCTCTCAAGGCATCTTACAATCGCAGCGAGACTCGTGCTAAGGCCAAAAGGTACCACCTTATGTTGATAGCATTTGTTATTAAATATGAATGCTGTATACTTACGATCTTGCTCACACAGCGGGACCTGCCAGAAGCTTGCTGTTAGATCTAGCTTTGTGAGGTACCTGGCTCCTTCACATTTAATGAAGAGGTCCTCCGCTGTCGGTGCGCAGTCAAACTCTTTCTCTACGAGACTGTTTAAGTTCCTCATATCCAGGCAGAGTCGGATTTCTCCAGTCTTCTTGCGGACGACCAGCAGTGGGTTGAGGAAGCTGCTATTAGATCTTTCAATAATATCTTCTTCCAACATCCGCTGTATCTCCTGCTGGACCTCGGCCTGGTATTTTATAGGGACCTGGTAGATTCTCCTTATGAACTTCTCCGGCTCTGAGAGGTGGATTCTGTGTTCATACACTGACGAGATTGAATGTTCTTCACTGAAGATATCGCTGAATTCTTCTTGCAGCGACGACAATCTCCGTTCAGTTCGGGAATCTAAGGTGGTCTCCCCCTCTTCACATTCTTTATAGTGAATTACTTGTTTTGGTGGCCGTGTGATTTTAATTGGGTCACCATGGTTTTGTGTGTGTGTATGTGTGTTCAATTTAAAAGTGTAACTAACATTGTCTATGGTACATTTTAATAAGTGTTCACTGGTGTTAATTTCCGCACGTATTTGTTCCAATACATCTACCCCCAATAACATAGCACATATTAAATTGTTTATAGCCACTACACACACTTCAAATTGCACTTCGTCTAGCATGATAGTTAGATAGTATTGAGTGTCAATTTTTTCTTTTGTATCGGTAGCGGTTCGTATATAAAATTGATTGATTGGGAGTGATGGGGCCGTACGAAAATATTTTTTATTGGTACGCAGGAACCTTTCACTGACGCCGGATACAACACTACCGGTATCCAGCAGAATTCTCGTGGGAACGCTATTGACAAAGGCGTGTAACACCGGACACGCCGCGCTCACGGGCCTTTGTCGCGTGGGACCGGGTTCTAGCAACGGATCCCTGACATCCGGTGGGAACACATTATTAACGGGCACACAAGTTACATCATTAAAAGTACACATTTCACACAATATATAATCCTTATAATTAACATGCTTATATTTACACAATTTTGCCGAATTTATAGCGCGTCCTTGCTGGATGCGCATTTTGGCACGTTTTTTTGTAGCTTGGTAATTTTTCGATTTATTGTTCGAATTTTTATTGCCGTGGGAGTCGCTGTCTTTTTCAGTTGTATCAGCTTTGGCTAATTCGACCGTTTGAATCGCTCTAATTTGTGCTCCATCGTTACCCTTACCCTGCCCCTTTGGTCTACCAAAATTTTGTTTTCCCTTGTACTCAAAGGTTTTATTTGGCTGTTTTGACGGTGTTTGGGGTGGAGTAGAACTGGTACTCGGTTTTTGATCCGTTTGCTGATGGTACTGTTGTCGCGTATTCTGCCCTTCATTATTTCGGCGAAAATCGGGATTATAACGCCACCCACCAAAATCAAAAACCGTCTCACTTTGGGACACTAGAATGAGGAGTTCGTCTACCGTGCGAATACCCTGGGTAAATACAGCTACTCTAATGTTATGATTAAAATGGTAGGCAAGCTTGGTGACTATGTCAATCTCCGCAAATGCTGGGGTTAAATGCTTCGCGCACTCGACCTGCTGGATTATATAATTTTCGGCGGTAATATTCATTTTCTTGTCAAAACGGCCATATTCCAGTTCATTGCGCAGAAGTCGTTGGGTATGCGAGTTCCAGTATCGGCTTTCAAATTTTTGTTTGAACTCCGCGTATGTGGACACTCTATCGCGTACAATGTTATACCACTTACGCGCCGAATCACGCATCGCGTTAACCACCCACTGTATTTTGTCTTGATCTTCTAGTCGGGAACCTACTCTAGCCATTTCACTCTCACATGCTAATAAAAATTCAATGGGGTTTTCGTTATTTTCCCCCGTAAAATACACACGATTTTTCTCGTCGACAGGGCCTTGTACCAAAATATTTGGAGCAGACCTCCTTCGTACCTCCTGTCGTACTTTCAAAATCTCGTCGCTTAACGTTTGTAAAACACTCTCTTTATTAGAGTCAATGTTAGATCGCGTCTCTACAATTGAAGCGTCTAATTTATCTACTCGTCGTTGTGTTTCGGTCACGTCCGCGTGAATTTTTACCTCTAGGGATTCCACCTTCCTGGAAACCTCTAGTGTCTGTTTCTCACAGCGGGTTATGTGGTCTTTGAACCGGCCCTCCATACGTGTTACTTGTTCTATAAACTATTTTTGCATTGTGGTCTCAAAAACCTTAAACCGTTCATTGATTTTAGTATCGACCGTATTTACTCTTTCGCCGATCTCTGCGACTTTCACAGTTAGCTCTTTATTACTCTCACCGATTTCAACGACTTTAGCGGTTAACTCATTTACGCTTTCGTCTATTTTCGCAGTTAATTCTTTACTACTTTCTTTATTACTTTGCTTAATCTCGGCGTTTATGTCAGCGTTACTGCGTTCTAATGCTTCGGTTAGACTAACTCTTTGTGTTTCGATATTAGATTTTAATTCCGCGATATTTATGTCAGCATTGGCTGTTATTTGTTCAAATTTCGCGTCTATTTTAGCGGTCAAATCCGCGTTAGCTTGTTTCATTTCCGCGTTCATTTGCTGTATTTGTTTAAGTATTTTATCCATATCCATTTTAAATAGACAACAATGTCAAATATACACAATTTAAAATACACAGAACAGTTTCAAATACACACAATAACTTTACTGTTGTACAAACACCAGTCACAAAACTCTTTGGGGATTGTTTAGTTGGACGCCAGCTGTTTTACGAGTTAAAACAGCAAAGTTTGTTTAACACGTGAAAATTAAATTTAAATTGAATTTAATTAATTTAATTTAATTTGATCGCGCCCCACGTTCCGGGCAAGCCATTTATAACTCTTGTTCGGAACGTGAATTCAATTTGACGTACGTTTGTCGGGCCCCACGTTGGCCGACATTTATAACTACACCTCTACTATGCGTTATTGTAATGTAATGTTGTGTGTGAGTACCCACCTGCTGTCTGATCTTGCAGATTCTTCCGACTAGGGCGTGTGGATTTTGGATTTGAAGTTCGCAAGCTAGTAATCTCAAATTATTACAACAACACACAAAATGTGTTACTTTAAAGGGGGAGAGTTTTGTGAGACTGGTAGGCTTTATCGTACAACAATAAAACACTGTTATATGGGGTAATAAAACGTTGTTTATTACACCAACAACACACAAGAATAGAATGGTTATAATCTTATTAATTTTCTTATAGTCTATACAATGAATCGATGTTTTTCGATTGTCTAATAGTTGAAAGAAACTGAACTCGTTCTTTGCGAGTTAATTGCAATTTAAATTTGACTTTATTAATTGATTTGAATTTACTTAAATTTATTTAATTAATTTGAATCTAAGTGTTCATGAAACAAAATATAAAACTCTAAAATTAATTTGAATAATTAGTTAAAATAAATTAGACGTGACAGTCTAGTTCACGTTATTTCATTTCTAGTGATTCTACTTCTGATCTACTGCAGTATGATCTAAGATTAGATTGTCAGTTAAGATTTGTATAGCGCTTTTATACTACTTCTATTTCTTAACTATAACTTACTAAAGCCTTAAACTGCTATACAGATTATCACAACGAATTTACTTTTTAATTACTAGAGTCTTCGCTTTTTGTTTGGCACCTGAATTATTTGAATTACAATGTTTTAATTGAAAAATATAAAATTTGCTCTGAAAAATAAATAAATAGATTTTGCTTTCCTGTTACTGAAGAGGATGTCGTCCCGATTTGTCCCTCGTCGATTCGAGTCCTTGGTTAGAGAAAGTAATCTGCTTAGAACTGCTGGATTCGGTCGTGGAGTTCGAAATTCGGCAACACTCTGCTTCCCTGCTGTTTGTGAATATTTTAACGTCTGCTGTTGTCTGCTGGAACTGCTTCCTGTTCTCCGTCGATTTGCACGTTGCACGTCAGCGAGTGTGTGTGTGTGCTTCGTTCGGGCGGTCGCTCTGCTTGTCAGCTGTTAACCAATAATTTAGACGGCCTCTCTGCTGTATTCTTGAAGTCTGGTCTTGAAGTCGGGTGGATCTCTTGCGTGCTTATGACTAACTGGTAGTACACAATAAGCTTGGTTGATGTCTTGAAGAGTATCTCGCCTTTACGTAGCAATTACGAGCTATACAGATGATCTGTAGTTAGTGTGTTCGTAATTGCGTGTGTGTTGACCACGTAGAGTCTTCTTGTTGATCTTCACCACTTTGGCTACTAGACGATCGAAGGACTACGTCTTAACTTCGTGAGTACTGACAGAAGAGTGAATTTTTCCACCAGAAAACATCGCACTGGCCGGGGCTGCATGAAATGATTTCATTGGTCGAAACACTCTCCCTACCACAAAATTTAGAATTCCCTTAGTCCGTGAGAATGAAGTCTGGTTCCCACAGACGGAGAATAGAATTATTATCTAATAATTAATTATCCGGCGGAACCAGTTTGTCGCTAAGGATATCCTGTACTTATTTAATTTTGCAATAACTTGGTTGCAAATCAAGTTGTGTGAAATCTAAAATATACAATCTGTCACAAATTATTATCTTTACAATATACTAAAATCTCTTTACTGTAACTCTATTTTAACAGAAGTTATTTAATTATTTTAATTAACTCTTACATTTGTTAATTATATTGCATCAAATTTGCACACGTCATTATTAATATCTCGGCAAACATTTTGGCTATGTTGGATTTCGCCTTTATTTATTAGTTTCCGCGATATTAATAATTAACAGTTTGGGTGTGGTCGCTTCCTTGTACAGCGAACTGCTTACATAACGACCACGTGTGCGTTGCTTTACACAGCATTATTTTCAATGCTCTACATTCAAATGGAGTTTTAACTGTTAATTTTTATTTAAATATGGTTTCAGCATGCGGTAAACATATAACCCCAAATAGTTAATATTTGGTTCCGTTATAATATATATTATCACTTTCACTGTGAACTTACTTTTAGGTTTTGATTTCCCAGACGTTTCGACGTAGTGTTCGTCTTCCTCAATGCGATTTAAAATACTGAACGTCTATACATAGTAACGTTTATGGGTTGTGGGTGTGTGTGGTGGGGGTTGCTGGTGGGAGGGAATTGGTGCTGGGATTCAAAGCGTGTGTATGAATCAATGTATCGAAAAGTATGTGTGATCTGTAGTGTAATTGTTCATTTAATATGTTGTTTGGTTGTAGTGTGTGATATCTGTAAATTTCAAATTGTTCTGCTGTGTTTAGTTTTCTACTTTTAGGTAAGTAGTGTAGTATTTCCATGTTGTGCTCTATGTTTGTGTAACTGTGGTTTTCGTTTTGTAAACGTGTGGCAAATGTGGAATGTATGTAGTTTGTGGTGAGGGCTTTTAAATGTTCAGAATGTCTAGAGGAAAAAGATCTTCCCGTCTGGCCGATGTAGAATTGGTGACAATCATTGCAGTTTAATTTATAAACCCCTGTTTTGCTGTATGTGTCAGTGTCTTTGTTAGTATTATTTATGTGTTTCCTGATGGTGTTGTTAGTTCTGTAGGCTACTTTATAATTGTGTTTCCTAAATGTGTTAGCAATTTTGTGTGTGTTGGAATTGTAGTATGTGAGTGTGATGTATTTACTGTGTTGTGTGCTGTTGGTTTTATGTGTTTTACTTTTTGTGTTTAGGATGCGCTTGTGTAGTTTGCTTATTAAATCGGGATTGTATCCATTTTTGATTGCTATATATTTGATGGTGTTGAGTTCTTCTTAGTAGTCATGTGTGTTTAGGGGTATTGAAGTGAGCCTATGGAGCATGTAGTTGAAAGCTGCGTGTTTGTGTTGAGTTGGGTGGTTGGATGTGTTATGTATGACCATGTCTGATGTGGTAGGTTTTCTGTATATTTTGTATGTGTGTGTGTTGTTTGTTTTGGTGATTGTAAGGTCCAAGAAGTTTATGCTATTGTTTTGTTCTAATTCAAGTGTGAATTTTAATTTTTGGTGTATAGTGTTAATGTTTTTGTGGAAATTTTCAATTTGTCTTTTGTTACCGTTGTATAGGAGTAACAAAACACAAATTGAAAATTTCCACAAATACATTAACACTGTACACCAAAAATTAAAATTCACACTTGAATTAGAACAAAACAATAGCATAAACTTCTTGGACCTTACAATCACCAAAACAAACAACACACACACATACAAAATATACAGAAAACCTACCACATCAGACATGGTCATACGTAACACATCCAACCACCCAACTCAACACAAACACGCAGCTTTCAACTACATGCTCCATAGGCTCACTTCAATACCCCTAAACACACATGACTACTAAGAGGAACTCAACACCATCAAATATATAGCAATCAAAAATGGATACAATCCCGATTTAATAAACAAACTACACAAACGCATCCTAAACACAAAAAGTAAAACACATAAAACCAACAGCACACAACCCAGTAAATACATCACACTCACATACTACAATTCCAACACACACAAAATTGCTAACACATTTAGGAAACACAATTATAAAGTAGCCTACAGAACTAACAACACCATCAGGAAACACATAAATAATACTAACAAAGACACAGACACATACAGCAAAACAGGGGTTTACAAATTAAATTGTAATGATTGTCACCAATTCTACATCGGCCAGGATTTTCAGAACATTTAAAAGCCCTCACCACAAATTACATACATTCCACATTTGCCACACATTTACAAAACGAAAACCACAATTACACAAACATAGAACACAACATGGAAATACTACACTACTTACCAAAAAGTAGAAAACTAAACACAGCTGAACAATTCGAAATATACAGGTATCATGCACTACAACCAAACAACATATTAAATGAACATTACATTATAAATCACATACACTATTCGATACACTGATCCAAACACACAATTTGAACCTCAGCGCCAATTCCCTCCCACCATCAACCCCCACCACACACACCTATAGTCCATAACCGTTATTCTGTAAAATGACATTCAGTGTTTACTCCCACTGAGGAAGAGGCACATCACCTTGAAACGTATGGGAAAGTGATAACCAAAGTAAGTTCATATGTGAAAGTTATATATATAATAACAGTTTATTATACAGTGACAGTTCAGAGTGTCTTCCAAATATGTTTTCTTGAATCGTATTCCAAGTTATTCATGTTTTTTTCAGTCATGCGCAAATACTTTACTGAATTTGCATGTGGAATTATTTGATGATATACTAAAATTGGTAAGTGATCCATTTTCCTGTTGGTGAGTCAACTTGAGTAGATTTTGTCTCAGTCAGTTTAATACGCCATTTTTTGTCAGTTTAGTGACATTATTAGTAGTTATGTCTAGACTGTTGCTGTTTATACATTGTTGTTGGTAACTAATAGTGCAGTGTCACCCCATATCATTTCGGAATATCTCCTGTATACAAGTGTAGAATATTTTCAAGAACATACCCTTATGTTACCCCAGCTAAAATATTTTTTATCTCAGAATAATCATCATTACACTTGACTCTGATGATTTACTGTCATTCTGAGATATACGATTTGAAGATGTGGCTTATCTGCAAAGGTAGGTTTTTTGTCTTGTGTGTGTGTGTAACTATCTTGTTGGTACATCCTCTTCATTCACTTATTAACATATATATATATATATATATATATATATATATATATTATCACTTTCACTGTGAACTTACTTTTAGGTTTTGATTTCCCAGACGTTTTGACGTAGTGTTCATCTTCCTCAATGCGATTTAAAATACTGAACGTCTATACATAGTAACGGTTATGGGTTGGGGGTGTGTGTGGTGGGGGTTGCTGGTGGGAGGGAATTGGTGCTGGGATTCAAAGCGTGTGTATGAATCAATGTATCGAAAAGTATGTGTGATCTGTAATGTAATTGTTCATTTAATATGTTGTTTGGTTGTAGTGTGTGATATCTGTAAATTTCAAATTGTTCTGCTGTGTTTAGTTTTCTACTTTTAGGTAAGTAGTGTAGTATTTCCATGTTGTGCTCTATGTTTGTGTAACTGTGGTTTTCGTTTTGTAAATGTGTGGTAAATGTGGAATGTATGTAGTTTGTGGTGAGGGCTTTTAAATGTTTAGAATGTCTAGAGGAAAAAGATCTTCCCGTCTGGCTGATGTAGAATTGGTGACAATCATTGCAGTTTAATTTATAAACCCCTGTTTTGCTGTATGTGTCAGTGTCTTTGTTAGTATTATTTATGTGTTTCCTGATGGTGTTGTTAGTTCTGTAGGCTACTTTATAATTGTGTTTCCTAAATGTGTTAGCAGTTTTGTGTGTGTTGGAATTGTAGTATGTGAGTGTGATGTATTTACTGGGTTGTGTGCTGTTGGTTTTATGTGTTTTACTTTTTGTGTTTAGGATGCGTTTGTGTAGTTTGCTTATTAAATCGGGATTGTATCCATTTTTGATTGCTATATATTTTATGGTGTTGAGTTCTTCTTGGTAGTCATGTGTATTTAGGGGTATTGAAGTGAGCCTGTGGAGCATGTAGTTGAAAGCTGCGTGTTTGTGTTGAATTGGGTGGTTGGATGTGTTATGTATGACCATGTCTGATGTGGTAGGTTTTCTGTATATTTTGTATGTGTGTGTGTTGTTTGTTTTGGTGATTGTAAGGTCCAAAAAGTTTATGCTATTGTTTTGTTCTAATTCAAGTGTGAATTTTAATTTTTTGTGTATAGTGTTAATGTTTTTGTGATCCAAACACACAATTTGAACCTCAGCGCCAATTCCCTCCCACCATCAACACCCACCACACACACGTATAGTCCATAACCGTTATTCTGTACTCCCACTGAGGAAGAGGCACATCACCTTGAAACGTATGGGAATGTGATAACCAAAGTAAGTTCATATGTGAAAATTATATATATTATAACAGTTTATTATACAGTGACAGTTCAGAGTGTCTTCCAAATATGTTTTCTTGAATAGTATTCCAAGTTATTCATGTTTTTTTCAGTCATGTGCAAATACTTTGCTGAATTTGCATGTGGAATTATTTGATGTTAGACTAAAATTGGTAAGTGATCCATTTTCCTGTTGGTGAGTCAACTTGAGTAGATTTTGTCTCAGTCAGTTTAATACGCCATTTTTTGTCAGTCTAGTGACATTATTAGTAGTTATGTCTAGACTGTTGCTGTTTATATATTGTTGGTGGTAACTAATAGTGCAGTGTCACCCCATATCATTTCAGAATATCTCCTGTATACAAGTGTAGAATATTTTCAAGAACATACCCTTATGTTACCCCAGCTAAAATATTTTTTATCTCAGAATAATCATCATTACACTTGACTCTGATGATTTACTGTCATTCTGAGATATACGATTTGAAGATGTGGCTTATCTGCAAAGGTAGGTTTTTCGTCTTGTGTGTGTGTGTAACTATCTTGTTGGTACATCCTCTTCATTCACTTATTAACATATATATATATATATATATATATATATATATATATATATATATATTATCACTTTCACTGTGAACTTACTTTTAGGTTTTGATTTCCCAGACGTTTCGACGTAGTGTTCGTCTTCCTCAATGCGATTTAAAATACTGAACGTCCATACATAGTAACGGTTATGGGTTGTGGGTGTGTGTGGTGGGGGTTGCTGGTGGGAGGGAATTGGTGCTGGGATTCAAAGCGTGTGTATGAATCAATGTATCGAAAAGTAAGTGTGATCTGTAGTGTAATTGTTCATTTAATATGTTGTTTGGTTGTAGTGTGTGATATCTGTAAATTTCAAATTGTTCTGCTGTGTTTAGTTTTCTACTTTTAGGTAAGTAGTGTAGTATTTCCATGTTGTGCTCTATGTTTGTGTAACTGTGGTTTTCGTTTTGTAAACGTGTGGCAAATGTGGAATGTATGTAGTTTGTGGTGAGGGCTTTTAAATGTTCAGAATGTCTAGAGGAAAAAGATCTTCCCGTCTGGCCGATATAGAATTGGTGACAATCATTGCAGTTTAATTTATAAACCCCTGTTTTGCTGTATGTGTCAGTGTCTTTGTTAGTATTATTTATGTGTTTCCTGATGGTGTTGTTAGTTCTGTAGGCTACTTTATAATTGTGTTTCCTAAATGTGTTAGCAATTTTGTGTGTGTTGGAATTGTAGTATGTGAGTGTGATGTATTTACTGGGTTGTGTGCTGTTGGTTTTACTTTTTGTGTTTAGGATGTGTTTGTGTAGTTTGCTTATTAAATCGGGATTGTATCCATTTTTGATTGCTATATATTTGATGGTGTCGAGTTCTTCTTGGTAGTCACGTGTGTTTAGGGGTATTGAAGTGAGCCTATGGAGCATGTAGTTGAAAGCTGCGTGTTTGTGTTGAGTTGGGTGGTTGGATGTGTTATGTATGACTATGTCTGATGTGGTAGGTTTTCTGTATATTTTGTATGTGTGTGTGTGTTGTTTGTTTTGGTGATTGTAAGGTCCAAGAAGTTTATGCTATTGTTTTGTTCTAATTCAAGTGTGAATTTTAATTTTTGGTGTATAGTGTTAATGTTTTTGTGGAAATTTTCAATTTGTCTTTTGTTACCGTTGTATAGGAGTAACAAAAGACAAATTGAAAATTTCCACAAATACTTTAACACTGTACACCAAAAATTAAAATTCACACTTGAATTAGAACAAAACAATAGCATAAACTTCTTGGACCTTACAATCACCAAAACAAACAACACACACACATACAAAATATACAGAAAACCTACCACATCAGACATGGTCATACATAACACATCCAACCACCCAACTCAACACAAACACGCAGCTTTCAACTACATGCTCCATAGGCTTGCTTCAATACCCCTAAACACACATGACTACCAAGAAGAACTCAACACCATCAAATATATAGCAATCAAAAATGGATACAATCCCGATTTAATAAGCAAACTACACAAACGCATCCTAAACACAAAAAGTAAAACACATAAAACCAACAGCACACAACCCAGTAAATACATCACACTCACATACTACAATTCCAACACACACAAAATTGCTAACACATTTAGGAAACACAATTATAAAGTAGCCTACAGAACTAACAACACCATCAGGAAACACATAAATAATACTAACAAAGACACAGACACATACAGCAAAACAGGGGTTTACAAATTAAATTGTAATGATTGTCACCAATTCTACATCGGCCAGATTTTCAGAACATTTAAAAGCCCTCACCACAAATTACATACATTCCACATTTGCCACACATTTACAAAACGAAAACCACAGTTACACAAACATAAAACACAACATGGAAATACTACACTACTTACCAAAAAGTAGAAAACTAAACACAGCTGAACAATTCGAAATATACAGGTATCATGCACTACAACCAAACAACGTTTAAATGAACAATTACATTATAAATCACATACACTATTCGATACACTGATCCAAACACACAATTTGAACCTCAGCGCCAATTCCCTCCCACCATCAACACCCACCACACACACGTATAGTCCATAACCGTTATTCTGTACTCCCACTGAGGAAGAGGCACATCACCTTGAAACGTATGGGAAAGTGATAACCAAAGTAAGTTCATATGTGAAAGTTATATATATAATAACAGTTTATTATACAGTGACAGTTCAGAGTGTCTTCCAAATATGTTTTCTTGAATCGTATTTCAAGTTATTCATGTTTTTTTCAGTCATGTGCAAATACTTTGCTGAATTTGCATGTGGAATTATTTGATGATAGACTAAAATTGGTAAGTGATCCATTTTCCTGTTGGTGAGTCAACTTGAGTAGATTTTGTCTCAGTCAGTTTAATACGCCATTTTTTGTCAGTCTAGTGACATTATTAGTAGTTATGTCTAGACTGTTGCTGTTTATATATTGTTGGTGGTAACTAATAGTGCAGTGTCACCCCATATCATTTCAGAATATCTCCTGTATACAAGTGTAGAATATTTTCAAGAACATACCCTTATGTTACCCCAGCTAAAATATTTTTTATCTCAGAATAATCATCATTACACTTGACTCTGATGATTTACTGTCATTCTGAGATATACGATTTGAAGATGTGGCTTATCTGCAAAGGTAGGTTTTTCGTCTTGTGTGTGTGTGTAATTATCTTGTTGGTACATCCTCTTCATTCACTTATTAACATATATATATATATATATATATATATATATATATATATATTATAACTCTACCTCTACTATGCGTTATTGTAATGTAATGTTGTGTGTGAGTACCCACCTGCTGTCTGATCTTGCAGATTCTTCCGACTAGGGCGTGTGGATTTTGGATTTGAAGTTCGCAAGCTAGTAATCTCAAATTATTACAACAACACACAAAATGTGTTACTTTAAAGGGGGAGAGTTTTGTGAGACTGGTAGGCTTTATCGTACAACAATAAAACACTGTTATATGGGGTAATAAAACGTTGTTTATTACACCAACAACACACAAGAATAGAATGGTTATAATCTTATTAATTTTCTTATAGTCTATACAATGAATCGATGTTTTTCGATTGTCTAATAGTTGAAAGAAACTGAACTCGTTCTTTGCGAGTTAATTGCAATTTAAATTTGACTTTATTAATTGATTTGAATTTACTTAAATTTATTTAATTAATTTGAATCTAAGTGTTCATGAAACAAAATATAAAACTCTAAAATTAATTTGAATAATTAGTTAAAATAAATTAGACGTGACAGTCTAGTTCACGTTATTTCATTTCTAGTGATTCTACTTCTGATCTACTGCAGTATGATCTAAGATTAGATTGTCAGTTAAGATTTGTATAGCGCTTTTATACTACTTCTATTTCTTAACTATAACTTACTAAAGCCTTAAACTGCTATACAGATTATCACAACGAATTTACTTTTTAATTACTAGAGTCTTCGCTTTTTGTTTGGCACCTGAATTATTTGAATTACAATGTTTTAATTGAAAAATATAAAATTTGCTCTGAAAAATAAATAAATAGATTTTGCTTTCCTGTTACTGAAGAGGATGTCGTCCCGATTTGTCCCTCGTCGATTCGAGTCCTTGGTTAGAGAAAGTAATCTGCTTAGAACTGCTGGATTCGGTCGTGGAGTTCGAAATTCGGCAACACTCTGCTTCCCTGCTGTTTGTGAATATTTTAACGTCTGCTGTTGTCTGCTGGAACTGCTTCCTGTTCTCCGTCGATTTGCACGTTGCACGTCAGCGAGTGTGTGTGTGTGCTTCGTTCGGGCGGTCGCTCTGCTTGTCAGCTGTTAACCAATAATTTAGACGGCCTCTCTGCTGTATTCTTGAAGTCTGGTCTTGAAGTCGGGTGGATCTCTTGCGTGCTTATGACTAACTGGTAGTACACAATAAGCTTGGTTGATGTCTTGAAGAGTATCTCGCCTTTACGTAGCAATTACGAGCTATACAGATGATCTGTAGTTAGTGTGTTCGTAATTGCGTGTGTGTTGACCACGTAGAGTCTTCTTGTTGATCTTCACCACTTTGGCTACTAGACGATCGAAGGACTACGTCTTAACTTCGTGAGTACTGACAGAAGAGTGAATTTTTCCACCAGAAAACATCGCACTGGCCGGGGCTGCATGAAATGATTTCATTGGTCGAAACACTCTCCCTACCACAAAATTTAGAATTCCCTTAGTCCGTGAGAATGAAGTCTGGTTCCCACAGACGGAGAATAGAATTATTATCTAATAATTAATTATCCGGCGGAACCAGTTTGTCGCTAAGGATATCCTGTACTTATTTAATTTTGCAATAACTTGGTTGCAAATCAAGTTGTGTGAAATCTAAAATATACAATCTGTCACAAATTATTATCTTTACAATATACTAAAATCTCTTTACTGTAACTCTATTTTAACAGAAGTTATTTAATTATTTTAATTAACTCTTACATTTGTTAATTATATTGCATCAAATTTGCACACGTCATTATTAATATCTCGGCAAACATTTTGGCTATGTTGGATTTCGCCTTTATTTATTAGTTTCCGCGATATTAATAATTAACAGTTTGGGTGTGGTCGCTTCCTTGTACAGCGAACTGCTTACATAACGACCACGTGTGCGTTGCTTTACACAGCATTATTTTCAATGCTCTACATTCAAATGGAGTTTTAACTGTTAATTTTTATTTAAATATGGTTTCAGCATGCGGTAAACATATAACCCCAAATAGTTAATATTTGGTTCCGTTATATATTCCCACACCCGCTTTAAAAAAAAAATGAATGTAATAATTACAGTTATTTTTTTTTCTTAATCATTACACACATATTCTGTAATAATTATTCTTACTAGCTATACATCGTATTACTTATTCTGAAGACACGTACACAAGTGTTAATGTTATTGCATTATATACAATCTAACTCTAAATACATGTATTAAAATGTTATATTTGCAACTTATTGCGTATAATGTTTTTCAAACGAGTAGTAGCCTTTATTTGTATACAATGCCACGCGTACAAAGAATTTTGCTGACAGTATTTAAAACGTTATCGCCGGGCGCGCGGCTAATTGCTTGACCTAGTTTCATATGTGGGTCAGGTAGTCGTTATCGCGTGACGTAACTGTTTCCTGCCGCTGTTCTCGCTCACTCTATACGCTTATTATTTATCGCGCTAGGAAAACATTATTATTAGTACACAAGTTATCTATAATTATTATTAATAATATTATAAAACACAAATTACTTATTTTAATTTTAATTATTATAATACAATTATTATTAACTCTATATACTATTTATCTTTTTAAAGTCTTTTTATTTCGTCGCGACGCGCTTTGGAACGCCATGCTACTCAAAGTATTTTCTCAAAGAGCTCGCATGGAATTTACCGATCGTTTTCGTTCGGTCCAGAGTCGTAACGATGAACGTGTGAGGTGCGAGTTGTTGAGCCAACAGATAGGGTCCATTATATAAACGAAAGAACTTTGCAGCCACATTTATGTCTCGTCGGCCTACAGGATTCGCCTTGAGCAGTACTTTTTCACCTACTATAAAGTTCGTTAGTTTATGCGTCGTATTAAATTTGTCTGCCCTTTTTCGCCCTTTTTCAACTATTCTTTCCCTCACAAGTTGATTTTTACATTGCACCGGCAGAGGTAGATTATAAGTCTTTGGCTTACTTAAATAATTATCCCAAAACCTCTCTGGCGTGGTTCCAGAGTCTAATTCTGCTGGTGTGTATTCCGTGGTATCATGATAACTCTCATTTATTGCCTTTTCGAAGAATGGTAAGAACTCGGGCCATTTACTTTGTTCCTTATAGCAATAGATACGGAACATTTTACCGATTTCCCGATTCACCCTTTCGGCAAGGTTTCCCTGTGGTCGTCGTATCGAGGTTAGGACTGCTTTGATACCGTTACGTTCCAGGGTGGCTGCCCAGTGTTTGTTTTGGAACTGCTTTCCCTGGTCACTAAGTACGTTCCTTATTGGTCCATGTTGTGGGATATACTTATTAAGTATAATATTTAAAACGGACTTTGTGGTGGGCCTAGGGATCGCATAAAGGCTAACTTTTTTGGTAAACACATCGACGCAAACTACCATGTGTTTTAGATTTCTGGTAGCCTTGGGTAATGGTCCCAGAAAGTCGATGGCGATCATCTGTCCCTTACCTTCCGTTATCACATTGGCCATGGGCACGTACGTGTGTACGTTTGGTACTTTCGCTGTCTGGCATGGATAACATGTTTTTAGCAATTTCTTTACCCTACGGTACATGTTGGTAATTGTAAAATCCTCCTGCAATATTTTGACACATTTTACAGGAGATGCGTGCGCCATTTTTATATGTAAAGATTGTGTTATACACGCAAGCATCGCTGGAGACAATACCACTTTCCATTCGCCCTGTAACAATTTATACAATATATTGTCTTGTATAAGATAGTGAGGATTTGGGTGAGCTGCTAACATTAGCTTTTTAGCAAGGAGTGCGAGGTTATCGTCCTGCTCGCGTCCTAAGTTCTGTAGCATATTAGTAGCTTCAGGCGCGACAGTGTATTGCATGTTTAACACTCTCAACTCGTCGTCAGCTGCTTCATATACTTCCTCCTTTTCTACGGGCGGATATCTACTTAGAGTGTCTGCGGTGGTATTCTCTGATCCTTTGCAATATTTAATCGTGAATGAGTACTCCTGAATAGCTAACACCCATCGTGTTAGTCGGGAATTTGCTAATCGACATTTTAATATAAACGATAACGCCTGATTATCAGTGTGGATCTCGAAATGGGTACCGTATAGGTAGTGTCTGAATTTTCTGAGTGCGTTCATTATGGCGAGTATTTCTTTCTCGGAAGTACAATAGTGCAACTCAGCGCCTTTGAGCGTCCTATTGGCGTATGCTACAACATGAAGACTACCTTGTTCGTCTTCTTGGTGCAACACGGCGCCGATAGCGTACTCGCTAGCGTCAGTGTACATTACGTACTTCCTACCCTGCTGTGGATGGAACAATTGTAAATTAGATTGGAACAGGCCTTTAACCCTCTCAAACGCATCGTTCTGTTCAGAACCCAATTTCCACTTTATATTTTTGCGTACCAGCTGTAGCAAGGGGACTGTATATTCTGCGTATTTGCTGGTAAATTTCCTGTAATATCCCGTGAGTCCAAGGAATGCTCGCAGTGCTTTGAGGTTCTTGGGCACCGGGAATTCCATAATACTCCTGAGCTTCTCTGGGTCCGTACTGATACCTGTAGCTGAGATTATATGTCCCAGGAACTTCATTTGGGACTTTACAAACTCGCACTTGTGTAGTTTGAGCTTGATGTTTGCTAACCTCAGCTTCTGGAAGACGCTCCGCAGATGCTCGAAGTGTTCCTCCAACGTGCGGGATATCACGAGGATGTCATCCACGAATATTACCGTGTAAGGGTCTACCTCAGGTCCTAGAGCTCTCTCAAGGCATCTTACAATCGCAGCGAGACTCGTGCTAAGGCCAAAAGGTACCACCTTATGTTGATAGCATTTGTTATTAAATATGAATGCTGTATACTTACGATCTTGCTCACACAGCGGGACCTGCCAGAAGCTTGCTGTTAGATCTAGCTTCGTGAGGTACCTGGCTCCTTCACATTTAATGAAGAGGTCCTCCGCTGTCGGTGCGCAGTCAAACTCTTTCTCTACGAGACTGTTTAAGTTCCTCATATCCAGGCAGAGTCGGATTTCTCCAGTCTTCTTGCGGACGACCAGCAGTGGGTTGAGGAAGCTGCTATTAGATCTTTCAATAATATCTTCTTCCAACATCCGCTGTATCTCCTGCTGGACCTCGGCCTGGTATTTTATAGGGACCTGGTAGATTCTCCTTATGAACTTCTCCGGCTCTGAGAGGTGGATTCTGTGTTCATACACTGACGAGATTGAATGTTCTTCACTGAAGATATCGCTGAATTCTTCTTGCAGCGACGACAATCTCCGTTCAGTTCGGGAATCTAAGGTGGTCTCCCCCTCTTCACATTCTTTATAGTGAATTACTTGTTTTGGTGGCCGTGTGATTTTAATTGGGTCACCATGGTTTTGTGTGTGTGTATGTGTGTTCAATTTAAAAGTGTAACTAACATTGTCTATGGTACATTTTAATAAGTGTTCACTGGTGTTAATTTCCGCACGTATTTGTTCCAATACATCTACCCCCAATAACATAGCACATATTAAATTGTTTATAGCCACTACACACACTTCAAATTGCACTTCGTCTAGCATGATAGTTAGATAGTATTGAGTGTCAATTTTTTCTTTTGTATCGGTAGCGGTTCGTATATAAAATTGATTGATTGGGAGTGATGGGGCCGTACGAAAATATTTTTTATTGGTACGCAGGAACCTTTCACTGACGCCGGATACAACACTACCGGTATCCAGCAGAATTCTCGTGGGAACGCTATTGACAAAGGCGTGTAACACCGGACACGCCGCGCTCACGGGCCTTTGTCGCGTGGGACCGGGTTCTAGCAACGGATCCCTGACATCCGGTGGGAACACATTATTAACGGGCACACAAGTTACATCATTAAAAGTACACATTTCACACAATATATAATCCTTATAATTAACATGCTTATATTTACACAATTTTGCCGAATTTATAGCGCGTCCTTGCTGGATGCGCATTTTGGCACGTTTTTTTGTAGCTTGGTAATTTTTCGATTTATTGTTCGAATTTTTATTGCCGTGGGAGTCGCTGTCTTTTTCAGTTGTATCAGCTTTGGCTAATTCGACCGTTTGAATCGCTCTAATTTGTGCTCCATCGTTACCCTTACCCTGCCCCTTTGGTCTACCAAAATTTTGTTTTCCCTTGTACTCAAAGGTTTTATTTGGCTGTTTTGACGGTGTTTGGGGTGGAGTAGAACTGGTACTCGGTTTTTGATCCGTTTGCTGATGGTACTGTTGTCGCGTATTCTGCCCTTCATTATTTCGGCGAAAATCGGGATTATAACGCCACCCACCAAAATCAAAAACCGTCTCACTTTGGGACACTAGAATGAGGAGTTCGTCTACCGTGCGAATACCCTGGGTAAATACAGCTACTCTAATGTTATGATTAAAATGGTAGGCAAGCTTGGTGACTATGTCAATCTCCGCAAATGCTGGGGTTAAATGCTTCGCGCGCTCGACCTGCTGGATTATATAATTTTCGGCGGTAATATTCATTTTCTTGTCAAAACGGCCATATTCCAGTTCATTGCGCAGAAGTCGTTGGGTATGCGAGTTCCAGTATCGGCTTTCAAATTTTTGTTTGAACTCCGCGTATGTGGACACTCTATCGCGTACAATGTTATACCACTTACGCGCCGAATCACGCATCGCGTTAACCACCCACTGTATTTTGTCTTGATCTTCTAGTCGGGAACCTACTCTAGCCATTTCACTCTCACATGCTAATAAAAATTCAATGGGGTTTTCGTTATTTTCCCCCGTAAAATACACACGATTTTTCTCGTCGACAGGGCCTTGTACCAAAATATTTGGAGCAGACCTCCTTCGTACCTCCTGTCGTACTTTCAAAATCTCGTCGCTTAACGTTTGTAAAACACTCTCTTTATTAGAGTCAATGTTAGATCGCGTCTCTACAATTGAAGCGTCTAATTTATCTACTCGTCGTTGTGTTTCGGTCACGTCCGCGTGAATTTTTACCTCTAGGGATTCCACCTTCCTGGAAACCTCTAGTGTCTGTTTCTCACAGCGGGTTATGTGGTCTTTGAACCGGCCCTCCATACGTGTTACTTGTTCTATAAACGATTTTTGCATTGTGGTCTCAAAAACCTTAAACCGTTCATTGATTTTAGTATCGACCGTATTTACTCTTTCGCCGATCTCTGCGACTTTCACAGTTAGCTCTTTATTACTCTCACCGATTTCAACGACTTTAGCGGTTAACTCATTTACGCTTTCGTCTATTTTCGCAGTTAATTCTTTACTACTTTCTTTATTACTTTGCTTAATCTCGGCGTTTATGTCAGCGTTACTGCGTTCTAATGCTTCGGTTAGACTAACTCTTTGTGTTTCGATATTAGATTTTAATTCCGCGATATTTATGTCAGCATTGGCTGTTATTTGTTCAAATTTCGCGTCTATTTTAGCGGTCAAATCCGCGTTAGCTTGTTTCATTTCCGCGTTCATTTGCTGTATTTGTTTAAGTATTTTATCCATATCCATTTTAAATAGACAACAATGTCAAATATACACAATTTAAAATACACAGAACAGTTTCAAATACACACAATAACTTTACTGTTGTACAAACACCAGTCACAAAACTCTTTGGGGATTGTTTAGTTGGACGCCAGCTGTTTTACGAGTTAAAACAGCAAAGTTTGTTTAACACGTGAAAATTAAATTTAAATTGAATTTAATTAATTTAATTTAATTTGATCGCGCCCCACGTTCCGGGCAAGCCATTTATAACTCTTGTTCGGAACGTGAATTCAATTTGACGTACGTTTGTCGGGCCCCACGTTGGCCGACATTTATAACTACACCTCTACTATGCGCTATTGTAATGTAATGTTGTGTGTGAGTACCCACCTGCTGTCTGATCTTGCAGATTCTTCCGACTAGGGCGTGTGGATTTTGGATTTGAAGTTCGCAAGCTAGTAATCTCAAATTATTACAACAACACACAAAATGTGTTACTTTAAAGGGGGAGAGTTTTGTGAGACTGGTAGGCTTTATCGTACAACAATAAAACACTGTTATATGGGGTAATAAAACGTTGTTTATTACACCAACAACACACAAGAATAGAATGGTTATAATCTTATTAATTTTCTTATAGTCTATACAATGAATCGATGTTTTTCGATTGTCTAATAGTTGAAAGAAACTGAACTCGTTCTTTGCGAGTTAATTGCAATTTAAATTTGACTTTATTAATTGATTTGAATTTACTTAAATTTATTTAATTAATTTGAATCTAAGTGTTCATGAAACAAAATATAAAACTCTAAAATTAATTTGAATAATTAGTTAAAATAAATTAGACGTGACAGTCTAGTTCACGTTATTTCATTTCTAGTGATTCTACTTCTGATCTACTGCAGTATGATCTAAGATTAGATTGTCAGTTAAGATTTGTATAGCGCTTTTATACTACTTCTATTTCTTAACTATAACTTACTAAAGCCTTAAACTGCTATACAGATTATCACAACGAATTTACTTTTTAATTACTAGAGTCTTCGCTTTTTGTTTGGCACCTGAATTATTTGAATTACAATGTTTTAATTGAAAAATATAAAATTTGCTCTGAAAAATAAATAAATAGATTTTGCTTTCCTGTTACTGAAGAGGATGTCGTCCCGATTTGTCCCTCGTCGATTCGAGTCCTTGGTTAGAGAAAGTAATCTGCTTAGAACTGCTGGATTCGGTCGTGGAGTTCGAAATTCGGCAACACTCTGCTTCCCTGCTGTTTGTGAATATTTTAACGTCTGCTGTTGTCTGCTGGAACTGCTTCCTGTTCTCCGTCGATTTGCACGTTGCACGTCAGCGAGTGTGTGTGTGTGCTTCGTTCGGGCGGTCGCTCTGCTTGTCAGCTGTTAACCAATAATTTAGACGGCCTCTCTGCTGTATTCTTGAAGTCTGGTCTTGAAGTCGGGTGGATCTCTTGCGTGCTTATGACTAACTGGTAGTACACAATAAGCTTGGTTGATGTCTTGAAGAGTATCTCGCCTTTACGTAGCAATTACGAGCTATACAGATGATCTGTAGTTAGTGTGTTCGTAATTGCGTGTGTGTTGACCACGTAGAGTCTTCTTGTTGATCTTCACCACTTTGGCTACTAGACGATCGAAGGACTACGTCTTAACTTCGTGAGTACTGACAGAAGAGTGAATTTTTCCACCAGAAAACATCGCACTGGCCGGGGCTGCATGAAATGATTTCATTGGTCGAAACACTCTCCCTACCACAAAATTTAGAATTCCCTTAGTCCGTGAGAATGAAGTCTGGTTCCCACAGACGGAGAATAGAATTATTATCTAATAATTAATTATCCGGCGGAACCAGTTTGTCGCTAAGGATATCCTGTACTTATTTAATTTTGCAATAACTTGGTTGCAAATCAAGTTGTGTGAAATCTAAAATATACAATCTGTCACAAATTATTATCTTTACAATATACTAAAATCTCTTTACTGTAACTCTATTTTAACAGAAGTTATTTAATTATTTTAATTAACTCTTACATTTGTTAATTATATTGCATCAAATTTGCACACGTCATTATTAATATCTCGGCAAAATATTTTGGCTATGTTGGATTTCGCCTTTATTTATTAGTTTCCGCGATATTAATAATTAACAGTTTGGGTGTGGTCGCTTCCTTGTACAGCGAACTGCTTACATAACGACCACGTGTGCGTTGCTTTACACAGCATTATTTTCAATGCTCTACATTCAAATGGAGTTTTAACTGTTAATTTTTATTTAAATATGGTTTCAGCATGCGGTAAACATATAACCCCAAATAGTTAATATTTGGTTCCATTATAATATATATTATCACTTTCACTGTGAACTTACTTTTAGGTTTTGATTTCCCAGACGTTTTGACGTAGTGTTCGTCTTCCTCAATGCGATTTAAAATACTGAACGTCTATACATAGTAACGTTTATGGGTTGTGGGTGTGTGTGGTGGGGGTTGCTGGTGGGAGGGAATTGGTGCTGGGATTCAAAGCGTGTGTATGAATCAATGTATCGAAAAGTATGTGTGATCTGTAGTGTAATTGTTCATTTAATATGTTGTTTGGTTGTAGTGTGTGATATCTGTAAATTTCAGATTGTTCTGCTGTGTTTAGTTTTCTACTTTTAGGTAAGTAGTGTAGTATTTCCATGTTGTGCTCTATGTTTGTGTAACTGTGGTTTTCGTTTTGTAAACGTGTGGCAAATGTGGAATGTATGTAGTTTGTGGTGAGGGCTTTTAAATGTTCAGAATGTCTAGAGGAAAAAGATCTTCCCGTCTGGCCGATGTAGAATTGGTGACAATCATTGCAGTTTAATTTATAAACCCCTGTTTTGCTGTATGTGTCAGTGTCTTTGTTAGTATTATTTATGTGTTTCCTGATGGTGTTGTTAGTTCTGTAGGCTACTTTATAATTGTGTTTCCTAAATGTGTTAGCAATTTTGTGTGTGTTGGAATTGTAGTATGTGAGTGTGATGTATTTACTGTGTTGTGTGCTGTTGGTTTTATGTGTTTTACTTTTTGTGTTTAGGATGCGCTTGTGTAGTTTGCTTATTAAATCGGGATTGTATCCATTTTTGATTGCTATATATTTGATGGTGTTGAGTTCTTCTTAGTAGTCATGTGTGTTTAGGGGTATTGAAGTGAGCCTATGGAGCATGTAGTTGAAAGCTGCGTGTTTGTGTTGAGTTGGGTGGTTGGATGTGTTATGTATGACCATGTCTGATGTGGTAGGTTTTCTGTATATTTTGTATGTGTGTGTGTTGTTTGTTTTGGTGATTGTAAGGTCCAAGAAGTTTATGCTATTGTTTTGTTCTAATTCAAGTGTGAATTTTAATTTTTGGTGTATAGTGTTAATGTTTTTGTGGAAATTTTCAATTTGTCTTTTGTTACCGTTGTATAGGAGTAACAAAAGACAAATTGAAAATTTCCACAAATACATTAACACTGTACACCAAAAATTAAAATTCACACTTGAATTAGAACAAAACAATAGCATAAACTTCTTGGACCTTACAATCACCAAAACAAACAACACACACACATACAAAATATACAGAAAACCTACCACATCAGACATGGTCATACGTAACACATCCAACCACCCAACTCAACACAAACACGCAGCTTTCAACTACATGCTCCATAGGCTCACTTCAATACCCCTAAACACACATGACTACTAAGAGGAACTCAACACCATCAAATATATAGCAATCAAAAATGGATACAATCCCGATTTAATAAACAAACTACACAAACGCATCCTAAACACAAAAAGTAAAACACATAAAACCAACAGCACACAACCCAGTAAATACATCACACTCACATACTACAATTCCAACACACACAAAATTGCTAACACATTTAGGAAACACAATTATAAAGTAGCCTACAGAACTAACAACACCATCAGGAAACACATAAATAATACTAACAAAGACACAGACACATACAGCAAAACAGGGGTTTACAAATTAAATTGTAATGATTGTCACCAATTCTACATCGGCCAGGATTTTCAGAACATTTAAAAGCCCTCACCACAAATTACATACATTCCACATTTGCCACACATTTACAAAACGAAAACCACAATTACACAAACATAGAACACAACATGGAAATACTACACTACTTACCAAAAAGTAGAAAACTAAACACAGCTGAACAATTCGAAATATACAGGTATCATGCACTACAACCAAACAACATATTAAATGAACATTACATTATAAATCACATACACTATTCGATACACTGATCCAAACACACAATTTGAACCTCAGCGCCAATTCCCTCCCACCATCAACCCCCACCACACACACCTATAGTCCATAACCGTTATTCTGTAAAATGACATTCAGTATTTACTCCCACTGAGGAAGAGGCACATCACCTTGAAACGTATGGGAAAGTGATAACCAAAGTAAGTTCATATGTGAAAGTTATATATATAATAACAGTTTATTATACAGTGACAGTTCAGAGTGTCTTCCAAATATGTTTTCTTGAATCGTATTCCAAGTTATTCATGTTTTTTTCAGTCTTGTGCAAATACTTTGCTGAATTTGCATGTGGAATTATTTGATGATAGACTAAAATTGGTAAGTGATCCATTTTCCTGTTGGTGAGTCAACTTGAGTAGATTTTGTCTCAGTCAGTTTAATACGCCATTTTTTGTCAGTTTAGTGACATTATTATTAGTTATGTCTAGACTGTTGCTGTTTATACATTGTTGTTGGTAACTAATAGTGCAGTGTCACCCCATATCATTTCAGAATATCTCCTGTATACAAGTGTAGAATATTTTCAAGAACATACCCTTATGTTACCCCTGCTAAAATATTTTTTATCTTAGAATAATCATCATTACACTTGACTCTGATGATTTACTGTCATTTTGAGATATACGATTTGAAGATGTGGCTTATCTGCAAAGGTAGGTTTTTCGTCGCGCGCGCGTGTGTGTGTGTGTGTGTGTGTGTGACTATCTTGTTGGTACATCCTCTTCATTCACTTATTAATATATATATATATATATATATATATATATATATATATATATATATATATATAGGAATGTTAATTATCGACCGTATTATTATACTGTTAATTATTTCGGGGTTCGGTCATTAATTATGAAAACTCAGTTTTGCGACGTTTCGAGATTTATTCTTCTCATAATCATGCCTACAACATTAAAATATAGTCTTACTACAATTATATTATTTGTAAGTGTGTATAGGTGTGTGTAAAGTCATACATTACTATAACTATTTACTTACATTAACTGTGAGATGAGCTACAGCAACCACATTACACTAAACACTTATCACTGTTCCATACTTATACACATATAACACATTACAATTGTATAGTGTTAGCGTTATGTAGTTATCTGACAGACTGCCAGCGATATAAAATTTTAATAGTACCTAACTAGAAAGTTGTTCAGTATTCCTATACCTGTAAACTATTGTCCATTTTAAAAAGAGTGAATAAGATTAGAATAACACTTGCTAAGACTTTGTACGTCCGTTTTCTTGTTAACTGAAAGGTGTTTATTCTTCTCTATTGTTAGCATTTCTAAGAATTGCCACTAGGACCCAAATATTCCATTCCATTTATAAATAACAAAATTCCGATAGAAAATTTAATTAGTGATGTAGAATACTTCATCCAACACAGTGTAATTGAAGAAAACAGGGAAGTAGTCAGAGGTCAATGTGTTAATGTGATTACAAATTATCAAAATCAAAATAAGAATAAAAATGGTATAAAACATAGGGATGTACTGATATTAAAAAAAAAACAAAACAATTCCTACGCTCCAACCCAGACATATACATAACTAAAACTGACAAAACAAATCAAACGGTAGCAATTGATAAAGATGAATATATAAAAAAAACTCAACAATTATTAAATGACCATAATACGTACAAAAAAGTTTCACGTAACCCCACACACAGCCTGATGAATGATACAAACAAGTACGTACGGTTCTTACAAAAAAACAAATACATAGATGAACATACTTGCAGAAAACTTGTGAATAACGCACCAACTTCCCCTAAGTTGTACTCTCTAGTAAAAAACCATAAGGATGGGAACCCAGTCAGACCCATAGTTTCGTTTTTAAATTCCCCAACATATGGATTAGCTAGACATCTTGCCACTATTCTAACACGTCTCTCCACCTACAAGTATAACGTGAAGGATTCATTTGACTTCCACGATAAGATATCCAATGTTCAATTACCCCCTGGGTATCAACTTATTTCACTGGATGTATCATCCCTTTTTACCAATATATCAGTACCAATAGTAACCAAAATTATTTCTGACAGGTTTGATGAACTCAGACCTCACACAAATATTCCTAAAAAACAATTCTTAGAAGCACTTAAGTTATGCCTAGAGAGGGGATATTTTCAATTCAACGATGAGTTTTATTTACAGTTATTTGGATGCCCAATGGGCTCACCAATAGCCCCTATCTTGGCTGATATATATCTTGAGTATATTCTTGATAAAAAACTTCCCACTGTACCATTTGATATACCATTCCTTTACAAATTTGTTGATGATATTATTACAGCAATACCGATTAATATGCAGAATATAATAATAGATACATTCAATGACTTTCATCCATGTATAGTTTTCACTGTAGAATTAGAAAAATCGGACAACACAATCTCATTTTTAGATGTTTTATTACTCCACCAAGCCAATGGTAAACTTGACACAAAATGGTGGCAAAAACCACAAACCTCAGGACGATCGATACATTCATTACACGAGTCATTGTCCATACCACTACAAAATTAATGTTGCTAAAAATCTGATAAATCGTGCACACAGACTTACAACAGACATCTGCAAAAAAGAAATTGATAATAGACTAGTAGACTTATTGCTAACAAATGGGTACCCCCACAAGATAATTTGCAAAATATTGCGAGAAAGTTACAGACATAATCATAATATGGTAGATAACACTAAAACCCAAATAAATAACTTAGACGTGACTAATAACCAAATAAATGGTAATACACCTGTAGGACAGAATACAACATCCAGTAATCAAGATAACACTACTACAACTAAAAAATATTTTTCCCTTCCATATGTCAAATCATTATCAGAAAGACTTTCCAAGATCCTCACTAATGCTAATCACAATACAAAAATAGCTTTCAAAAACGTTAACACTATCAATAATAAATGTTTTACGCATACTAAAGACAGGGATGAAATAGAACTAAGATCCAACATAATATATGAAATACCGTGTGAAGAAAACTGTGGAAAAAAATATTACGGTTGTTCTGAACAGTATTTTAAAAGACGTATTTATCAACATAAATATAGCTGCCAGAAAGTAAATACTAACAGACCTGATCCCACGGCCCTAACACAACACGCCCGTACACACGGTCACTCGTTTCAGTTTCACAAAGCTAAAGTAATTCATGCAGAAAATAATCATTTTAAACGGCAATTCTTAGAAATGCTAACAATAGAGAAGAATAAACACCTTTCAGTTAACAAGAAAACGGACGTACAAAATCTTAGCAAGTGTTATTCTAATCTTATTCACTCTTTTTAAAATGGACAATAGTTTACAGGTATAGGAATACTGAACAACTTTCTAGTTAGGTACTATTAAAATTTTATATCGCTGGCAGTCTGTCAGATAACTACATAACGCTAACACTATACAATTGTAATGTGTTATATGTGTATAAGTATGGAACAGTGATAAGTGTTTAGTGTAATGTGGTTGCTGTAGCTCATCTCACAGTTAATGTAAGTAAATAGTTATAGTAATGTATGACTTTACACACACCTATACACACTTACAAATAATATAATTGTAGTAAGACTATATTTTAATGTTGTAGGCATGATTATGAGAAGAATAAATCTCGAAACGTCGCAAAACTGAGTTTTCATAATTAATGACCGAACCTCGAAATAATTAACAGTATATATATATATATATATATATATATATATATATATATATATATATTTATATATTAACACTTTCACTGTGAACTTACTTTTAGGTTTTGATTTCCCAGACGTTTCGACGTAGTGTTCGTCTTCCTCAATGTGATTTAAAATACTGAACGTCTATACATAGTAACGGTTATGGGTTGTGGGTGTGTGTGGTGGGGGTTGCTGGTGGGAGGGAATTGGTGCTGGGATTCAAAGCGTGTGTATGAATCAATGTATCGAAAAGTATGTGTGATCTGTAGTGTAATTGTTCATTTAATATGTTGTTTGGTTGTAGTGTGTGATATCTGTAAATTTCAAATTGTTCTGCTGTGTTTAGTTTTCTACTTTTAGGTAAGTAGTGTAGTATTTCCATGTTGTGCTCTATGTTTGTGTAACTGTGGTTTTCGTTTTGTAAATGTGTGGCAAATGTGGAATGTATGTAGTTTGTGGTGAGGGCTTTTAAATGTTCAGAATGTCTAGAGGAAAAAGATCTTCCCGTCTGGCCGATATAGAATTGGTGACAATCATTGCAGTTTAATTTATAAACCCCTGTTTTGCTGTATGTGTCAGTGTCTTTGTTAGTATTATTTATGTGTTTCCTGATGGTGTTGTTAGTTCTGTAGGCTACTTTATAATTGTGTTTCCTAAATGTGTTAGCAATTTTGTGTGTTGGAATTGTAGTATGTGAGTGTGATGTATTTACTGGGTTGTGTGCTGTTGGTTTTATGTGTTTTACTTTTTTTGTTTAGGATGCGTTTGTGTAGTTTGCTTATTAAATCGGGATTGTATCCATTTTTGATTGCTATATATTTGATGGTGTTGAGTTCTTCTTGGTAGTCATGTGTGTTTAGGGGTATTGAAGTGAGCCTATGGAGCATGTAGTTGAAAGCTGCGTGTTTGTGTTGAGTTGGGTGGTTGGATGTGTTATGTATGACCATGTCTGATGTGGTAGGTTTTCTGTATATTTTGTATGTGTGTGTGTTGTTTGTTTTGGTGATTGTAAGGTCCAAGAAGTTTATGCTATTGTTTTGTTCTAATTCAAGTGTGAATTTTAATTTTTGGTGTATAGTGTTAATGTTTTTGTGGAAATTTTCAATTTGTCTTTTGTTACCGTTGTATAGGAGTAACAAAAGACATATTGAAAATTTCCACAAATACATTAACACTGTACACCAAAAATTAAAATTCACACTTGAATTAGAACAAAACAATAGCATAAACTTCTTGGACCTTACAATCACCAAAACAAACAACACACACACATACAAAATATACAGAAAACCTACCACATCAGACATGGTCATACATAACACATCCAACCACCCAACTCAACACAAACACGCAGCTTTCAACTACATGCTCCATAGGCTTACTTCAGTACCCCTAAACACACATGACTACCAAGAAGAACTCAACACCATCAAATATATAGCAATCAAAAATGGATACAATCCCGATTTAATAAGCAAACTACACAAACGCATCCTAAACACAAAAAGTAAAACACATAAAACCAACAGCACACAACCCAGTAAATACATCACATTCACATACTACAATTCCAACACACACAAAATTGCTAACACATTTAGGAAACACAATTATAAAGTGTAGCCTACAGAACTAACAACACCATCAGGAAACACATAAATAATACTAACAAAGACACAGACACATACAGCAAAACAGGGGTTTACAAATTAAATTGTAATGATTGTCACCAATTCTACATCGGCCAGGATTTTCAGAACATTTAAAAGCCCTCACCACAAATTACATACATTCCACATTTGCCACACATTTACAAAACGAAAACCACAGTTACACAAACATAGAACACAACATGGAAATACTACACTACTTACCAAAAAGTAGAAAACTAAACACAGCTGAACAATTCGAAATATACAGGTATCATGCACTACAACCAAACAACATATTAAATGAACATTACATTATAAATCACATACACTATTCGATACACTGATCCAAACACACAATTTGAACCTCAGCGCCAATTCCCTCCCACCATCAACCCCCACCACACACACCTATAGTCCATAACCGTTATTCTGTAAAATGACATTCAGTATTTACTCCCACTGAGGAAGAGGCACATCACCTTGAAACGTATGGGAAAGTGATAACCAAAGTAAGTTCATATGTGAAAGTTATATATATAATAACAGTTTATTATACAGTGACAGTTCAGAGTGTCTTCCAAATATGTTTTCTTGAATCGTATTCCAAGTTATTCATGTTTTTTTCAGTCATGTGCAAATACTTTGCTGAATTTGCATGGGGAATTATTTGATGATAGACTAAAATTGGTAAGTGATCCATTTTCCTGTTGGTGAGTCAACTTGAGTAGATTTTGTCTCAGTCAGTTTAATACGCCATTTTTTGTCAGTCTAGTGACATTATTAGTAGTTATGTCTAGACTGTTGCTGTTTATACATTGTTGTTGGTAACTAATAGTGCAGTGTCACCCCATATCATTTCAGAATATCTCCTGTATACAAGTGTAGAATATTTTCAAGAACATACCCTTATGTTACCCCAGCTAAAATATTTTTTATCTCAGAATAATCATCATTACACTTGACTCTGATGATTTACTGTCATTCTGAGATATACGATTTGAAGATGTGGCTTATCTGCAAAGGTAGGTTTTTCGTCTTTTGTGTGTGTGTGTGTGTGTGTGTGTGTGTGTGTGTGTGTGTGTGTGTGTGTGTGTGTGTGTGTGTGTGTGTGTGTGTGTGTGTGTGTGTGTGTGTGTGTGTGTGTAACTATCTTGTTGGTACATCCTCTTCATTCACTTATTAATATATATATATATATATATATATATATATATATATATATATATATATATATATATAGGAATGTTAATTATCGACCGTATTATTATACTGTTAATTATTTCGGGGTTCGGTCATTAATTATGAAAACTCAGTTTTGCGACGTTTCGAGATTTATTCTTCTCATAATCATGCCTACAACATTAAAATATAGTCTTACTACAATTATATTATTTGTAAGTGTGTATAGGTGTGTGTAAAGTCATACATTACTATAACTATTTACTTACATTAACTGTGAGATGAGCTACAGCAACCACATTACACTAAACACTTATCACTGTTCCATACTTATACACATATAACACATTACAATTGTATAGTGTTAGCGTTATGTAGTTATCTGACAGACTGCCAGCGATATAAAATTTTAATAGTACCTAACTAGAAAGTTGTTCAGTATTCCTATACCTGTAAACTATTGTCCATTTTAAAAAGAGTGAATAAGATTAGAATAACACTTGCTAAGACTTTGTACGTCCGTTTTCTTGTTAACTGAAAGGTGTTTATTCTTCTCTATTGTTAGCATTTCTAAGAATTGCCACTAGGACCCAAATATTCCATTCCATTTATAAATAACAAAATTCCGATAGAAAATTTAATTAGTGATGTAGAATACTTCATCCAACACAGTGTAATTGAAGAAAACAGGGAAGTAGTCAGAGGTCAATGTGTTAATGTGATTACAAATTATCAAAATCAAAATAAGAATAAAAATGGTATAAAACATAGGGATGTACTGATATTAAAAAAAAACAAAACAATTCCTACGCTCCAACCCAGACATATACATAACTAAAACTGACAAAACAAATCAAACGGTAGCAATTGATAAAGATGAATATATAAAAAAAACTCAACAATTATTAAATGACCATAATACGTACAAAAAAGTTTCACGTAACCCCACACACAGCCTGATGAATGATACAAACAAGTACGTACGGTTATTACAAAAAAACAAATACATAGATGAACATACTTGCAGAAAACTTGTGAATAACGCACCAACTTCCCCTAAGTTGTACTCTCTAGTAAAAAACCATAAGGATGGGAACCCAGTCAGACCCATAGTTTCGTTTTTAAATTCCCCAACATATGGATTAGCTAGACATCTTGCCACTATTCTAACACGTCTCTCCACCTACAAGTATAACGTGAAGGATTCATTTGACTTCCACGATAAGATATCCAATGTTCAATTACCCCCTGGGTATCAACTTATTTCACTGGATGTATCATCCCTTTTTACCAATATATCAGTACCAATAGTAACCAAAATTATTTCTGACAGGTTTGATGAACTCAGACCTCACACAAATATTCCTAAAAAACAATTCTTAGAAGCACTTAAGTTATGCCTAGAGAGGGGATATTTTCAATTCAACGATGAGTTTTATTTACAGTTATTTGGATGCCCAATGGGCTCACCAATAGCCCCTATCTTGGCTGATATATATCTTGAGTATATTCTTGATAAAAAACTTCCCACTGTACCATTTGATATACCATTCCTTTACAAATTTGTTGATGATATTATTACAGCAATACCGATTAATATGCAGAATATAATAATAGATACATTCAATGACTTTCATCCACGTATAGTTTTCACTGTAGAATTAGAAAAATCGGACAACACAATCTCATTTTTAGATGTTTTATTACTCCACCAAGCCAATGGTAAACTTGACACAAAATGGTGGCAAAAACCACAAACCTCAGGACGATCGATACATTCATTACACGAGTCATTGTCCATACCACTACAAAATTAATGTTGCTAAAAATCTGATAAATCGTGCACACAGACTTACAACAGACATCTACAAAAAAGAAATTGATAATAGACTAGTAGACTTATTGCTAACAAATGGGTACCCCCACAAGATAATTTGCAAAATATTGCGAGAAAGTTACAGACATAATCATAATATGGTAGATAACACTAAAACCCAAATAAATAACTTAGACGTGACTAATAACCAAATAAATGGTAATACACCTGTAGGACAGAATACAACATCCAGTAATCAAGATAACACTACTACAACTAAAAAATATTTTTCCCTTCCATATGTCAAATCATTATCAGAAAGACTTTCCAAGATCCTCACTAATGCTAATCACAATACAAAAATAGCTTTCAAAAACGTTAACACTATCAATAATAAATGTTTTACGCATACTAAAGACAGGGATGAAATAGAACTAAGATCCAACATAATATATGAAATACCGTGTGAAGAAAACTGTGGAAAAAAATATTACGGTTGTTCTGAACAGTATTTTAAAAGACGTATTTATCAACATAAATATAGCTGCCAGAAAGTAAATACTAACAGACCTGATCCCACGGCCCTAACACAACACGCCCGTACACACGGTCACTCGTTTCAGTTTCACAAAGCTAAAGTAATTCATGCAGAAAATAATCATTTTAAACGGCAATTCTTAGAAATGCTAACAATAGAGAAGAATAAACACCTTTCAGTTAACAAGAAAACGGACGTACAAAATCTTAGCAAGTGTTATTCTAATCTTATTCACTCTTTTTAAAATGGACAATAGTTTACAGGTATAGGAATACTGAACAACTTTCTAGTTAGGTACTATTAAAATTTTATATCGCTGGCAGTCTGTCAGATAACTACATAACGCTAACACTATACAATTGTAATGTGTTATATGTGTATAAGTATGGAACAGTGATAAGTGTTTAGTGTAATGTGGTTGCTGTAGCTCATCTCACAGTTAATGTAAGTAAATAGTTATAGTAATGTATGACTTTACACACACCTATACACACTTACAAATAATATAATTGTAGTAAGACTATATTTTAATGTTGTAGGCATGATTATGAGAAGAATAAATCTCGAAACGTCGCAAAACTGAGTTTTCATAATTAATGACCGAACCTCGAAATAATTAACAGTATATATATATATATATATATATATATATATATATATATTTATATATTAACACTTTCACTGTGAACTTACTTTTAGGTTTTGATTTCCCAGACGTTTCGACGTAGTGTTCGTCTTCCTCAATGTGATTTAAAATACTGAACGTCTATACATAGTAACGGTTATGGGTTGTGGGTGTGTGTGGTGGGGGTTGCTGGTGGGAGGGAATTGGTGCTGGGATTCAAAGCGTGTGTATGAATCAATGTATCGAAAAGTATGTGTGATCTGTAGTGTAATTGTTCATTTAATATGTTGTTTGGTTGTAGTGTGTGATATCTGTAAATTTCAAATTGTTCTGCTGTGTTTAGTTTTCTACTTTTAGGTAAGTAGTGTAGTATTTCCATGTTGTGCTCTATGTTTGTGTAACTGTGGTTTTCGTTTTGTAAATGTGTGGCAAATGTGGAATGTATGTAGTTTGTGGTGAGGGCTTTTAAATGTTCAGAATGTCTAGAGGAAAAAGATCTTCCCGTCTGGCCGATATAGAATTGGTGACAATCATTGCAGTTTAATTTATAAACCCCTGTTTTGCTGTATGTGTCAGTGTCTTTGTTAGTATTATTTATGTGTTTCCTGATGGTGTTGTTAGTTCTGTAGGCTACTTTATAATTGTGTTTCCTAAATGTGTTAGCAATTTTGTGTGTTGGAATTGTAGTATGTGAGTGTGATGTATTTACTGGGTTGTGTGCTGTTGGTTTTATGTGTTTTACTTTTTTTGTTTAGGATGCGTTTGTGTAGTTTGCTTATTAAATCGGGATTGTATCCATTTTTGATTGCTATATATTTGATGGTGTTGAGTTCTTCTTGGTAGTCATGTGTGTTTAGGGGTATTGAAGTGAGCCTATGGAGCATGTAGTTGAAAGCTGCGTGTTTGTGTTGAGTTGGGTGGTTGGATGTGTTATGTATGACCATGTCTGATGTGGTAGGTTTTCTGTATATTTTGTATGTGTGTGTGTTGTTTGTTTTGGTGATTGTAAGGTCCAAGAAGTTTATGCTATTGTTTTGTTCTAATTCAAGTGTGAATTTTAATTTTTGGTGTATAGTGTTAATGTTTTTGTGGAAATTTTCAATTTGTCTTTTGTTACCGTTGTATAGGAGTAACAAAAGACATATTGAAAATTTCCACAAATACATTAACACTGTACACCAAAAATTAAAATTCACACTTGAATTAGAACAAAACAATAGCATAAACTTCTTGGACCTTACAATCACCAAAACAAACAACACACACACATACAAAATATACAGAAAACCTACCACATCAGACATGGTCATACATAACACATCCAACCACCCAACTCAACACAAACACGCAGCTTTCAACTACATGCTCCATAGGCTTACTTCAGTACCCCTAAACACACATGACTACCAAGAAGAACTCAACACCATCAAATATATAGCAATCAAAAATGGATACAATCCCGATTTAATAAGCAAACTACACAAACGCATCCTAAACACAAAAAGTAAAACACATAAAACCAACAGCACACAACCCAGTAAATACATCACATTCACATACTACAATTCCAACACACACAAAATTGCTAACACATTTAGGAAACACAATTATAAAGTGTAGCCTACAGAACTAACAACACCATCAGGAAACACATAAATAATACTAACAAAGACACAGACACATACAGCAAAACAGGGGTTTACAAATTAAATTGTAATGATTGTCACCAATTCTACATCGGCCAGGATTTTCAGAACATTTAAAAGCCCTCACCACAAATTACATACATTCCACATTTGCCACACATTTACAAAACGAAAACCACAGTTACACAAACATAGAACACAACATGGAAATACTACACTACTTACCAAAAAGTAGAAAACTAAACACAGCTGAACAATTCGAAATATACAGGTATCATGCACTACAACCAAACAACATATTAAATGAACATTACATTATAAATCACATACACTATTCGATACACTGATCCAAACACACAATTTGAACCTCAGCGCCAATTCCCTCCCACCATCAACCCCCACCACACACACCTATAGTCCATAACCGTTATTCTGTAAAATGACATTCAGTATTTACTCCCACTGAGGAAGAGGCACATCACCTTGAAACGTATGGGAAAGTGATAACCAAAGTAAGTTCATATGTGAAAGTTATATATATAATAACAGTTTATTATACAGTGACAGTTCAGAGTGTCTTCCAAATATGTTTTCTTGAATCGTATTCCAAGTTATTCATGTTTTTTTCAGTCATGTGCAAATACTTTGCTGAATTTGCATGGGGAATTATTTGATGATAGACTAAAATTGGTAAGTGATCCATTTTCCTGTTGGTGAGTCAACTTGAGTAGATTTTGTCTCAGTCAGTTTAATACGCCATTTTTTGTCAGTCTAGTGACATTATTAGTAGTTATGTCTAGACTGTTGCTGTTTATACATTGTTGTTGGTAACTAATAGTGCAGTGTCACCCCATATCATTTCAGAATATCTCCTGTATACAAGTGTAGAATATTTTCAAGAACATACCCTTATGTTACCCCAGCTAAAATATTTTTTATCTCAGAATAATCATCATTACACTTGACTCTGATGATTTACTGTCATTCTGAGATATACGATTTGAAGATGTGGCTTATCTGCAAAGGTAGGTTTTTCGTCTTTTGTGTGTGTGTGTGTGTGTGTGTGTGTGTGTGTAACTATCTTGTTGGTACATCCTCTTCATTCACTTATTAATATATATATATATATATATATATATATATATTTTAACACTTTCACTGTGAACTTACTTTTAGGTTTTGATTTCCCAGACGTTTCGATGTAGTGTTCGTCTTCCTCAATGCGATTTAAAATACTGAACGTCTATACATAGTAACGGTTATGGGTTGTGGGTGTGTGTGGTGGGGGTTGCTGGTGGGAGGGAATTGGTGCTGGGATTCAAAGCGTGTGTATGAATCAATGTATCGAAAAGTATGTGTGATCTGTAGTGTAATTGTTCATTTAATATGTTGTTTGGTTGTAGTGTGTGATATCTGTAAATTTCAAATTGTTCTGCTGTGTTTAGTTTTCTACTTTTAGGTAAGTAGTGTAGTATTTCCATGTTGTGTTCTATGTTTGTGTAACTGTGGTTTTCGTTTTGTAAATGTGTGGCAAATGTGGAATGTATGTAGTTTGTGGTGCGGGCTTTTAAATGTTCAGAATGTCTAGAGGAAAAAGATCTTCCCGTCTGGCCGATGTAGAATTGGTGACAATCATTGCAGTTTAATTTATAAACCCCTGTTTTGCTGTATGTGTCAGTGTCTTTGTTAGTATTATTTATGTGTTTCCTGATGGTGTTGTTAGTTCTGTAGGCTACTTTATAATTGTGTTTCCTAAATGTGTTAGCAATTTTGTGTGTGTTGGAATTGTAGTATGTGAGTGTGATGTATTTACTGGGTTGTGTGCTGTTGGTTTTATGTGTTTTACTTTTTGTGTTTAGGATGCGCTTGTGTAGTTTGCTTATTAAATCGGGATTGTATCCATTTTTGATTGCTATATATTTGATGGTGTTGAGTTCTTCTTGGTAGTCATGTGTGTTTAGGGGTATTGAAGTGAGCCTATGGAGCATGTAGTTGAAAGCTGCGTGTTTGTGTTGAGTTGGGCGGTTGGATGTGTTATGTATGACCATGTCTGATGTGGTAGGTTTTCTGTATATTTTGTATGTGTGTGTGTTGTTTGTTTTGGTGATTGTGAGGTCCAAGAAGTTTAGCTATTGTTTTGTTCTAATTCAAGTGTGAATTTTAATTTTTGGTGTATAGTGTTAATGTTTTTGTGGAAATTTTCAATTTGTCTTTTGTTACCGTTGTATAGGAGTAACAAAAGGCAAATTGAAAATTTTCGGAGATTGACATAGTCACGAAACTTGCCTATCATTTTAATCACAATATAAGAGTAGCTGTGTTTACGCAGGGTATTTGCACGGTCGATGAACTACTCATTCTAGTGTCCCAAAGCGAGACAATTTTTGATTTGGGCGGGTGGCGTTATAACCCTGATTTTCGCCGAAATAACGAAGGGCAGAATACGCGGGTACAATATCATCAGCAACCTGATCAAAGACCAAGTACAAGTTCTACTCCACCCCAGACATCGTTAAAACCCCCAGATAAGACCTTTGAATACAAAGGCAAGCCAAATATCGGTAGACCAAAGGGGCAAGGTAAGGGCAACGACGGGGCCCCGATTAGAGCGATTCAAACGGTCGAAATAGCCGAAGCTGATACAACTGCGAAAGACAGCGACACCCAAAGCAATAAGGACTCAAACAATAAATCAAAAAATTACCAATCTACAAAAAACGTGCCAAAATGCGCATCCAGCAAGGACGCGCTATAAATTCGGCAAAAATATGTAAATGTAAGCATGCTAATTATAAGAATTGTATATTGTGTTAAAAGTGTACTTTTAATTATGTAACTTGTGTGCCCGTTAATAATGTGTTCCCACCGGACGTCAGGGATCCGTTGCTAGAATGCAGTCCCGCGCAACAAAGGCCAGTGAGCGCGGCGTGTCCGGTATTGCACGCCTTTGTCAACGGCGTTCCCACACAAATTTTGTTGGACACCGGCAGCGTTGTTTCCAGCGTCAGTGAAAGATTCCAAAGATTCCTGCGTGCGAACAAAAAGTATTTTCGTACGGCCCCATCACTTCCAATAAATCAATTTTATATACGAACCGCTACCGATACCAAAGAAAAAATTGGCACTCAATACTATCTAACTATTATGCTAGAAAAAGTGCAATTTGAAGTGTGTGTAGTGGGTATAAACAATTTAATATGTGATGTGTTATTGGGGGTAGATGTATTAGAGCAAATACGTGCGGAAATAAACACCAGTGAACACTTATTAAAATGTACTATTGACAATGTTAGTTACACCTTTAAATTGAACACACACACACACACACACACACACACACACACACACACACACACACACACACACACACACACACACACACACACACACACACACACACACACACAATCATGGTGACCCAATTAAAATTACACGGCCACCAAAACAAGTAATTCATTATAAAAACGGTGAACAGGGGGAAATAACCTTAGATTCCCAAACCGAACGGAGATTGTCGTCGCTACAAGAAGAGTTCAGCGATATCTTCAGTGAAGAGCACTCAATCTTGTCGGTTTATGAACATAGGATCCACCTCATAGAGCCGGAGAAGTTCATAAGGAGAATCTACCAGGTACCTATAAAGTACCAGGCCGAGGTCCAGCAGGAGATACAGCGGATGTTGGAGGAAGATATTATAGAAAGATCTAATAGCAGCTTCCTCAACCCACTGCTGGTCGTCCGCAAGAAGACTGGAGAAATCCGACTCTGCCTGGATATGCGGAATTTAAATAATCTGGTAGAAAAAGAGTTTGACTGCGCACCAACAGCGGAGGACCTCTTCATTAAATGTGAAGGAGCCAGGTACCTCACGAAGCTAGATCTAACAGCAAGCTTCTGGCAGGTCGCTGTGCGAGCAAGATCGTAAGTATACAGCATTTATATTTAATAACAAATGCTACCAGCACAAGGTGGTACCTTTTGGCCTTAGCACGAGTCTCGCCGCTATTGTAAGATGCCTCGAGAGAGCTCTAGGACCTGAGGTAGACCCTTACACTGTAATATTCGTCGATGACATCCTCGTGATATCCCGCACGTTGGAAGAACACTTCGAGCATCTGAGGAGCGTCTTCCAGAAGCTGAGGTTAGCCAACATCAAGCTCAAACTACACAAGTGCGAGTTCGTAAAGTCTCGAATGAAGTTCCTGGGACATATAATCTCAGCTACAGGCATCAGTACGGACCCAGAGAAGCTCAGGAGTATTGTGGAATTCCCGGTGCCCAAGAACCTCAAAGCACTACGAGCATTCCTTGGACTCACGGGATACTACAGGAAATTCACCAGCAAATACGCCGAATATACAGTCCCCTTGCTACAGCTGGTACGCAAAAATATAAAGTGGAAATGGGGTTCTGAACAGAACGATGTGTTTGAGAGGGTTAAGGGCCTGTTCCAAACTAATTTACAATTGTTCCATCCACAACAGGGCAGGAAGTACGTAATGTATACTGACGCTAGCGAGTATGCTATCGGCGCCGTGTTGCACCAGGAAGACGAGCAAGGTAGTCTTCATGTTGTCGCATACGCCAATAGAACACTCAAAGGCGCTGAGTTGCATTATTGTACTTCTGAGAAAGAGATACTCGCCATAATAAACGCTCTCAGAAAATTCAGACACTACATATATGGTACCCATTTCGAGATCCACACTGATAATCAGGCGTTATCCTTTATATTGAAATGCCGACTAGCAAATTCCCGACTAACACGATGGGTGTTAGCTATTCAAGAGTATTCTTTTACTATTAAATACTGCAAAGGAGCAGAGAATACCACAGCAGACACCTTAAGCAGATATCCGCCCGTAGAAAAGGAGGAGGTTTACGAAGCAGCTGACGACGAGTTGAGGGTATTAAATATGCAATACACTGTCACGCCTGAAGCTACCAATATGCTACAAAACATAGGACGCGAGCAGGACAATGACCTCGCACTCCTTGCTAAAAAGCTAATGTTAGCAGCTCACCCAAATCCGCATTACCTCATACAAGACAATATATTGTATAAATTGTTACAGGGCGAATGCAAGGTGGTATTATCTCCCGCTATGCTTGCGTGTGTAACACACTCATTACATGTAAAAATGGCACACGCATCTCCAGTAAAATGTGTAAAAATATTACAGGAGGATTTTACAATTACAAACATGTATCGTAGGGTAAGAAAATTGTTAAAACATGTCATCCATGTCAAACTGCGAAAGCACCAAATCTGCACACTTACGTTCCCATGGCAAATGTGATAACGGAAGGTAAGGGACAGATGATCGCCACTGACTTTCTGGGACCACTACCCAAGGCTACCAGAAACCTAAAACACATTGTAGTCTGTGTCGATGTATTCACTAAAAAAGTTAGCCTATACGCGATCCCTAGACCCACCACAAAATCCGTTTTAAATATTATACTTAACAAGTATATTCCACAACATGGACCGATAAGGAGCGTGCTTAGCGACCAGGGAAAGCAATTCCAAAAGAAACACTGGGCAGCAACCCTGGAACGTAATGGTATTAAAGCAATCCTCACCTCGATATGACGACCACAGGGCAACCTCGCCGAAAGGGTAAATCGGGAAATCAGAAAAATGTTCCGTATATATTGCTATAAGGAGCAAAGCAAATGGCCCGAGTTCCTATCATTCTTTGAAACGGCGATAAACAAAAATTATCACGATACCACTGAATACACACCAGCAGAGTTAGACTCTGGAACAAAGCCAGAGAGATTTTGGAATAATTATTTAAGCAGGCCAAAGACTTATAATCTACCTCTGCCGGTGCAGTGTAAAAATCAACTTGTGAAGGACAGGATAGTTGAAAAAGGGCGGACAAATTCAATACCACTCATAAACTAACTAACTTTGTAGTAGGAGAGAAAGTGCTGCTCAAGGCAAACCCCGTGGGCCAGAGAGACATAAATGTAGCCGCAAAGTTTTTTCGTTTATATAACGGTCCGTATCTTTTGGCTCAGCAACTCGCGCCTCACACATTTATCGTTACGACGCTCGACTGAACGAAAACGGTAGGTAAATATCATGCGAGCTCTTTAAGAAAATACTATGAGTAGCATGAAATTCCAAGGCGCGTCGGTACGAAATAATAAGACTTTAAAAATAAATAATATTTAGAATTAATAATAATTTAATTATGTAATAATTAGAATTAAAATAAATTAACTGTGTTTTATATTATTAATAATAATTGTAGATAGATTGTGTATAAAGAATAATGCATTTCTAACGAGGTAACTAACAAGCGTATAGGGCGAAGCGAACACATGGGCAGGAAATAGTTACGTCACACGATAACTACCGGCCGACGGTTTGAATGTAGGTCAAGCAATTAGCGCCGCGCGGTATGCGATAACGACTGTAAGCAAAAGTCAGCACATCCCTTCGCGCGCGTGCCAGCTGTTGACAAACAAACCTTCTTAAAAGCCAGCAATTAGATACTACCCGTTCTGAAAACATTTAATTACACAATAATTTCATTTATAATATTATTAATAGGATGTAATTAGGATTGAGTTGTATATAATGGAAGAACATTAACACACATGTATGTGTCTTTAGAATAAGTAATACAACATGTATAGTAGTAAGTATGATGATTACAAAGTACGTTTATAATAATTAAATTGAAAAAAAAATAATCGTAATTATTACAATCATTTTTTTAAATTAGGCAGGGGAGTATATAACAGCACCAAATATCAATTATTTGGGGTTATATGTCAACTGTATACTAGAATCAGGTTTAAATAAATTGTAATAGTCAAAACTCCATTTGTATGTAGTAGCGATGAAAATAATGCTTTGTAAAACGACGCACACGTGGCCGTTATGTAATCAGCTCGCGGTAGAAGGAAGAGCCACACCCCAACTGTTAATTATTAATATCTCGGAAACTAATAAATTAAGGCGAAATCCAAGATAGCCAAAATGTTTGCCGAAATATTAATAATAACATGTGCAAATTTTACGCAATATAATTAACAAATAAAAGAGTTAATTAATTTAATTGAATAACTTCTGTAAAAATAGAGCTACATTAATGAGCTTTTAATATGTTATAAAGATAATAATTTCCAACAGATTGTATATTTTAGATTTAGCACAACTTGGTTTGCAACCAAGATATTGCAAAATAAAACTATCACAGGAAATCCGGACCGACAATTTAGTTCCGCCGGGGTAATAATATTAATTCTCCGTCTGTGGGAATCTAACTTCATTCTCACGGACCAAGGGAATTCAAATTTTGTGTAGTAGGGAGAGCGTGTCAGCCAATCAAATCATTTGACGAAATCCCGACCAGCGCGGTGTTTTGGGGCTGAACCATCACTCTACTGCCAGTATTTGCGAAGTACGGACGTAATTCTTCGATCGTCTCGTAACCATAGTTGTGAAGATTCATCAGAAGACTCTACTTGGTCAACACACATAATTACGAACATAGTAAATACAGATCAACTGTACAACTCGTAATTATTGCGTCAAGTCAAGATACTCTTCATTACATCAAACAAGCTTATTGTGTACTACAAGCTGTGGTCATAAGCATGCAAGAGATCCACCAGACTACAAGACCAGACTTCAAGAATACGACAGAGAGGCCGTCTAAATCATTGACCAGCTGACGAGCAGAGCTACCACTCGAACGAAACACACACACACACACACACTGACGTGCGACGTGCGAATCGACGAGGGACATAAACCAGTTCCAGCAGAAAGCCGTAGACGTTAAAATATTCAACAAACAGCAGGAGAGGAGAGTGTTGCCAAATTCTGAACTCACCGACCGAATCCAGGACGCTTCAAGCAGATTACTATCTCTAGCAGATCGGACCAAATCAGCGAGGGACCATTTGGAGCAACTCTACCATCCACTTCAATAACAGGAAAGCAAAATCAACTTATTTATTTTTCAACATCAAATTTTCTTGATTTTTCAATTAAAAGCATTGTAATTTAAACAATTCAGGTGCCATACAAAAATCAAAGACTCTAGTAAATAAGAATAAATTCATTGTGATAATCTGTATAGCAGTCTAAGTCATTAGTAAGCTGTAGTTAAGAAAATAGAAATAATACAAAAGCGCTATACAAATCTTAACATACAATCTAATTATTAGTTCATACTGCAGCATAACAGAGTCAAATCACTAGAAATGAAATGACGTGAACTAGACTGTCACGCCTAATTTATTTTTGAAAAATATTCGATTAACTTCAGAGTTTTTATATTTTATTTTTCATAACATTTGAATCCAATTTATTTAAAGCAATTTAATTAAATTATATAAATTAATTAATTAAATTTTTTACTTGCAATTAACTTGTCAAATAACGAGTTTAACTTCTTTTCAATTATCAACCAATTGAAAAACATTAGGTAAGATCAATTCATTGTTTAGACTGTAAGGATAATTGATAATATGACCCTTTTATTCTTGTGTGTTATTGGAGTAATAAACAACGTTTTATTACCCCATATTGCATTGTTTTATTGTTGTACTTCAAAGCCTACCAATCTCACAAAACTCTTCCCCTTTAAAGTAACTTATTTTGCGTGTTGTTGCCATAAATTTGAGATTACTAACTTGCGAAATTCAAATCCAAAATCCACACACCCTAGTCGGAAGAAACTGCAAGATCGGACAGCAGGTAGGTACTCATACACAACACAACACAACAACAACGCATATAAGTAGAGTTGCAATATATATATATATATATATATATATATATATTGCGACAGTACAAATAAGTGATGTACTGAGCATGGAATGTAAAAATTTAAATTTACTTAATAAACTGTAAATAATTAATAATATATTAGAAATAAGCATGTGAGGGATTGGAAGCTTGGCTCAGACAAAAATATGAACAGGTGTTTCGACCTGAATCGACGTGCACACACACACAAATGTAACTGAAAGTGTGTACACCAGTATTTTGCTAGTGTGTGTGAACGCAGGTCTCTGCAGGCGAGTTTGCCACCCCAAGATGAATAATTGCACAATTAATGTTTTTCCGTAATTATTCATAAACTAGAATTAAGAATTAAAATCCAAAAGCACCATAAAATGTAAATAAATTTACTAAATATTGTGTACGAAAACCACGCGAAAGTGACACACCGTACAAGTGCAATAGTGAAATAACTGTGTACAAATCGAAAGGGTTAAGTTGCATTGTCCAAAATTACAGTGAACATGTGTTGTAAAATTAGTTATAAGATAAGTATAAGAGTATACTTACAGGACTCTGCAATTCGCAGAAATATAAAAAATAGCGAATTTGACAAAGAGTGGGGGAACTGACACCAGAGACAGTTTCTAACATGTCGATTTTGTATCACTGTAGGGTGTCGACCAAGACATGGGTATAAATAGGACATGCAAGCTACAGTGGTTCTCTTTCTTGAATCATCCACGGTGCAGCGGGAGCTTATGCCCGTCAGCACGGCGTATTTATTTTTTTTCCGTAAACAGTTTAAATTTGCCAGTTACGTACAAATACGTAACTAAGCTGTAAAGACAATCATTTTAATTAATAACAGCACTACTTAAGAAGATCCATTAATGATTCGACACTAGACAAGAGAAGAGTTCCAGAGAGAGATACGACGCTGGACAAGAGGAGAGTCCCAGAGAGAGATACGACGCTGGACAAGAGGAGAGTTCCAGAGAGAGAGACAGCCGACGCTGGAGGCGAGATGAGGACGAACACCGATGGAACAAAAATGATCGAGTATGATTGACGACAATAAGGTGATAGACAACTTATTCATATCTTAATCATACAAAGAATTCAAAGACAGTTAAAGACATTAATATTTTATTTAAAAATAAGAGCAATGTTTCTTGTATAGTAGAGTTAAAATCGTAGATGTTTTAGAAATACGATTAACGTAACAAGAGCTCAAATTAATATGATATAAAATGATTACAAAGCATTTAAATAAAAACAATTAGTATTTGAGAAAACAGTACTGAGAAACAATAACTATTAATATTTTGAGTACGTTACAATATAGAAAAAAAGATTTAAAAATTGATTTTGAAACATATTAATAGACTGAGTAGTCTGAAAATGAGATTTATCTTTTATATAATAATTAGTAGCATAGAATATTTAGTCAGTAAGGATGTATATATCTTAAGCCTTACGGCATAATAACAAATAATAACTAATGTTTTAAAATCGAAGTCAGTGCCATGTGCACATATTTTTTTATAGTATCAAATAAATTTTAATTACCGTTTCAAGTTACATAGAGTTCTTATTGCAGATACACCTGAACCCCAATTTAAATGTTATATTGTTTAAAGAATTTATCAATCTTGAACGTGAGATCGTTCACGCCTATTTATGTGTATGTAACGTTGCATATATTTGGTGCTCCGAGATCGTGGGGCTCCACAAATTTAAATTAATAATAAATTTGCAATTTGTCACATCGCAATATATATATATATATATATATATATATATATATATAACATTTAATATTTATAATGAATTTACCTCAAGATATTTTTTTCCTTATTAGGAACATGTTTCGGGTACCATCTTGTACCCATCCTCAGGCTTCCGGGTTTTGTGTCTGGTGAAGTACATATGTATTGGTTGACTATTATTATTGTGGCTTCCTGTTGGCTTCTGGTACTTCAAATTGGTTTTATTGTGTGTGATTGTGGTGTATGCGTTAGTTTTTTGTGTATTTTCGAAGTTGAGTGCTTTGAATATTGTGTCATGTTTTGTATTGATTTGTATTTGTTCAGGTATTAGTTTGTTTTGTGTTTTATGTTTGTATATTTGTAAATTTTTCCAAATGTTCATTATGTTGCCTTTGTGTGGTATATGTTTTATTAGTGTCACATTGGTTATGTCTGGAAATTCATGTCCTGTGTTTATTGCATGTGTGGCTAAATTGGATTTGTATATTTCTGGTTTTTTGTATGTGTAGGTGTTCAAAATAACGTTTTTTCAGCTGTTTTTTTGTTTGTCCTATGTAACATTTATTGCAATCTTGGCATTCAATTTTGTATATACCGTTAGTTGTTATATTATCTTTGTTGTGTGGGCTATTTAGTTTTTGTAAATTATTTTTATTAGTTTTGATGCTATTTTTATATCTGTTTTTAAATAGTTTTGTTAGTTTTGTCATTTTATTATTTATGTATGTGAATGTGGCCCATTTTTTGTTGTTGTATATATTTATGTGTTGTTCATTTTGATTAATTCTTAATTGTTCAGTTTTTATTTTATATTTGATTTTATTTTCTATTTTGTTTACAGTATTTTTATTGTCTCCATTTTCATAACCAATTTGGTATATTATATTTCTTTGTTTGTCAGTTTCTTGTTTGTTTAGGGGAATTTTGTACATTCTGTTAAATAGCGAATAGAATGCTGCCATTTTATGTTGTGGTGGGTGGTCAGAATGGTTAGGTATAATGATGTTGGTAGATGTTGGTTTTCTGTATATTGCATATTGTATGCGATTGTTGTTTCTTGTGATGGTTATATCTAAATAGTTGATTTTGTTATGTTTTTCTTTTTCTTCTGTGAATTGTATTTTAGGATGTATGTTATTGATTTGTTCAGTATGTTCTCTGCATTTGTGTTTTTGTTATTTGATACATATAGCCCATCATCTACATATCTTATCCATATGCCATTTGGATCATATGATTTTTAATATTTTGTATTTTGGTGTCTATGTGTTGTAGGAATATTTCTGCTATTATGCTTGATAATGGTGAGCCCATTGGTAAACCTTCTTGCTGTTGATAAATTTTGCTATTAAATTCAAAGTAATTTTGTTTTAGTATTAGTTGGAGGCTATTTTTTATTTCGGTTATACAGTGCACGCCGCTTATTGTGATCACGGATAATGTTACCATTCGGATATTCTTATCACTTTCATGAAGACCCGTCCAGACGAATATTAAAACATTGAAAAACTGTCGCTTATTGTAATCAATAATTCGGTTTATGTTATCACATTTTTGCTTTCGTAAAACTTTTGTCTGAGAATATCTGGGGTGACAGTACGAATTACACTGTCTGCGACTCTTTGTCCCTCTGGTCATAGTGTTTACAAGTTCTGAAAGACGAAGTAGAAGGGGGTGCAGTCGGCCATTCACCCGCTCAACTTTCACTTTCGAGCAATAAACCCATGTTCAACCCTTCAGTATAGCTACAGCTTTTACATTGTGAAGTTTACGTTATTGCAGTGAAATTATGGCTAGTGTGGAGAATAAACGTAAAGATTTAAACCTTAAAGAAAAACTTACAATCATAGAACGCTATGACAAATTGCCTAAAATGAGTCAACGCAGTGCGGCAGTGCAGTTACAGATTTCACAACCTCTTCTGTGCATATTGTTAAAAAATCGGGACAGTATTGTGAGGGCTGGAAAAGAAAACCAAAACTTGAATTGTAAGAGGTTTCGTGGTGGAAAAGACAATGAGGTTGAATCAGCTCTAAAACTTTGGTTCACTAATGTTAGTGAACAAGATGCTCGTGTGGATGGACCTCTGATGCGACAAAAAGCAGAAGAAATTGCTAAGAAAATGGGAAAAGATGATTTTGTAGCAACAGAAGGATGGTTTCATCGTTGGAAGAAACGAGAGAACACTGTGTACAAACGAATGCATGGTGAACAGAAGGATGCTGATTTCTCTGGTGCTGAAAGATGGATAGAAGAGGAGTGGCCAAAAATTATATCCATGTACTCTCCGGATTGTGTGTTTAATGCAGACAAGACCCGACTGTATTATCGCGCCTTGCCTGAGCATACTTATTTGTTCAAGAATGAAAGTGCTAAAGGGTGTAAGACACCCAAGGGATGGTTAACTGTCTTGTGCTGCATAAATATGAATGGTGACAAAGAAAGGCTTCTGGCAATTGGCAAAAGCAAGAACCCACGATGCTTTAAAGGTGTGAAGAAATTTCCAGTAGACTATCATTCAAACTCTAATGTATGGATGACTGCATTAATATTCAAAGAATGGCTATTAAAATAGGATAGTAGGTTAAACAGGAAGATCGTCTTGCTGATTGATAATTGTACAGCACACAATGTAAACTGTGAGTTAAAGAACATCAATCTTGTGTTCTTACCTGCCAACACGACTTCATTGATACAACCATGCGACCAGGGGATCATTCGAACCCTAAAGGGATATTATCGCCATGAAATACGCACAAGAATCGTAGAAAACATGGAAAATACAAAAAAACTGAGTGCAAATGACCTTGCAAAACAAACCAATGTTCTTGAGGCCCTGCATCTCCAGGCCATGTCATGGAATAATGTCTCAGGAAGTACGATTCGGAACTGCTTCAAGCATGGAGGATTTTCAAAACAGGCCCCAGAATCTGAAGATATAGCAGACATTCGTCCATTAGACATGACTGTAGATGAATTTCAAGAATGGATGGAGATCGACGAAGACGTAATTGTTGCTGCTAGACCGACAGAAGACGACGTGTGAAGCTGCCACATCCTCAGACTCACAAGTGGGAGAAGAAGAGGCTGAAGTAGAAGATGATGATGCTACTCAACCTCCAACAAACTCTGAAATGAGAGAGGCGTTAAAAGTGTTATGATGCGGTGTCCAGCACAGGTCAGTAGATTTTCAGAAACATGAGTATGAACGCTTTATTAATAATCTATTGAGAGAAAACCAGAGGCAAACAACAATAAAAGACTTTTTTAATTGATGCCGATACAGTTGGCCTACATGTAAGTTTTTGTTGTACTGTACTACGTTTGATTATACTGTATGTAGTGTACTAGCAAGTGAATAAACAACTTTCCAAAGTTCTACTTGGTTCTTTCAAAGTTCTAAAGTGATCACAATAAGCGGCGTGCACTGTATATTGTTTGTTTTCATTTTGTTCTTTAAGTTTGTTTATTATTATGTCTATTGTTTCTTCTATTGGGATGTTGGTGTACATGTTTGTGATATCATATGATGTGAAAAATGTATTTTCATTTATATTTATTATTTTTAGTTTGTCTATTAATTTGCATGTATTTTTATGTTATGATGGTTATTTGTTATAGATGGTTACTTTTTAGTTTTTGTGCTATTATTTTTGCTATTTTGTATGTAGGAGCTTTTTTGAAGTTGATTAGTGGATGTCGTATTGGGTTGTTTAATTTGTGTATTTTTATTAGGCTATTCATTTTAGGTGGTTCTGGATTATTATTTATATATATGTCTGTGTTCTTATTGTTGAAAATGTTTTTAGTTGTTTTTATTAGTTTTATTGTTTGTTTAAGATAGTTTTCTGTTGGGTCTTTATTTACTTGTATGCATTTATTATTGTTGATGAAGTCTTCGGTTTTTTTTATGTAGTCTGCTTTTTCAATGATTACTGTTGCTTGACTTTTGTCTGCTGTAGTTAATATTAAATTATTGTTCTTTACTGTATTTTTAATTTCTTTTATTGTCTTTCTTGTGTTTATATTTGTTTTTCATTTCACTAGTGATTATTTTTTTAATTATATGTGTTGCTTTGTAAAGGTACTCGCCTTTTTCCCTCTTATCTAATAAATTACACTCATCATAAAATAATACTTACCGCTGCCAGAATTGCACTTACTGTCATGGTCCCCGTAAAACTTGCCTTTTGAAACTGCCCAGGTCGCCACGATATTTTTTCTAAAGGTTAAATATCGAAACCTTCTACACTCTTGCCCTTATAAAAATCCCGCTATCTGACTGTAATAAAATTTCAGAAAACCCCCGATTTACGTTAGACGAGTTGTCGGCACAGAAATGAGTAAGTGGTAATGACGAAATAACTTAGTCTAACACATTTTTATGTTATGAAATGAATATTTTACTTACAGAAATACGGAAATCCTTAATCCAAACACACAAAAGAACAAAACACATTTTGATGGTTAAATAGCTCTTACATTGAAAATACAATTCTTACACTTATAAGGTAGCCCAGCTTTGCTCACACACGCATTCACGCCATTTAAAAACCCATTTTATTTTTTGTTACCAATTTTGTTTTTTTGTTTAATTATTCACTGTCACTGTCGCGATCCCGTCCGACCACGTGCTTTCGCCGCCCGAGTTAATTGCCCGTTATTTCTGTTCTATTGTCCGTCGTTCGTCACCAGTTGTACACTTGTTCAATCCGTTAATTCCGCGGGTCCCGGTCGGTATTAAGGCGTTACTACACTGAGTTATTCATATTTAAAAAGTTCTACCCGACCGGGCCCGAGTGGCACTAACTACGTCTGTTGGCTGTTGTAGTTTCTCGTGGACTGCCAGAAGCGTCTATAGCATGCGGACGGATATTAATGCCTGCCGGCGAACGAATTTCTTCGCCGCTCACAGCCTGAGTTGTTGCAGTTTTGTGGCTGTATGCCTGATACATAGGAGTTTTTCTGTCGTGTGCACCGATGATATTTGGGCGCTTATGGCTCGACGTCACTAAGTAGGCGGTACTTAATTTGCATATCTGTCGCCTCAGTCAAGGAGGTGACCAAAAATTGCTTTTTAGCCATCTTGAGCTTCACAAGTAGCGTCACCCCGCGCCCCTGGATGTATAATGCATATGGGCGCGCTGTCACACACAAACAAAGTTCTTGGAAACTAAGGTGGTGCGGATTCTTCTACCGATTGCACAACATGATATTGCGTTGCCGCTTCGTTACAACACTGCTCTTACAACACGTGGTTTGTTTCTGTTGAAATTAAAATTTACACATATTTTTTATAAATCCCCAAAAATGTAAATAAATGAAAATACCCCAAATTTGGCCCGTTACAATACCCCATCAATGAGAGGTCTTCTGTCCAGAAGAAGAAATCTCATTGATAAAACCCCTTAAGAGGACTGGTGAGGAACTGGTGGCAACAACCCCCTTTTGTTCTTACACGTCATGGGTACCCGACCCCCCTGGCTCGGCGACTATGGACGCATCTGAACGAGATCACTGGACTTCTCTGTGCGAGATCCCAACACCGAAAAATCGAACAGATACGCACCACAGCGCACCTCACCTGCTAACATGCTACCCCAAAAATCCTCAATCCCTGGCTTAGATCATGCCAGATCCTCAACCGATATGTTTCCCCTTACATGCAAGCTGGGCTGCCTTTAGCAGATACTGGGCTCACACACACACACACACACACACACACACACCTATTCTACATATTGTAAAGTTAACATATTCTTCGAAATTTATTATTTCATCTAAGTGAAAAATCCAACATTCAAACTAAAATATTGTATAAAAAAATTCTCTTCCTTAGTTTTTTTGTTATCAAAAAAATTAAATCAATTGAACATTTCTTAAAATAAGTAACATCCTTAACCTAACATGTGATTACACCTAGAGTCTAACCATACAATTCAATAAAATAATTCAATAGTAATAAACACGATTAGAACACAAACAATAAAATAATCAAAGTTTACCAATATCCATTATCTGGCAGGCGCAAAATCAAGAAATAATATTTTTTTTTTCCTTTTTAAAAAATTTTCAAAGAAAATTTTTAAATTCAAAAAAATTTAAATTTCTTACAATATTTTCTTTTTTCCATATAGAACTCATTTAAAGTTTGTTCAAATTAATTAAAACCAAAGTTGAATTAACTTCCATACTAAACATGCCTAGTATATGACCTCACCCATCAGCTGACCAAAACTGGGTCAAGTCAAGAACCTTGACCTACATACGTTATACACAAGTTCTATCTGAAAATACCCGTAACATCTGTAAAGTTCTATCTTGAAACACAAAACATAATAACATAACACATTTAAAAGAACAAAATATTATTATAAATAACAATCAAATTGACATTTAAATTATTCAAATAAAGACTTTCTAACTTTATATTTCTAAATTCTATCAAAAATTGTCACTGGTTTCAATTAAAAATTTTATATTCTTGTTATAAATCTCTTTCTTTATTATTCTCACTTTATCAAATTACTTTGGGTGACTTAATTATTGTAATAACTCGATTTGCCACTTGGCATGTATTCATATATAATATCTTTCTCACTCTGACTCTACTATTCACTACCACTATAACTCTCATGACACCCATCTCTATCAAAACATCTATCAAACAATCTCTAAACCCAGCTTACCATTAAACTCAATTCACCACCTTCTCTCAATATATAAAAAAAAAATACTCTCTAACCCTTTGTACTCAGGATAAGTGTTTCCCCCCCCAAAAAGCTCATCCCATTATGTTGGTTCCTGGATTCTACCTAAGGTAACCCTTTCCGGCGCCAAACGGTCCCATCCCGTCCCAACCATTTTGTTGCGGACTCCCACATTACACTACCCCCTTTTACAAAATTGCCATCCCCAAATCTCAATCTTATTACCTCACTACAACTACAACAAAATAACATCATCATTTAATAATATCAATATATCACTCAAAACTCTACATATATTCCTCATAACTACTGTGTCAACATCAATACTTCTCAATATCTATTACATTAACTCACAACAACATTACATTAATTCAAGACAACATTATTTTTCTCTCTACTACCCTTTTAACTTTAACTTGGACTGATCTATATGTCCCAATAAAAGCTTAATCACCCAAGATCTCTTTTATTAACTTTCACAAATCATTACTTTATTTCTCACTTTATCGAATTACTCTTCTCATTATTTTAAATAGCATCTGTAATACATTGAAACATTACATTTAACATTAATTACCTTGAACATGTACTACAACCAATATAACAGTGACATTTTACTACTGATCAGCTGACATTCCTAGCTAATTGTAAACACATTTCAAAATTATACACATTATATGAAATACATATGGTTATCAATCCTTACATCTACCATCATTGTTTCCCCTTTTTCTGACTCTAGTAATTTATGTTAACCGCCTGCCAGTCGGTTTAGTTATCTACTTGGTTTCAAAATACACAAATTATACAAAACATATACTTTTTATCAATTCTTATATCTACCCTACTACAATAAAATACTACATTTAAAATTATAGAATGAACACCTTATACTGAATGTATGAGCACATATTTATTTGAGCGGAATACAAGCGTTTTTATTAGAGCAAAATGGATTTATCAGTTTTTTAATTTACAAAATTTAAGCACGTTGCTCATCTGAGCAACCCCCTGTTCCACACACACTATTGTACTTTATGTAAGACTGTAGCGCCTTTTTGCTTCCACAAAGACTGCATATTTGGAGGAATTGGACATCTCCGTGTCTTTGCTTCGGCATTTACATTTTAACGTTTGTGGATATCAGCATATCCTTGGTATATATTGACTCGCCCTTAAAACGGGTCTACCACCTGGCTATGCTGACCCCACGTGGACAGAGTGGCAGCCGCTGTTCCATAGTTCCTGGATTTCCCCTAGTGTCACCCCCCATTTAATTTCTATTATCAACCAATTTCAAGCCAGCTATGGTCAAGGGACTTGATATGACCATAGCTGGCCGCTAGCCAAAACCACGATTAGTGCTGGTAAGGCAGTAATCGCCCGAAAAGTCGGGGAAATCTAACTTTCATTTCAATGCCTGTTCTACACCATCTTAGTTATGTGCGGCACGAGCGTCTATCAGGGTACAAATTAAATTTGTACAAAAAGGTGTACCGCACATTTTCGTCATGTTGGCCTCCGATGGAGGTAACACTCTCTGTTACCCCCAACCCATTCCACTAACTACTAGGGCACAGGCCACCCCAGCAATAGCACCTTAATAACTAAATAAAATTTTATATAAAACATTGTAATATGACATTCTCATCACTCATTAATCATTTAACTCATTCATCACCTTAAAATTTTCAAATTTATTGTTAATATTTATTATATATCATCTTTCAGTTGTTATTAAAATGTTTAAATTATCGTTTGTATTTAACACAATTATTTCAAATCATCTCATTATTGAATTAAAATCCTTTCATTTGAGTTACACCTGTAAACATTTTTATTATACTTGATTCGTACTATAAAATTCTTATACTTACAGTCCATTTAAACTGACATACACAAAATATATACACCATACACCAATACTTTCACGTCACCTCCGAAACATTTAACAAGATGTTATTTCAAATCAAACAATTGAACGATTAATTACCAAATTCACCTCTTGTAAAATAATTTAAATTCCTCAGAAAAGTTAATTATACACCATTTAAATCAATCAGAATATTTAAAACATCTCAAATTATTTTAATTAAATTAATTATTGAAATACAAATTTCACAGCTATCAAAACAATTACAATTAGCCAATTACTGTTTTCAAAATTAATTCTGTTTCTTTATTTAAACTGCAAGCATTAACATCATTATTACAACAATCATCTACACACTTGTTCACTTGGCATTCTACAATACACACAAATAAATTTACTACATTTTTATTTACAAACCTTCCTCATTATTTATTCAGTTATATCCTATTTCAATGTCAAAATCAGCTAAGTTATTACCATGTATTCACATACTTAAACTGTTCCTCCCCCGATTTCTTAATCTAGCCTCCATCGTCATGTAATAGTCGTACCTTTTTATAACATTTCTCTTCCTTACTTATACTCGATTTGTTATTATCATTATAATAAACCATTATTTCTAAGTTCTTCATTATACCATTTATTGTTTCATACAACTTGTCACGATCAATTAATTCTGTCCAGTCTCCGTTAGTAAATTGTCTCAATACCAAGTCAATTATTTTATCATCATTTATAGCAGTTTTATTCAAATATTCCTCTCTCTCTGTTTCATAATGCAATTCACTTTCTTCATCTCTCTCAATATCTAACACCTGCACCAACATTTCATAACCTCTATTAATCTCAAAAATTTGTATTTCTCTCTCTCTTTCATTACAACACCTCTCATAACCATACTGAACTCTCCCATTCCATGCAAAGGGCACCATTAAATATTTATTACCTCTACTGGCTTTACCAGTTAAATCACAAAAAATACAGGGACCATCTGAAGACACCTTGTCTTCCATACAAATACCGGAGGAAACTCTGTCCTCATTAAACACCTGTGAAAACTCTGTTTCACCATAAACTTGGGGAACATCTGCCCTTTGCCCATTTAACCTCTCTACACACACACTTATAACCTCATCAACACTTTCTCTGCTCACAACCTTACACTCTAACACCACGTTTTTAATTTCACCACTGTTACTTACCGTATCATCCTTAGATACCCCATTTTCAGCTATATAATCATTATTCTTATTTAACGTTACTTCACCATTATAATTATTTGTATTACTACCACCACTTACCTCATCTATTATTCCTTCGTTATTTTTCGATATATTGCTACCACCACAAACACTTACCTGTTTTGATTCACCTGTATTTGCCTTTAATTGACATCTATCTCTTCTCCACTCCTCGTTTTGTTTTTTCAATTCATTGTTGACTTCCTTGGCATTACTAACCATGTCATCTAACATTGCGTTTTGTTTATCCAAACATTCATTAAACTCTTTGCACATCATAAATATCATATTCATCATATGTGTCTTATAATCAGATTCACTCATATCATCACTTACCTCATTGTCTGCCACCTGCTCGACTTTATTCTTGTTAACTTGGTCTGTCTCTCTATCTGTATTTACCACCACCACACTCTCATCATTATCACTAGGCCTATTCTCTGTCTTATTCTCTACCACTATTACTTCGACTACCTTACCTTTATCGTTCGTCATCTTACTACCAATACTAATATCATCACTATGCCTTTTAATTTCGGCAAATATTCCTTCTTCTTGTTCTTCCATCCGCGTTAAATTGTTCTCTAAATTACCCCACTCCACGTCCGTCATTTCGCCTACCACCTCTCTAAATTCATTCTGCCACTCATCCCACGTAAAATCAATATCATTACCTTGTATTTTGGACATGTTTAAAGTTCATTTATATAACACTTTTTATATAAAAAACCCCTATTTTTCTACACTCAAAACACCTAGCACAACTGTAAATCACAATAACATAAACATAACCTACTCACACGTGCGTTATTATATACGATAAATAATTTTTATAAAATACGTCATTACCACCTCCTATTTTCTGTGCTTTAAAACAGGTCTACTTCCTATAAAATTTATATACGAACATCCTGGCAGGGTCGCCACTTGTATAGGTACTCGCCTTTTTCCCTCTTATCTAATAAATTACACTCATCATAAAATAATACTTACCGCTGCCAGAATTTCACTTACCGTCATGGTCCCCGTAAAACTTGCCTTTTGAAACTGCCCAGGTCGCCACGATATTTTTTCTAAAGGTTAAATATCGAAACCTTCTACACTCTTGCCCTTATAAAAATCCCGCTATCTGACTGTAATAAAATTTCAGAAAACCCCCGATTTACGTTAGACGAGTTGTCTGCACAGAAATGAGTAAGTGGTAATGACGAAATAACTTAGTCTAACACATTTTTATGTTATGAAATGAATATTTTACTTACAGAAATACAGAAATCCTTAATCCAAAACACAAAAGAACAAAACACATTTTGATGGTTAAATAGCTCTTACATTGAAAATACAATTCTTACACTTATAAGGTAGCCCAGCTTTGCTCACACACGCATTCACGCCATTTAAAAACCCATTTTATTTTTTGTTACCAATTTTGTTTTTTTGTTTAATTATTCACTGTCACTGTCGCGATCCCGTCCGACCACGTGCTTTCGCCGCCCGAGTTAATTGCCCGTTATTTCTGTTCTATTGTCCGTCGTTCGTCACCAGTTGTACACTTGTTCAATCCGTTAATTCCGCGGGTCCCGGTCGGTATTAAGGCGTTACTACACTGAGTTATTCATATTTAAAAAGTTCTACCCGACCGGGCCCGAGTGGCACTAACTACGTCTGTTGGCTGTTGTAGTTTCTCGTGGACTGCCAGAAGCGTCTATAGCATGCGGACGGATATTAATGCCTGCCGGCGAACGAATTTCTTCGCCGCTCACAGCCTGAGTTGTTGCAGTTTTGTGGCTGTATGCCTGATACATAGGAGTTTTTCTGTCGTGTGCACCGATGATATTTGGGCGCTTATGGCTCGACGTCACTAAGTAGGCAGTACTTAATTTGCATATCCGTCGCCTCAGTCAAGGAGGCGACCAAAAATTGCTTTTTAGCCATCTTGAGCTTCACAAGTAGCGTCACCCCGCGCCCCTGGATGTATAATGTGTATGGGCGCGCTGTCACACACAAAGTTCTTGGAAACTAAGGTGGTGCGGATTCTTCTACCGATTGCACAACGTGATATTGCGTTGCCGCTTCGTTACAACACGTGGTTTGTTTCTGTTGAAATTAAAATTTACACATATTTTTTATAAATCCCCAAAAATGTAAATAAATGAAAATACGCCAAATTTGACCCGTTACAGCTTCTGTTCTTTTTTCTTCTTGTATATTTTCTTTTATTAGGTTAATGGCAAATTCTGTTTCAACTATTAAATTTTCTAGATTTTTGTTTCCATTTTGAGTTAGGTTAGTTTTTGACATATTGTTTAAATCTTCTGTTTCTTTTTTGTTAAATTCTGTATTGCTAAGGTTAATGGTTCGAGGGTAAAATGTATGTTTATTTTTGTTTTTTGTTCTTGATTTTTGTTTTGTTGTTTTAATGTGTTGAGTTTTTTGTTGATTGTAATAGTCTTTTTGTTTTTTTTTCAAATCTTATTTTATTTTCTATGTTATTGTATTTATTATTCCAAGTGATTGGATGTAATAAATTTGTTAGCTCTAAGTGTAGTTTGTATATGTCTAGTGTTATGCTATTTTTCGTACTGTATAATTGATTAATTTCGTTTTGTATCCATAATCTTTGTGCTTGTATTATTGTTTATTGTCCAGTCATATTTTTGTTGTTTGTGTTTATGTTAATGTATTTAGGTGTTAATTTATGTTTTTGGCATTGTCTGTTGAAGTATATATTCATGTTTGTGTTCATTAGTTGTTTTTTTCCGTGTCTGAAATTTATTTAATAATTTGGTAATGTGGTTATATGGAGTTGTGGTTATGTTGTTTGTGTACATGTTAATGTATATTTATGTGAGAGATAATTTGTTATATAATTTATTTATTATCCATTATTTGATTGTTGATTTCACTTAATATTGATGATCACTTCACTATTTTTTCACAATACACTTTTGTTTTTGAATTTGTTTGATACCCTCACTTTTCGTTTATATATATATAAGACACTCGTGCCACACTTTATCAGAAGCTTGGGCCACATCCAAAAATATTGGTGTGCATATTTTATTTTCTTCAACTGGCTGCTCAGTTTCATCAGCGATACGATGTGCCTACTCACTAGTTCACTGTTTATTGCAAAATTAAAATTGGTGGGCTGGAATAAGTTGCTTTTATTGGTATGAGACATTTGGGGAGTAATTTTTCAAACAGTTTAGATATAATTGGCAACAAGGATGTAGGCTAATATGATAACTTCTTGTTTAGTGTTTTGCCGTGTTTAGGGACCTTAAACATCTCAGCAATTTTTTACTGCACTGACACATATTGAAGTTGTAACACTGCATTAAATACGTAAGTCTTCTTATTATTTTATTTGGCAATTCTTTCAGTATCTGTGTAGTTATTAAATATAATGTGGTGCTGTCTTAAAACTAACATTGTGAATCTTATTAGGAGGTATGGGTTCAATTGTTCTGTCTTCCATATTATTCACTTCTATAATTATTTCATCAACTGCAACCAGTTGTGGTTGAAAAATATTAGCTAATTGCAGAGCATACATTGTAGCCTTTTAGAATCTTTCCTTGCGATGTAACATCATCTCATTAAATGGAAGCTCTCGTTTGTCCATACCCATCCTGCTTGCACAGATTAAAACAGTAAGTCTTTGTTTAGTAATGCTTATCTCCTACATTTTGATTTTTCAAAGGTATGTCTTACCAGGAGTTCAGTTGTAAAAAATGCCAGCTTCATCTGTGTTAAAGCTATCACTGTTCAAGTAGTTTTGTCTAACACCGGTCAAATATTTTTCACTCAGTCACAATTGTTTGATCAGTGGATAATGCTTCATCACTAATTTTCGTGTACACAATATTGTTTCTGTTTTTAAAACAGTCAATCTATCTGTTGCTACAAATGAAATCCTTGTAGTCAAGTTCAGTGGCATATTTTTCATCTTGCACTTGCAAAACCAGAACACTATTAGGCAAACGAACAGGACCTTGAATTCTGAACCATTTCAAGAGAGCGTCGTCCAAGTATTTTTTTTAATGTTTCTGTAGTTTGTTTGATTGTTTATGGCTTTTGGTTTTTTCCAAATTTTGATACAGTAAAAGATGGTAAACCATTTTTATTTGACACTGTTGAATTAGAAATACCAGTTTCTAAATCCCGAATTCTTAGACGTTTTACAGAAACTGATAAGATTTCATGTTTTGCATATGATATTTTATGAATTTTAAATGCACTGCACACAAAATGACACTGACAGAAGGTCAGATTTGAACTAACCGTAAGTGAAAGTAAACCTGTCAAAAGCAGACTTAGTAAAAAATTTAAACATAATTAATGCGGGCCAAGTCACTGTATGATAATGATATAATTTACCTTATGATTTCCGTCAAGTGACTTCTAACGTAATTTGAGCTGGGTTACGCGTTTCAGGCCATATGACCCATCTTCAGACCTTCACTCCAAAGGAGCTCGTTATATATTAAAATCCATGGTAAAACAAACACACAATAAATAAACACGTAAAATACAATGAATGAACATATTATAAGCGTACTAGTAACCGACACGGTGCACCGCGTGTAGCATGTCAAGACTGTGTCGATGGGCACTATTATTTAGTTTTATCTTTAAGCGATCGCAGCGTGGTATCATACGGTGGTTTGGACCTGAAGTTGAGTTTATCATTGAGTATGTCGTCACATATATCGGGGTTATTATGACCTCTATATATCTCGAATTCTTCGAGTGCATCCATGTAACGGCCCTTACTACAATAATGTAGAGGTATAAGGTTAGTGTTGAAATTGGTATATGAATGATTGCTTGAAATTAGATGCCGTGTAAAATTAGATTTAATATTTTCTAGGGAAAAATCACCCCTGTTAAAGTGGCTGTGTGGTGTGTGTTCACGGAATCGTTTGATAAAAGGTCTACCCGTTTGGCCGATATAAAAACGGTCACAATCATCGCATATAAGCTTATAAACACCGGTTTTGGATTCAATGTTGGTCTGAACGACTGGACGAACCAAGTTCCGTAGACGGTTATTTGTTTTAAAGGTAACGGTGTAACCTATTTTACTTAAGGTGGATGTTAGGATCTTAGGCATCAACTCGGTGTATGTTGTTGAGATGAATTTGTTATTAGGTGTATTATCTTGTGTCTGTCTGGAACGACGGGCTTTGTGTTTTTTAAGGATGTTGTCAATCATTTGGCACTCATGGCCGTTGGCCATAGCTATGTGTTTAATTATGTTGAGTTCACTCTCGAAATCATCATTATTTAGGGGGATCATCAAAAGCCTATGAATGAAATTGTTGTAGGCCGCTAATTTTTTAGAGAAAGGGTGGTGTGAGTCTGCATGTATGGTCACGTCTGTGGTGGTAGGCTTTCTGTAAATTTTAAAATTTAAGTTGTTAAGTCGCCTAGTAATGGTAAGATCGAGAAAATATTAAACCATGGATTTTAATATATAATGAGCTCCTTTGGAGTGAAGGTCTGAAGATGGGTCATATGGCCTGAAACGCGTAACCCAGCTAAAATTATGTTAGAAGTCACTTGACGGAAATCATAAGGTAAATTATATCAGACTTAGTAAGGTCTAAGAATCCAGTATATATTCGTAGGCAGACACAATAAAGAAAATACTGAAAAAATATGGCATGTCAATCATTCCATGTGAAATTCCAGAAGAATATATAGTGTAGGGTACTGTACAATGTCTAGTACTGAGTACTGTACCATTACACGAACACAGGTTATTTGAAAAATACAAACTTGGGGTATTTATGAAGAAGTTAGCAGCACAATAGCATAATTTATAAACTGTTCAGCATTACTAAGTATACATAATACTTTTTTCAGAAATTTGCTTTCATCAAATTAATTTCTGTTGCTTAATTACCAAAATGGTGATTGTGATACATGAGAAACAATTTTCTTATACCCAAGAAATTAGTCCATGTAAATCTATACAAACAAAATAGTTTACTAAAATTTGTTTCTTTTAGCTGAGATTTGTATTAACCGAGATCGTTTTAACCAAATTCCACTGTACTTTGTTCAGTTTTCTCTATATTTATTTCAAAACCTTGAAGATTATCCCTACCTTGTCTACATTGTAAAACAGTAGACTGTTCCAGATACATCCAATCTCTGACGTAACTGTTCTGTGGGTACAATTGCTAATATATGTTTTTTTTTTATTCCATTCAGGTCAATCCATTTCAAGTCATCCAGAAAGTATTTAATTGGTTGCTTCACTATTTAAAATTTTTTTTTTATATAATTACCCTTACATGTTGGAAGTTGAAAATCATAATTTCTTAAATTTTATTACCACCGGTTTTTGCATGGCGGCCATATTTGTTTGGCGAACTGCTACAATTCAAGCATTTACGTAAACACCTGTATCTCATAATCTATTTGTCCTATCACCATGGGGTAAAAAGGAAGTTATTCAGAAATAAAGGGCTAAAGTTTTGGTTCCATAGACTTTTTACGTAAATTTAGGTCTTAGGGGTGAAATATAAGAAAAACTTTTCAGATTTCTACTGCATTTTTATTGTTTTTAAGGGTAACTTTTCTTGAGAAGGAATAGAACCTACAAGACAAGATTTTTTTATAAATAGTTAGGAAGTATGTCTACTCGTACAGCAAAATTCATACCTCTGGCTTGCACCGTATTTTTCAAAAATTGTCATTTTTAGGGGTTAATGTCTCTGGTGGGGCAAAATATAAAAATCTGAAATTCTGGCCTGTGATAGTACTTTATGGCAGTAATATGTAAAAAAATTTCATTTTGTAGTTTTGGCTACAAGCTGAGATATGACAAGGTAAATATGTAAAAAAAGCGCTTCCTGGAAGGTGTAGATAAACTGTAATTGTGAAGTATTGTAGTTTATAATTACATATCTGTATATCAAAAGGTAAACCTATTTGACAAAAAATTATTAAAATAATGTTTACTAAATACCAATAAATAATTAAAGGTGGTGTTCGATGAAAAGCTGAGATATTTCCTCACACAATTTTGGAGTGATATTGTAGGAACGTCCAGTTACTGTAGTCAGCTCCACCGATGTTACCTTTTTTAAAATTTTGTGAGAAGGAACCCAACACTTGTCAACTTTTGATATTTTAAAAGAAGTTCTTGGACCTGCAAGCTCATAAAAATGAACTTTAAAGTCCCTATTCTCAATGCTTGCTTCCTCAATAATCGCGAGATACCACTGTTCTCCGTACACACACGCAACAATATTGTTTTCTTCAACAGTGAAAGAAAGTAGTTAAGATATTTTTACTTCATCAAATGTATCCTATGTTGAGGTGTAGCACTATACAGTTGTTTCATTGACAGGAACATACCTATGGTATGAACATGTTTTATTAACTAGCAAACAGTATTTAAATCGTTTTTCCAGTTCTTCTTCATGCTTAACTACTTCTTCTAATGGAACATACTTGTATTTAATGGCAGGGAGGTTTCTATCGCAAAAGTGAAACATCTCTTCTGGAGAGTATTTGATTTTCTGTCGTTATCTGGAGGCTCCTTTTCATAACTTCTCTTTTTGTGGTACCTCCTACCCCATCTCAAGTTTTTCCCATGGCTGGTTGCAAAAAAATGCCACTATGCTTGAAGGCAAAAGTCTTTTTCGTGGTGGCAGAGACTTATGAAATTTTTTTAATTTTTATATTGACTAGAAGCTCCATCACTAAAATACAATATTTTAGTCACTGTTGACACAATAGTTTTGATTTGTGTGAGCAGGGTGGGGTGGGGTGGGGGTGAATGGTTTCTTTTAAGGTTATTTGTTTAATTTCCGATCTGACGATGAGCTGTGAAGCTTGAAAGCGCTAATCGGAATAATTTTTATATAGTGGTGTGCAACAGTGATAATTCTGTTTACAGTTTTGATGTTGTTAATCAAATAAGTCTGAAATTTATGGACTGCAGCTGTGTTGTGTGTAAGGTAATCACTGATGATACAGAAACTTCTGGATTTTAGTTTACCTTGATTACTTGGATCATTGTAATAATAAACAAAGGGGTGAACTGTTGCTTGTTTATTCACCCAGAGAAAACTTTGTATTTCATCGTGGACAAGAAATTAAAATTTTTTAGAAAAGTCACCCAAAACAATACACTCTGAATTTAGCAGGTTTGTTTTTCTTGTCTTTAAGGAAATTTGACTGCACCTTGGCGACATAATGGTGTTTCTTCATAGATCTGAGTTTTTCTACCAAGCTTTCGAAAAATTCTTCCCTAGATTTTATGACAGAAATCATCTCAGCACGGTCAGTTGTAACCCACTGTTTGTAATGTACATTATCAGTGATTTCTACGGCCACTTGTTCAATTAAAAATAAGTCAAGTAGAGTTTGTTCATTTGGGCATTTTGTAGATTTATTTAACATACATTCTGAACTATTCAGGTCACATACAAGAAGTTGAAGGAGATATTTGTAATCTACATTTAGCTTTGCGCCATCTATCATTAATTTAACATTTTGGTGGTATAAACATACACAAACAGAGTGTGTCCCTGATGCTCCAGCAATTACACACCACTTAGGCCTCAAATCACAAAATTTTGACCGTACAATCTTACATTCTGGATGAGATTCTTTAAACTGTACAAACAGTTCATTAAGATTACATAACAATAATTGTTTTTGTTTGTTTTCTTTAACACCATCAATCCGAACACTTACACAATCTTATTTACCAGGGAGCATTCTTGAGTTTTCTTCACTTGCATAATACTTTAAAACATTCTCAACCATTTCTTCATCAATCCTTTTTCGACTTTGCCTTTTTTCCAGTTTTGGTAATATTCCTTGTATCCTGGTAAGCTCTCTAGCGACTCTGACTAAATGCTCTGACACTTGAAATTCAGCACTTATTTTTTCCCTTGACCAGGAATCTGGAAGTAAACTTATAATTCTTACCTTATCTTCCTTATCAGTTATTTTACATTTTTCTTACAATTTTTTAACTAAATGCTCATATTCTTCAGCTAAATTTGCAGCCTGAATATTATCAGTCAGGGGTTCATTAGGAAGATGGTCTACTTGGTCTTCAAAAGATGCCTCAAGTCTCCTTTTAATAACTTCTGAAAGCTTTTCAAACTTTGCCTGCACAGCACTTTGTCTTTTTCCACAATTTAGTTTCTTGCTTTTGGAAACTGGAGACAAGCCCATATTTGAACAGGTTGAATCTAAAATGTCTATATGTTCAGATGGAGGTATAAAACAATTTTCTTGTTCATTGTCCCTGTATTTTATTTTAAAAAGTTTGCTATAGCACGAAGTAAGCAATATTTTTTTAATGGATCACTGCAAAATTTAACAAAAAGATGATGGTACTTTAACAAAAACTGTGTCTCATGGTACTCACATGTATTTTCAACAGCAATGTTTGTTGTTCTTAAAGCAATAGGGGTTTGATGTTCTTTACTTAATTCACTAATTAATTTAATACTCTTTGATACTGATCCATAAACACACTTTGACACTCTTCTCGAATTATTTTACCAATACTACACTCCATTTTTAAAAATACCTTATAAGTTTTTTAAATATCTTATAATTAGTAAGAAACGTCAGTTAAAAAAACATCACTTAAAACAGCTACACAACATCAGTTGAAAAACTTAAACACTAACTGTCACAGTATTAATAAAAAATCGGTATGGAGAACCATACATGATTTCCATGTTCAAAGATTTATATTTACAAGACATGACAGGTGCAGAATTTTACATTTGTGTCTATAATATATATTTGACAAGAAGCAGAGCTAGATATGGTGACAAAACATCAAATAAGTGGATGCTTGAGTTGTGAAGAAATGACATATCAGCTAAAATGATACCCCCATGTCAGGTGGGTGAAGACTATCCTCAACTTTTGTGCGGAGGACTGTACTTTTGGATAAAATGTTTGTAGGTCAAACAAAGAATGGGCCAAAGGGAGCTGTGTTCTGATTCCTGTAATGAAATTGGATTCTTGCTGCGAGGGTGAATGATGTCTATAGTGTTACCAAAGTCTTTCCTGTCAATACTATGCTAGTCATTTTTCTTTTTTAAAATCGAGTCTTTCTTTCTTTCCATTCGTCTTCTGATTTCCTGAACGACGATTATGTTCACCCGTATAATTATACATTTCCCAGCAAAACATTTTTTCCTTAATATGTTTATGTCTTCTGTTTAACACCCACCGTTCTGATCCATGTCATAACGCTATATTCCACACAGGCTAGTAAATAACTAGCCATCAGGGAGGTCAAAATATTTTCCAAGAGGGGCAAACAATTTTCCAGAGGAGAAAAATATTTTTATATTTTTCATACATACACACATGCACATATTAGTTTGTAATTCTTATATCATAATAGAAATAAGTACACACAGATTGTATTAATTTATTAAAACATTTATTGCTTCAAAATATGAATAAAATAATGGCTTGTAAAAGTTAATGTTTGATCTCCATTAAGTAGTGCTAAAGTTTCCGAAGTTTTAATATTATGATGTCCGTAATCAAAACATCAGAGCAGGTTTTAGTGTGTATGAGGGTACACCATGGACAACAATTTTCAACATTCCCTCAGAGTAAAGCTGAAAATCTACAGTGTATGTTTCACAGAACAAACACGCAGAAAAGAAGGAGCGCTCTGAAGTCTCTCATGGACCCTGAGACTCTTGCAGAGGGTCCATTCCGTAAAGACAAAAAGGTCTATCTATGAACAGTTCCTCTGTAAACACATGCAGTTACACTGGCCAGCGATCCACAGGAAGCAAATCGCTGTCCACACTGGACACCTTTTTGGCTTGCAAGCGTTGTGTTGGTGTGGGTTTTGCCACTTTCCATTTAAAAAGCGTGCAAACGTAAGAAAATAAACATGAGTGAGGCCAGAATAACGTGAATTGTGTGTGTGTGTCCTGCCTGTCTTTTTATTCCGGTAATCACAATAATAAAACTTTAGAAACGTAAACATTACATAATTGAGATATGCTTGCCTGCCAGGAACGATATATTTTCACTCATACATGATTTAAATTTAAAAGAAAAAGTTATAACTTTATTGCCTGGCAACAAAATTATTTTATTTTTAACAATTACCATTGTTTGAAAAAGTTTAAATGAATTTTCAAGTACTTTACTCTTGTTAAAACATAAAACATTGCAGGTAAACTACCCCTTCCCCTTAACCGATCTTCACCAAAGTCAATAGGCCTTGAGTCCTCTATAACTCAGGCAGGTATGCAAAAAAAATTATTTGATTCTGTTTGAATTTGCGGCAGTTATCATTTACCATAGAAAAATTCTACACACAGACACTTTTCGAAAAATGACTTTTCTTCATGTTTTGAGGGTAGTACAATCACAATCAGCCCTTATCTTGAACATGATTTTTTTTGCCATCACCATACTTCCATTTCCTTATGGAACATGGAAGTAAAAACTACAATATACCAGCACAATAAAAGATCAACCTACCTAACAACCTAAACTGCTTGTTTATTTCAGCAAGTTCAGTTCAATAAGTGAACAAGAGAGAACATGCCAAATCATGCATGAACTTGTCTGATACTGTGTTTACCATGCAATGTTTAATTATGTTGTCATATTTCTGTTGTGGTTTTCCCATTATTTTCCATGAATTATAAATGGTTATTAGAAACTCGTAAACCTCGGTAATTTTTATGTAAAATAATTATTCTGATTAGGGCCCTAGATTATGAGATACATGTGTTTACGTAAACGCGTGAATTGTAGTGATTCACCAAACAAACATGGCCACCATGCAAAAACCGGTGGCAATAAAATTTAAAAAATTATGATTTTTCAACTTCCAACATGTAAGGGTAATTGTATAAAACAAATCAGATTTTTTTAAATAGTGAAGCAACCACTGCTGGATGACTTTATATGGATTGACCCATTCCTAATACAGTAAATTTTTGTATATACTTATATTATCTTTTTTCATGAACCAGATATTCCCGATTTTTTAAGGTACTGAAAGGAAAAAATAAAAAACAAAATTAAAACTTACCGATTTATTTTTATACATTGAAAATTTTCACAGCTTTGAAAAATTCACTAGTTATCATTTACACACTATCAACTGCTGTATTTTAACTGAACTGTAAAAAAATTACTTGAAATCTTCTCTGTAATTGGCTTCATCATTGCTGTCACTGTCAGAACTAGTGTCAGAATTTTTTCCCTAAAGTTCATCATCTTCTGAGCCATCGAACACATTTGAAATGCCGCATTTTCAGAAGATTTTCAAAATCAACTCTGGTGAAAATAGTGCCCAAGCAGTTTTGATCCACTCACAGATTGTTTCAAAATCCGGCCTTTTTATTTTTCCCAAAGGTGTATATCAGTGTTAATTTTTTCCATCCACTAAGTATATAGGTCCATCATGGCAGCCTTGAATGGCTTATTTATACAAATGTCCTAAAGTTGTAGTACAGACGTTAACCCTCCCGGTATGTTATAAGATCTGTTTTCTGGCACTGCACAGTTTTTTCCACCTCATCTGTCATGTGTCCTCAAGAACTGTCAAAGACCAACATATTTCTTTTTGCCATCAAGGGTCCATTTCAATTATGCCACACTCTTGTTGTCCAGTCGGCAATAAGAGAGTTGTCCATCCAGCCCTTTTTGTTCACTTTTATAATTACTCCAGGTAATGTAATGTTTGGAATAGTTTTGTGCTCTGAATATCACGTAAGTCAGTAATTTATTACTGTCTGCTGTGATACATACCATTACAGTACGTCTTTGTTTCTCACAGACACCTGTTCTGACGACCACGCTTTTTTCACCTTTCTGGTTGACTGTTGTAGTCTGAGGCATTTCAAAATACGCTGGTGTCTGATCCGCATTTCCTATTTGAGGCAGTGGGTAAAAATGTTGCCACTGCATTTTTATGACGTGCCTGTGAAACTGCAACACTTTAACTTCACATGTGTCAGGAAGGCATTGAGCATTTGTCGTTTGTCTTCTAATGGATAATCAGTTGTGTGCAAAGCATTGTACTAACCACTTGCGATTCGCTTTAAAATTTTTGACTCTAAGTTCAGCTGCAATTTTCTTGGATTCCAAAAAACACATCTCAGTTGATATCATGAAACCACACCAGGGTTTGTCGCAAACACTTTGACAGAGCTTTTCTTCCACTTGAGGAAACTTCACTTCCTGACCACAAAAAGCCCAACAGGAGCCACTGCTTCCTGAAGTACAGTTTTCATTTTTGGCAGTCACAAATATAACTTTCACTGACATCATATTTACAAGCTGTTGCTCTATTTCCATTTTCTTCTGCTTCTTGTATTATCTTGAGTTTCTCATTAACTGTGTACGAACAATGCCAAAAAAATCTGCTGTATTTGATCTTAATTCACTTATTGCAATTAAACTACTACTATAAACTGGCTAATCTGCATGGTAAATGTCTAAATGTGATGGTATAAATTCTAATGCAAACGGTCTGTACCTATACAGTAGAGTGTCGATAACTGACTGAAACTAAATAGCCAGAAACAAGCGTAAACAAATTTCTAGAAGTGTGAAAATGTAACGTATTTGTAGGTAATTGCTATGAGTCATATCTGGTGTGACAACTGCTTTCTCACACCGGATTGATTTAGAGTTTGAACAACATATGCTTATATAAACCGCTTTCGAATGTTATGTTTGGCAGTAAAAAACAGAGTTTTATATTGCTTCATTTGTTAAATTCAGAATGGTCAGGGTAGTTATCAATACATAACAAAATTCTTCTCTGTTGTTTATGAAGAGCTTGATCCTATTTGCTAATTTTATTTCCTTTATTAGTACTCTTAACACTTTGGGTACCGTGGCGTTTGTGCATAGACCATCCCCTATGACCAGCGGTTTTTTTAAAAAAAAGCACTGTTGTATAAACACTCATAAATATTTAATACAATGTAATACTAAAAAAATAATTATACCACACTTTTTCCAACTTTCCTCTTATGAAAATACTTATAATATTTTTATTATTGATTTTATATGTTGCAGCTAAAGCTGTTTAAAAATAGGTTTTTTGTACAATTATTTTAATCAAAAATTCTGTCAAATATTGTTTATCGATTTTGTAACTAATAATATAGTAATTAAAACAAACATGCTCGCTGCTATCAATAACATGCAAAATAAATACGAAATTACCTCAAAAAAACCGAAAACCTCATGTAAACAAAAATCTCAACTTCCACCTTGAACACGCAAAATGTAAACAAAGTCATGACGCTGCCAACTGTACAAATTATTTTCCTAAGAACTATTTTCTTCAGTCAGTGCTGCAATCTGATGGCAGAAACACAAACTAAAATGTCAAATAAAACTTCTGCATTCGTTCTGTGGCGTAATAGTACGACTTGAAGCATTTGAAAGCATTGAAAAGTGAGTGGCGTAATATTACGCCACCTGTCAAAATACCAAGTCCACTGGCGGCGCAATATTACGCTGTTGGTACTCAGAGTGTTAATAGAGTTCCATTTCCACCACCTATCAATGTGGTTAACATAGGACCTTATGAGAAAATTTATAATCTACTCCTTGTAACAGGAGTGGAACACAAGGTCACAGTAATGAATAATGATATAATTTCAAATAAATGTGACAGACGGATATCAATATTGCCGCCAAAATATACGCCAAGAAAATGAGAATAAATACTTCTTTATGAGAACAAACAGTATCAGCCTATAAAAAGTTATGGTTCAGAGCTTACACCCAACATGTGACCAGAAAATGATTATAAATGATTTTTTATATACAAGTTTAGATATAAAGGTGAAGTAAAAATAATAACAAAAGAGAAAATATAAGACAACATTGTTAGGAAATATCTGCGTTTAGTTATATAAATGTTTGGGAAATCTACTGAGAACTGAGAACTACTGTACAACTTGATATAGATGTAGAAATAACAGTAAGGGAGAAATGACAGTTCTACATCTGTCACGTGACCAGTGGGAATATTTGAAATCTGTCACATGACTGACATGAATGGTTGTTATTGGGCATATTTTGGTGGGAAATGCTGGTGATAAGATTTAGCCAGGAGAGATCAAGTTGGCCATGTTGACTGTATCATGTGACAATATCTAATATTTTGGTTGCCACATTGTGATGTCATACTGGTGAAGGGATATTACATGACCGCCACTAAAATTTAAAGTGTGCAATGTGATTTGTGGGAACAGTTGTGATTGGTGGGTCTTAAATTGTTGGGGAATGTTGGCGGTAAAATTTGGGTGGGGGAAGAAGTTGGGCATGTTTGATAATTGTGTAGTAATCTTGCGATGGGAATGGTGGTGATTGGTAGGTGGGGTTAGGTTGTTGGTGACTGGGATTGTCATAAGTTTGAATAATTTTGTGTGTGTGTGTGTGGACTTCTCCTTCTCTTGGTCGACACCGTCGTCATCGTTGCAGCCTTGAATAATTTTTTCCAACTTATTTTATATGCGTATGAAAAAAATAAACTCTTGTATAATTGAAACATAAAAGAAAAGATACAGATAAACATACAATAAAAATCATACATGAACATATTTTATATAATTTTATACATGAACACACAGAATTTTCATTGTTACCAGCAGCACTGGACATCTGCAATCAACACTCAACAAGAGCATGCGGAATAAGAAACGTAAAACTATACTGTGAAGGCTTCTGATGACCGTAAAGTGATGATCATAATCAAGTTTTTGCATAACATTATTTAGCGTTTGGTCACAAACTGCAATAGCAATTTGCTAGATTACAGAAAACATGACTTGACATCCGGTAACATGTTAGCTTCTAAACACAGACAGCTTGTCTTGTGTTCTTACTAAGGAAAAAAACATGGACCAACATGCTGTTACACGTCAACTGCTAAATGAGACTATACTATATTCAACTGTAAGCTTGTTTAAAATACCTTATAATATATAATAAAATTTTAGACAAACACACACAAATCTTTTTCATTTCAGTGTACACTGTATGGAGTTAGTGATGCGCAATTGTTGAAAGTTTTATGTAAATTCTATTGTATTGGCAAATACGTTGTTTCTCAATCACATATTGTTCTGTTCTAATAAGAGCACTGAAATGTCTAAGAAAGAAAAATATTGTCAAAATACAAGCCTGTCAAAGAGAACATTTATGTATAGTTGTGAAGCAGAAACAGAAGAGATAATTATGTTAATTGCAGTATGTGATGACTGTAATAGACCTTATCTCTTCATCTTATGCTATGATGTCCACCATGGTTATCTGCTCTTTTTTCCCTTGATACACAAGGTGCGGAGTGTATGGTGTGATGCTTCATAGCTCCTCATTGGTGAAAAATCAGGAGTATGATTTTGGCAGGTATATACAGTACTTTAGTTTCTCGTCAACATGGTACTGGTGTTGACACAGTATTTCCGTACTTGACTATGTTCTGTAATGACATAATAGGGTATTTCACACTCATTGTCAAAAAAGTTTAACAAGTTCGCGTGCACCGTACCATTGAAAACCAAGACACACGTGGAAGTGGTGTGGGCCAGTCTCAAACCAATACTTCAGGCTAATAAAATGAAGTCTCTGCACACTGACTACAGAAAAGAGTACTACAACAGCGCATGTACAACATATGAGCTATAGACTTATAGTCCCAACATCAGGTGATAAAATATGTTTACTCACATGGAGTACGTCAATTAATAAATGTCACACACATCTCGTTATTTAAGCGATTCTCAACCCGTGTTATCTCATGATGCGCATCGCTACAGATCTCGCGAGTGACTAATGATTCTACATCATACTGTATCCACACTTATCTATCATATTGTTCTAGCACCTATACAGCTGTATCATATAGCTATTTAATGTTTTTATTATTTTTAATATTGGTAGTATTTTTAATATACGTGACAAAAGCTGTATCATATAGCATATTAATTGACATACCTCATGTGTGTGAACATATTTTTGTTACGTCCTATTCTTTTTTTACTTACCACGTACTTACTGCCACCCTGACTTCTCGATCAAGAAGACTCCAATTCACTTATAGGTCGCCACGATATTTTGTGGTTCAATATCGAAACCTTGAAAACATTTTTATTTGTGTGCCAGGTTCGTTAGGCAAAATTTTCCATACGGGATAGGTGATGTTAATGTGGCGTATTAATGAACTTAACACATGGTTACGCTACTAATTCATTTTATTAAAAATTCATTGCAAGCTTATTTTCTCCTCCACTTATAATTTTCATCAAACTCCTTACTTAAGGTTTTACTTTAAAAACATTGTTAAAATTATATTGATTTTACTTCTTTCTCTATTTTTGTTTAATCATGAAACTGCCAGATAATCGTATAACGTGTTACCTTTTTTCTTTTTCTAGTATCAAAACATATATATAAAAAAAACAAAAACACTTAAACTATTTGAAACATATATCTATATTAAAGCGACCCAGATTGCCACACTCTCATTCATTCTATCAATTTAGCCCCCATTTATTTAGTTTAGAGATCTCTGATTTTATAGTAAAAAAATTCAACGTTATGTGTCCCTCGGCGTCGACTCCCGTCACATGTCACCCGTCGAATATTTGTCTGTTCGTCACATTAGTGATTTATTGAATGCACCATTTTCACTTTTTAATACTGTCACTGGTTTAATTTGGTTGTGGTGTTTTGTTAAATTTTACAAAAACTTATTTTGGATCCGTACGTCTCGTGTTCATCCCGGCCGGGATCAAGGGTGTTAGGTGACTGCCTAGAGCGTTAGCAAAATGCCCCACACCTAAAGTCGGACAAGCCGGAAATTACCATGCCTGCTAGTGACAAAATGTTCGTCACTGTACACACAGTATGGGTTGTTAATGTTCACAATGCGTTGATGATATTGCAATGCCACTCGTCACGTCACCCAGTAGGCGTGGTCTTCTCCAAATTTCCGCCCGCACATCAACACGTGGCCATAAAAATTTGTTACATCTGGCCATGTTTGTTCGGCTTGGCCCGAGACTGTAAGCGTCATCTGTGCACACCGCTGGTGTTCGCGCATTTGTGTGCGGCACACAACCCTTGATTTCCTGGAATTGAACTGCGTTGACAAACATACATCGCATTCCAATGCCCCAACTACGTTCAAAACTTCACTCTGTGGTTCTTGGTTTGCGTACAGCGCTATTTAACACGGGACTGGCCACACAGATGGAAAATAATTTTATGAATTGCAATAAAACAAAAACCCCTCTTTTTAGCCCCGTTACAATACCCCCCCCCCCCAATGAGAGGTCTTTTGTCAAGACAGAAGAACTCTCATTGCTAAACCCCTAAGAGGATCGGTGAGGATATGGTGCCAACAACCCCCCGTTAATTTCTTAATGCATCATGGGTAAACTACCCCCTAGCTCGGCGACTATGGCTGCACCTGAACGAGATTACTGGACTTCTCTGCTCGAGATCCCAACACCATAAAATCGGACGGACACTCACCATAGTACACCTCACCTTCTAACATTCCACCCCAAAATCAAAACCCTGGCTTTATACCATACCAGATCCTCAACCGATATGTTCCCCCTTACATGCATACTGGGTCGCCTTTGGCAAATACTGGGTGCGTACACATTCTCATTATGTTGTAGACAACTCCCTAAAATATTTTAAAATCAGTTTTCCAAATCAAAATATAGCAAACAAATTAAATTCAAATCATTAAATTTGGTTAAAAATTTCATTTAAGTTCCAAATCAACCTGTTATATTACCATTACTTTCATCAAAACCAAAAAAAATTAAAATCTTTTACGTACTACTAACAATCATAAAAAAAAAAAATTGAACATCTCATTAAAACATGAATTCACTTACCCTAACATTTGTTTACACAGATATACTAAACAATATAATTCAATAAACTCACTAGTAATACACATAAACATTTTTTTTTCAAAAAAATTTAAATTTACCAAAATATCTCTTTTATCCGTCTCGAAAAATGAAATTATTTTAATTTAATTCAGTAATACCATTGCATGAATTAATTATTTGAAAATGGTTCTGTATCTAACATCAGTCATCAGCTGATCTCTCTGGGTCAAGTGAATGACCTTGACATACATATGTTACACAAAGCCACATCATAAAATACATGAAACATCCCTAAAATTCCTTACCTTCAAACATAGTACAACATAATAAAATAAGACATTCAAAATTAACATGGTTATTATTATCTTACAATAAACAATAAAATTTACATTTAAATTGACCAAAAATTACACATTTTATAGCTTTATATTATTCTCAAATGCTATTACAATCTGTCCCTTGTTTCAATTATTATTATTACATTTTGACTATGACTTTCTTTCTTTAATATTTCCATTCTCAATTAGTTTGGGTGACTCAGTTATTCATAATAACATTTCGATTTACAACTTGGCATTTATATATATATTCTTCCCCCCTTCTGACTCTAACAATCACTAACCGATTTTACCTAGTATGACACCCATCTATCAAAACATCTACCAACCATTCTCTACCTCTAACTTACTACTCAACTCATTTCGAATCATTTTACCCTTATAACAATACACTCTCTACCCCGTTTGTACTTAGGATGTGTGTTCCCTCATCTCACCTCGCGTGCTCAACCTCTTGCCCTTCCTATTTACCCAGCAATCACTCCCTGAAAACCCTCTACTACCCGCCACAACACCTGTCGTTGAGGACTCCTTATCACACCACCCCCCTTACAAAATTCCCGTATCAACTAATTACTCTCCCATTACATCACTTTCATCTACAAAATATCACCTGGTTTATTACCCCAATATATTACTCTCATTACTCTACATATTTTCCCCATAGCTACTGTGTCACTATTACTTCTCAATTCTACATTACCTTTACTCCCACAATCTTATTTTGTTCAACACCCCTTTTAACTTAACTTGGACTGATTTAAATGTCCTAACGAAATAATAATCACCCAAATTCTAACATTTACCACATATTACATTAAGTATTGAAAATTCAAAACTATCTCAAATACATCTCCATAACTTACTTAAAACATTACAAGTTTATTATTGAAACATTTAATTATTGAAAAATCTGCAAATCATTTATAAGTGACATATTACATATACAACCCCAGCAATCAGCTGATGTTCTTGGTCAGGTGACTGACCTCACTGTAACTACGTTTCCAACCATTACACCATGTGAAATACATTACACGTTTACCATCCTTATATTCTAACATAATAAAATAATAACACAATAAGACATAATAAACACAATATAATAAACATCTACTGCACCCATTTCTCAACTCAAAACAAAATTATTTAGTCAGCTCAGTAGTGAGTCACCATCATTAAGTTACAAAATTTTAATTCGTTACTCCCCTGAGTAACCTCCCTGCCACACACACTATTGTACCCCCCACTGAACTGTGGCGTTCAGCTGCTTCCACAAGGACGGCAATGGTGGAGGAATTTTAGCATCTCCTTGTCCTTGCTTCAGCCTTACATTTTTTAAAAGTGTCAGATATCATAATATCCAAAAGTTGCATATTTATACACCCTTAATGCGGGTCTATCACCTGGTTAACTGTTCCCACGCGAACAGAGTGATAGCCGCTGTTCCATAGTTCCGGGGATTTCCCCTAAGTCACCCCCCATTAATTTCAAATCTATACCAATTTCAAGGGTAACCAACTATGGTCAGTTTTACAATTGCTGCCCACAGCTGGCTGTCGTCCAAAACCACGATTAGTGCTGGTAAGGCAGTAATCGCCCGAAAAGGCGGGGAAATCAACTTTCATTTCATGCATGTTCTCTTCATCTGATAATACACTGCACGGCAACAAATCAACATATAATATGAAATTATATAACAAGTTGTGCAGTGTATATTACGCCAGTTTGGCCTCCGATGATGGTAACATACCTTGATGTTACCACCAACACTCATCGCTATCTGCAGTAGCACATGCCACCACTGCAATAGCATAACTAATAGCTAAACTTAAACCCTTCTACTGCTGCAGTCTCTACTTTCCATGATTATTTCACTTCGATTAACACCACACAACCCCCCACAATTACCCCTCTCTCTTGCATAACAAGTTTTTTTTTCCCCAGACACTTGTGCAAGCCCTACTTTTCACTTGTACTACAAACTTTACAATTATATTTGGACACTTATTTACTAAGATAAACTATAGCTACTGACATAAATTTAAAATTATAAACATTCCAAATTATATATTGATAAGTATTTATATTGGAGGCTAATTTTATCCTTAATGCTACCAAGGTTGTAATCGCCCAAACAGATGGGGGTTCTGCCGCACGGGAAACTTGGCGATAAGATAGACACACTACGTGAATTCACGTTCCCCTTTTACTCAAATCTGCCTCCTCTATCCTACCATTTATCCAAACCCGCCGTCTATCTTGCCACAAAACTCATCTTTTTTAAATACTCTGTAACTGTAACCATTGGCCAAATTTATTTTCACCAATGACACCAAAAAATATATATGAATGCACTGCCTTGTTAAAATATAGCCTCCATAACTATTTACAGTCACTCTAAAGCAGTGCTGGTACGTGATATGGTACACCTAACCACTGCACCTTGAGTGTAAAAAATTTTATATCACGTACCTTTAGGGGTCCCCCTCTCCGTTCAATAAGATGCTGAAATTCTATTCTATATACCAATTTTGGTGGAGCTGGACCATTGTCGTTTCACCACCCGAAGGAAGTTCTGCCAACCATGGTCCGCCTCCAATTGCCGAAACCCACGGCCAGGACTGGTAAGATCGTGACCACCCGAAAATGGGGGAGGACCCCTTCTGAAACATTTTAACAACCATGTTATTCCACAACCTAAACACAATTTAACATTTATTTATTTATTTATTATTATCAAATTTAAATCTCATAAAATAATTTAAATTCATCATCAAAATTCAATTATATAACATTTTAAATCAATCAAAAATTTGATTTTTAAACCTCTCAAACTATTTGAATTCCATCAAGTATTGAAAACACAACATTTTTAATTACATTACTCCAAAACAATTACCATTCATTAATTACTTTCATAATTATTCTTGTTATTTATTTAGTCTGCTCAAATATTATTATTATTATTAAAACACTTTCTACTACATACATATTGTTTACATTACATACTTGTTACAATACAAACACAATTAATTTTACTAGAATTTATTTACAATTCTTGTCATTATTTTTCTGTTTACCATGCTTCATTTCATAAGTTAGCAAGGTCACAACCATAAATTAAAATATTTAAAATGTCCATTTATTGAGTTTATAATTACCCTCCATCATCGTATAAATATCTAACATATTTAAAACATAAATCATTTTTATTGACCTTCGATTTGTTATTTTTATTATTATAATAACTATCTGTGTTCTCAAATGTTTCCATCATCCAGTAACACTGTTTTATAGGCTTACCCCACATTATTATTATCTCATACAACCTGTTTACATTTGGAATTCTGGTCTTGTCACCGTCAGTGTTTTTGTTTAACATTCTATCATCATACTCTTCCACTACATTCATCACAACATCAGGTAAGTTTGCATCATTTATACAGGTAGCATCAAAATATTCATCTATCTCTATTTCACCATGTAAGTCACTTTTTTCATCTCTCTCAATATCTAAAACCTGCACTAACATTTCATAACCTCTATTAACCTCAAAAATCTCTATTTCTCTCTTTCTCTCATCACAATACCTCTCATAACCCCACTGAACCATCTCATTCCATGCAAAGGGCACAACAAACTTACTACATTCCTTGGCACTTCCAAGGATATTACAAAAAATAAAGGGACCATTCGAAGACACCTCGTCTTCCACACCACCACCGGAGGAAACTCTGTCCTCATAAAACCACTGTGAACACCCTGTTTCACCATAAACTTGGGGAAAATCTGCCCTCTGCCCCTCTACACATACACTCCCCATTTCATCCACACTTTCTCTGCTCACAACCTTACTCTCTAACACCACGTTTTTACTTTCACCACTGTTATCATTCGTTAACTCATTGTTATAATTATTGCTATTACTCACCTGGTCTTCCGTCACTTGTTTTGCATCTAAACAACTACCACTACCATTAATACATATATTTCCGTCACTTTTGTTTGTGTTGTTCTTACCTGTATTTATTCCCCACACTCCCATTCTCTCAATATTCTGTTCTAATTTGTTAATGTTATTTTTAAATATTTCATTGGTACTTTCACAACGCTTATTGACCTCATTAATATGGTTTTTTAATTCACTGAAATTGTTTTCACATTTTACTTTCTGTTCATGTATTTCACTACTCAACTTATCAAATTTTTTGTCAAAACGATCATTTAATGCATCAAATTTCTTACTATTATCACTAGACATTTGTTTGATCTCATCTTTTAAACTAATATTTTGGTTAGACATCAGTTTAATTTCCCCCATTATCTCATGCAACCAGTTCTCAGTTTTATTACTTTCTTTAGCCGAGACGGGAGTTGAATGAACTCTCGCCTCGTCCATAACAGCTGATTCTGTCCAGCTTTCTTGATTTACTATAGGAGTTTCTGACTGACTTTCTGATTCACTTATAACAGTTGAGTAAGACAAACTGACTTCGTTCTCTGTATTTTCCATTTTTTATAAATTTAATTAGTCTATTATATATAACTTAGTTATTAGTTATTATGTAACTTAGTTATTATCTAAACAAAATCTCATAACTTAATTCTTTAACAGTTTTTTACGTCTTAATATCTACTCACACATCTTGTAATTTTAAAATTTTTTCTATTACAAAACCCGGCTACTATCACCACCTATTTCATACTTCAAATCAGGCCTAAACCCATATGAATTAATTCATTTGAGTTATCCTGGCAGGGTCGCCATTTGTTACGTTCTATTCTTTTTTTACTTACCATGTACTTACCGCCACCCTGACTTCTCGATCAAGAAGACTCCAATTCACTTATAGGTCGCCACGATATTTTGTGGTTCAATATCGAAACCTTGAAAACATTTTTATTTGTGTGCCAGGTTCGTAGGCGAAATTTTCTATACGGGATAGGTGATGTTAATGTGGCGTATTAATGAACTTAACACATGGTTACGCTACTAATTCATTTTATTAAAAATTCATTACAAGCTTATTTTCTCCTCCACTTATAATTTTCATCAAACTCCTTACTTAAGGTTTTACTTTAAAAACATTGTTAAAATTATATTGATTTTACTTCTTTCTCTATTCTTGTTTAATCATGAAACTGCCAAATAATCGTATAACGTGTTACCTTTTTTCTTTTTCTAGTATCAAAACATATATATATAAAAAAAACAAAAACACTTAAACTATTTGAAACATATATCTATATTAAAGCAACCCAGATTGCCACACTCTCATTCATTCTATCAATTTAGCCCCCATTTATTTAGTTTAGAGGTCTCTGATTTTATAGTAAAAAAATACAATGTTACGTGTCCCTCGGCGTCGACTCCCGTCACATGTCACCCGTCGAATATTTGTCTGTTCGTCACATTAGTGATTTATTGAATGCACCATTTTCACTTTTTAATACTGTCACTGGTTTAATTTGGTTGTGGTGTTTTGTTAAATTTTACAAAAACTTATTTTGGATCCGTACGTCTCGTGTTCGTCCCGGCCGGGATCAAGGGTGTTAGGTGACTGCCTAGAGCGTTAGCAAAATGCCCCACACCTAAAGTCGGACAAGCCGGAAATTACCATGCCTGCTAGTGACAAAATGTTCGTCACTGTACACACAGTATGGGTTGTTAATGTTCACAATGCGTTGATGATATTGCAATGCCACTCGTCACGTCACTCGGTAGGCGTGGTCTTCTCCAAATTTCCGCACGCACATCAACACGTGGCCATAAAAATTAGTTACATCTGGCCATGTTTGTTCGGCTTGGCCTGAGACTGTAAGCATCATCTGTGCACACCGCTGGTGTTCGCGCATTTGTGTGCACCACACAACCCTTGATTTCCTGGAATTGAACTGCGTTGACAAACATACATCGCATTCCAACGCCCCAACTACATTCAAAACTTCACTCTGTGGTTCTTGGTTTGCGTACAATGCTATTTAACATGGGGGACTGGCCACACAGATGGAAAATAATTTTATGAATTGCAATAAAACAAAAACCCCTCTTTTTAGCCCCGTTACATTTTATCACCTGATGATGGGACTGTAAGTATCAAAAACCGTTGTGAATATTAAAAAAAGAAGTTGCAAGGAAGGGAACATGGATACCACAAGGTAATTTTAACAATTTAATTGTACATGCAATTTGGAGACCACAACAACTATGTATATTGAAGCTGATCAAGCAAAGCGGGTCTATAAATAATTAAGTATAAAGGTCAAACTAATAAAAGCTAATCTCGACATCAGATTTAATAAGAAATCTCTGTTCATGAACATAACTTCCAACTATGTTAAGGTTAACATCAAGAACACATCTTTGTCAGCATCTACTGCCCAAAAAATTAGCTCTGAGAGTATGGATAAAGGAAGAAATTAAATGTCTTTATTAAAAAAAACACACAAAGAGTAAACAATGATGTATACCACACATACTTGGAAGTTCTTAACAAAATTCACCCAGTGATAGGGCCTAATTAATGATGTTTTGGCATATATCGAGACACATTCTTAATATCATAACGTCACCTGAATGCAAGAACTAGGTAACTCAATTCTTCAAGTTATTGAGAAATGGTCGAAAAACGTTTTACCTATTCCCTACCAAGCATTTTTAATCTGCTTATTGGACTAAAATGCTTCATATGATTACCCACTATTATTGTTACAGTTAATAGTAACAAGACGTCACCAATTAAATGGTCACTCCGCTTTCTTATTTAACAAAATAACAACAATTAACAATTAAATGGCAGTTATCCAGTTCTTGCACTAACAATTTCTCACTAAATGAAAATTGTGTAATACTGTACCTACTTTTTCACTTCCATGTTGTACACTGACAAACATAAAAATAATATTAATAATGAAAAACAAGAGTGATCTAGTAACTTTTACTTCCCAAAAGCCATTTATAACAACTGAATGTGGTGCGAGTATACTGCCTCACTAGTACTTACCATTCACATTTCAACCGGTTTCCTCACTCTCCTGACACCTCAGACTATCAAAATCCCACTGAATTGACAAAATTAACAATGTTTAAATAAATACTAACACTTTTATTTTTAAAAATGTATTTATTAAAAATGAATAAAAGAAAAAATTATTCTAAAAAGTACAAAAATTAAAATTAATTAATTATAAAACACATTTGAATAAAAATCAATCTTCTTCTTCATGGTGTCCATGAGGCAGATTTTGGTAAAAGCTGAGATAATCTTGGCTCATCGCTGGAGGCTTTGTCGTAAAAAGCGACATTAAATCACCATGCTTGGCTTCAGAGATTGGGTGCCCTAGCAGGTAACACATTCCCAAAACAACATTGTTGGATGAAAGCCTGCGAGAGGCCCTCTGACAGCAGTCGACTGTTTTAAACTCACCCTCGAAGGATTCCTTGCACTCATAATGACATGGGGTTTCTTTTTTGAATCGGAACCAACACATTTTTTGGAGCAAAATTGCTTCCTTGTTGGTGCTAGTTTTTCTCATAGTGAGGTATTGGTCGGCAAAAGCTTTCCAGTCCATGATGTCCTCCGGTTCAACATCATGAACTAAATAAGGTCTGTCACCCTTTTTCCTTGCCCCACGAGCTATAGATTTCCAATCCCGTGGCCAAAATGCCTTACCCACTCGCTTAAATTCTCCTCCTATGGTCGAATGCATCGAGTCACACTCCATCTCACTGTGGCCAGGAGTCAGGAATTTTAAATCGATTGTTTTAAGATGTTCGATTTTTTGTACAGCGTACATGCACATGGTGAACATGTATTTATTTAAGTTCTGCCCACCACATCGGTCACTGAAGCATCTCACTTCTTCGACATCTTTTGGTAGCGATCCCAAGTATTTGAATAGGAAACTGGCCATCTCACAGCTTCCCCTTCCTCCTTGCCCTTCGTGCCAGATGAAACAATCGCCTTGTTTAGTTATCACATTGAATACGGTAAAATTATAAACTGACAGTCTGCGCTTGTAAAACAGCGCATTATTTGTGGGATCTCTGGGGCAAAGCAGAACCTGTTGTAAATCAAAATTACAACTTGCCATTTTGTTGGTTGCAGCTGCTTCCTCCTTGTCAATTTTTTTGGCATTTTGGGCCTCATCTTTTTTTTTTAAATGGGCATTGTGATCAGTGGTTTCTTCCTCAGTTGGATTGGTGTTACTGTCAAATGCAACACATAACCGACATTGGTCCTTTTTAGGTCTATGAAATCCAAGATCAAAATTGTCAGAAAATGTTTGACGGTAAAACGAGATTTTGGCACACGGCTCATTTTTTTCTTCACAATCTTGACGGTACATTCTGTACATGGTTGCAATATTTAAGGAGGAGTCTAAATATTTCCGGGCAGTTCCTGCCCGACAATAATGAGATGGAACGCAAGGATAGCTCATTATGTGTTTTTTAACATTTTCTTTTATAGCGGGATCAAGAGTCACACTTTGCCCTTTCCCTCTCCCATCAGATGACCCTACATTCTCTTTGGACCTGTTTTGCATTGCAATATCAACAACTCCTTTTTTTATTCCCAGTGTATTTAAAAACATGGTTTTACACACCTTCCTTTTTTCACCATTAATTGGCAGGAAATACTTAATGGAGTTCTGCCTTCGGGATTGATCTAGTGTTGTTGCTGACCTTTTTATTAGCTTTACGGTGTTGGCATGAATAAAGTCACGTTGACGAGAATAGTCAGCCAACTGGTAGTACGCATTGAAAACCCTGCTCCTATCTTCTTCCATGATGGCAGAGCATTTGAGTCGGCACTTGTCACTGCACGGTCCTTTCATCTCAGCAGCTGGTACAATTTTCCCTGCAGAAGAGACATATTCTTTTCCCTCCAATCTCCTTTGCTTTCTAATATTTCTGGGCCATTGCTCAGGCTGTTGTTTCCTTCTTCGAGGCTTATCAGTAATTTGTGGATGCTCCTCCATTCCAAACATGTTAGTATCACGATCACCATTCGAATTCGACAGTGTTGGGCCCTCATTATGGTTGCGGTCTCTAATAATATCCTCAGGTTCGGATGTTGAACTGCTTTCACTTGCATCCGGTTGGTAGTCAGGTTCATCGCATGTTGAAGACAAATCTCCTCCGCTGGAATTGAATTCCAAGTCTTCTTCACCACCAGCATCTGAAAGTCAACAAAGCTTAATAGGACTTGCCGTATTTTTTAGGTGGGACAATCAAATTACAGTGAGTTGCCTTGCTTACCTTTGTCAATGTCAAGAGGTCTTATTAACATTTTATCAATCTGGCAATCCATGTTGTTATTTAGAGTTTGGTGTTTCTCTTGCACATCACATTCATTTTCTGTATCAACATTTTCGTACAAGTCACTGTTGCTAAACTGGTCTAAAACACAAATTGGTCAACAAATATTTAAGTAAATATAAATAATAAAATTATTATTAACAATAATTGTTAATAATTAACAATAATTAATTGTAAATAATTATTATTTTAATTCAACATCGTCAAAATCCAAAAATAAATTAATCTTATTTATAAACTAAAAACAACATTATTTTATCAACAGTAACAAAAAACCCCCAGATAGCTTGTTGAAGTTTGTTTCAAAATTTAAGGAAAATAAACAAAAAACACGTATTTTTGAAGTAATTACTTGATTGATAGATATTTTTTTAAAAATAATACAAATAGGTACCTTCTAAAAGAAAAATAAATGTAAGAAGTTAACTTCTTAAATAAATAGGTTATTCTTAAGTAAGAAGTGATTAATCTTACCTTTATTTGCTTCAAGTTTGAGTGTCATTTCTAATAGTTTCTTTCCTCTAGAAATCATTGTTATAAATAGCAATAATCACTGTTTTTTAAATACACTGCTAAATTATTAACCTCAAAGTTATACACGTTAGAAAGTGAATTGTCACAAACAATAACGAAACCAAACCAAATACATACGAAGATAGACACACATTGTTATAGAGTTAATAGCGGTGGCGCAGTGAGTGGTAAAATAGGTAACTTGAGATATCTAGTTTCAACACGTCATATAGTAGGCCCCGATGGTGCAAAAACCGGCTATCTCAAGATGTCTACTTCTTGCAGTGAGAAAATATTCATTGTTCTGTTTGTCTAATTATTACACTAGCCAATAGATGGCATTAGGTTAGCAAAGTGAATTGTCTAGTTATTGCATTCAATTCTTATGTATTTTAGCTATGAAATAGCTAGGTATCTCAAAAATAAATTTTTTTGGAGTTACCTAGTTCTTGCATTCTTATAAGCAAAATCATAAACAGAGAAAAAATTAAGTTTATAAACCTTCAAAGGAAACAACACCGAACTGACCGTGTTTACAGTAAACACAAATTTTATTCACATATGGTTAACTGTAGCAACATAAGGTTTATAAAGATGGAAGAGGAATTACTGAATAAAGGCCTAAGTCATAACCCTCTAAGAATATCTAAACACAGTATAATTTGCGAAATAACTAATCCTGTAAGAACATGAAGTGAGCCAGGTAAACAAAACTAGGCTCAAGTCCTCATTAATACAGTAGAACTTGGCTAATTCGAAGCCGAAGGGACCAGTAAAAAATTCGCATTATCCAAAAATTCGAATTAGGAAAACTTTTAATAACGGTAGAAAAATCAAATCAAAAACAGAAATTCAGTAAAGCAATATGTTATTTTATTAAACAATTTCCTTAGACATATGTATTACAAATGTATAAACATGTTTCAGTACAAAATATAGCATTTACAGTTTTTTAAAAAAGCTAGAAACTTTTGATTGCATTTTGCAGTTAATACACTGAGTTGTAGTAAACTCTTCAAGTTTATTAAGTGCTTGGAAAATAGCGTCACTTACGTTCTGCTGTCCTTCAACAAACCGTCTCAAGTCTTGAATGTAATTTGATGCCTGTGAAGCCGTTGGAATCGGTATCTCTGGAAGTTCTAGCTGGTCCCCTTCTTCATCTGAAGATGTACCATCATTTCTTTTGTTCATAACATCAGCCACGATCTCCGCATCTGTCTGTTCACCGCACACCGCCAAGTCTTCATCCATGTTTACAAACTCTTCGTAACGAATGCCTGCGTCATGTCCAACATCTTCCCAGTTATCCGTAGTGGGTACGACTTCTCTAGCAGCTTTATTCTCCTCTTCACCTTTAATGTGGCAGAAACCACCTTTACGAAAACAATTAGCAATTGTTTTTTGCATAACTTGGTTCCAAGCACTGTTGCACATGCGGGCAGCTTGAAGGATGTTAAGATATTTTCGTGCTCATCTAAATAAGCACCTGACAGAATGTTTTGGACCACAAGCCGTCTGTAAAAATGCTTAAAATTTTTTATTACACCTTGGTCCATAGGTTGAACTACTGAAGTCATGTTTGGAGGGAAAAACACAACCTTTACATTTTCCATCACAGGAATAGTGTTGTGCGCTGTACAGTTGTCAATAAACAAGATGATTCTTCTGTTTTGATTCCGAAGTTTCCTGTTGATTTTCAAAAGCCATCTTTCGAAAATTTCACCTGTCATCCAAGCTTTATTGTTTGATTCATATTCAACTGGTTTCGTTTTTACATTTTTGAAACAACGTGGGTTGGCTGACTTCCCTATCATTAGCAAAGGCAGTTTTTCCGAGCCATCCATGTTTGCTCCGATTAAAAGTGTTATGCGCTCCTTGCTGTGTTTGCCGCCACTACAACTTTCTCCTTTAAAAGCAAGTGTTTTGTCGGGGGTGCATTTGAAGAATAAACCCGTCTCGTCTACGTTAAAAATGTCTTTAGCGTCTCTATCAGAAATCATTTGCAACAAATCGTCTTTCCATGAATTTGCAGCTTCAACGTCAACAGATCCATTTTCCCCACAAACAGTTTTGAAAGACATGCCATTCCTTTCTTTAAAACCATCGAGCCAACCAGTGCTGTCCTTAAAATCATTTTTCCCTAAGCTAGATGCGAATTCCTCAGCTTTGGCTCTGACGAGGGGCCCACTGACTGGAATTTTTTTGTCCCTTGCTTGCTTAAACCACTTCTGGTCCTCGTGCTCTTTTCCTATCTTTGTCGCTGGCTTTACACACACTATTCAAAATCTTCTCTTTATTTTTTAGATACGTTGACAGCGTATTTGGCGGTATCCCGAATTCCTTGGCAATTTCAGATTTCTTTTTTTTGTCCCTTTTCCACTTCCCGTATAATGGCAACTTTTTCGGCAAATGTCAATGATTTGTATTGGGTCCGTGTTGGTTTTGAAAGGGCCATGATGAACACACAACACAATAAAACTGCACAATAAGTGTCACTAAAACACACCAGTCTGTATATACAGTACTGTATAAAGAAAGGAACGGTCTCTCACTACAGGACACAGCTCGCACAGTAGAAACTCAAAAAGACTTAACACTTCCACAAATGCAGGCAGACTGAACTGAAAGCAACATGACATGAAAGCCTGACTGACGAGGCATGGAACAAGGGACAATGGCGGACGGTACCGTTACACGAGCCAGTCATGTGTAATCGCCATATATTGACGGCAATTCCACGAATTTGACACAAAAGACAAACGTCTGTTCACAAAGGGCGATGCCTGCTTGTCTGTTTCCAGTCGTGTCTCTATTGTTACGTGGTCTAGCTAAGGGTATATAGACCCATACAGCAGGCGATTTTTTGTAGTTAGAGCAAAATTTTTATTTCGAATTAACCAAAAAAAGTTCGAATTACAGACGATGTTTTTGCATGGTTTTACATAGGATGTTCAAGGGACCACGGTAAAAGTTCGAATTATCCACGAATTCGAATTATGCACGTTCGAATTAGCCAAGTTCTACTGTAATAAGTCAAACCATATATTAAAGAAAGATTGCAAACGTCCATTGGATCGTAAATATCGTAAAGCTATAAAAACTATACGCAACATTAAACAAAAACTTGAAGATAATAATACTATCATAACAAAAGCCGATAAAGGCAGTACAGTTGTAGTTCTAAATCAAGATGAATATAAAACGAAAGTTTATGAAATTATCTATGATAATAATATATGTACTGTGACTAGAGACCCCACAGGCTGGCTACATTAGAGATATCAACTACAGTATAAGTAAGTGCATGAGTCTATTTGATACATGTACCATGCTCCTGTACTAAATGGCTTTATAAAAATACATAAGGAGAATATGCCCATATGACCTATAGTTAATTTTACCACAGCGCCCGGGTATAAAGTGACTGAAAACTTCTACAGGTTTTAAAGAGTAATATAATAATAAACAATAACCACAGTGTCAGGAATAATATTGAGTCTGTGAATAAAGTGGAATCATTAAAAAGATTACCGCAATATAAACTGATGTCCTTCGATGTTGTGAAGTGGCTTTACACTAATGTCCTGGTACCCCAAATGATTGATATTTTACAGATAAATCTGAAGAATTCAGGTAAGTTAAATCAATGGGAAGTGCAGGAACTTATTACATTATTAAGAATAATATTAAGCCAGAACTATTTCACCTTTGGTAACCGATTTTTCGCGCAGGTTGATGGACTTGCAATGGGGTTGCCGCTTAGTGGTTTTTTGGCTAATCTTTATCTTAACTATTTTGAAAATGAATAGGAAACAAGGAAAATGAATATGATAAGGAAACAAGTTTTATAAATATATCATTTCATATGTGTGGCTGATACATTCTTTGTTGTTAATGGCACATATAGACAAATAGAAAGTTTGAATAAATACACAAATAGTATACATCCAAAAATAAAGTTTACACTAGAGTTGGAAAACAACAATAGTTTAAATTTTCTTGATTTAACTACACAAAAATTAAATAACTATCTTAAGTTTAAAATCTACAGAAAGCCAACCACCATGGACATTATATTCATGCATCCTCATTTCATCCATTCGCACAGAAAGTGGCATCCTTTAACTCCTTTGTCAACAGACTATTAAAAATTCTGTTAGAGCCAGAAGACTACACTGTACTTAACACTATAAAGTACATTGTGATGACCAATGGTACAGTAGCACGATCATAGATAGATTGGTAACGAAACAAAGAAAGAACTTACATAGAAATAAGAATGAAACACGCAATAGGTGTCGGACATACGTATCAACAGAATATACTAATCTTTTACCCAGTGCTATAAATAACCATTTCAAAAAGTATGACTACACAATTTCTTTTAAAGTGAATAACTGCAATTTAAAAGCGTTGAGACCAAGGTCCAGTAGACCATTAGAAAGCTGTTTGGGGGTGTATGAAATATAGTGCAAAGACTGTAATATTTTTTATATTGGACAGACAGACAGACAATACTTGGATAGGTACAAGGAACATCTGCCTAAGGGTGACATTAGAACATTAAATCGAACTTTGCCGTACCTGTCATCAATCATAACCATAATTATTCCAGTTTTCAAAACAGTTTCAAACCACTGTATTTCTGCAAAAAGAGCAACCTTATGGATGCGCTGGAAGAGTGAAATTTACAGTTTCCAAAACAGGGTGATCAGCTTCTGAATGAAAAACTTTCCTTCAAATCCAATGAGCTATATGATACAGCTATACGTGTGCTAGAACAATATGATAGATAAGCGTGGCACAGTATGATGTAGAACCGTTAGTCACTCGGGAGATCCAAAGCGCTGTGCATCGTGAGATAACGTGGGTTGGGAGTCGCTTAAATAATGGGATGTTTGTGACTTTTATTAATTGATCTACCTACTCCATGTGAGTGAACATATTTTATCACCTGATGATGGGACTATAAGTCTCGAAACGCGTTGTGAATATTAAAAAAAGAAGTTGCAAGGAATGGAACCTGGATATACAAGGTAATTTTAACAATGTAATTGTACACGCAACTTGGAGACCACAACAGCTATATATATTTCTAGATTTGTTAGACTTCTGTATAATCACTTGACTGACTTCTTCAGCTCATGTATTAGTATCCATTTTTTTTTTAATTCTCAGCACATTCATTTGTCTGCTCTTGTAAGACACATTGCCTCCATTGCATGCATCACTGCTATATAAATTATTGTTACAGTCTCTTTATTGTGATTCTATTTCATTTCTTTCAAGTCCTCTTTCTTCTCATTCTCATATACTGGTCGATCTACAAGCAATTCTCTACTTATGGTTCTTATGAAATAATAATACATCATAATTATTGTTCTGGATTCTTTTTTTTTAGCAATATATTTCTACAACATGAACAGTGTAGACACAAATAATCACATAACTAGTTGTTAAAATTGATATTGTTTTGTAGGGAATACAAATATCGGCAGAAATACGGAAATTGTTAATGACAATCACAAATTTGCATGGATCACTGGGGAAGCCAATGACAAAAACATCTGTGATATCCCTCTGTAAACTGGCTGAAATGATGAAGGCCATTGAAGCTATCTACAACCGTCATAACCTTACTATAGCCAAAACGATCAATCATGTGATTCAGCGCCTTACATACCAAATTCTTGTTGTTGTTAATACAGCGAAGGTAAGGTAACCATAACAATTATTGTGCTTTAAAACGACTATAAAATATTACTGCTAACAGACATATAATACTGTAGTATGCAAGTTTCCCATGTTTTTTTTTTTCATAAAATGTAATAGATGGAACAGTGCCTTTTCCATAGCTTGATTCCCCCAAAGCATAGAATACTGTTATTTTGGCATTCAGTCACCTTCATTATTTTACACATTATAACCATCTGAGAATGAGGTATGGAAATAAAAATCATCACACTTTCCCTGATAGGTTTTGTGAATATTTAGTAGGTTTTGATATATCTTCATCTGCAATGCATATTTTGCAAAACAGGAAATATATTATAGAAATAATACTTTATCCTGGGTTAGTGGATTTGCTAAGTTTGCTAGACAAAAAAAATTATAGGTTTACAAATTACATGTATTTAATAGAAGTAACTGTTCTATAAAGAAGTAACTGTTTTATTTTTTATGGGAACTGTTCTTGCACTGTGTATGGCTTATCCAGATTCAAATGAAAATTTAATGCATTTTTGTTCATTATTATACAAATTAAATGTAAGTCATTTTAACATATCAACAGGGAAAGACGTCATTGTACGAATTACCTGTGGGTGAGGATTTGGAATTTTGATTTTTGAAGAAATGTAGTGAATAAACTATTTCTTAGTTACAATTGATCAGCTCGTGCAGAAGTCAGAAGCTTAATCACATTTTGTGCTGTCCCTTGTTTACAGAAAGGACTGGTCCTTGACAAACATTATAGTGAGAAACATGTAGACATGTTGTCTTCTGTAGTAATCGCTGAAAAAACTTTAAACGGTCCGGCCACAAAGCTGCGGTTGCTTGTAACACGGTTAGCACTTGCTCTTGCTAACAGACAGCGGATGTTTCGTGATGATGAATTAGTCAGTTTGTCAGCAGATGTATCATGTCTCGCTCAGATATCATCACTTCAGGAGAGGCTCAAGGCCACCACTAACTGTGATTTCCTCTACTGGCATCGTGTTATACTCCAGATTTATATTGCAGGACTGTTTCACAACACTACAGGCACAAATAGAATTAAAGTAAGTATTAAAAAAGTGATACTAAGCTAGTAAGGTTGGCTAGATTCTACAGTTTTTAGTAACTCTGATTTCCATCAATAAGTGTGAGACCAAATTGTGTTGGCACAAATTACCTGTGGGTGAGGAATAGGAATTTTGCTTTTTGAAGAAATGTAGTGAATAAACTGTTTCTCAATTACTGATGAAACTAATTGATCAGTTAACGAATCTTCTATATTTTTTATACCTAAAATATTAAAGTACGGTTATCGTTTAAAGATAATTTATGCATAGTACAGATAACCCTGGATTTAGTGAATTCAATTTATAATAGTGGGCATTTAGCCATAAAGTACCTAAATCATTAGTACCAATCTACAGACAGTACATACAATAATAGTAATGACTTTTTTTCACTGAAGTAGCATACAACATATTCTGTCCGTCAGGTCAATTCTTCCATGTTCTTGAAAGTTTCTGAGTTATGAATCATATGTTATTGAATATATATCTTAGAAAAGAATAAGTTATTACATACTCTGTATAGGTTTTCATTTAATTTTTATATACACAATATCTAGGCTTTTTATAAGATGGATGAAAATCACATTTTATAACACTTTTGTGAAGTTTCCATTATAAACTGTGTGCTTTTTTTTAATTTTGTGTTTAATGTTTGCAGTATACTTCTTGAGAAATGTTTAATGTTTATACTTAATGTAATGTATTTGCTAATTTGTGAACACAAATTCTAAAAATTAAAATAATACTAGAAAGAGCAAATCTCAGTTCTGCAGTGCCCCACTGGGTGTCATGTCTCACAGTTTGACAACCACTGTGTTACTATAGTGTTCACTTTAGATAACTACATTATTGTGTCTCATTGGACAGTAACCCTACCCTCCTGTATAAAACATATAACACCTATATAGTTGTGCTGGTTGTTCCGTAGTGGTTTATCATTGTCTAATAGTGGTAACCCCTCATCAAAATTCAACAATATAGCAGTATACTTCAAACATTTTTCTAAGTGTTGTAAATAGCCACTAGTGAGTAGAGTGAAATAAAATATGTTTTTACACAGTATATGGCGAATGCAGTACAAGACAGCATGAAGTCGGTGTCACTAAGAGACAGTGATGCTTCACAGAAACTGACAGATTTTGTAGATCAGGAAATAATGCACTACTTTAACATCCAGGTAACTGTAACATATGTGTGGGTTATGACACATTCTGCCAAACAAGTAATGGCGCGCACGTATTGACATTTGTATTAGAACACATTAATCTTTACAACAGAAAGATTAATTAAATATACCGGTAGTAGACATGTCTGTATAGTGAAATCTTTTTGAATGGTGCACTTCACCAGTTTTATGCAATAGTCTGTATGCTGATTTGTTTGGATAGTCATTTAGTCTCACAGTATTTAATATGATGCCTCCACAGTTCTTCCCTGATTGGTGAAACATTCAGATCTCTTGAAATTACATAGCTTAGTAAATTTCTAAATATATTTAAACATTTTTTTAAATTAATTAAAAAATTAAGCAACAGTTATATGCCATAGTTTTTCCAATAATTTAAAATTAATTTTATTAGGTAAAACAAATCTTACTGGGACATTATTTAATTTTGTTTATTTATTTATTTTTTTAGCAGAATAATTGCGCCTAACTAAATCTTGGAGGTGTGCAAAATATTGTGATGTATAAAAATTGCATAGAATAAGTAGTTGTGATAGATATTATTAGAATGAAACAGATTTATTAATGATTCTATTATTTTCTGACAATCTACTGTGCTTTTAATACAGTTTACAAAAAGTAATCTATCTCTGTTGACCTTCATAACACAACTAAATTTAATTTCTGTACAATTAAATGAATTATTAATTAAAATGTTCTTTTTTCATATTTAAACTAGAAAGTCTTTACTGACATAACTTGTATTAGAGTCTTTCTTTTAAATAAGTGTGTATAAATAATATAAGTGCACTTCCCTTTAATACCAACTGCAGTTCCTTCAGGCAATGGGTTGATCCTATCTGGATGAATACATGGATTAATTTATGCTGTCTGGCTTCACCGTCATTTTCGGCCATGTAGATATTTCTTGTGGGTATGGTTACATACAATTTCACACCGCAACCCGATCCTGTTACTCTCAGCTGGTGTACTGGGCTTACACTTTTCCAGTTAACTTGAGGTGTCAATATACCCTAAGCGGAATCTCTCACACGGTCACAGATAGCACACAATTCTAATCATTACTACAGTAACTCAACAGGAGTTTTCTAACTTGCGTTCATTCCAACTGGCAGATCTATTGTCATGTACCAGTGTGGCATTTACTCGTTATCGATTCCAAAGAGAGAGTGATTCGTACATCAGAATAATTCTTGTTCAAAAACCTGAAATATTTTATGACCAAATTTTATGGGCTATACAACTTTTTACTTATAAATTGCATACAGTCAGTTACTGATTTTTAAAATAACTACTGTCATCAGGTAGGTCTTTTTATTATGAACATTATGTTATAAGTCCTATCTCAAAATTTCCCATATCTCAAAAGTTATTTATCATCATGTTTTTTAAGAATACTCTGTAAAATAATTACGTACCCTCACACATGCGCACTACGCATGGGGCTAAATAAATATCCTTACACATCATTCCACTTCATTTAAAATAGTCTAAAAATACTTGAAACTAATATTTTACATAATATGCCTTATAAATTAATGTGTAATGTTCAAACCTACGATCTCTACTTATTCATATAGCGTTTTATATGGTTTATTCTCTCCTACATTCCATATGCAATTAGAATGTCCATTCCAATATAACACACACACACACACACACACACACACACACACACACACACACACACCATACTTTACGTGTCAAAACATGACAAATTTAAAACGCTAAAAGTCATAAATACTGACAGAGCAATAGATCAATTCACAAGCAACAAATACTAACGAGAAGCCAACCAACATACAGGTATTTATCAGACAGAAAACCAGCATATCCAGTGATGAGCGTACTGCTGTTAATAGACAACATGTTCAAGTAAGAAAAACATCTTGATAGTACAATCATCATGTGTTTTCTGCCCAAAGGCAGGTCTTACAGGGAAAGCTCTCCATGCTTTCTTATCCTGTGCTAGTCTCTTCATGATATCCCATCTATCATCTGGCCTCTCCTCTGTCCTCTATTCTGTTTTCCACTTACCAGTCCTCCAGTGTTTCTACCATTACATTACCTTGTGTTTGCCGCTTACAGTGTCCCAACCAATTTTTCTTCCTTCTCTTGATGATACCCAACACTGTCCTTTTCTCTATTACTCTTCCAAACACCTCCTCATTTGTCAGTCTATCCTTCCAGGATCTATCTATCCATTCCATCTTTCTCCATGACCGTAGCTCAAAGCTTTGTAACCTCCACACTCTAAACAAAACACTACATTATCCTATCTCTCAGCTTTATGTCTAATATCCCACGCAATAACCTTGTCTTTCTTTAAGGGGTTCCTTAACTAAGTCAATTCTGTATTTCACCTCTTGACTACAAAGGATGTTGACAGTATAATAATATGGTGTAAAGCATACTTTTTATTTTGTATATTGAGACGTTTGTAAATTAAGATAACAAAAATTATTATATATGTAATGTATAATATGGGCTTTTTTAGGGTAGGGCTCTTCCTGCCCTCCCAGTTATTAATTTGTGTGTATAGAAATGGTCTTTGTGTATCTTGAACTAATCACTGTTCGACCATGAGGATTTTATCTTGACAGTAAATATCTGTACATACTGTATTACTGTTTAGTAATTTGTGAATATTTGTGTTGTTGTACAGCTTGTGAAACCTCTGTGCCAAGAAATAGAAACCAATTTACGCTTGCACACTCATTCTCATCTGCAGACAAATGAAGTCACATTGCAGAGTATAAAGCCAGACTGCAAACAGTTACTCAGTCTGCAGCCACTTTATCTGTTCAACAAATACGTTAACCTGAGAGGTAATATACATACTGATTATCATATTGCTAGTGTACATCCATGAATATTATAGTCTGAACATTGAAGGTTATAATAATGATGACCATTGGTTCCACTGTTTACACTAATTAGTGCTAATTAGATTGTTTGGTGGTACAGAATTTAATGTAGATTAAAACTGTTAGTAATCAGTTCCACATCTACAAACAGGCATTTAGTCAAGGGGCATTTGTCACTTGGTGCACTTAAGGATAGCAGGGATCATTGGTGCTTTACTTTAATGAGAATTAATATTTTGTTAATGAGAATGGGTTGCTCGGCAGGTCCAACAGGAGCCCCGTCCTGCGGCTACAAGGACCGAGCGCCCGACCAACGTCTCTGCATCTTGGGTAAATTCCACCCGCAGCTATGCTGCCGCCGCCCGCAGCGACCCTGCTCCCACATCTGCCTCGTCGTCCACATCCCCCTCAGCTCTCGCTGAGGTGAGATCGTTCCTCGAGGAATATGACCTCGTTGAAGTGGCCCAATTATATCAGTCCATTCGGGTGCGCCTCCGCACAGTGAACCCGACCGAGATTCCTCCTCCTTGTGGAAGCTGCAGCCGCAATAGGTCTTCTGTAATGCTCCACGCTAACAGAATTAACTCCATCCAACGCAACCTATCCATCATAGTGTGGAACGCCGACAGCCTTCGACACAAACTCGAGGAATTTGGAGAGTTCTTAGCCCATCGCAAGCCCAATGTGCTTCTCCTCTCTGAGACCTGGCTTAGGGCCCAAGACACAGTGAGATTGCCCAACTATGTGCTTTACAGGGACGATAGACCTGGGCGGCGCGTGGGGGAAGGCATGGCTATCGCGGTGAAATATTGCATTACGCATCACCGCGTGGCCCTGCCTCCTCACCAAAATATCGAGGCCACCGCCGTTGAACTCCCCGGAGTTCTGGGACACGTCCATCTGGTTTCAGCTTATAAACCGCCAACCGCTCCAGTTCTAGACGCCGACCTGTCTGCTCTTTTTGGGGTGCATAGGAAAGTTATTCTTGCAGGTGACCTGAACTGCAAACACCCAGACTGGGGTAGTCATCTGACTACACCATCCAGGAGGGCGCTTAGCAGGTACCTTCATGACAACCACCTTAGAGCCTATGGACCCGGACTACCGACGCATTATCCCCACTGACCTGGAGCCCAACCTAACATACTTCACATTGCTGTTGTCAAAGGCGTTGTCAACCAGATTGAGGTTTCCGTGTTAACGGAGCTGTCCTCTGACCATTGTCCCATTGAGGTACACGTACCTACCCATCACACGATTGGGAGAGCAGCACGACGGGTGGTCGAGTGGGACCGATTCGGGCCTGCCTTTTGTCACAGACTCCCCGAGAAAGTTCCTCTCGATACCACTCAGCACATCGATCATCGACATCGAAGTCGCCTTTGGTCAGTGTGGTCTCTTCCGTCAGCGTGTGCTCACGGATGATGCCTGATATAACGCCCAATTACCACCGGATCCCTGAAGAAGTCCGTCTTCTCGCTTAAGAGAAGAACAGAGTTCAGAGACGGTGGCAGAGGACGCGAGGTCCGGCCGACAAGGCCAGCTTCAATCGGGCGGCCGGCAAGTTACGTCGTGACTTGCAGGCCTTCCGACGAAGCTGCTGGGAACTTGCGATTGCCAAAATGGCTGACGATACACCGGAGGAGAGCTCCGTTAACAGGATTCCTTCCACGTTGACCGGGAAGAGGCACCGTCCTCCACTCCCAGGCATCAATGGACCTGGGGGACATCCCCTTGCCAAGCCGGACGAGAAATCTGAGTTCCTGGCCGGGCGCCTGGAGCTTCAATTTGCTCCTAACCCGTCCGGGGACCCAGACTCCGATGAGGAGATAGAAGACAAAGTTGAGGCTTATCTCGGCAGCCTGATCACCTCCGAACCCGAACTCACTTCGGTGGAAGAGGTAACGGACAGGCTTTTAGCGCTTCGGCTCCGGAAGAGGCCTGGACTGGACGGTGTTACTAACACCCCCCTACAGAAACTTCCGGACCGGGGAGTTCGTTTCCTGGTTGATTTGTTCAATTCCTGCTTCCGATTCGCCTACTTTCCTAAGAAATGGCGTTCGGCTATGGTCACGATGATCCCGAAGCGGGGAAAAGACCCCAAGTTTGCTGAGAACCTCCGGCTTATCAGCCTGCTGTCGTCCACTTCGAAAGTCTTCGAATGACTAGTCCAGCGGCGACTAGTGGACACCTTCAACGGTTCGACATTCTGGTCCCCGAGCAATTCGGTTTTCGTGCTGGGCACTCCTCGATGCATCAACTGATGCGCTTCGTGGAGACCGTGGCCGAGGCCGGTTACTCGCTAGAGCAGACCGTCGCCGTTTTCCTTGATGTCGAGAAGGCTTTCGATCGTGTTTGGCATCCAGGCCTTCTTTACAAACACACGGAGATTCTGCTTCCGGATTGCTACATTCATCTGATTGCTAGCTTTCTTCGGAACAGAACCTTTTGCGTGAGAGTAGATAACACCCTTTCTCTGGCAAGGGCTATTACTGCTGGTGTACCTCAGGAAGTGTCTTGGGCCCCCTGCTTTTCTCTTTGTACGTCAATGACGTGCCCAAGTTGCCTGGCACCAGGTTGGCCATGTTCACCGACGACACGGCGGTGTATGCCATTGATCGTCGAGCTGTGACGGCCATTATCTGGCTCCAGGAACAATTGGACGAGTACGCTGAGTGGGCAGAAAAATGAAGAGTTGCCATCAACGCGGCCAAGAGCACAGCAGTAGTCTTCTCCAGATGCTTCAGGCTCCCTGACAGACTCTACGTAGGTGATACTCAGTTGCCCTGGTCTCGAGAGGTCAAGTACCTCGGGGTCCACCTCGATCATCGTGTTACCTGGCAGACACACTCTGCACAAGTAGCCCGCCAGACCGCCAATCGCCTATACCAACTCCGTCCTGTGCTATGCAGCAACACCATAACCCACTGCCTAGGGAAACTTATCGTCTCCACCTATGTGGCGCCTATGGTTACCTACGTGATCCCTGTATGGGGCTACTTGGCCAAGACCCATAAGTGAAAGCTTCAGTCTCTCCTTGACCGAGGATTGCGCTGGGCATGCAAAGCCCATTATCTGACCTCAAACAAAACAATCCGAGACTCCCTGCGTGTCCGTTCCCTGGACGCCACTATATGGACACTGTCCCGTAAATTTTATCATCACTCCGCCCGATTCCAGGGGAACCACCTCATTAGTGCCCTCGGTCGCTACCAATCTGTGACAGGAGAATCTTGGCGTACACTCACCCTCAATTAATTAATTAATTGAAAACCCACGGCCTGTAGCAGGCCACACCCTAAATCCAGACCCCATCAATAGACCCTGCGGCAAGAGCTCTATCTGAAGCTCGGAACACAGTACATGAGCGGGCGACGGGCATGCCCTTCGTCTCGCACAGCCCCTGGTCCATAGAATCTTTTTTTTCTTAACCAATATCACACTGTTAACAAACATAAACCCGTGAATTCAGTAACATTTAAAAATAAATTATTATGAAGGTTTCTGTAAATACGAGGTGCTACCCAAACGTTCGGGGAATTCGCCCATAAATTAAAATTGCTTACCATAACTCTTAGTTTCCACCGTCTCCTTCAAAATAGTCCCCTTGGGCATGGATACAGCTATCCCAGCGTTTTTTCCATGATCCATCCATCGCTGGAAGTCGGCAAGCTTAAGCGTTCGAAGCACCTTCTGCAATTCGGCCTGGATGTCCTCAATTGTTTCAAAACGACGGCCTTTCAAGTGAAACTTCATTTTGGGAAGCAGGAAAAGTCGCACGGGGCGAGGTCAGGTGAATAGGGTGGATGGAGAATCACTACTGTGTTTTGGAAGCCAAAAAATGCTGAACAGCTAACGATGTGTGGGCGGGCGCGTTGTCGTGATGGAGAACCCAGCTGTTGTTCATCCACTTTTCTGGACGTTTGCGCCTAATACTCTCACGTATCCGCTTCAAAACTGCTGACATGTACAGCGATGACTGCTGCTTAATCTCAGGGTCATAACCGTAAACCCATGACTCATCACCGGTTATGACATTGGAGATGAAGTTGGGGTCATCTCTTGCTGCAATTTTCAATTCAGTGCAGACAGCCACGCGATGTTCTTTTTGGTTGCTGCTCAACAATCTCGGTACAAACTTTGCAGCAATGCATCTCATGCCCAAAATGTCTGACAAGATGTGTTGCACGGACCCATATGACATTCCTACGATCGCGCAAACATCATGGATTGTTTGTCTATGATCTGGAACAATTGCCTCTCGCACTTTCATGATGTTTTCCAGTGTTGTGCTTGTCGATGGTCGTCCTGAACGCTCATCATCGTCAACAGACTGTCGTCCATACTTAAAGCGTTTGTACCACAAAAAAGTTTTACTTTGACTCATAGCATTGTCACCAAATGCTTCCACAAGCATGCAATGGGTGTTTGCAGCAGTTTTTTTAAGTTTTAAGCAAAATTTGATGCAGGTTCTTTGCTCCGCAAAATCTGCCATTTATAAAATTGCCACAACACTAAAACTCAACGTTACAAAACGCACGAAACTCAAGAATGCGGCCTCTCCCCGTCACAGCTGTTGGTACACTAATTCACAAAGGGTACTATTCGCACACTCTAGCGGCAGCAGGTCATACCACAAACGGTTCGCGCGTGGCATTCAAATTCCCCAAACTTTTGGATAGCACCTCGTAATTATGTCACGTAACAGAAAGTATACTGATAGTTCAGTTTTACATTGATTCTTGTGAAATAAACAAGTTTACACATTGAATGAACCTATTTTGTAAAAATTATCATAATTTTTAAAAACTTTTGTGTGTAATTTAAGAAAGAAGTCAGCCATTGAAATAGAGAGCAGACAAGTTTAGAGAAAGAATCCCCTGCTTCAATTATAGAACCAAGAATCTATGAATCTATGGGCACAAATATATAAATAATCACTGATCTTTAAATTTTAAGTTTTCGTAATGTGCTGAGTGGGACATTTGTAAACTGTGAAAAAACGCTATTATATAAACTATATCTTATTATTAAGTTAAAACAAGATGTTAGGCTTATGTACTTACAAGTTGCCCATTAACTATAGTCTGTGCAAACCTTAGAAAAAAGCATTGCACCTATGGGCTACAGTGTTGACAAACATAATGCCATTTTTGTATTGTGGTTGAAACACTGCGGGCACCTCACAGACTCCCCTCTCTCTACCTCTCTTATATCACACACACACACACACACACACACACACACAGTAATGTTGAACACATTTGTACAAAGCAATTAGCGGTAGTTTTCAGTAAGTTAAATGTGCACACATGTGTGAAAGATAACAGAAAACTTATCCAGATATTTCAAAACAAAGTACTGAGGTATATTGTTAATGCCTCATGGTACATATGAAATGAGGCCATCCACAGGGATCTGAAGATTCCTTCAGTCAAAGATGAAGTTCAGAGATTTGCTAAGAATCATGAGAAACGTCTGCATAAACACCAGAACGTCGAGATGCTGCAACTTCTCGACAGTACTGAACTTGTGCAAAGGCTAAATAGAATTAAGCCATTTGATTTAGTGTAGTGTGTCAAGTGACAGCCATCACAAGAAGAAAGTGATTAGTTTTTTTTTAAGGAGTGCACCATAGGATGCCCATCCTACACCTTGTAAATTTGTTATGAGATGTAAATTGATAGATGGGCTTAACACAGTCTCAATAAAATAAACAGAAAAACGTGTTATCATTTAACAATGAAACAGACATCTGTTTCACTAACTTTGTCAATACTTATTGCCACACTGCTAAATACTTTGTTCTTGATGAGTCCTTTCGGTGTCTCCACCATCTTCAGGTCTTAAATGACACATTTCCAGTTGTGTTAGTTTTATTAACACCCGTCTTAACACCAAAGATGGTGGAGACACCGAAAGGCCTCGTCAAGAACGAAGTATTTAGCAGTGTGGCAATAAGTAGTGACAAAGTTGGTGTTGAGATGGCTGCTAATAAAACTGACACAACTGGAGACATCTGTTTATTTTGAAATCGCTGAGCAGTTAACATCAGCTGTCAAAGCAACTGTTGCCAACTTTAATTAATCTTTTATGTCCATATATTTAGCTGTGTTATAGACACAATCTTGTATCACTACCTAGGGTGATAGCAAAATGCCTACAGCACAACACGCGTTGGCTTCTTTGCTATGGTAAGCTGCAGTTATTGAATAATACACTGTTATCCAAGGTTGTGTATTATGCTGAATTGATATTATTCATTAGTCATAACTAATGAATAAACAAGTGTGAGTGGGCGTAAAGTACGGTGTGGCAATAATGCTCATAAGAAATACCATTGCCATTAGAGGGAGTGCTTTTTCTAAGATTTGCACTTGCTATAGTCTGGAACATGGCAATTCATAGGTGATTACTATTAAAGTCTTACCATTTGAAAGGGCATATATTTTATTTGGATGGGATAATACCAGGACAGCGCCTCTGCATCCTCAGTCGGATGGAATGGTTGAACAGGATTCAACAGGACACTTGAACAGCAACTTTTGAAGGTTGTTGACAAGAACCAGACAGACTGGAACCAACGTATACCACTATTCCTCATGGTGTATAGGTCATCAATACACGACACAACCGGCATGACTCCATATTACCACTGGAAATTATCTGAACTTTCTGAACTAAATAATGACATAATAAGACAAAAAGCTAATTACCATATAGAAAATTATGTTGACTTGGATCAGACATTTCCTGATTAGTGTGTGCATTTAACTCAGTTTTTAAAAGACTATGGACCTGTCAACCCAGAACAAGAAGGAAAAGAAAAGAAGAAAAAGCGATCTGAAGCAAAACCACTGTTGAATTTTTTGAAAACGCTTAACTTAGAATCAATATTTCCTAATGTTGTGATAGCTTTGCACATTTTCCTTACTATGCCCATCACTAACTGCAATGGCGAAAGATCTTTTTCAGCTTTGAAGAGGGTGAAGAATTATTTACGCTCAAATTTGCGCCAGGATAAACTGATCAGTGTAGATATCTAGTTCGTTCAAAGTGACTTTCTGCAAGGACTTGATTTCAGTGAGGCGATTAAAACGTTTGCTCAATCTAAAGCGAGAATAAAGAATCTTGCTTGAACTTTACATGAGTCTTAACATATCCACAAGATATTTAACTGATTGTCTTCTTTGTGTAAATGATGTTAAATGTACCCTTAATAAAACTGTTAATTACTGTAATATGGTAATTACCATATAATTACCATTAATTATGGTAGTAATTAACATTAATTTATGTAACGTCTGTATTATTGCACTTTTCTGCAATCATTTTGCATCACCATATGCGTTTAAATGTCCTTAATATATGGGTGTTTTTGGGATTGTGATATGTTTTTAGTAACAGGTAAAAAACATATTAATTTATTTTAATCCTGTAAATACCTGATTTAATGACAAAACCAACAATTCGTATGTGTCTCCCCCTCGTGGAACTATGCATGTCAGTGCTGGCATACACACAAATGCTGTATTTACACTATCGGGGCAGGTGTACACTTTTGACAGGCAATGGTCTGTACGTTCCCGCATAAAATTGTTTAAAACTATTCATCATATTCTTTTTACACTAATTATTTACAAATTACTGCCCTGGATAAATATGCAAATAAATGTGTTGTTGCATATATTCCCCAGGTGGGTTTAAATAAATTTGAATGTTGTTCAAATGTTATTTATATCTTCATATATGTACTCTATTCTATAATTACAATTACATCTTATTATCTACATTACAATTGTTTTTAACACTACTCCTTAAAAAGTAAATATTTCAGCGATACACAATAAACATTCCCTTTGTGGTGGACGACAACATTTCACCCCCTCTATAGTGGTCGTGACATCCTGCCATTGTTGTGCATAAAGACCGCCACTGGCATAGTATATATTTTTGTGTACAGTGTTGTACTGTCACTCTCTCTCCCTCTCTCTTCTTAGGACGTTAATTCTCTTTATCTTCTCCATATGAAATGGTGCTTGTCGTTATTGTATCTACTAGAAATTTTTTCTCATCGATGAGGCATGATATTTTTTGCCTTTCATAATCATACACAATAAACGTTTGTGCTCCCATTCTTGTTTGCAGCACATAGGGACCTTCCTATAATCTAAAGAACTTTTTGGTGGTGTTGTCTATTCTCTTCCCTACTGGATTACATTGGATTAAATACTCTATCTCCAACTTTAAATTCCACCAACTTGTGTGTTTGATTGAATCGCTCTATCCTCTTCATACTTTTATCTTTTATTCTGTTTCTTGTGTTATATAATTTTTGGCTCATAGGTTTACGTAGATTCTGATTTTCAGGTTTACTAACGAAGTTCTTCCAAAAACTAGTTGGTTTCTGTCCCACTCCCAGTACAGTTGGTGTGTATCCAGTAGCTTCACTATAATTTTCATTGATAGATTTTTCAAAGAATGGCAAGTATTTAGCCTATTTGTTGTGCTAATCATAACAATATTGTTACATAATGTGGAAAAAGTGTTACATAATACGGGACGTTCTACAAGTTTATTGAATGTTCCAGTGGAAACCGGCTCCAATGTGTGTGCGTACGTGATTCTCAACGCATTAGCTAGACTGTGCCAGAAGCCGCGCGCACTGTATCAAGGCCGCAATGAATTACGCTCTAATGTTTCCCTTTATTGTTAATGCGTAGGTGTATTGGCTGGGTATAAATACAAGTACTCAGCGACCTTCATTTCAGTTTGAGTTGGAGTTATTGTCGGGTGATGATTACTCTGTGCGTTCAGGTGGTTATTAGTTCGGTTCATAATATTGTAGCGAAGTGTTGTCTTTTATAATTGTGTGGGACAATTGTAATACAATTGTGTTTTATATTAGTAGACATTTTTATTGCAACTATTTTGTTGATTACAAACTGTTTAATTGAGATAATTAAAGCTGGTGATTAGTGACATAATTGGTGTCTTGTATTTTGTTTTCCACTGTACCATATAACGATCAGTTAGACCATTGTAACAATATATACACATGTACTTGCCCAACTCTTTATTAACACGTTCGGCAAGGTTACACTGAGGATGTCGAATTGACGTGAGCATGGGTTTTATTCGTTCCTGTGTTAACATCTCAGACCATAGCCTATTCCAAAATTGTTTGGCTTGATCCGTAATTATTTTCTTTACGTGAACATATGTGGGTACGTTACCTTTGCAGTATTATCTTCAGAACAGTTTTCATGGTGGGTCGCATAAAAGTGTATAACTGGACACCCTTGGTAAACACATCTACACATACAAGAATGTGCCTAACAACCCAACTTGATCATGGCAGCGGACTCAAGAAGTCCAGAGTTAATAACTCCCCTTTCTCCTTTGCTCTGATGCTTTGTATACATACATAGGTATATTGTCACCGGACAAAAGGCTTGCCGCATGACAAATGGCGCCAGTCGTACACTCTAGTGTTTTTGGTGACCCTAAAAAGGACCTGTTGGCGAGAAAGCTGAAGTTGGTCGTGCCGCGCTGAGATGTTCGGCGGCTGCGCCCGCTGTTCGTGGCGTACTGCAGTCCTCCTCTTCTTTCAGCACTGGTTGTAGAGTCGGCTGCCGGCCCAGCGAAATCCATCGCTGGCGCGGAACGGGAGTGCGAAGACGCAAGAACGGCGGCGGTTCTATTCTTCGGCTGTTCCTTCCGGCTGACTCCGCCTCGATGTCGTCCGAGAGAGGAGAGGAGATGAAGTGCATCCGATGGCGTGGCGATGAAGAGTGCTCAAAATTTTCTGCCGGCCCGGGTTTTATTAACTAACCGGGATCACTGATTCGCTAGCTCCAAACACGCAGTTGGTCACGTCTCGGCGGCTGCTGATGCCGGATTGGCTCGCTGTGTCCACCGCTGGTACCGGAGAGCAGATGTTCGCATACCGCTGCCGTCACAATATATAGCAATCAGGCAAGCATGAGACCTTTTTAACATGGCTTTAATCCTCCTAAACATATTATTGATGGTGAAATCTTCTCTCAAAGTCCAGTAACATTTTAATGCTGACACATGGGTTAGACTTTCATGACGTGTAATTAACTGTTGTAACATTTCCGGTGATAACATTACTTTCCAGACTTGGTTCACTAATTTAAATAGTATGTTATTTTTAACTGCATAGTTATAGTCAGATGGTTGTTGTTTTATTTCTTGATGCTTTGGATCTTTATCTTGCTCTCTTGCTAAGTTCTGTAGTAGCTGTTTTACTTCGTCATTTGCTTTATCCTGGATATGCAGTAATTTCAAGTCTTTATCATTGGAGAAATGAGTCTCTTCCTTTTTCTCCATGACATATTGGGTTAGTGTATCTGCTGTCTTGTTGTCGGTTCCTCTACAGTATTTAATGGTAAAAGAATATTCTTCTGTGGCCAGAATCCATGTCATTAGTCTCACATTTGTGATTCTGCACCTCAGTAGGAATTATAGAGCTTGGTGATCAGTGTGGATTTCAAAGTGCGTTCAATACATGTAATTATGATAGTCCAAACAATATATCAAATAATATTTAATAAAATTTATTATTCATACTGCTTACCTTCATCGGGTCCCAAGGTCGTCACGTGAACTCGCAACCTATAACTGATTTAGGGTTTTACTTCGTAATAATTACTCTCATTTACTGTTAACTATTTCAACTTCATTTGTTATTCTTTTTTATTATTCTCTTTTTTTTATGAATCAATTAAAAACATGCCTTCTCCTGCTCTATTCTCTAACATTTCAAGTAAACAAAATTAAATACTGAGGTAACGACCCCATCTGACCAAAACAACAAACTGATCTCTTACTTCTTATAACTAAATTAAATTATTTATTAAATTAATTAATTAAAAGCAACCCAGCATTTTACTCACACACGCACTCACATCTTTTAACCCCTTTTAAATTTAGATTTTGCACTTTTAATTCAAATGGTCATATTTTGTTAGTTTATATTTTACTGTTACTTCTCTGTCGGTGTCCCTGCAGACCCACGTATTGCACTGATTATATTTTTTAGTCACTTGTTGTAGTCCGAAAAAAGTTTGCACTGATTAAAATTTTGATGACTGTCGTTTAATTGCTCTCCCACTATCTTTTCACTACTGCATCACATGATTTAAGCACATTTTTACTAATTTGGTTGTATTTTGGCTCGCGAGCCTTGTTATGCTGAACCGCGTGGTTCCACAGTTATAGGACGACAGACAGTTTCAAGATGACTAAACATCTTACGGTCTCTGGCAACTTGCAATCTCATAGGCTGATCAGGCATCATGTGATATCTTCTGGGGTGCGAGTTTGTGTATCATTAACTAGCGTTCAGAGGCTCGCAAAAAGTTTGTGCAAATTCATCTTTGCGGGCAAGCATACACGCACTCTTTCACATTCCTCAGCATCAGGAATTGTAGCGTATTGAGGGGCGGGACAGACCAAACATGCAACTGGGTGCCCCAAAAGTGAATGTCAATTATTAAAGCTGAGGCCCCGTGTGGGTAACTCCCTTTCGTAGCATTTTTAATATCAATTTAATAAAATTAATCCCCCCAATTCTGTCCCGTTACAATACCCCCCCAATGAGAGGTTTTCTGCCGAAACAGAAAAACTCTCATTGCTACCCTAAGAGGACCAGCGAGGATATGGTGCCAACAACCCCCCTTAATAAATCATGGGTAATTACCCCCCTGGTTCGGCGACTATGGCTGTACCTGAATGACGTTACTGGACTTCCCAACACCGTAAAATCAGACAGGCACTCACCACAGTACCACCTAACCTTGTAACATTTCAACAAAAAAATCAACAACTGGCCTTATACCAAACCAGATCCTCAACCGATATATCTCCCCTTGTAAATATACTGGATTGCCTTTAGCAAAGTACTGGGTGCATACACATGTTCATTACTAGCTTAAATACAAGATTTTTAAATATTCATCATTAACACATTCAAGACGAGCTGCGGGCACTGCCCGCAGTACCGTAGAGAGTCCCATAAAGACGAAGTGCGGGCATAGCTCGCAGTCGCGTATCTAACTGCGTAATAAACGTAATACGGCTCCCGCTCGCTGTTAGTCACAATGAAACGATAGCAGTATTAGTAGTTAACATTTTCAAATGTAGATGGCAGCAGCAATCAGAGTCTGAACACAACAGTAGCTTTTTTTTTGTATGTTGTACCCAACACACTGTACGTAACCAAGCCACATGGTCGGCGTGCGGAAAATGGCTTCTCGCTACTTGACGGAAGATAAAATACGTGATATTCTGTGTGAAGATTCGGGTTCTGAAGGCTTTGTTAGTGACAGTTTTGACAGTCAGTGACACAAGTCAAATTGCCAATATGAAATTTTTTTCAACACTAAAAACAGGGTAAGTTTAAAAATTAATATTTTATTTATTTTACAAGCTACTGACATAAAATTTGCACTAAATTAATGAGAATGCTTGGTTTTATAATATAATATAGCTTTATATATTTAAATATTATATGGTTTAGAAGTATAAGCTTTTGAAAAAATGCAAAAAAGCCCAGTCTGTATGGTAAATGAATGCATTTTTCATATAGTCCTGAATGTGTTAGTGTCAAATTCACATAAATATTTTATATTTACCTTTACATAAAATTTATTCCCATTTCTCAACTCTTAATTGTTTGTTTGTTATTATCATTTCAAATCAAAATGAATTATTTAAATTTCATTCATATAGTGAAATACATCTAAGATCCTTACCAAAGATTCCCATTTAAGTTAATTTACATCATCTCTTTCAATTAGTCATTTTAATCGCAATTTTCAAAATTCAAAATCTTTAAATGAATTTAATTTTCCTTAGAAATCCTCATAATTATATGCTAACAATCATTGTAAAATAAACAACATTTCTGTCATCAATTCAAATATAACTACACTTGATTACAAAACCGCAATTTTTTTTCCAGAAATATATATTCTGACAATTAATAAAAGAAACAAAATTATTCAGTTAAATTAATTAATAAAAGAATTAATTAATGAATTGATTACATGAAACATTATACATTCAATACCAGTCATCAGCTGATGTCTTAATAACAGGTGAATAACCTTACTTCAGGCACACTAAATACAAATAACACAAATACACAACATTATTCAATTTAACTCATAACATGTCCTTGGTGATTATACAATCATTACAACATAAAGTCTACTACTTAAAATCCTTTGTTCTCATAAATGAATATTCATCACTAATCATTGAATCATAACTTATAGTAAACATTACTGAACAGGAACTGGGTCATCAACCACCAACTCTCTCTTTAGAGTAAGTAAACTTGATTGTCCCGCTGTTACAGTGGTCGTTACTTCTCACTGATTTCTCAGCTACCTCTCCTACTTCATCATTTTATTATTTCCCCCCTTATTCCCAGTTACAATTAGGTAAATAACCTGCCGGATAAACCGGATCAAGTATTTACCTGGTTGCATAAACACTCTATTATTTATGCCCTTGGCTTGTAACGGCCAGCTCCTTTTCCACACACACTATTATTTCCTGATGGTGGACTGTAGCGGCCATTTGCATCCACAAGAACTGAAGTTTATTAAGGGTGTAGACGCTGCCTACCCCGTTCTTGTTTCAGCGTTATACAAAATTCGGCATTACTGATGTCCGAGGACACCAGTAATCCTACTAAATATTATTTATACACCCTTAACACGGCACTACCAACCCCTACGATGGTAGCTGCTGTTCCATAGTCATGGTGATTCCCCGTCATTACCCCCCGGTTGATTTCTAAATTCACCAATTTTGAAAATAATAGCAAGTATGGCTCATGGCTCAGGTACAATCTGCCTAACCACACTTGCTACCAATAATCCAAATCCACGGTCAGGGTTCGGTGACGCCGTGACTGCCCGGAAGTGGGGAATCACAAGTAAAATATATATATGTGTTATATTTAAATTGAAAATTTACAATTCTCATTACATGAAGTTCCTAGTATTAATTATGTGCTCTAGCACCATTCATTTTATTTCTTAACTTTCCTCATTTTGACTTTCATTAATAAAATAGTGAGTACAACAAAATATTTGTTTGATTTTCTGAACTAATCTATTCATATGTATACACAATATAATTCATACACTACTTTTACTACATTATCTAATAACAAAGGCTATTTTTAGAGCCTCTTTATACAGTTCCTTCAGAGCTGCCAAACGTGCTTTCAGCTCATACTCATTAACGTATGGGGTCTGACCATCTCCGACCCCATCTCTATAAATCCTGTTTTTGCTAAAAGACTGAAAATTTTTAATTTGCGATTCGTTTCCCAACAACAACTTTTATATCACACCATCATTCTGTTTAGGGTGGGATATCGGATCGCAAACTCCACCTGCTTATATTTGAAAGTTGCTCAAAATCAGGCAACCGTTGGTTCGTGGGGCCGTGCCAACTTATTCACTACTTACAGTACTTTTCACCCACGAACCTTAGGGGTCCCCCTCCCCGTTCTAAAACAAAATTAAATTTCTAATTGGTACCAATTCTGTGAAGCCGGACCATCGTCGTTTTCACCACCCGAAGGAAGTTACCGCCAACCATGGTCCACCTCCAAACATCCAAAACCCACGGTCAAGGTTGGTAAGTCCGTGACCGCCCGAAAATGGGGTAGGATCCCTTTAAAAAAAAAAACATATAAGACATATATTAAAATTCATAAAACTTGTTTTCCTTAAAATAAACATCTCATTTGCATCTGAATAAAATTTACAAATATTCTCACTTTAATTTTAATTTCAAATTCTATTAACTTGTTACCTTTATTATTACATTTCAATTATGAATTTCTACTAAGTATTTGCATCATCAATTGGTTTGGCTGATTTTCTCAGTCATTCACAATGATTTGATTTATTGAATGGGCATTTAAATATAACCTTACCCCCCTTCTTCCTTCTAACAACCACTAACGGATTTATATAGGGTGACACCAATCTCTCAATAATATTTACCTCCACTTAATTCTCTAACTCCACTTAAATCATTCTCCCCTTATTACAAAATACCTGATACCCTCTTTGTACCTAGGATGTGTGTTCCCGCACTACCAGCTCATTCCCTTATCGGTTCCTGGCCCTTCCAGGTAACCCGTAACCCTCTTTAAATCGTCCACCTCCCGCCATAACGCCTGTCATTGATGACTCCTTACACCTCCACCCTCACTACAAAATTTCACCACCACCTGTTTACTCTCCATTTACATCACTCACTTTCTCTACATACATGCACTCCCGCTACTGTGTCCCTATATTACTGTCCATTTCTATATTACTTTTATTCCCAAAATTCTTATTTTGTCTAACACCCATTTAAAATTAACTCTGACTGACTCAACTGCCTTATTGAAATAGTTATCACCCAAACTCCACTTTTACAACATTGTACATCAATATGATCATTGAAAATTACACTAGAAAATTCATAACTACCTCAAATTAATTTAATTACCTAATTTAAAACCTTTTACACTCATTTAAAATTTATTATTCAAACATTTTACCTTTCTTCAAAGTCATTATATACTTCATACTTACATTACATCACTCAATTGAATAAAAACATGATTACTGTCATAAACTCAAACTATAAACAATTCTCACCACAAATATAACGTACCAAACCATATGTACCTTCTGAAACATTATAACAACCATATGACTCCACAACTAAACACATTTTACTTTTACCCATTTGCTGTTTATTATACAGTTCAAATCATATAAAATCATTTAAATTCATTATCAAAATTCATTTATACAACATTAATTAATCAATTAATTCATCTCAAATTATTTAATTCAATAAGTTTCTAAAACACAAAGTTACTTTAATCACTTTAGTCAAAACAATTACAATTCATTTATTATCACCTTCATAATTATTCTCATTATTTGTTTAGTTTAATAAAATATTATTATTATTATCATTATTAAAATCGGTTCCTACTACATACACACATTGTTTACCTTACCTACAAAGCGCAACATAACCTATTACATAAACATAATTAACCTAACTACAAATTTATTTACAGTTTTTCGTCATATTATTTTATTGTTTACCACACCTTATTACATAAGTTAGCCAAGTAATTACCATAAACTAAAATAATTAAATGTCCATTCACTGTTTATCTCTAACCACCATCATCGTAAATTAGTCTTACTTTTACATAACAATTATAATCTTTACTCACACTCATTACATTATTATTATTTATATAATAACCCATTAACTCTGTGTCATTCGTTATACCATAATAATTTATAGGATTAGCCCTTTTTATTATTTCATATACCTTGTCTACATTAGTTATTTTTGTCCAGTCTCCCTTAATATTATTCGTTATCCCCAGGTAATTTATATCATCATATTCATTTACTATATCAATCACATCATAAGGTAAGTGTTTGTCATCTACAGCTGTATCATCAAAATAACCATCAATATCTATTTCACATGGTAAGTCTTTCATATCATCTATTTTTTCAAATTTTAACCTCTCTTTTAACTCCTTATAGCTTCTACGTAACATAAACATCTCTATCATTCTGTCTCTCTCAAAATACCTCTCATCATAACACCAATTCCATTTTGTCTCTATCACTCATGCAAAGGGTAACATAACATTATCATGACACATCTTGGCTCTTCCAAGGAACTCATAATACACTGGGGACCTACTTAGAGACACCTCGTCTCTCACATAACTACCGGAGGAAACTCTGTCCTCATAACACATTTGTGAAAACTCTGTTTCACAATATACTCGGGGAAAATCTGCCCTTTGCCCACCTAACCTTTCTTCACACACTCTCCCATCACTACTTTCTATTTTCTCTAAAACTTCCTCGCCATTATTCACTTTACTTTATAACACCACATTTTTAATTATATCACTGCTATCGCTTTTTACTTCAATATTAGACTCACTACTGTAATTACCACTTACCTTGTTAGTTATTTCTTCACTATTTTTTGTCATATTACCCCTATTCTTGCCTATATTGACACCCCTGTCGTCTATTATTTCGTTATGTCCATTTACATTCCACTTACCTGTATTTACTCTCCACACTCCCATTCTCTCAATACTCTGTTCTAATTCGTTAAATTTACTTTCAGATGTCTCATTTGTATTTTCAAAATGCTTATTGATTTCATTAATATTGTTTTTAAAATCACTATTTTGTTTTTTTAATTCATTGAAATTACTCTCTCATTTTATTTTTTGTTCGTGTATCTCACTTTTTAATTCATCAAATTTGTTATTCTGTACATTGAAACTACTCTTTATTTCTTTAATTTCATTCTTTTGTTCATCAAATTTAGCATTAAAATTACTATTTATTTTATTGAACTTAACATCAGAATCACTCTTTTGTTCATCAAATTTATTTAACAGTAACTGCATCATACTCATCATATCATTATCAAAACTATTACATTTTGTTGAGGTTGGAGTTAACTGAACTCCCGATTCCTCTGTAATATCTGTTTCATCTGTAACACTTACTTCGACTATTTTGTCTTGACCCACATTCGGAGTTGAATAAACTCCCAGGTTACTCATGACAGCTGATTCATTAAATTCAGTTAATTCACTTATATTATTCTCGTTATTCCCTGCCTTTTTTAAATTGTGAAATTATCATATATTTTAACAATTCTTATTTTACATGCCTTCAGTATTTCAATAGTCTAAGCATTACTTACGTATCATACTATAACATAAAATCGTTTTTTTTGTAATTTTTTACGTATTCTGCTTCAACCTCTAAATCACATTATATTTGCGAGTAGACGTGGTCTGTACAAAATTTAAATTTGCACAAACAGTCCAATGTCGGCGCGGCAACTGTGATAGTCCAAACAATCTATCAAATAATATTTAATAAAATTTATTATTCATACTGCTTACCTCCATCGGGCCCAAGGTCGTCACGTGAACTCGCAACCTATAAGTGATTTAGGGTTTTACTTCGTAATCATTACTCTCATTTACTGTTAACTATTTCAACTTCATTTATTATTCTTTTTTATTATTCTCTTTTTTTTTATGAATCAATTAAAAACATGCCTTCTCCTGCTCTATTCTCTAACATTTCAATTAAACAACATTAAATACTGAGGTAACGACCCCATCTGACCAAAACAACAAACTGATCTCTTACTTCTTATAACTAAATTAAATTATTTATTAAATTAATTAATTAAAAGCAACCCAGCATTTTACTCACACACACACACACACACATCTTTTAACCCCTTTTAAATTTAGATTTTGCGCTTTTAATTCAAATGGTCATATTTTGTTAGTTTATATTTTACTGTTACTTCTCTGTCGGTGTCCCTGCAGACCCACGTATTGCACTGATTATATTTTTTAGTCACTTGTAGTCTGAAAAATGTTTGCACTGATTAAAATTTTGATGACTGTCGTTTAATTGCTCTCCCACTGTCTTTTCACTACTGCATCACATGATTTAAGCACATTTTTACTAATTTGGTTGTATTTCGGCTCGCGAGCCTTGTTACGCTGAACCGCGCGGTTCCACAGTTATAGGACGACAGACAGTTTCAAGATGGCTAAACGTCTTACGGTCTCTGGCAACTTGCAATCTCATAGGCTGATCAGGCGTCACGTGATATCTTCTGGGGTGTGAGTTTGTGTATCATTAACTAGCGTTCAGAGGCTCGCAAAAAGTTCGTGCAAATTCATCTGTGCGGGCAAACATACGCGCACTCTTTCACATTCCTCAGCATCAGGAATTGTAGCGTATTGAGGGGCGGACAGACCAAATGTGCAACTGGGTGCCCCGAAAGTGAATGTCGATTGTTAAAGCTGAGGCCCCGTGTGGGTAACTCCCTTTCGTAGCATTTTTAATATCAATTCAATAAAATTAATCCCCCCAATTCTGTCCCATTACATAATATCAGGATTGTTTCAATGCATATACAATGACCAATATCTCCTTCTCCGAAGCACAGTAATGTTTCTCGGCACCTTTGAACACTCTGCTTGCGTAGGCAATGACTCAAAGTTCTCCTCTTTAATCTTCTTGGTAGAGTACACTTCCTATTGCATAGTCACTGGTATCCAAGTAGATGATGTACTTTCCTTCACGTTGTGGATGGTGTAGCATAATGGTTTCCACAAACAGTGCCTTAACCTTGTTGAATGCATTTGTGTAATGCTGTTCCCACTTCCACTTCACCTTCTTCTTTGTAAGTTCTGGTAGTGGTTTGATCTCTTCTGCATATTATAATGGCGAAATATAGTCTAATATAGTATCCCATTAAACCTAGGAATGCTCTCAACCCTTTCACATTTCTCGGTATCGGGAACCCAGTGATACTGCTTATTTTGCATGGATCTGGTCATATACCTTCCTCAGATACAATATGAGCCAAAACGTTTATAGACAGTCGCATAAATTCACATTTATCTAAATTTAATGAGATGTGTGCTTGCCGAAACTTCTCAAAAATAGCATTTCCAACCAAAAATGCTCATTATTAACTGTATCTGACAGTTCTAATAACACATGTAAACAAAAACAACCACACGTGGTGATATCTAAGTTATCATTTGACCCACAATGATAAGCCAATTTAAATAGTTCATGATTCATATTACCTACTTTCAATCATCAACATATGTTCCTACAAAGTCCACACATTCTTAAATACAGTTTTTTCATTTAATTGTACAATTTGTTTATTACATTCATTCTTTCTATGTAATGATGACACATGGAATTTTCCAATAGTTTTGTTTGTTATATGATTTGTAACAATGTAAGTATGTTTTCCTACTTTTTCAGATAATAGGAATGGACCATTATACAATCTAAAGAACTTAGCTGCTGTATTATAGTATTATAGCTGCCATAAAGCTTTTAGTAACACTAATTCACCAACCTTAAATGTCTGCAGTTTATGTTCAGAATTAAATTTTTCTGTTCGCTGTTCTGCATGTTTCTTTATCTGACCTTTCCCGTTGAAATGCTTAATCTCATTTGGTACAGGCAAATTCTGAGTGGTGATACATTTCATACAATCATTCCGTACACGCTTAGGCTGCACATCAGATTGTACTTCTGTCGGTGTATATCCAGTAGTGGTATTGTAACCACCATTTATGGTGTGCTCGAAAAACTTGAGATATTCAGGCCATTTACTTTGGTTTGTATTACAATACATCCTTAACAGTCTACCTAGCTCCCTATTTACTCTCTCGCCAAGATTTCCTTGAGGCCTCCTAATGGATGTCAATACAGCTTGTGTTTCTCTTTTCCAACTCAGTTTCTCATTTCTTATTTTGGAATTGCTTACCTTGGTCGGATAAGATCTTCTTATTATTAATTGTACATATTAATTTATTATTTTTTAAGTCAATAATTGTATTTATTTTTGTAAGAGTGTCCATCCTTATAATTACATCATAAATTAAGTTCTTAACAACTAACACAGGCATTTCCAGCTCCATATGTTGAGATGCAATGATTATATATACGTGTTTATTTACTTTCTGTAAGTCGTCAGTAGTGGATTATAGTATTGTTTATAGGTAGGATCGGTACCTTTTTAAATTGCACCAAGTTTTTGTTTATAAAATTCTCACTAATCAACAATATTTGTGCACCACTGTCTATTAATACATTACCTACACAATTATTATTCTAGCTCTTAACACACTACACTTATCTGCTAACATATCACTATCTTGGGTACATTATTTACATCGTCATTACAGTCATTTTCAAGTTCACTGTGTATATCATTTGGGTATACGCCTGACACACAGTAGGTTTCTTGATCTTTATCCATGTTAACATGGATTTATGATTCTGACTTTTGTATGTTTTCTTTATTTTGCACGGACACATGCCATGCAACCTTGTATGTTTTTTGGACCCTGTTCATTTTTTTGGTTAGCTTCAGCAACAGACATGACTTTATGTTTACTATATTTTGACGAATTTTGTTCCCGATCTGTTCTTTTACAATGTTTATTCTTATTGTCAATATGTTGTTGTGTTTTTCCGGAGTGTATAGGTTTATGTGTATTGTAACTTTCAACATTACCATAAACACTTTCCCATTTTCTGAGCAGTAATAGTAGCTCTCCTAATGTTTTAATGCCCTGTGTTATCACTGCTACTTGTATCCCTCTGCTGAAGTGATGGACCAGCTTGTTGACAATTTCCGCTTCTGACATCTCAGGTTCTAGGTGTTTTGCGTTAGCTACCAGCTGAATAAGGTATTTCTCATTTGTACCCTTACTTTGTAAATATTTACCAAACTCCAGATGCACATGTATCTTACTGTGGATTTCCTTGTTCCAGTAACATGCTCTAAAACTATCTACTAGATCCTTGTACAAGGTTAATTTATCCTATGTAATGGTGAACCATTCAGCAGCTGTACCTTTAAAGTGTCGTACTACCCAATTTATTTTGTCAACTTCGCTGAGATTGTCATTCACAGTTTACATTTACGTTCACACTGCTTGTATGGGGTTTTCACTTTCATTCCCATAAAATTTTGTTTGGGTATTCATATTGTCTACAGTTTTATACACATATGTAATGTGGTTAGCAGGTGTTGTGGTTTCCTGTGTCCTACTCATTTGTTGTTCTAAATAGTCTAATTTTTGTTCTTGATTATTTATGAATTCGCTTATCGTGGCTGTCTAAGATTGAACACATTCTTCTACCGACAGTACTCTAGTCTCGCATTCGCTTATCCGCGAGTTACTGATTTCTAGTGTGCTTTCAAAATAAGCACAAATTGATTCTACTTTTTCTGAAATTTTCTTTTCTGCTGCCTTGATAATAGCTTTATTTTGTTAACTCTGCTCGTGCACCATGGTGAATATTTTTTTTTAATTCTCATCATGGATATTTTTATTTTGTTGTTTAGTGTCGTCGCGTATCGCTTGAATGTTTTTATTATTGCTATCTTGCATCAATTTTATGTTTTTATTGTTATAATCGTGAATGGAATTGATACTATCTTGTAAATGTTGTATGTTGGCTGATATAGCAGCGAGTGTTGCTGATAAATCAGCTGGTTGTTGTGGTTGTTCTGTCATTTTTACCTTAACGGTAATTAACCAAAACAAAGTTTATCTTGTTGACTTACGCACTGAAACACTTATTCTTATATTATTATGTTTAATGTATATTATATCCCTATATATTTCTGTAGTGCACTGTACTTGTCGTCAGATATCAAGTAAATTCAATGTCCACAAATACTTAATCTAATATGTACATACATATCCAAATATTCAACTCCAGATAACTACCCTAGCAAATATTATTATACAATTCTAAATTTAATAGAGTCTTTCAGAGAATATGCAAAGTATACACAGTATACATTCTCTGTTAAGACACAAGTTCAATTTTAATCAGTTTTAAAATATTACAAATTATATACAACATACATTATGTCGTGCCCCACGTTGACAGCGCCAAAACTATCTTTGTAATGAAGCAAATTGAGGATGCATAGACTTATATCAGAACTAATAATATATAACATATAATATATATATATTTATATATATATATATTATAACAACACATTCATTTATTGTTTTTATTTATTTGGGAACCCCACGCTTTGGAGCGCCAATACTTTACAACAACACTACTAACGAATATGTATATAGATAGGTAGGTGTAATCGTAATAACAACGTACTATATAATAGAATGACCTTTGAACCTTATTGTTTCAAAAATTCAACTAATTTGCGATTTAAAAATCTCATTATTATGTACATGTGTATTATACAGAAACATAAAAACATAAGATTCACTTATAACTATAATAAACATGTGGTTGTTATTTTATATTACTCATGGTTTGCTCAGTATAGTGTGTTTAAAATTATTACTGACTTTTCTAATCTTTCTTTTAAAAATAATTTCTTATTTTTGTTGCATATGCATTACTTCTTTACGTTACTTTAGTAAAATTCTTATTCTTTCAAAATCAAATATCAATCTTTTCAGTAAGTTATTAGTAAAAGAATTTAAATATTTCTGTGAGTATTACGTTTGATTATTTGAATCTTACCCTAATTAATATACAAGAAAAGTTACATTTAATCTTACAAATTACACTCTTATTAAATTAGTGTCTTTCTCTTATTATTTTCTACTTGTTTTACAAGATTAAATTGTCTTTTATTCAGTCTTTAGTTTAGATGAAAATATGGCTTTCTTTCACCTTATTAGTAGTGGTTCCTCAGCGTACCCTCCTCTGTTCTGGTCCTGAGTCCTTTACTGGTGAATCCCTCATAGACGCGTAGTCCCGAGTCCGTTCCTCGTCATCCGTACTCCTCTCAGAATTCAGATGACTCGTCCTCCGTATTGGTCTCTGGCTGCAACTGTGGTTGAATACAAGTGATGCTGTTGTTCGCAATCGCTTCCAACTGCCGCTGTAGTCTGACAAAAATATGTTGTCGTCCAGCAGAGCCTCCGGCCGCATCAGTGGTCAAACAAGGAAGAGTTGTCGTCCGGCCGCTATGGTTGTTGAACAAGGAAGAGATTCAGGCTGGTGTGTGTCGGGTATTTATAGTCTAGGGAGCAGAATGCCTGTTTCAACAATTCTCTGCAGGAATGGTTTTGTCGTGGCGTTACTTTTACAGACACAAATATTCATATACTTTTTGCACTTGTTTTCGCACTATACGAAGTCTTTTTGCGAATTACCCAATATTCATTGGTAGGTAATTTTTATGTGTATAAGCGTATGTTGACGGTTTTTTATTATCTCACTTATTATGGGATTTATTTATTTTAATTTGACTACATTCACACTTTTTATTATTTTTGCACACTTTTTCGTACACACGTGCGTCTTTATACAATACACACAGTGGTGTATTTGGTTTTGTAATAGTGTTTACACACTCATCATGTTTTAAATAATTCAGCATTTTATTAGCATTTATTTAGGGTAGACGCTTTTGCATGAATCAACCAGTCTCACACACACACATGCACCAGATACACATGTACACAGACGCAACTGTGTATGGCGTGATCGACAGGCAGATTCATTGCTTCCCTAATACAGCTTTTGCATCCAGACTTATTATTATTACTAACAATATCGATTAATTATTTAAATGATAGTAATTACTTTAAATTATTAATTAATACATTAATTACCGTACTACTTATGCAATGCACAGTACCCTATACATTTGTACTGTTGCATTATTTCCCTGCTTAATAAAGAAATATTTAATAACTTGTTTATTCAATTTTTTTTTTACATTTGACAAAATTTGCACAGTACATTTTAAACAATACAATATTTGTTTATCTTAATACTGTTTATCATAATTGTGATAGTACTATTTACTACAACATAAATACTTAATAAAAGACACCTCTTACCTTCTCGGATTCCAGGGTTCTACACACCAACTCGTAGCCTATAAACATGATTTAGGATTTATTTTATTAATGAACTCGACTCTCATTGTAATTTTTTAACTAACTCAATTTGATTAACATTTTGTTTCTTTTTTGTTTTTTTGGATCATTTGAAATTAATATTTCTAACTCTATCTCCATCATTTAAATTAAACTATATTCCACACTGAGGTGAAGCCCCATTTAACCAACAATAAAATTGAACATTTTATATTCCTTATAACTAAATTATATTATTATCAAATTAATTAAAGGCGACCCAGCATTTGCCACACACACTCTCATACATTTTTTATCCCCTTTAATTTAGCGCTTTTATTTTTTAAAATTTTCAAAATAACATTAAAATGTTATACGGTTACTTGGTTGTGAGTGTCCTTGCAGACCACGTGTTGCACTGATTTCAATTTTTTGTCACTGGTTTTCCGAATTTAGTTCTCACTTTTAATTTTTTATATCACTGATGATTAATAAATTTCACACATTTTAGACCACTTTAGATTCTTTGTTTAAGTCACATTTTTGTATTTTTTAATAACTTTTTCGGCTCGCGACCCTGTATATTGAACCGCTACCTTTTATGGTTTATTTACACTTTTTTCTGTTAACATTACTACATTTTCCCTGTTCTGTTCGGTCGTTTTACATTGTTGAAATTGGATTTTAAATGAAACACGCGCCCATGCAACTGCGCAGTTTCGTGGTTATTTGCCAACTGACGCTGACTTCGACGCTTTTCAAGATGGCCAAAACATCTTCCTTGAATGGCTACTTGCTCCCTGATAGGCTGAGCAGGCGTCACGTGATATCTCCTGGAGAGCGAGTTTCTTCTCAGGATCTTACGATCTCAGGCTCGCTCAAAATTTTGTGACAAATACGATGTTCAGGCAGGCAGGCACGCACTCGTTCACATTCCATGGCATCAGGAATTGTCGCCTCAACCCTATCTGACCGAACAAACGTGCAACTGGGTGTTCCACAAGTGAACGCTGCTCTGAACTTGAAACCTTGTCCGGGCGAGTCCCCATCTTTACCATTTATTATTTATTAAAAGAAACCCCCTCAAATCTATTCCGTTACAATACCCCCCCCCCCAATTAGAGGTTTTCTGCCGAAACAGAAAAACTCATTGCTAACCTAAGAGGACCAGTGAGGATATGGTGCCAACAACTCCCCTTAATTCCTTAATAAATCATGGGTAATCTACCCCCCCTAGTTCGGCGACTATGGCTGTACCTGAATGACATTACTGGACTTCTCTGTTCGAGATCCCAACACCGTAAAATCAGACAGGCACTCACCACAGTAGCACCCAGCCGTGTAACATTTCAGATAAAAATCAATAACTGGCCTTATACCCAACCAGATCCTCAACTGATATATCTCCCCTTATAAATACTGTATTGCCTTTAGCAAAGTACTGGGTGCGTACACATGTTCATTGCTATCTTAAACACAATATCTCCAAATATTCATCATTTATGTCAAATTCGCATAAACATTTAATATTTACCTTTAAATAAAATTTACTCCCATTTCTCAACCTTAAATTGTTTGCTTGACATTATTATTTCAAATCAAAATAAATTATTTAAATTTCATTCATTTAGTGAAATAAATCTAAGTTCATTACCAAAGATTCACATTTAAGTTAATTTACATCATCTCTTTTGATTAATCCTTTTAATTGCAACTTTCAGAATTCAAAAATCCTTTAAATGAATTTACTTTTCCTTATAAATCCTCATACTTGTATGCTAACAATTATTGTAAACTAAACAATTTATTACTAGCATCAACTCAAATACAACTACACTTTGTTACAAAATATAATATAAACATTATGAATCAGCTGATACATTCCCAACCTATAGCGAACATCACAACAAAATACACTCTTTACCTCAAAGAAAAAAACCAAATTTTTTTTTCCAAAATTAAATTCATTTTATAATTAAATCAATTAATAAAAGAATCTATGAATTGATTACATGAAACATACTATACACTTAACACCAGTCATCAGCTGATGTCTTAATAACAGGTGAATAACCTTACTCTAGGCACACAGAATACAAGTAACACAAATACACAAAATTATCCAATTTAAATCATAACATATCCTTGTTGATTATACAATCATACAACATATGGTCTAGTATTTAAAATCATTTGTTCTCATAAGGGAATGTTCATCACTAAACATTGAATCATAAACTCATAGTAAACATTACTGAACAGGAATTAGGTCATCAATCACAAACTCTCTAGTTAGAGTAAGTAACCTTGATTGTACCGCTGTTACGGTCATTACTTCTCACTGATTTCTCAGCTACCTCCTCCTACTTCATCATTTTATAATTTCCCCCCTTTTTACCTAGTTACAATTAGATAAATAACCTCACGGGTAAACCGTGCAAGGCATTTACCTTGTGCACAGATGTGTTACCTGTGCCCCTGGCTTGTAACGACCAGCTCCTTTTCCACACACACTATTTTTTCCTGATGGTGGACTGTAGCGTCCATTTGCATCCACAAGAACTGAAGTTTATTTAGGTATAGACGCTGCCTACACCGTTATTGTTTCAGCGTAATAAAAGAAATTCAGCATTACTGATGTCCGAGGACACCAGTAATCCTACTAAAATTTACTTATACACCCTTAACACGGCACTACCACCCCCTGCGATGATAGCCGCTGTTCCATAGTTGTGGTGATTCGCCTAATTTACCCCCCGGTTGATTTTTAAATTCACCAATTTTGAAAATAATAACAAGTATGGCTAGGATACAATCTTCCTAACCACACTTGCTACCAATAGTCCAAATCCACGGTCAGGGTTCGGTGACGCCATGGGGAATCACAAGTAAAATATATACAATACATGTTTCAAATTCCTAAACACTAACATAATAAACATAATACAACATAAACATTCATAACGAACATAAACCTCATTCCATTAAAATAAACACCTCATTTGTATCTGAATAAAATTTACACATTTCAATTTTAATTTCAATTGAATCTTTTATTCCTCAACCTTTAATTATTTATTATTTATTGTACCATTAAATTCTCCAAAAATTCAAATTGATTATCAACATTCATTTACATCACATTTCAAAATAATATCTTACCGAAGTTAACTTCTTTCAAACTCATTTAATGCCATTATAAGACTCTTTTACTTTACTTCAAAGTCATTATCAAATTCATACTTACATATGGTTAATCACTCCCTCAAGTGAACACATCATCACTTGTCATAGACTCAAACTATAAACAATTCTCACCACAAATATAACGTACAAAACCATATGTACCTTCTGAAACATTATAACAACCATATGACTCAACAACTAAACACATTCTACCCTTACTCATTTACTATTTATTATCAAGTTCATATCTAAAAAAAAAAACATTTAAATTCTTTACCAAAATTCATTTATACAACATAATTAATTAATTAATTAATGTCCAATTTTTAATTCAATCAGTTTTTTAAAACACAAAGTTACTTTAATCACCTTATTCCCAAAACAATTACAGTTCATTTACCTTATAAACTCTAGTTGTTTATATTGTGTGATAAAATATTATTATTATTATTATTATTATTATTAAATCAATTCTTGCATACATACATTGTTTACATGACATAGTACAACATAACCTACTATACCAAACACAATTGATCTCACTACAAATTTATCTACTATTTTTTGTCATATTATATTATTGTTTACCACACCTCATTACATAAGTTAGCCAAGTAATTACCATAAACTAAAATAATTAAATGTTCATTCAGTTTCTCTAACCACCATGATCGAAAATTAGTTTGATTTTCATATAACAATTATCGTCTTTAATTACACTCCTTACATTGTTATTATTTATATCATACCTCTTTACTATTAATTTATCCCCTATATCACAAGAATAATTCACCAGATTATTCTCCCCTATTATCTCATAAAACCCGTCTACATTGGTATTTTTGGTCCAGCCACACTTAGTATCTTTGGTTAACATAAGGTAATTTATATCATCATATTCTTCTACTACATCAACTACATCACAAGATAAATGCTCATCATCTACAATGGTATCGTCAAAATAATCATCAATTTCTATTCCACAAGGTAAGTCTTTCATATCATCTACTCTCCTCAGTTTTAACCTCCAACTCTTTATAACTTCTACTTAACTTAAACATCTCTGTCTTCCTATCAACATGCAACTCTCTCCCAAAATATCCCTCACCATAGCGCCATTTCACACTTTCTCTCTTAATCCATGCAGAGGGTACTGCTTTATTACTACACCATCTGGCTCTACCAGAAGCACAAAAAATCAAGGGACAATTATTTGTAGACCATACGTCTCCCATATACACTTGTGAAGCATTTTCTTCACCCCCCACAACACCACGGGAAAAAATTTACCCTCTGCAACCCCTCTACCTGTAAACTCTCTCTACTCTCTCTCTCTAACTCATCAACACTCACTAACATTCCATTATTCAATTCTACTCCCACTAAAACTTCATCAGCACTCTCAGTATTCACAACCTCACTCTCTAACACCACATTTTTAATTATATTGTCATTTTTCTCACCCCTACTTACCGTATTATATGTTAACCGATCGTCTTTATTTTCTTTTAATTGTTCGGTCTCTTTACCACTATCTACCCCCACTATACTCTCATAATTATCATTAATACCATTACTACCACTTACCTTATTATATGTACCATTTACTACCCCCTGTTTTCTTTTTCTACTTTCATTTATTTCGTCTTGTACTTGTATTACCATAGCACTTAAATGTTCATCAACTTCTTTTAAACTCTTATTCATATAGACATTTCGTTGTTTAATTTCATCTCTCATCAACTTTATCTCATTATTTTGTTCATTTAATTTATCATTCATTTTAGTGTTTACTTCATCAAATCTAGCGTCAAATTTATTTTGTTTGTTATTTATGTCTAGAATATAACAAATTTGTTCATCAAACTTACTATTTATTTTATCGAATTTATTATTGTGTTCATCCATTTTATTATCATTGACATCAAAACGACAATTTATTACGTTAAATTGTTGTTGTAAAAAACTCATTATATCATTATCGAATTTAATACTACATTTCATTGATGTTGGGGTTAATTGAACTCCCGAATCCTCTGTCACATTTGTTTCATCTGTGACACTTAATTCGACTATTTTGTCTTGATCCACATTCGGAGTTGAATGAACTCCAAGGCCATCATGACAGCTGATTCGCTCATTTCAACTTCAATCTCATTAGTATCCATTTTTTATATTCTTTATGAGATTTTAATCTTACAACAAAATTTAACCTTACATGTACTCAGTATTAATTAATATTATAAGTATTACTTAACTATAGTATGCACATCACATAACCTGCACGTAATTTATACGTACTCCCAAATCACGCTTATATCCACGAGTAGGTGTGGTTTGTATCAAATTTATTTGCACAAACTGTCCCTGTTCGGGCGCCAATACTATTACTACAACATAAATACTTAATAAAAGACACCTCTTACCTTCTTGGATTCCAGGGTTCTACACACGAACTCGTAGCCTATAAACGTGATTTAGGGTTTATTTTATTAATGAACTCGACTCTCATTATAATTTTTTAACTAACTCAATTTTTATTAGACATTTTGTTTCTTTTTTTTTGGATTATTTTAAATTAATATTTCTAACTCTATTCTCCATCATTTAAATTAAACTATTGCGACAATACAAGCATAGGCTGTAATGTGCATATATAATATAAAATAAATATTTAATTTAATTTTAATAATATATAATAGACGAGCAGGTGTGAAATTGGAAGCTGGCTTGCAAACAGGAGTCAACACGCAGGATCACGCGATTACCGCTGCATGCGTGTACACAAGTAAATAGTGTGTGTGCGTGAAGCCTCTTTGAGCATGAAAGTTTGCAACCTCACCCCAAGTCAGTGCTAAATTAAGAATATATTTAATATTAAGCAAACCATAGATGTTAGCAAGAAGGTAAAAACTTCTAAAAATGTGTAAAAATCAGACACAAGTGCAGTGCGAATTTTACGTAATTCGGACAATCAGTGCGAATGCTGTGCGATTTTTAAAGCATTATAATTACACTAGTGGTGTGAGCATCATGATAATTGCACATCACATAGGTCATTAAATTAGACAATATTTTATTGCCGTGAAATCCGCGTTAAACAGTGCGATTGGCGAAAAAGTGCAAAAAATGTGAAATAGGATGAGAGTGGGGGCTATCACACCATGGTTCAACTGTCGACAGGCTAATTCCTGAATCGACAGCTGCAGTTTTCTTGGTGAATATAAATACAAGCCCAGGAGAGCTAATCTCTCTCTTCTAACAGTCTTCATTCGTGGCGGAACGCTATGTCCGTCAGAGACGCGAAATTTTAATTACTTTGGACAGAGTTAGACAATATGTCTAACACCAATAAGACTTTTTGTTAAGCATAACTTATAAAGTATTACAATAAATATTTCGATTTGAAAAAAGTAATGGAAAACAGTAATTAAAAATTACAGTAACAAAGAAATCGTCAGATGTCTACAAGTGATCTACATCTAAGAGCATTACTCCAGACCGAGGACGAGAGCACTACATGGCATAAATTCCAGACATAAAGGACGAGTCATCGGACTTCCGAGAGGACCCAGAGGAAGAGGAAAGCATCCAGGACTTCCGAGAGGACCCGAAGGAAGAGGAAAGGATCCAGGACTTCCGAGAGGACCCGGAGGATGAGGAAAGGATCCAGGATTTCATGACTATGCAGGATTCACAACATCAAGGACTCAGGACCAGGAGAGGGTATGCTGAGGAACCGCTACAATTAAGGTGAAAGAAAGCCATATATTCCTCATAATAAAAGACTTAATCAAAGATTGATAAACATTGTCAAAAGAAAGACAATAATTTCAAAAAAAAGTGTAATTTATAACTTATAAATATAAATGTCTTGTATAAAAAATTATAGCATAATTTTTGAATTGATAATTTATTGAAAATATTTAAATTTAAATTGTAGAGTAATTATGAAAGCATAATTTTTGAATTAATAATTTATTGAAAATATTTAAATTTAAATTGTAGAGTAATTATGAAAGCATAATTTTTGAATTGATAATTTATTGAAAATATTTTAATGTACATTTGAAAGAATCAATTAGATTTGTTCAAAGAATGAACAAATAGTTAACTTAGTTAAATATTTTTATATTGAAAGCTCACATTCACCTGAGTAGTCCAGACAGTATAACAATGAAGAAATGTTTTTAATTAAAATTAATAATATTATATATATGATATAAGCTTTATGTTGGTGATGAGATTACGGCAAACAAAGAAACTTTGAAACCATCTATAATGAGTATCGTATGACGAAGTAATCATTATTTGTATATTATTGTACGATAATATTTTAAAAGATTGAAAGTAAGACGGCTTTCTTACTTGATAATTTAATAGCCTCTGGTGAGCTCTCTAGCAGTGTAGCATGCAGAATTGCTAACAAGACATAAATAATATGAAAATGACTTACCGTAATCTCACGACTGGGTAGATCCTGACACTCAGGCAGGATAGACTGGTTGGGAAAAGGATAGGTTACATGTACGGAGTTCTACCTGCCGAGGAGTCCCGACTCGTGGATGTTGACACTAAGATGGCTGGCGTACGACAAAAGCTTCAGGTCCAAAAGCATGCCTGGACCCTACAAAACCCATAGTGCCAACTTCGGAAAATGAAAATAATGACCGGTTCGATCCGAAATATCGAACACCGGCCCCCGTTGACCACAATGGGTCAACCACCAACTACACCAAAAGACATGGCCAAAATACATTACAAAAATTTGGCCTTTGGTAAACAGGAACACTCTCTGAAAATTACCCTCCAACATAGGAGGGGGTCACACGCAAACACAAGAAAATACAAACATACAGAAAACATGCAATTAATTAGAAAACCATGCCGAATAACTCCGCCGCGGGCGCATCGACCAGGCGAGCAATCCGAAAGGTTCGGGTAGAGCAGACAAAACCCAATAACATACAATAAACAATGGCCCAGCCAAACACAATGTAAAACTCAGCAAGTCAACTTAGTTAGTATTCCCTAGTTTTTTACATTTTTTTTCCTTTTTTATTTTTTTGTTGTTCCCTTTATTCCCCTTTTTTTTATCATTTTTTTTTTTACTTATTTTTGTTGTTGTTGATTTGTTGAGCATCCATAACTCCCAATAAACTGGCACAACGCCATGCCAGAAACCTTCCACAATGTAAAATTCACTGCGGACAACAGCTGAATGGAATCACCTGGGAAATCCCAGCAAAGTGTCAAGTAAGTCCACAACAATCATTGAAACTAATTCTGCTCACCCGAAAAACCAGATAAACCCAATCAAGAAGATATAGCAACCTGTATAATTTAGGTCACCCCCACCTCTAAGGGCCACGACGACAAGTGCTCAAACAATTCCACCCGGGGCTCCTGAGTGAGAAACGAAGAGACCTTGGTCTCCAAGGCAACATCTTGCACGTCGTGATTCGGGCGATAATTAATAGGGGGCCAGTGCAGAGCATCAAGCTTTAACCAATCTGGCCCTGACCACCACAATGTCGACGACCGGAGGCTGGAGAGTGACGTGCCTCTAGAGGCTAAATCAGCGGGGTTAGAAACACCATGAACATGACGCCAAGATTTAGTATCGGTCCACTCGGTAATGGCAGCCACCCGATTAGCAATAAACGTCTTCAATTTAAAAGTAGGCATATTCAGCCAATCCAAGACAATCGTCGAGTCCGTCCATAAGAAAACTTGACTCAATTGAATACATGATGAAAATAAGCCAACATAATGATGAACAAGTTTGGCTAAAAGATAAGCTCCCAACAACTCCAAACGTGGGATTGATAAAGTTTTAAGAGGTGCCACTTTAGTTTTAGACGACACCAACGAAACCACCGGAGGACCAGAGTCAGTATAAATGGACAGATAGAGGACGGCCGCGTAACCCAACTGGGAAGCATCACAGAAACCATGCAATATAACCCTTTCAGTATGCCCACCTTTGGGGAGGAATGGCCGGGAAATAGTAATTACCGAAAGATGATTCAAAGAGGACAGGAATTGACTCCAATAATCATTTAAGTCATCACTTAGAGGAGCATCCCAGTCCAAGCCCTCAGGCCAGAGTTTTTGGAAAAAAGCCTTGGCCCTGAAAATCACTGGCGAAAGCCAACCACATGGGTCAAATAATTGTGCCATCTGGGATAACACGACACGTTTGGTAAATTGAACCTGAGCATTGCTGCAACAGGCCAAAGGAGGAAATGAGAAGCAATCGGCTGAATGGTCCCAACTTAAATCCAGAATATCCTTATCCTTAGCAACGACGGAATCACTCGGAGCGGCTGATTCAGGTAGGCAGTCGGGTTGATTAGTACACCATTTTTTCAAATTGAACCCTCCTGAAGACAACAACAGAATTAATTCCCGTTGTAATTTGCAAAGCTCTGATTTTGAATCAGCGCCAGCAGCAATATCATCAACAAAAATATTATGGCTAAGTACCGCCGCTCCCGCAGGAAAATTAACTGCCTCATCCTGAGCCAGCCGCTGCAAGGTTCGCAACGCCTGAAAAGGGGCGCAAGCCAGCCCGTAAGTAACGGTACGCAAAGCGAAAACCCTTAGTGGGGCGGTAAGCTCCTCACACCATAAAATACACAGGTACGCCGAGTCATCAGGATGCATAGCAATTTGGCGATACATCTGTTCGATGTCGCACGTGAAAACATGGCTAAACCACCGAAACAAAGTCAAAACGTCGGACAGTAAGGTCTGCAACTTAGGGCCGACACATAACACGTCATTTAAGGAAATCCCAGAGGACGTCTTCATGCTGGCGTCAAACACCACCCTTATTTGTGAAGTATCACCTCTAACTTTAAAGATACCATGATGAGGGATGAAAATTGGGGTCAGACACCAATGACATATGCCCCTGAGCGACATAATCCGTTATAAATTGTACATACTGGCTCTTAAACTGACTGTTCGCCGCAAATTTCCTTTCTAACGCAAAAAACCGAGACATGGCTCTGTTAAGGGAATTTCCCAAAATGTGAGAAGAGTTTTTGAAGAACGGCAAGCGCACCTGGTAACGACTCGACGGCAACCGACTTGTTGACTCCATGCAAAACCTTTCAGCAAAATGATCCTTTTCAGATAATTGGTGGGGCACAGCTGGAGGCTCTTCGACCTCCCAAAACTGATGAACTTGCTCAAGTAGGTTTGTTGTATCCGTTTATAACGTTGTGACGGAAGGATAAAAGTGGTGGAAATGACAGTGAAGCTGATGTGCAGATACTAGATCCAAAGGAAGGCCAGTGAGACCGCTAGCACAAGTCAATGCACAATTAAGTGAAATTGGGGCTCTACCCATAATCACAAACCCAAAACGTGTCCTAACTGCAACAGGCAAACCTGCACCCAAAGGAATAGTCTCTCCCATAAGAATAGCCGCTACAATATCGGCTCCAAACAACGCATCAATTGGGGCTGCTACATCGAAGGTAGGGTCAGCTAACAAAAGGTCTTTTGTAGCCTGCTTAACTTCAGGCAACACCTGGAACCTAGGTGAGTCCGACGAGATCTTAGAAAGAATTATAAAAGCATGGTTAGATGCCACAACCTCGCGTTTTAAAGTTTCCAAGGACAGATGGCACACCTTTTTTGCTTTGGTGGCAATATCACCTACCCCATTGACACTTACTGAAGCGTCAAAACAAGCACACTTTAAGCGAGATGCACATGCTTCAGTTATGAAAGAAGCATGGGACGCGCTATCCAGGATGGCCCTAACTACAATATAACCACCATTCGGAGATGACAAGACTGCCAGACAGGTGGCTAACAGAACCCCTGCAGGATGGGGCAGAGACACGGTCAGAGTAGTGCTAGACAGATCAATTTGGTCAACAAGCAATGACCCCAAAGCCTTGAATTCAGCTGTGTCAGAAATCTGTGAACGAGACGGAGACGGACGGGCATTTTTGAAATGAAGTAAAGTGTGGTGGTACTTAGAGCCACACGTTTTGCACCTATTTTTGCACCAGCCCAAATGTTTATGTTGGAGGCACGAAAGACAACATTTTTTATTTTTAAGACTTTGAAATCGAGCCCTAGGGTCCTTACTCAGCCACGCCGGACACTTGAGAAGCACATGGGTCCAGGAATCGCAATGAAGGCAACGTGAACTAGATGCATCCCGTTGCGTAACCTCCGCAGATAACGTAGACACAGCAAGAGGAGTAGCCTTAGAAAAGGAAACCTTCTGGTTTTTCTGGTGGCTAGTGCTCGGAAGAGCAGGTAAAGCCGATTCCAAAGATGCCTGTTCTTTCTGTTCCGCCATAGCGGTTAAAAATGTCATAATTTCTGTTAGGGCAGGGAGATTCTCTTTGTCCGTAACAGACGCCTCAAAGCGTTCACGCAATGATAGATCCAGCCTAGACAATACAAAAGACGCATATATTGCTTGATATATATCAGCAATGTTTAGAGCTGACAACGCTGAAAAGTTAGCATTGAAGCTGTCCACCAACTTTCTAATAGACGCAGCTGATCGCATAAAAGCGGCTGGTAACTGAAGCAGATTGGTACAATAAACCCGAGCGGCCAAACGAGGATTGTGATAACGACTTTTAAGAGTTCACAGTGCAAGCGAATAACTCTCATCAACAATGGGAAGAGCGGCAACCTTCTCATATGCCTCACCCTTAAGATGAGTCAGTAAATATAACAATTTCTGCTTTGGAGTGAGGGCAGGACTTTCGTCTACTAATGTGGTGAACTGACCAAAACTCGGACCAACATTTGGCCTGGCCATCAAAACAAGGTAAAGAAAGCTTCGGCAACTCATGAACGAGAACACCTGAGTGCCCGCCACTTGCCGATGAAAACCGACCGGAACCAACCGGTATCTCTGGTTTTGTTAGTTTGGACGCTAAAATGCTACCCCGGACATAAATATCCTTAATTTGAGCTACCACCGAAAAAATGTGGTCCTCGTCCAATCCCTGGGGCAATGACTCGGCCGATAGGTAAGGATCTACCTTACCTAGAAGGTCCTGATATTCTTCGGACAACCTGGAGGCCAAAATACCGGCCTCATGCTGATCCACGGCTCTCAATTGCGGCAACCCTTCCAACTTATTTATTAAATGTTGCAACGCAAGTATTCCCACCGAAGTGGTCCGGTCAAAAGCTGCCAGCGACAATTTAGCAGGCATACTGAATTAAAAAGTATCGCGCAACCGACAACCACCCTCAACAAGAGAATTAGAAATTGAACAATAATCACGACCCGACCTAGCCTAACCGTGATCGAGATAACTAGGCGTCTCACACAACTACTTTTCATACACAATACCGAGCAAGATAAATACAAAAGTAAATTAGTGCAAGGCAAAATACAACTTACACAATCCAACAGGCGAATAGTACCAAACACAATAAATTAAACACGCAACAAATTAACTTACACAGTGCAAAAGCACGACAACAAAAACACAAGTTGCACAAGATTACAGCACATACGGTGCAAAATAATGGTACACAAAAGTGCACCCAAAAAAAAACATGTATAATACCAAATAGAATAAATACACACAAAACACAGCAAAGTACAATGTACAACAATTCACCAGTTACCGAACCAAACGCAATAACTGGGACACATTAAATGCCAAAATTGATGGTCAACGCGTCGTGTATGGACAGGATATCGCATATGCAAAATATAAACCGCACCTAAAGGTAATAGTCAATCCCAAAAAAAATTAAATACAAAGGCAGGCTATACCGAAACCCGGATAACCTAAAACCGTTCCCTTTACGCCTGACAGTCGCAAACACGTAGCGCACAATTTTATGTGGAACGCAAACCGTAACAGGACGGAAACAAACTTCACCAGACTTGACCCAGTAATTAAACGACTACCCAAAAAACAAGGTGCAAAATTTTGACACAATATTTGCCCACCTGGCCATGCACACACGACGACACTGCTGACCACAAGCAACAGCATTGAAATGCAAACTCGTAGTTCACATGCGTATTATACCAACGTGCTTCCGTGCAATAGCATGCAAATGACAAACATTCATGAAATTTAAAAAATTAACGGCATGCAAAACAACCACGAGCAGGCACAAAAAACGAAACGGCACGGCACGTTGGTAATTAAAATAAAAATCGCGCAGCCAAAACTGACTTATAACCCATTTACTCACTCGAAACACCAGCAGCAACATGCACAAAATTACGAAACACGTGCTCCCAGTCATGACGGCAAGCAATTTAATTGAAAAGCTAGCAACCTCATGAGTCCTCTGGTAGTAAATAGATGTACGATAATATTTTAAAAGATTGAAAGTAAGACGGCTTTCTTACTTGATAATTTAATAGCCTCTGGTGAGCTCTCTAGCAGTGTAGCATGCAGAATTGCTAACAAGACATAAATAATATGAAAATGACTTACCGTAATCTCACGACTGGGTAGATCCTGACACTCAGGCAGGATAGACTGGTTGGGAAAAGGATAGGTTACATGTACGGAGTTCTACCTGCCGAGGAGTCCCGACTCGTGGATGTTGACACTAAGATGGCTGGCGTACGACAAAAGCTTCAGGTCCAAAAGCATGCCTGGACCCTACAAAACCCATAGTGCCAACTTCGGAAAATGAAAATAATGACCGGTTCGATCCGAAATATCGAACAATTATTATTTCTTGATATGTTTGTTTAAATTAATAAATGGGAACATTTTGAATTTCCTAAAAAGGCTACCATTATTATAATTACACCTGAACCCCTAATTACACGTACACGTTGTTAGAAATGTTATTTATCGTTGTATAATTTTGTCGCTCATGAGCGTGCGCCCGACACACATTTAATAACAGTGTATCGTTGTACTATATTCCAGACTGAGGTGAAGCCCCATTTAACCAACAACAAAATTGAACATCTTATATTCCTTATAACTAAATTATATTATTATCAAATTAATTAAAGGCGACCCAGAATTTGCCACACACACTCTCACATATTTTTTACCCCCTTTAATTTAGCGCTTTTATTTTTAAAAATTTTCAAAATGACATCTATTTTATACGGTTACTTGGTTGTGAGTGTCCTTGCAGACCACGTGTTGCACTGAATTCAATTTGTTGTCACTGGTTTTCCGAATTTAGTTCTCACTTTTAAGTTTTTATATCACTGACGATTAATAAATGTCACACATTTTAGACCACTTTACATTCTTTGTTTAAGTCACATTTGTTGTATTTTTTAATAACTTTTTCGGCTCGCGAGCCTGTATATTGAACCACTGCCTTTTACGGTTTATTTACACTTTTTCTGTTAACATTACTACATTTTCCCTGTTCCGTTCGGTTGGTTTACATTGTTGAAATTGGATTTTAAATGAAACACGCAACTGCGCGGTTTCGTGGTTATTTGCCGACTGACGCTGACTTCAACGCTTTTCAAGATGGCCAAAACGTCTTCCTTGAACGGCTACTTGCTCCCTGATAGGCTGAGCAGGCGTCACGTGATATCTCCTGGAGAGCGAGTTTCTTCACAGGATCTTACGATCTCAGGCTCGCTCAAAATTTTGTGACAAATACGATGTTCAGGCAGGCAGGCACGCACTCGTTCACATTCCATGGCATCAGGAATTGTCGCCTCAACCCTATCTGACCGAACAAACGTGCAACTGGGTGTTCCACAAATGAACGCTGCTCTGAACTTGAAACCTTGTCCGGGCGAGTCCCCGTCTTTACCATTTATTATTTATTAAAAGAAAACCCCTCAAATCTGTCCCGTTACATAACGAATAACTCTTATTCAATTTCCCCTTATGTGTGGTGGGCTGAACAAAATTATTTCTCCCTCCCCATACATCTTGACTTGGTGTGTGGTTCCGTAACATCCGCTTTAAGGTGCGTTCTCCTTTATTTGTCAGTGATGTAGTTATTTATTCGTAGAATTTTCTTAAAGAGCTGGCATGGTATTTCCCCAATTCCTTCCGTCTTGTGTCATCATATACAATGAAAGTTTGTTTGCCAACTTGTCTCAGCAAAGTGTACGGTCCATCATACAGTCTGAAGAATTTCATCCCAGTATTATCAATACGTTTTCCCACTGGATTGGTCTTCAACAATATTTTATCTCCCACCTTAAATTTCTGCAACTTGTGAGTTATATTGAATCGTTCAATTCTCTTATTACGTTTTTCCATTCTTATTTTCGCATGTGCAATCTTAATGCTTAATGGTATTGGTAAGTTCAGATTTTCAGGTTTGTGAACATGCCTATTCCAAAACCGTTTGGGCTGACAATCTTGTTCAATCTCAGTTGGTGTGTAGCTCGTTGCTTCGCTGTAATTCTCATTAATGGCTTTCTCAAAGAATGGTAAATACTCTGCCAATTTATTGTGTTGGTTATGGCAGTAGATTCGTAGGTACTTACCCAACTCTTTGTTCACTTTCTCGGCTAAATTTCCCTGTGGATGTCTGATGGATGTGAGTATAGGTTGTATTCCATTTCCTCTCAATATTCTATTCCATACCTCACTTTGAAATTGCACTCCTTGATCACTAAGAATCCTCTTCATCTTACCATGTATTGGAATATATTTTTGTAACAGAATTTTTAGGACAGCTTTCGTTGTGGGTCGCATAACAGGATACAGATGAACTGCCTTAGAAAACACGTATATACAGACTAGTATGTGTTTAACCCCCCGACTTGATCGTGGTAATCGGCCTAAGAAATTCACTGCAATTAATTCCCCCTTCACTTCCTTCTGTATACTTTGCATTTCCACATAGGTTTGAAGATTAGGCTGCTTAGCAGTCTGACAGTCATAACATTTCTTCAATTCATTTCTAATTTTTCTAAACATGTTATTAATAGTAAAATCTTCTGTAAGGGATAAATAAAATTTTAATGCCGATGCATGAGCTAAGTTTTCATGCGTTGGTGTTATCATTTGAAGCAACATCTCGTTAGTTAACACAACTTTCCAATCATGTCTTATTAATTTAAAAAGAATGTTGTTATGTACCTTATATTGAGCTGGCAGTTGAGATTGACTTTTTAAAGCTCGTAAACTCATATCTTGGTCCTGTTCTTCAGCTAGATTGAATAGTATTCTTTTAGTTTCGTTGCTAGCTTCGAATCGTATGGGTAATAAACGTACTCCGTTCTTCTTTATTTGTAGATCTGCTCACTTCTTTTGGCTAAAATTCATTTTATTACACAAGAGTTCATTACATTACCTTTCCGTAGAAATGACAATTCTTGACATATTTACATATTATTATTACATATTATTGAACATATTATTTCTTATATTCTTAATAAGTAAAATCGTTGTATTTACAAATAATTTTTATTTATGTTAGGGCGTTGAGTGTGGTGTGTTGTTTGATTTACACCCTCCTCTGTTAACCAATTCTTTTCATACGTCTTTACGTATATACGTAATTTACGTATATATACGTATTTACGTCGACCAGACATAATGTATTGTTTATTGCGCACCTCGGTGTGTGCACCCTCCATCATTGTCATCGAGAAGTCAGTTGTATAACAATTTCCGTTTCACACCCTCTTCTTGTTTTTGTTCACTTGCTCCGAATCGAGTAAGTGGTCATATAGTGGTGAGAATTGTCTCTTAACAGACGGCCACAAATACCGTCTCTCTTTCTCACGCTTCTCGCTCCTCTCCTGTTTCTCTTGACAAACACATTCCACGCTCTTATTAGCTTGTGTTAGTGAACCTTGTGCGATACTTGCATTAATGTACAAATTCTTTCGTATTTGTTGCATTCGTGTAGAATAATAATCACTGTAGTAATTATGGTTATAATTATAATTATTGTGATTATCGTTCGGTTGTCGATAATTGTGTTGTGTATCCTCACTGCGAGTGATGTGCTCCACTTGTTTTACATGTATTAAAGATTCTTTACTTGTTTTAATATCTTGTGTGTCAACAGCGAATTGGATATTCTTGTAAACGAGGTAAGATTGTTTTGATTTCATTTTATACTCTTCTTTAGTATTAATTATTTCACTAGAATCGTCTTTATTAATTTTCAACGTTTCTTCTCGCTTATTTTTGATTTCAATAGCTTGTTCATAAAGTGCTGGTTTAACCTTATTTTCACGTGCGTCTGTGCGTGTATTAGTGTCTATACTCGTATCTACTAATTGTGTAGTATTATCTACGATATTTTGTTCTATTTTTCTTTTATTGCTTCTCTTAGTTTTGCATTATCTTGTTTTAATTCTTGTCTAAGATTTGCATTAAATTCTTTTAATTCTTCTCTTAATTGTACTTTATTTTGTTTTAATTCATTTAAATTTTCTGTAATTTTTACATTATCTTGTTTTAATTCAGCTAGTTTATTACTTTGTTTTTCTAGTTTATCATTTAAACTTTCCGTTAGTTTTCTTTTCTCTTGTTTTAACTCATCTAGTTTATTATTTTGTTTTATAATATATTCGTCCATCAAGGCTCGCATCATCTTTTGAAATGCTTCCATATCAAAACTTCCTGGTACTGCCATGTTGAATTATTTTTATTTTATATTATATTTAAAAATAATTATTATTGGTGATCCCAGTTATACTACGCTTTATTTATTACTAGCGAGTACCCGGCATGCGTTGCAATGCCACTCAAAGAAAGAAAGTGTTTGTATATATATAATATATAAAGACTTCGTTCGCGTGGTCTTCAATTTAATGCGATAATATATTTAGAACAGAATCTATTCCATTGGGTTGCCATAGTAACCAGATCTAATAAGTTAGTTTTTTAAGACTCCAAAGGACCCCCCAGAGGATCGTATCGAAAAAAAACACCTGTCCTATGTTGGTTCTCCCGTTGCGTAAAATATTTGTGCCAAGTTTGGTTGAAATCGGTCCAGTGGTTTAGGAGGAGATGTGGAAGACCCCAAAGAACCCCCAAAAGAACCCCATCGAAAAAACACCTATCCTATGTTGGTTCTCCCTTTGCGTAAAATATTTTGTGCCAAGTTTGGTTGAAATCGGTCCAGTGGTTTAGGAGGAGATGTGGAAGACCCCAAAGGACCCCCCGAAGTATCATATCGAAAAAACACATATCCTATGTTGGTTCTCCCGTTGCGTAAAATATTTGTGCCAAGTGTGGTTGAAATCGGTCCAGTGGTTTAGGAGGATATGTGGAAGACCCCAAAAAAACCCCAAAAGAACCCCATTGAAAAAACACCTATTCTATGTTGGTTCTCCCTTTGCGTAAAATATTTGTGCCAAGTTTGGTTGAAATCGGTCCAGTGGTTTAGGAGGAGATGTGAAAGACCCCAAAGGACCCCCCGAAGGATCATATCGAAAAAACACATATCCTATGTTGGTTCTCCCGTTGCGTAAAATATTTGTGCCAAGTTTGGTTGAAATCGGTCCAGTGGTTTAGGAGGAGATGTGGAAGACCCCAAAGGACCCCAATGGACCCCGTCGAAAAAAACACCTATCCTATGTTGGTTCTCCCGTTGCGTAAAATATTTGTGCCAAGTTTGTTTGAAATCGGTCCAGTGGTTTAGGAGGAGATGTGGAAGACCCCAAAGGACCCCCCAAAGGACCCCATCGAAAAAACACCTACCCTATGTTGGTTCTCCCGTTGCATAAAATATTTGTGCCAAGTTTGGTTGAAATCGGTCCAGTGGTTTAGGAGGAGATGTGGAAGACCCCAAGAACCCCCCAAAGGACCCCATCGAAAAAAATTCATAAACCTTCGCGGGCGTACGCACAACAACTCACCGAAGTTTCATCGCAATCGGATGAATGGTATAGGAACGCATACAGGACAAAGAAAGAAAGAAACAAACATTCATTTTTATAGATATAGACTAGCGAGTACCCGGCATGCGTTGCAATGCCACTCAAAGAAAGAAAGTGTTTGTATATATATAATATATAAAGACTTCGTTCGCGTGGTCTTCAATTTAATGCGATAATATATTTAGAACAGAATCTATTCCATTGGGTTGCCATAGTAACCAGATCTAATAAGTTAGTTTTTTAAGACTCCAAAGGACCCCCCAGAGGATCGTATCGAAAAAAAACACCTGTCCTATGTTGGTTCTCCCGTTGCGTAAAATATTTGTGCCAAGTTTGGTTGAAATCGGTCCAGTGGTTTAGGAGGAGATGTGGAAGACCCCAAAGAACCCCCAAAAGAACCCCATCGAAAAAACACCTATCCTATGTTGGTTCTCCCTTTGCGTAAAATATTTTGTGCCAAGTTTGGTTGAAATCGGTCCAGTGGTTTAGGAGGAGATGTGGAAGACCCCAAAGGACCCCCCGAAGTATCATATCGAAAAAACACATATCCTATGTTGGTTCTCCCATTGCGTAAAATATTTGTGCCAAGTGTGGTTGAAATCGGTCCAGTGGTTTAGGAGGATATGTGGAAGACCCCAAAAAAACCCCAAAAGAACCCCATTGAAAAAACACCTATTCTATGTTGGTTCTCCCTTTGCGTAAAATATTTGTGCCAAGTTTGGTTGAAATCGGTCCAGTGGTTTAGGAGGAGATGTGAAAGACCCCAAAGGACCCCCCGAAGGATCATATCGAAAAAACACATATCCTATGTTGGTTCTCCCGTTGCGTAAAATATTTGTGCCAAGTTTGGTTGAAATCGGTCCAGTGGTTTAGGAGGAGATGTGGAAGACCCCAAAGGACCCCAATGGACCCCGTCGAAAAAAACACCTATCCTATGTTGGTTCTCCCGTTGCGTAAAATATTTGTGCCAAGTTTGTTTGAAATCGGTCCAGTGGTTTAGGAGGAGATGTGGAAGACCCCAAAGGACCCCCCAAAGGACCCATCGAAAAAACACCTACCCTATGTTGGTTCTCCCGTTGCATAAAATATTTGTGCCAAGTTTGGTTGAAATCGGTCCAGTGGTTTAGGAGGAGATGTGGAAGACCCCAAGAACCCCCCAAAGGACCCCATCGAAAAAAATTCATAAACCTTCGCGGGCGTACGCACAACAACTCACCGAAGTTTCATCGCAATCGGATGAATGGTATAGGAACGCATACAGGACAAAGAAAGAAAGAAACAAACATTCATTTTTATAGATATAGATTTTATTATTATTAATTATTATTATTATTGTCGCTATTACAATTACACCTTTTTCAATTACGATAATTCCTGTTGAGCGCCAGTTGTGCTATTATGACACAACAATTAAAATAACATATAAATAATGTTTAATATAAATAATAATTACTACATACAGTGTATTTTTTCTTTCACACATTTTCACTTTTAGAGCATACATTTAACTCTTAGACTTTCAAAATAGTTAAATGTCATGGTCATGCACCACATTCTTGGGTGACAAATTATGTGTATAACAACACACATTTATTTATTATTTATTTGGGAGCCCCACGCATTGGAGCGCCAAATACTTTACAACAACACTACAAACAAATGTGTGTATAGATAGGTAGGTGTAATCGTAATAACAACGTACTATATAATAGAATGGCCTTTGAACCTTTATTGTTTTAAAAATTCAACTAATTTGCGATTTAAAAATCTCATTATTATGTACATGTGTATATATAAAAACATAAAAATATAGAAACATAAAAACATAAGATTCACTTATAACTATAATAAACATATGGTTGTTATTTTATATTGCTCACGGTTTGCTCAGTATAGTGTGTTTAAAATTATTACTGACTTTTCTAATCTTTCTTTTAAAAATATTTTCTTATTTTTGTTGCATATGCATTACTTCTTTACGTTACTTTAGTAAAATTCTTATTCTTTCAAAATCAAATATCAATCTTTTCAGTAAGTTATTAGTAAAAGAATGTAAATATTTCTGTGAGTATTAATTTTGATTATTTGAATCTTACCCTAATTAATGTACAAGAAAAGTTACATTTAATCTTACAATTTACACTCTTAATAAATTAGTGTCTTTCTCTTATCATTTTCTACTTGTTTTACAAGATTAAATTGTCTTTTATTCAATCTTTAGTTTAGATGAAAATATGGCTTTCTTTCACCTTATTAGTAGTGGTTCCTCAGTGTACCCTCCTCTGTTCTGGTCCTGAATCCTTTACTGGTGAATCCCTCGTAGACGCGTAGTCCCGAGTCCGTTCATCATCCTCCATACTCCTCTTGGAATTCAAATGACTTGTCCTCTACGTCTAGGGTTTGTGCCATTAAGTGTGCTGCTTCCTCGTCCTCCGTATTGGTCTCTGGCTGCAACTGTGGTTGAATACAAGTGGTGCTGTTGTCCAATCGCTTCCAACCGCCGCTGTAGTCTGACAAAAATATGTTGTCGTCCAGCAGAGCCTCCGGCCGCATCAGTGGTCGAACAAGGAAGAGTTGTCGTCCAGCAGAGCCTCCGGCCGCTACGGTTGTTGAACAAGGAAGAGATTGAGGCTGGTGTGTGTCGGGTATTTATAGTCTAGGGAGCAGAATGCCTGTTTCAACAAATCTCTGCAGGAATGGTTTTGTCGTGGCGTCACTTTTACAAACACGAATATTCATACACTTTTTGCACTTGTTTTCGCACTATATGAAGTCTTTTTGCGAATTACCCAATAGTCATTTGGTAGGTAATTTTTATGTGTATAAGCGTGTGTTGACGGTTTTTTATTATCTCACTTATTATGGGATTTATTTATTTTAATTTGACTACATTCGCACTTTTTATTATTTTTGCACACTTTTTTGTACATACGTGCGTCTTTATACAATACACACAGTGGTGTATTTGGTTTTGTAATAGTGTTTACACACTCACCATGATTTAAATAATTCAGCATTTTATTAGCATTTATTTAGGGTAGACGCTTTTGGATGAATCGACCAGTCTCACACACACACACACACACACACACCAGATACACATGTACACAGACGCAACTGTGTATGGCGTGATCGACTTGTATCGACAGGCAGATTCATTGCTTCCCTAATACAGCTTTTGCATCCAGACTTATTATTATTACTAACAATATCGATTAATTATTTAAATTATAGTAATTACCTTAAATTATTAATTAAATTACATTAATTACCTTACTACTTATGCAATGCACAGTACCCTATACATTTGTACTGTTGCTATATATATATAATATAATAATGTATACCTCTTATCTGGAGGTAGGAATTTATTAAACTAAAACAAATTTAAACCTTGTCTGTAAATTCTTTTACACACATTATTTATTAAAATATATTGTCTTTAATTATTAATAAATAAAGTTTATTTGAGCAATGTTTATTTTACTTGGTCGAAGAATTCCTTCTGCCGTGCAGTGATAAGCTGCTACGTTGGCTGACCTCTGGCTTCGCTGATGCTCTGTTACACTCGATTCACTCACGCATGCCATTTGTCTCCCCAATATGGTTTTTATTTACAAATCTCAGGTTCGATAAAGTGGGTTAATTTGTTATTATTTAATGTGGTGTGTTTAACATATACCTTCTGGCAATCTTAATGTGTCCACGCATTCGTACAGGTGTACTCCCATGATACAACTGTCCCTGAGCGGAAATCTAGACTAATGCAAGTTAGCACTATGTAGTCTTCAAATAACGTAGCTCAGCGTTCTAATAACCCCTTTGATCTAGCATATGGGTAGCTAAGATCTACCCATCGTGGACTGTCGTCACGCTTACAGTAAACGTGTACTATCATGAAAAACTCACACAGAGAGTACATCTTATTAGGACGAGTTGCAAACGAGAACTGTATGATTCTTTCTTTACTAAAGCATAACTCAAATGGAAATTGGAGCTCCTGATTGGTTGAAATCTAGAACACGTAATAGATTTTTACCTTGATAGCTAGACATCATGTAAGACTATGCCAGAGTCTGCAAAATCTTGTATAGATTTTATCTAAAAGTTTTATGACTTTTCTGCAGATAAGGCTTCTATAGAAAAGTGAATTCAGTTAGAAAATACATAGTAAAATTATGTTTTGAGTTTATGACATATGAAAAATGTAGCGCTATTTATGACGCATACACTGTCAAAGTTTCATTCCGATACGTTAATGATTGTAGGAGTTATTCAGGAAAACACGGATAACACGCGCATTCGTGCACTACATTTGCACTTGACATGACAGAGAATAAATTTATGGGCATTTTGACATATAACACATAATTACCCATCTCTTATTTCAAAACTTACAGCTATTATACAAAAATTTGAACAAGATCAATTTAAAATATGTCTATAACGTCATAAAGTGTGTAACGGCGACTTCACATATTTAAAATGACTTACTGCATGTTTTATCACTATATATATATATATATATATATATATAATATTTGTAATTACTTTACCTCAAGATGTTTTTCCCTTATTTGGAACATGTTTCAGGAATCCTATTGTTCCCATCCCCGGCCTTCTTAATTTTGAATCTTGTGGAGTACTTATGTTTTGGTTGGTTGTTGTTATGGTTTCCTGTTGGTTTTTGATTATTATTGTATGTGATTGTGGTGTATGTATTAGATTTTTGTGTATTTTCGATTTTGAGTGCTTTGAAAATTGTGTCATGTTTTAAAACAAACTAATAGCTGAACAAATACAAATCATTACTATTTCTTTTATGAATTTGCTAACTGCTATAATTTTTATTGTTCGACTAAGCTTTTTGTCATCACTGACATCTTCAGGTCTTAAGCAAATTCATAAAAGAAATAGTAAGGATGGCTGCTAATTTAAACAATACGAAGAATAAAATACAAATTGTAATGATCGAAATTTTAAAAAAATTTTAATTCCTCGATCAAGTGACACGTTCCCACACTCAAGTCGACGGACACAAGCCCAGGTCGTAAATAATGACGAATCGAGGGCACGTCAAACCCGACGACAGAGCGAAGACAAAGAAAAAATGTCTGAGCACTGCACACAATGAGTATTTCAAGGCGTCACTGACAGCTAGCCGTTTGTCAAAATTTACAGCACCCAACAATCTGAAACAAAGACTTCGTCCAGCTGCCGAGTTACACGGAATCGAGATGGAACGCCTGCTGTGGAAGCAAAGTGTAACTGCTCAATTATGAAAGGCTTTACTATGTTACAAAGGAAGTACAGAGCAATTTTAACGGAGAGATAGACAATAGACGTAACTCAGTGAATACTGCCAGTGTACCCTGCACAGCGTGAAAACACATTCTTGACAGTTTACTGAAATTTACGACTGAAAAGTAGAATTTCACCGAAATGAAGACAACGAAGGGTTGATAATCGGCGGAACGAACGTCGTGGAACTTAGACAATTAACCAAGACCTGGAGTCTGTTAACAAAAGCTCAGTCAGAACCTTAGGGAAAGTCTAAACAAAGGATAACAGAAGGCCATGAAATTGTCCTAATTTCTTAGAATCTGTGCTACGCTCGTCACATGAAACACTCCGGGGATGACGACGACCAACCAGCATCAAGCATCTTCTAAGAGAGCTCGTGGAGAGAGTAGGAAGGGTTCGGCCGACGAATCGTGAAACAGTGGATGAGATCTACAGAAGGGTAGGAATTTGTACGACCAATCAAGAGCCCTAGAAGGCGTAGAGATCGAAACTTAGACTTATGGGTAAGATGTTCCAATAAAACTGTTTGGCGAAGACGCGGAGCGGGCAGTCAAGTAGTTAATCGAGAGTCAGTAATTTTCAATCGGTCAGTCAAGTAGTTAATCGAGAGTCAGTAATTTTCAATCGGATAGTCAAGTATTCAATCGAGTAGTCAAGTCGTTCAATCGAACAGTTAGTCGCAGTTAACAGTCAGTCGGTAGTCAAGAGTATGTAGTTAATAGTAGCAGTTGATAGTCGCAATTAATAGTCAGAAGTTAGTGCGTACGATAGACAGACGATTGATTATGTCGACCGACCGGATTCACTAATTTGTAAATTCATAAGTGAACAAAGACATCGGTATAGTCACACTTATACACAATTCTGTGCGGAAATATAAACTATAAATGCGTACGGGACTTGAAATCTCAACTGACGCGCACATAATAATATACTAATTAACATTTAAAGTAGAACAGTGAGTGTCACCTCAAACATTCTCACATCATAACGTATCACCATGTTGAACAATTAGTTGAATAAACTATACCAAACAATTAAGCACGCAGTACGCGATACACCCAAATAGACGGCACAGTTAACCATGTACACAAATATGGCAAACTTTCAGAACAATTCAAGTTAATGACAACATTAACACCTCACTATTTGAACTCCGGACACTCGACATCAGCGGGTTACCACAATACCATACACATGACGGGAGTGGAGATTTAGTGGAGTGAAGTGAAATTATCAGTGCTCTGCGTAACAGTGATTATGATCTTCGACGAATCATCTAGAAAGTGTCTTCTCACGACGACGGAATTGGATAAACACTCTCAAAGATAAGCTTTATGTCTACTTAATCTTAGTAGTATATACTACACTACTGTTCTGTTGCCTCTTTTCAAAGAACTAACCCCAAGAGAATAATTACATATGAGTCATATGAATCATAAAATCTATAAAATAACACTAACATAATTCGTTATCTGAGAAATAATGAACGCATTTTAGGTAGGAATAAGTATAATTGTTGATTGTTTATTATTCGTGTATGTTTTATATATGTGCATTATTTACTGCATTTGAATGTACCACGTGTTTATGTTTCAGGAAACATCGTATAAATTGAATAATTGTATTTATATCATGTGTTTTAATATGTATGTAATTTGCAGGATATAGTTACTTACTTCAGTAAGATGTGTAATAAATAAGTAGTTAATTTACAGTATTCATGCGTTCATTATTGAAATTTCACCTTTGTTATTGATGTATTTTCATTCTAAGTATTACACTAAAAATCTCATAACTTATGCTAAACATCAATGGATACAATAAACTCGACCATTGAAACGTCTGATTAATAGACTCATAAAATCGTATTTAATCAGACACTGTGTTGAGTCAAATCTGACGAATAGAAATAATTTTAGATATATCAATTTTAACGTATTACATAAATCTTTAATTAATATGATTCATAATTGTTGAGTAATTAATCCGCGCAGATAATTAGCACAGATTAATATTCACTAGATGTAAATGGTTTACACAATTAATTACCACAGATGTAAATTATATTTACACCACTAAATGTAAATGGCTGCACAACGCTTGGCATTGAATGTAAATGGCATCCAGCTTTAGGGCGAGATACATATGAGAAAGTGATAAACTCACATAAAATACCACTAGTCCCATTTACTAAATGTAAATCATTTATATCACGATTAGCATAATAAATAAACCCCATTTATGCTAACTATAAATGGCGCCCATCGCATGGCAAAAGAGAGCAGACAGTAGTATTTAGACTAATTACAATAATATAGTACGTAAGACATTACTAAATAAGTGTAAGGTTAGCTTGACTGGTAAATGATAACGCGAAGCAAGGCAAAAATGGCTAGCGGTAGTTCTGATAGCATGGACTTTGACGTTAACAACCAGTTGGGCGCACCCGATACCAACGAAGAAAACTCATCAGTCACCGAACCAAATATGACGGAGGAGACGTCAGAGGTCAGAGCGCGGGGACAGGAGTCACAGCAACCACAGAACCCCCAACAACAAGGAGAAGTCACATTACAATCATTGATGGACTTCATGAGCAAGAAACTTGAAGTGATTCAAGAAATCAACCAGAAATTCGATCAACAGAAAGAGGAAATCTACCAGAAATTCGATCAACAGAAAGAAGAAATTAAAGAAGAAATCAATCAGAAATTCAATCAAATTAATGAAAATTTTAATAACCATAAGGAGGACGTCAAGCGACAAATGGACGAACAGCTCGCGCTTATACGATCAGAAATGCGTGACCATAAGACCAGTTGCGACGAAAAGATAAGTGAAGTCCTAAAGAAACAAGAGGATGCTACAAAAGGAATAAAAGATGACACCAATAAGAAGTTTGAAGAAGTGTGGGAAGCTCGTGAGTCGGACCACCAAGAACTTAAAAGCCTGGCACAGACCACACAATCTAGTATCAAGAAAGTCCATAACAAGCTAGATCTACACATCAATGGTAATCAGAAGAAGCAGGAAGAACTGAAGACCGAATTATACCACACGCTTCGACAGCAGCAGCAAGAGATAGGTGAAGCCAACCACACATTGCAACAGAAAATCGAGGAAGTAGACGGCCGACAAAGGACGACCGAACAGAAGCTCGACGAGAACGTCAAAGAGAAAACAACCCACATCCAGGAACTCAGGTGTCAAGTAGAGAGACTGCGGCGACAGATCACCGATGGGGAGTCTGGGCATCACAGAATAGTAAACGGACAAATACAGATTGAATTGAAATATGACGGAACCGACAGATTCCCGATGGAGTTCCTAAAGGAGTTGTCGGAGTTTCAAGAATCCTATTACCCGAGCAGCGACATCAGGTGGATCGGCAAACACCTAGAGAAGGACGCAAGCATATGGTGGCGTGTGATCCGGGACCAGATAAGTACCTTCGAAGAATTCAAGGAGGCGTTCACACTGAAGTACTGGGGGTTGGAACGACAGGACATTATCCGCGACAACCTTGAGTACGGCAGGTTTGAATGGCAGGGACCCGTCACAGCTATACAGTACGTCGAGAGGATTCTTTTGGAAAGTCGTCAGTTAACCCCAGCGTTGACCGACCGCCAACTGATAAGGAAAATTTCGAGGCACTTTGGAAAAGACTTGCAGATCGCCGTTATAACACGCGGGATCGTCACCATACCCAATTTCGAGGCCTTGATCACTGAATACACTAGCATTCAATCAAGCCATGCAGGAAATAGACGTGCGCAATATAAGATAACGAACGAAAGGGAAGCCGGAACTGTCGATCGTCCCAGTGGTAACTTTGTCAACAAGAACGAGAGTGAAAGGAAACCAGTTTGGCAAGGACGGGCGCACGGCGGTAACCGTTACGAGGGTAAATCACACGGAGTAATAAACACCGTTGAATGCCTGAGCTCCAAACCGGGTACAAGCCAGGCAAGCGACGACAGTAATTCTAGGTCGAACAATGACCAAAACAACAACAAAAAAAACACCCCTACACAGCGAACGACATAGTTTTTGACGACAACAAAAACAACCCCACCAATAATGTCAATATCCTGGTACCTGACTTAAGAGACGACCTACTGAATGAATATGACGAGGACGTCACGAAACAAATATTAAAATGTCCTGAAATAATCATACAATTTAATAATAACATTAAAGTTTTAGCACTTGTCGACACCGGCTCAGTTATTAATGGGTTGTCAGAAGAATGGTTCAACGCAAACAAAAGGGACATTGAACCATATGAGATTTTACCCATGACAAACTCTCTAATCATTAGTGCTGTTGGGAACAAGTCCAAGTTAATTAGAAAACAAATACTGTGCGACATAGAAATTGACGGGATCAAAAATGAGTGTGTCTTTCTAATAATACCTGACCTTATTAAACACTGTATATTAGGGATAAGTTTTTTACAGGAGGTAGGATGTCGTATCGACATTGGCAGCAAGAAAATAGAAATAGTGAATGCGGCTGATGAAGAGGTGCACGCCGTACCCATCATGAACATGGAACTAATTGATAATGGAGAAGAAGAAGAAGAAATCTTGAGGTGCATCGACGAGAAGATATCAAACATGGACTGTCAAGACGAGGAGATATTGGGAAATTTGAAGGAAATACTTGTTAAGAATAGAAGAGTGTTTAGGGAATGCCCGGGAAGAATAGACGGATATGAGCATGAGTTTCAAGTTACGGACAGTACGCCCTACTTTCAACGGGGTTGGCCTGTACCACTTGCTTATCAGAAGAAAGTAAAGGACGAGATAGATAGGATGCTGCGATACGGTGTGATTGAACGTTGTACAAGCCCGTTCATAAATCCACTCGTAACAGTCATAAAAAGAGATGGAAGGGTCCGTCTATGCCTGGATGCAAGAAAGATAAACGGCGTTACTATTCCCGACTATGAAGGCGTTTCTCCAATAAACGAAATCTTGGCAAGATGCAGCGAGATGCGATATCTGTCTACTGTCGATTTGTCGAGCAGCTTTTGGCAAGTACCTTTGAAGATAGAGTGCAGGAAGTATACCGCGTTCATGTATGAGGGAAGGTGCTACCAATTCACCGTTACACCATTCGGCCTTAGTACCAGTTCAGCGGCACTAACACGCGGATTGGATACGGTCTTAAATGAAGATGTTAAGAAAAACACATTAATATACGTGGACGATTGTCTATGCTATTCTGACGATGTTAAAACACACTTAGAACATTTAGAGGCATTATTAAATAATCTTAACGAAAATAACTTAACCGTCAACTTAAATAAGTCACAGTTTTTCAGGAAAGAAATATCGTATCTTGGATACCAACTAACAACACGCGGCATCCAAGCTACGGAAGAGAAAGTGAAAGCCATTATGGACTTCCCTAAACCCAAGAACCAGAAACAGTTAAAGGGTTTCCTAGGCCTCACTAACTTTTATAACCGTTTTACTAGCAAATATGCGGAGACAACACAACCCCTCCATAAATTATTGAAGAAGAATCACAAATTTGTATGGACGAATGAATTAAACGACTGCTTTGACAGAGTCAAAAATCTATTTATTGACGCTGTAGTTTTAAGATTTCCGCGCCCAGACCAGAGGTATTATATACAGTGTGATGCGAGTGATTACGCATACGGAGGACAACTTTACCAGCTCGATGAAGACGGGGAGATCGGCGTAATCGCCTTCACTAGTAAGACATTCAAGGGTGCTGAGCGGAACTATTATACTACGGAAAAAGAGCTTTTAAGTATTGTCCGATGCTTAGAAAAATTCCGAATATACGTTCTCGGACAACCATTAACGATCATCACCGACAACAAGGCGTTGACATTCTTAAACAAATGCCATCTAAATAATTCTCGGATTACACGATGGATTCTTGCAGTGCAGGAGTATAAATTCGATATAATTCATTCCAAGGGTAAGGAAAACATCGTAGCCGACATTTTAAGTAGATATCCACACAATACAAAATTAGAAGAGATTCATGACAACACCCATGAATATTTAGTTAACCACATAACCGTAAAAATGAGACTTGAGGTGCGTAAGTTAATCCAAAATATCGGAAAGCACCAGATGGAAGACGATAAGCTAAAAGCGATCATCACTAGATTTAAGGAGGGAAATATAGACCCTAAATTAACTAAATTTTATAAATATGTTAACGATAAGTTGTATAGACGACAGCGGAATGAATGGAAGCTGTATGTTCCTAGCAACATATCTGGGGACATAATTGCTGAAATCCATCATATGTTCGGTCATTTAGGAACAAAAAGGTGTATTAAAATGATCCAGGAACATTTCACATTCGACCGGATGTCAAAGAAAATAAAAACATATATAAAAACCTGTGACCTATGCCAGAAGTGCAAAGACACCAACAACAGAGAGCTATTTGGTGGCACACGCGCTGTGATACCTACGGCCAAAGGAGACCTGGTAAGCGCAGATTATTATGGACCCCTACCGACAGGAACGGGTGGAGTCAAATATTTATTGGTCATAGTGGATAATTTCACGAAATATGTCAAGTTATTCACCCTCCGGAGAGCAACAACCACTACGACGTTGCGGAGGATAAAAACGTATTGCGAACTATTTGGACGTCCGCGGACCATTTTGACGGACAACGGAACACAGTTCACATCCAAGAGATGGGTCAACGGTCTAAAGGAGTTGGACATACAACCAAAGTTTACTGCAATACGTAATCCATGTACCAACCTTGCCGAACGGATTAACCGGCAACTGGGAAACTTATTTCGCATTTTCATAAGTGACCAACACACTAAATGGTCCCAATACGTGAAAACGATTGAAGCGTGTCTAAACGAGGTGTACCACGAGACAATCGAAATAACCCCTCACGAAGCACACCTCGGCACGAGACCTACACGAGCATGGGAGCAATGCTTGGACAAAGGAGTCATTAGCAGCGAAGGAAAACGCGAAAACAATATATTTGTAAAGATAAAGGAGAAGCGAGAGAAACACGCGAAACGCTGTAATGAGAAGAAGAAAATCACAAAATTTGCGATTGGCGACAAGGTTCTGGTGAGAGCATTCCACCAATCCGACGCTGCGTCAAAGAGAATTGACAAGTTCTTCGAACTTTTCGCAGGACCATATAAAATCAACCGCATCATCGGCGAGGCCACATATGAGCTCGTGGAGAGCGATAGCGGGAAGACGAGAGGAAAATTTAATATACGGCAAATTAAGGCGTATCATGAGCCAGCGAACGGAAGTATAGATAACACGAGTGGTAGCGACGACTCCCGGCGACCAGCAGCAGACATAGTTTAGGTAATTTGCTCGCGCGGCCAGTCCAGCTAACCAAATAATGATATGCATTTTACTTGTTGTGTTTAGTCTGTATTTCAATGCTAACTGTGTTTGTGATCAGCACATAATTGTCATTCGTTATGTTAATTAGACGTATAAATATCAACATATACAGAAAGTGATTTGTGAAATGTACCATGTGTCAGAAGGACAGTGTAATACTATGACACAGGACACCAAAGACGTTAATAATTATGAATAATAACTTGTTAAAATGTAGAGACTCGAATAATTTGTTTATGTAAATAATAATTCAAAATGGACGATTGTTTTATAACTTTAAGAGTATGCATCACGAAGTATGCTGATTCCTTAACTATTTAATTAATATGTATGTTTCTTTTACCAATGTAATCATTTATAATATGTTACGAATTGACCATATGTATATATTTGTTAGTATCAACTGTATTCTAGAGACAGTAATGACAAGTTTAAAAGTATTTTATTGCTATATAGGTCATCGACATAAGATCGATTAATATAATGGGTAGCTAATCTACAGCTTATCTAATACATTGTGTATAAAGAATAACGAGACAAACTGTCAAATGGACAAACGTCCATGTCTTAAATTCAATTATTTACTCGAAATCGTATTGTACAGTCCGCATATGGACAGACAAAGTGTAAAAATGCGTTCATTCACTCAGATGTGCGGCAATAAATTCATATGACCATATAAAACATTAAGATGGGGAATAACAATTAATTGCTTCCTATGAGAGATAGATGTCAGTCAACCATGTCCATTCCGAAGCAGACATCCACGACTGGGACAGAGCGCAGAAATTGGATCAGATGTCTCCCGAAGTCCAACATCCAATCCAATTTGGGGACAATGTAATGATCGAAATTTTAAAAAAATTTTAATTCCTCGATCAAGTGACACATTCCCACACTCAAGTCGACGGACACAAGCCCAGGTCGTAAATAATGACGAATCGAGGGCACGTCAAACCCGACGACAGAGCGAAGACAAAGAAAAAATGTCTGAGCACTGCACACAATGAGTATTTCAAGGCGTCACTGACAGCTAGCCGTTTGTCAAAATTTACAGCACCCAACAATCTGAAACAAAGACTTCGTCCAGCTGCCGAGTTACACGGAATCGAGATGGAACGCCTGCTGTGGAAGCAAAGTGTAACTGCTCAATTATGAAAGGCTTTACTATGTTACAAAGGAAGTACAGAGCAATTTTAACGGAGAGATAGACAATAGACGTAACTCAGTGAATACTGCCAGTGTACCCTGCACAGCGTGAAAACACATTCTTGACAGTTTACTGAAATTTACGACTGAAAAGTAGAATTTCACCGAAATGAAGACAACGAAGGGTTGATAATCGGCGGAACGAACGTCGTGGAACTTAGACAATTAACCAAGACCTGGAGTCTGTTAACAAAAGCTCAGTCAGAACCTTAGGGAAAGTCTAAACAAAGGATAACAGAAGGCCATGAAATTGCCCTAATTTCTTAGAATCTGTGCTACGCTCGTCACATGAAACACTCCGGGGATGACGACGACCAACCAGCATCAAGCATCTTCTAAGAGAGCTCGTGGAGAGAGTAGGAAGGGTTCGGCCGACGAATCGTGAAACAGTGGATGAGATCTACAGAAGGGTAGGAATTTGTACGACCAATCAAGAGCCCTAGAAGGCGTAGAGATCGAAACTTAGACTTATGGGTAAGATGTTCCAATAAAACTGTTTGGCGAAGACGCGGAGCGGGCAGTCAAGTAGTTAATCGAGAGTCAGTAATTTTCAATCGGTCAGTCAAGTAGTTAATCGAGAGTCAGTAATTTTCAATCGGATAGTCAAGTATTCAATCGAGTAGTCAAGTCGTTCAATCGAACAGTTAGTCGCAGTTAACAGTCAGTCGGTAGTCAAGAGTATGTAGTTAATAGTAGCAGTTGATAGTCGCAATTAATAGTCAGAAGTTAGTGCGTACGATAGACAGACGATTGATTATGTCGACCGACCGGATTCACTAATTTGTAAATTCATAAGTGAACAAAGACATCGGTATAGTCACACTTATACACAATTCTGTGCGGAAATATAAACTATAAATGTGTACGGGACTTGAAATCTCAACTGACGCGCACATAATAATATACTAATTAACATTTAAAGTAGAACAGTGAGTGTCACCTCAAACATTCTCACATCATAACGTATCACCATGTTGAACAATTAGTTGAATAAACTATACCAAACAATTAAGCACGCAGTACGCGATACACCCAAATAGACGGCACAGTTAACCATGTACACAAATATGGCAAACTTTCAGAACAATTCAAGTTAATGACAACATTAACACCTCACTATTTGAACTCCGGACACTCGACATCAGCGGGTTACCACAATACCATACACATGACGGGAGTGGAGATTTAGTGGAGTGAAGTGAAATTATCAGTGCTCTGCGTAACAGTGATTATGATCTTCGACGAATCATCTAGAAAGTGTCTTCTCACGACGACGGAATTGGATAAACACTCTCAAAGATAAGCTTTATGTCTACTTAATCTTAGTAGTATATACTACACTACTGTTCTGTTGCCTCTTTTCAAAGAACTAACCCCAAGATAATAATTACATATGAGTCATATGAATCATAAAATCTATAAAATAACACTAACGTAATTCGTTATCTGAGAAATAATGAACGCATTTTAGGTAGGAATAAGTATAATTGTTGATTGTTTATTATTCGTGTATGTTTTATATATGTGCATTATTTACTGCATTTGAATGTACCACGTGTTTATGTTTCAGGAAACATCGTATAAATTGAATAATTGTATTTATATCATGTGTTTTAATATGTATGTAATTTGCAGGATATAGTTACTTACTTCAGTAAGATGTGTAATAAATAAGTAGTTAATTTACAGTATTCATGCGTTCATTATTGAAATTTCACCTTTGTTATTGATGTATTTTCATTCTAAGTATTACACTAAAAATCTCATAACTTATGCTAAACATCAATGGATACAATAAACTCGACCATTGAAACGTCTGATTAATAGACTCATAAAATCGTATTTAATCAGACACTGTGTTGAGTCAAATCTGACGAATAGAAATAATTTTAGATATATCAATTTTAACGTATTACATAAATCTTTAATTAATATGATTCATAATTGTTGAGTAATTAATCCGCGCAGATAATTAGCACAGATTAATATTCACTAGATGTAAATGGTTTACACAATTAATTACCACAGATGTAAATTATATTTACACCACTAAATGTAAATGGCTGCACAACGCTTGGCATTGAATGTAAATGGCATCCAGCTTTAGGGCGAGATACATATGAGAAAGTGATAAACTCACATAAAATACCACTAGTCCCATTTACTAAATGTAAATCATTTATATCACGATTAGCATAATAAATAAACCCCATTTATGCTAACTATAAAATCAATACAAAACATGACACTATACATGTTCAAAATAACGGAAAAAACATCTTGAGGTAAAGAAGTAATTATAAGTATTAAATATATTCTATATGCATCAAGAAATAGACTGTAGCAATGTGTGTGTGTGTGTGTGTGCGCGCGCGTGCGTGCGTGCAAAGTTTGTGAATTTGTTTGTAGAGAATAGTATTAATGTGTTGTAGCTGTTGATATTAAAAAATCAGATGTAAATTGGATGACTTAAGTTATGCAAGGAGGACTACCAAGTATTGTTTGATATGAAGCCACAGGTCAGTATGAGAATTTGTGTCACAGATGTATTTCACACTGCTTCACACAAAATGAAAAATCATTGTGGTTTCTTTCTGTCAACACAAGATTGTATGTATAGTATTTGCGTTTCTGTCAAAAGTAATATGTTCTAATGCCATAACTTATAGGAAAGGTAGAGCAGTACTTGGAACGGACATTTTATGATTTAACCACAGTTGCTTTACATGACTGGAGGACATACGGTGAAATGAGGAACCTTGCTACACTAAAGTATGGCCTTCATACTGTGGAAGACAATTTGCCTAGTCAGACACTTGAACAGGTAACAATGTAATGTTACAGTACTTACTCAAGACAATATACATCTTTAGCTGGGGTTTGTGTATCACTAGATAAACAGTGCTTATGTGATTATACTAACATGTGATAATGATTCATATATGTTATTACACTGTGATATTGTAATGACAATACTAATTCTGTGCTCACAGATTTTAAGCTGTTGAAAATGCTGCAGAGCTTATCCTGAACTAATTCTAGGCTAATAAAATGTTACATTGCTTCAATGTGTTAAGAATATCAATAATAGTCTTTCTGCTTCAATAATTATGCCACTACAGTAGTTAGTGAAGATTTGTACACTCTTTTCCAACATAGAACACTAACTTTAGCTAAAAATTGAAGAAAAAAAACATGTCTGCCTTTGTCTGAGCCACCTTTCACTGTTGTGAGCTTCGTCAGAGGCAATTTTAGGTAAAAATTGTTACCTAAAATATTTGTGTTTCATGTCAGAAAAGTGTATACAAATCATTATTGGTACTCGGACACATCATGGTCAACAAATCCAAGAACTCGCTGCTTAGTACTTATGCTCTAATAAGGACGGTATGTGGAAGTTAAATCATCTGTAACCTAGGGGCTGCCTCTTTACTAATTGTCTCTTATTCATTTGCGTGTAGTGAAACATATAAGTATCTGATAATTAGCTTATTTTACATTTTATACTCATTAATATATAGTGGTCACAAATCCACCCTCATGGATTATTTTGTGACCCCTTAGCACAGAGTTGTAGGTTCCCTTAGCATTTGTTTCATTGCATATTGCTAGGGATCATGAAAAATGGTAAATTAATCCATTGGAAAGCGGTATAAAAATCATAGTCATAGGGTGGGGTGAAAGTCATGCTTTTTTGACTGTAGTATAAATAAAAATAAGGTTCCACAATATAAATTAATATTAAAACTAACATGTGATTATTTCAAAATTAATATAATGCATTTAGATATATAGACAGCTGCTGCGTATTATTCACTGTTTCCTTTCCTCTAACTTTATTCTTTATATTCAGATCTATACAGCATACAGTAAAACCTCTCTAGTCCGACCCCCGGCTGGTCCGACGCTCCGGTTGGTCCGACCGCAGCTCAGGCACCGACTTGTTGATGACTCACCAGCTTGTTTACATACTTGTCAGTTGTTTTGCTGCCTCAGTGAGCCGGCATCTAGTGTCTAGTGCGCAGTGTTGCCAGGTCTTCCAAAATTTTGGAAGACCTTCTGATTTTTTTTAATGATCCAGAAAATACGAAATTTGGTGTAAATCTTCCGAATTTTTTCCTACTCTCGTTTCAGTGCTATGTCGCATTTCTAGAGTTTTGTTTTTGCGTACGATATGACGTCAAATCTGGTGTTTCATTGCAACCGCAATTATAATTGCTTTCAATAAAAGTTTATAAGAGGTCTTGTCAAAAATTATAGTTCCTTCCTCCTGTCACAAACAATAATTATGACCACCCATACACAATGATGTAATAAGCATTTTGCAGTATCCACTTATTGTACCATACTGCTATTCAAATAAGAGTGACTAATCGTTATAGTTTAGTCTCAAGCTGACAGAATCGCACTACATGACTGCACCTGAATAAACAGATACTGTAATGTCTAGCCTACACCAGATCATAATAATGTCAATTCGCCGTGATAAACATGAAAATAAAAGTAGGTTACTACACTTGGTGGCTAAACCTTGTCGGGTATGAAGAGTGTTGAGCTGTTGTTATGTCTACATCTCTACGGTCCTGAAGTTCGAGCTGTGGCAAATCAAAAACATCGAGCCAACACTGTTCAAAACATCAGATTCATGGAACTCCATATCTAGAATTGCGGATGCTCTCGCAATCATCATCATTATTCCTGCATCTCCTAAGTGGAGCATAGGGCATCAATGAACTTCCGCCACCGGACTCTGTTCCGTGCCATCGTCTTGATCTCGGGCCAGGTCTTCCCTCCTTTCTCCATCCCTTCCGCTATTACACTCCTCCTCCATGTGTTCCTTGGTCTGCCTCTTCTCCTGCTACCTTGTGGGTTCCATTCCAGGGCTTGTCTTGCTATGTTGTCTCCATCTCGTCGTAATGTATGCCCAATCCACTTCCATTTCCTACGACGCATCTCAATGTCAATGGGTGTTTGATGGGTTCTTCTCCACAGCTCTTCATTGGAGATAACTTGTGGCCACCATATCCTCAGAATATTCCGCAAACTTCTGTTCACGAATGTTTGGAGTCTGCTAATCAGTTGTTTGTTAGTCTTCCAAGTTTCACACCCATAGAGCAGTACCGACTTGACATTTGTATTGAAGATGCGTAGTTTGGTATTGGTGTTAAGTTCCCTTGATTTCCAGATTGGTCTCAGCATTGCAAATGCTCCTTTAGCCTTATTTATTCTATTTCCTATATCCTCTATGGTTCCTCCCTCCGTGGTGACCATACTTCCCAGGTAACAAAACTGTTTGACTTGTTCGATCTCTTGGTTTCCTAAAAATAATAGTGCCTTATTGCGGTTATTATAACGCATCTCCTTGGTTTTCTTTCTATTAATCTTCAATCCTACCTCTGATGCTTCGGTTTTTAAATCGTTCAGCTTTGCTTCCATATCCTTAAAACTGTTGGTTAGCAAGCACAGGTCATCCGGGAAGTCCAAGTCCTCCAACCTATCTGTCAGTCCCCACTGAATTCCTCTTCGGCGATTCATTGCCTTCTTCATCATGAGATCCAGCACCATAATAAATAATATTGGTGACAGCAAACATCCTTGCTTCACTCCTTTATCTACTGGGATGGGCTCGGACAACATCCCCTGGTGTAAAACTTGACATGTGTAGTTCTCATACATTTCTTGAGTTAACTTAATAATTTTCTTTGGAATCCCAAACTCTTTCATGGCTTTCCACATCTTCTTCCTCATTACACTATCAAACGCCTTTTCAAAGTCTACAAATAGTATATACAGTGACGACTGCAGCTCCGTGGATTGTTCTATAATTATACGCAGTGTATTGATCTGGTCCGTACAGGAATAACCTTCTCTAAATCCTGCTTGTACTTTCCTCAACCTTGAGTTAACTCGCTGTTTTATCCTTTCAAGAATTACTCATGAGAGTACCTTACTTGGTATCGAAAGGAGGGTAATCCCTCTCCAGTTATCACATTCTAATAAATCTCCTTTCTTCGGAAGCTTAATCAACAGTCCTTTCTTCCAATCTGAGGGGATCTTCTCTTCTTCCCAAATCTTCTTGAAAAGTGGGAATAGAATCTCAACCGAAGTACCCATATACACTTTCAAGGCCTCCGGTGCGATATTGTCCATGCCTGCCGCTTTGCCATTCTTAAGTTGTTTAATGGCCCTTTGAATCTCTGTTCTTGATGGTGGCTCTGTACTAATAGCAACATCTTCCTGCTCTTCTTCCATCATCACCTCTGTCTCCCCTTCTTTGATTGTTTCACGATTCAAAATCTCCAGAAAATGTTCTCTCCATCTTTCTAGCTGTTCTTTTTGTGTGGACAGTAATCTCCCATCTTTAGCTCTCACTGGTTTGTCCGCTCTTGAAAACTTTCCTGTTAATCTCTTGGTAATGTGGTACAGAGTCCTACTGTCATTGTTTTGTGCTGCCGTCTCAGCTTGTGTTGCAAGATTGTTGATAAATGCTCGTTTGTCTCGTCGAAAACTCCTCTTCACTGTTTTGTTAAGTTGATTAAAGTCTGTTCTAGCTTGTACCTTCTCTTCTTGCGTTCTTGCGGTATTGAGTCTTTTCTTACATTCCTTCCTTTGATTCACGGCTTCCCATGTCTCTGAAGTAATCCATTCCTCTCTTCCTCTCTCCCTCTTGCCTAGGACCTTTTCACAGGTATTTATGTAGGTACTCTCTATGCTCTTCCAATTGTGTTCAATATCCTGTCCTTCTTCTTCCTCCCTTAGCTGTTGGAATCGGTTACTCAATTCCAGTGAAAAATGTTGTTGCATCTCCTTATCCCTCAATTTATCAAAGTTATACTTTATCCTCCTCTTTTGATGTATGTGTCTAATACTTGCAATCTTCAGTCGGAGCGTGGCTACTACCAAATGATGGTCACTTCCCACATCTGCCCCCTCTTGTTCCTCACATCCAACAGGGAGGTTCGCCATGTCTTGCTAATAGTGAAATGATCGATCTGGTTCTCCGTTCTATGGTCTGGGGAAACCCATGTCACTTTATGGCAGTTCTTATGAGGGAAGATAGTGCCTCCTATCACCAGCCTGTGGTTACTACAAAGTTCAATAAGTCTTTCACCATTCTCATTTCTAGTTCCTATGCCATGTCTTCCCATTATATTTTCTACTCCTTGATTATCATTGCCAACTTTCGCATTCAGGTCTCCCATCACGACCAGAATACCCCTTTTCTTTGCCTTTAACAAGGTTCGATGTAACTGACCATAAAATTGCTCTTTGTCTTCTTCATCTCCTGTCTCTATCGGTGCATAACACTGCACCAGTGTAATAGGTCTAACCCTTGATGCAAATCGAGCTACTACAATCCTTTCTGAGACTGGGTACCATTCTATCAAACTCTTCCTTGTCTTCTGGGTAATCAGTAATCCAACACCCTCTCTATGTTCTTCCTCTCTTCCTGAGTACAACAGCGTATCCCCTTCCTGGGTCCTTATCTCACCAAACCCATTCCATCTCGTCTCGCTCAAACCCAGTATGTCCAACCTGTATCGCTTCATTTCCTTGGATACTTCAGCCAATCTTCCTACCTGCCACATTGTCTGTACATTCCACAGTCAATTCTCGTGTCCGATTTCATGCTAAAGGTCAAATCCATTTTATCCATCCGGCTTCTATTCATTGATGTTTCTGTAATGAGTTAATCTCGGGTGTGTAGGTTATTGGCCTTCAGCACCCAAAGCCTGGTGAAGGGGCTGCCTTCTAAGTAGCCAGGCCTACTGATTTTCTGTTGGGGTTTCTTCCCTTAGCCTTTGAAGTTCCCACTTCTAACTACAAGGCAGCAGTTCCTGTTCTATTTACCCCGAACAGGAGGGTTGCCTCTTCCGTCAGTTCCGCCGTTCCGAAGTCCCTCTTCTCCGCCTTCACTGTCGTTGAGGTCTTCACCGTAACCCTGGCAAGGGACCCTTACAAGGGACTACCAGCCGGGTCAGCTGGCCCAAGGTTTTTTAAAGAGGTGTTACTCCTCTATCACTCGCCCTTTGTCCTGACTTGTGACAGGCAGAGCCTGGCTTCCCAAACATTGGGCCCAGGTTGGTGGAGACGCTCTCGCAATAGATAGAGCCAATTCATTTACACTTTTTTTCAGTGTAAGTACGCTTACTAGTCCGTGCTAATTACTCGTCCTGTGTGAATTGGTGTACGTATTGGTGACAGTTTTAGTGTTTACAAATATTTTTTTACACTTTTAATACTGTGTGTACATACTGTACATATTATCATTTATTGTACATAACCAATCATATAGCATGGTAGCCTACTGTATAAGTTTTATTTTATTTTAGACTGTCTCATTTAATGAAATAATAAACATTTTGTATTTTTCTGATAATCCGACCTTTTTTGGGTTCCGACCATACCCCCAGTCCCACAGGTGACGGATTAGCGAGGTTCTACTATATATTAATACAGGAATGTTTTCTTCTCCAATCAAATTATATGTTACTGAATTTGCTTATCATTATTTTTTATTATACCGTGGAACCCCACTGGTCCGAACTAATTGGGACCAAGTCCTGTTCGGATTGGCATAAATTCGGATTAACTGGGTTATAGGTTATACAGTAGGTTATAACATAAATATAAATTGTATAACATGCATAAACAGTACCACATTCGTGCCTACAATCAAAGTACTGTACTACATTTTGATCTTGCAATCTCTCTTTTATACTATACAAATAAAGTGAATACCAGTTAAATATTGCATTGGCTACTGTTAATTCCGATACAATACGAGACTCGCTTCAATGAACGACACTGAACAACTATAGAGACAGTGCAGGGACAGTGACAGGCGGGCGCCGAGTATGACACAATAAGATTACTCACCCCTTGGCCGTCCTCCCCCCTCTCACCCCTCCACCACGAACCACTAGATTCCTAGAAGTCTATTCGCTACTGGCTTATGTCTATTTTTGGGTAAAACAAATCAGCCATTTTCTTTTCAACCTAGTCTGGAAGTATTCACCGACATGAGGACATGAGTGGATGTGTGTTAGATTTGTGTGATCTGTGTTTATTTGTTGTTAGTGGTTTATACTGTAGCAAGACATTTTTTTTTAAGTCTGTACATTAATTTTACGTGTTGCATTTATAAATGAATAAGATGCTGGGAAAGCGAAAACGTAATTTGTGTACTTTGAAAGACAACTCGAAGTTTTAAAGTGGCTAGATAAGGGCTAGAGTGGTACAAAATTAGCAGCTGAATTCGGTGTTGGTAAGGTGACAATAAGTGATTGGGAAAAAAATCGCACTAAGATTGAGCAGTTTTGTGTTACGGCAACAGAGAAGGTTCTCGAGGAACGCCATGCGTCAAAGGTGTCACACTTTAACAAAGTTGACGAAGCCCTATTTATGTGGTTTTCTCAAGAAAGACTGAGGGATGTTCCCCTTAGTCATTCCTTAATCCAGGAAAAGGCAGTTCATCTTAATAAACTTATGAATGGTGACCCAAAATTTATCCCCACCAATGGTTGGCTGGAAGAGAAGCCACGGTGTACGAATGTTATCCATAACTGGGGAATCTCTGTCAGCAGATCATTATGCGGTAAAAGAATATGTATCTAAATTTGAAGACATAATTGTGTCAGAAAATTATTCACCTCAAGAAGTATATAACTGCGACAAGACAGGATTAAATTGTAAGGCATTGCCTAAAAAGAGCCTTGCTGCTAAACAAGAACTTGGTGCTCCTGGCTTTAAAATGTCCAAAGAACGACTCACTGTCTTAGCTTGCAGTAATGCAGCTGGGACTAATAAGTTGTCTCTCATGGTTATAGGCAAATCTAGAAAACCGAGGGCATTCAAAAACATCAACGTCAACTCACTTCCTGTACACTACAAGAGCCAAAGATAAGCATGGATGACCAGCGAATTATTCAAGGAGTGGTTTCATGAACAATTTGTGCCTGCTGTTAAAAAGTTCAGTAAAGAAAACGACGTACAACCCAAAGCTTTACTTGTCTTAGACAATGCTACAGCACACCCCCAGAAGAAGAACTTATCAACGGAGATAACAAAGCAATTTTTTTACCTCCAAACGTCACTCCATTACTGCAGCCAATGGATCAACTGGTTCTTCAGAACATGAAGTGTGTATATAAGAAATTGCTTCTAAGGTCTCTAATTGAAAATGAGGACCCTACACAAACAATTCTTCAAGTCCTCAACAAAGTCACCATAAAAGACGTAATATACTGGATAGCCGAAGGATAGAAAAATCTCAAGCAACAACTTATCAGACAACCTTGGTCTAAGTTATGACTAGACCTTACCTACATTGACAGCCCTGAACAAGCCGATGAGAGAAGTGAAGTCTTGCAGCTCGTACAACAAATCCCAGGCTGTGAAGAAGCAGACGACACAGACGTCAATGTCGGCTTGCAGCTGACATCGAAGACCATCAATTTTTGACTGATGAAGAAATCGTATATTTGATACAACAAACACGTGATGACAATTCCGATGAAAATGAAGAGATGATCCTGTGCCACAGGCCTCACACCCCGAAGCAGTGAGAGCTTTTGAACTATTGTTAGCCTATGTAGAGCAGCACGCCAATGCTATACCGGCAGACATCTTATTTTTGAGGTGCTGGCGGAATATCGCGGCGTCTGCTGGATTTACAGCTTTGCATCAGGAAAAAATGACTGATTTTGTGCAACACTTTAAGTGGTCTCTAGTTATGTAGTGTGTATTTATTGTAGTTTTTGTGTTTTATATACTTTTACTGGCACTAAACTGTAAGTACCAATATGTTTTTCCATTTGTTTTACAGACGCTAATTTCTTGATAACATAATTCAAAACTTTATTTTGGCATATATTTAAAACAATCTAAAGTACATAGTTTTAATAAAAATTTCACTAAAAATGCATTAGTGTGTATTTATCTAAGCTTTTTATGTACAAATTATATTGATATGTTCCAGTTATTTTGTTGTATTTTTTTATTTCTTTGTCCAATTTTTAGACCAGTTCAGATTATTTCAAACTACCGGTTCGTATTAAGCGGGTTTTCGGACTAGCAGGGTTCCACTGTATATATTTTTTTGTAACAGTTTACTGTCACTACCTAGTCTCTGCCAGCCATGAAAATTGCAAAATCAAGTTTTTGAATATCTGCAGGTTATTACAGGCCTGAACTGTGTGCACAACCATAAAATCCACACAAAAAACAAATTTACAAAATTGAACTTCACAAACCCAAACATGGAAAAACTGCATATACTACGGGCTAAAACTAGGTTTGGACACACTACATTTTCAAAAAAAATAAATTTGCAATACTGACTTTTAAAAACCAAACAAGTAAAACCCACATTATTTGTATTTATACAGTTTTTTCTTTTTATCGAATATGTACACCACTTCACTTTCAAATTCCTTTAGGTGTTCACGTATACTCCCAACTTTTGGCATCTCATGACATACAAATTCAAATCTCATTCTCATACAACAGAAATTTAATGATAGGAGTGGTTGATTCAGTCTTAGTTCATTCCATTACAGTATTATAACATTACCAAAGGTGGAAAATCAATCTAACGATGTGAATGGATGATGGGAATCAGTCTCACTTACTTCCATTGCCTGTTTTTTTGGCACTTCGTGAAGAATTACAGCATTACTCAAATCATAACAAAATCTTAAAAAGTCTTATTAATTCATCCAAATATGGAATACCATGAAAACAGCTGAAAAAACATGAAATATCACAAAAACACTAGTTTCATGTCATTTTGATGAATTTTGTGATTGTATAAAGCAGTAGGCCTAAATATGATTTACAATGGTACATTTATCAAAAAAACAACTATTTAGTCCTTTTAACACTGCAAGTACAATATGCAATATTATGCTGCAGATGGACTTGGTATTTTAACAGGTGGCTTAATATTACACAATTTAATTTGAATATTTCAAAAGCTTTGTGTCTTAATAATATACCAAAGAAAACATGCAGAAGGGTTCTTGCTGTTTAGTTCTTGTTTTCACATTTAGGTTGCAGCATTGATACCATAATTTAGGTCATTTAATACAAAATAATTTCAGTAGTTGCCATTGAAGTAATTAAAATAATGAAATAACTTCATTACCTGCCTGTCTCTTTTACATTGGGCTCTCTATTATATTCATGGGAGTTCAGAATGAAAATTACTGTCCTTTACTTTTCACAATTTGAAATTATGTATGGAGTTTTTGAGTTTTATGTATATTTGTGTTATTATAAACTGCTAGTTTAGTAAAAACATACAATTCAGGAATTTTTGCTCATAATTCCTGAAAACATCTTACATTTATTTAGCTTTATTCAAAGTAAAAAAAAAAAATGTTAATAAAACTGCAGAGAATTTATTCAGAAGATGACTGAATGCAACAACTAAGCTGACATTTTTTTAGTAACAAATTTTAGTAAGTATTTATCACTGTTAAAACACAGAGAATTAAAAAAAAAAGTTGTCACATAGGGCAGATTATGGGTTAACGTGTAGTGCTGAAAGAATTAAAGAAATGTATGCAACAATCAATTCATGAAATTCCAGATTTTATCACCTCCATATTCCTACATATATCACCATAATTTTAAAAATATTTATACGTTTGTTATTTTGTAATTATTAAAGTAAATTAGCATCTTTTGAAAACCTACGTGAATGATATTTAATGATAAATAAAATACAATTTTAGGTTTTTTTAGCTACAAAATAATTCAATTTCAAATTCAAATCTTCCTTCTCTTTTCCTATAGTTATCTGTATGATTTTGCTTATGTATATTTGTATTTCTTTCTCTTCCAGTACGGATGTTGCATACCTCAAGATTCTCTTCTATTTTTTTCTAATTTCTAAAACCACAAAAACAATATGTCCCTCCTGAAGTGTTTGGTTTTTGTGGGTTTATCTGCCATTCATTTTTAATTTTATTTTTAATATAACATTTTATATTATAAACATCGATTGGTTCAATAGGCTCAGACCACCCCCTTTTCTGAGTCCTTTTGTTGCATATTTATTTGAACTCCTGTGAATATAAAATAAATAGAAATACAGTACCAGTGTAAACAAACATACAGGTAATGAAATTATTGTGTATAAATTGACTGTCAGTGCTAAAATGTGAATGTGAAAATTAGAACTAAACAGAAAGAAACCTGCATACATTATCATATGGAAAGTTTTTAATTAGAATTTTTTGTTTTAAGATATTCCATAATTTTTCTCTTCATACCTTACTTCAGGGGTTTTAAATGCTAAAAGCATCTTCATTGTCTTGTCAGGCTTTTAATTGTTTCGTCATTAATATGTAATTTTATGTGCTTCCTCCTTTCCTAAATCCACATGTAATTTTTCAAGTGAGATTTCTATTGTTGCTCTTACTTGTTTTATTCTTTAATTTGTCAGACACTTCGTAACATACTATACCCTTGTAATTATTGCATTATTTGCTCTCTTCTTTCTTATGACGTATTTTAGTGACTTGGCAGTCATCTGGAAATGCTTTCTCTTTCCGTATTCACTTATATATCTTTAATAAACCTTTGCTCATTTCTGTTCCATATTTTAATCATATCTAATATTATCACATCACATTGCCTTCCATTGTCAACTTTTTATTGCTTTCTCATGATTCTGATTTCATTTCTTCTGTGTTATCTTCAGTTAGTTCTTCATGTTTTATGTTCTTCTCAGTGATGCTCTCTTCACTCAGAAGTTCTTGAAAATATTGTGTCTGCGTATTCATTATTTCATTTTCAGTTGATTTTCTTATTTACAGTATCAAGTTACTGGGTGCTCTGAAACATTGTAATGAACAGTGTAATATAAGGAAATTAATTCTCCTCTTCCTCATCCTCAGCCTTCCCCTGCCATTTGTTTCACATTATTAGGTGATAAGTAATTTACAAAATATTGTTAAACATTATTGACTGTGCTTATAGTTGTTGTTGTTGTTGGTGGTGCTGTTCCGTTGTTGTTTATGTGTGTTCTTTGTTACAGGGTCTGGATGTATTGGAAATCATGAGAAATATCCACATATTTGTTTCTAAATACCTCTATAATTTGAACAATCAAATATTTGTTGAGCAGTCGAGTAATAATAAGCACTTGAACACAATAAACATTAGACATATTGCTAATTCCATCCGTACGCATGGGACTGGAATTATGAATACAACTGTAAGTAACTTAATATAAACGGTTATGTTGATGGGTTGGAGAGCACTGGGTAAAGGTATACTATATAAAATTATTGTAGCGCATGTCAGTAAACTTACTAAATTCAAAGTTTTTAAAATATGCACACACAAGTAAGAAAAATAACACCAAGTTTGAAATATTTCACTCCCACCTAGGCAAATTAATTTGTTTGTATTTGTATGGTGTGCATTTCTCCATGAGTGTTGAAGATATTTGTGACAGTAAAATGTATCAAATTAGTGTTTTGAAAATGATGAATTTGATCAGTTTGCTAGCTTTCTCTGCAGTAATTTTTTAAGTATAATATACATTTTTGTATCAACATAACATAAAAAGTTACATGCACAGTTTTTCCGTCCAAAATGTGACAGATCAGTGTGCAGACATTAGACTGAATTACATACCTGTAAGTACACAAACTCTCTCTCTCTCTCTCTCTCTCTCTCTCTCTCTCTCTCTCTCTCTCTCTCTCTCTCTCTCTCTCTCTCTCTCTCTCTCTCTCTCTCCCTCCCTCCCCCCACTCCCTCCCTCCTTCATTTCATCACTTCATCGACAACGTCTGCAACTAGCATTTGGTGACTAAACTCGAGGAGACCCAGGCGTACACGTATGTCTACTTGACCTAATACTTTGACAAGGCTTCCAGTCACAGTCTGTATTGCACAAGAGCTAAATTGAGGCTGCCAGTTGCTGATTAAGTCAGGATGCACAATGGACACTGTAGCACTCATGTCAACTGTAAATTATGTTGGTTAACCTTCCGCAAATCCATTAACAATTAAGTTTCTACTGATCTCATGTACCGTGGAAACTGTATGCTGATCTGGAGCTTTATTTCTCCAATTAGTGTGATCACTCTCTTCTCTCAGTATTTTCTTTTCCAAACAGTCTACTTGTAGATGACCATGTCACTTCAGTCATCTGTTTTTTTCCCATCGTTCAAATCATTGGCGCGCTCTTGAACTTTTGAATTGTTTGTTCGGCAACATTGTTTTTCTGCACCCATCATAACTGCAATGTGATACTGGGATCTTCTGACTACAGTGTGATGGATAAACCCATTTATGTAGTGGGGCACTGACTTGGCAGCTTCAAACTCTAGGGCGTGAACAAGAGCTTCTGAGCTATTTCAGTGTCTTGCCATTTGTAACACCTGCTGAAGTTCACAATCTCCAATGCCATCAATAAATGTCTGCACCGCAAACCTCATTTGAAAATCTTCTTTCTCTTCTGGTGCTTCAGGATAGCCCAATCTAACAGTCTGTCAATACTTCCTTCAAACTCTTGAAGACTCTACCCGGAATGTTGTCACCTTGTTCTCAACTGAGTGTAGTACACATTGTGCCAATGTTTATCACCATACCGTAATTCTAGAGCTTTAATCAATTCATCATAGATGTTCTGGCTGTCAGGTGGCACTTTCTGTAGTAGCTCTGCGGCAGGTCCTTTTAAAGAAAGAACGAGTGAAACTGCCTTGTCTTTCTCTGTCCAATTATTTGTGCTAGCAGCAGCTTCAAATTACGTAAGGTACGTCACCCAGTGTGTGCTTCTGTCAAAGGTTGAAGCCATGACGTGAACTGCCCCAGCTGCAGGCAAAGCGACATTCTCTATTGTCTTTTCCGTCTTTATCATTGGTATACTCTGTTCAGAAATTTGTTTTAGTTGTATCTTCATGAACTCCTCAACTTCATTCTTAATCTGCTCTCTTATATTTGCAGTTGAGTCTTTTATAGTTATTACAGTCCCCTGTACTTCAGACACTTTATTTGATGTGGCTGCTTCTATGACAGATATTTTTGTAGACATTGTTTTATGTTTGGTACAGATTTTTCTACTGTAGACAGTCTTACCTCTTGGCCATTCATATCACTGTGTGAGTCCCCAAAGTCACCACATAGGAGACCCAACTATATAACGCTAAAAAAACTGAAAAAAAAATAATAAAATAAATATATAAAATAGGGAAACCATCTGTCCACGCTTGAAATGACATTGATGTATGGAGAGAAACTATGAGAGGAAGTGCACAAAAGAGTGTGATATCTTTTAACGTCGATGTGCAGGTGCATGGATGTGTCATAAATCTAACAGAGCAGCTGTTCGACAGGGAGAAGTACGATTAGGAGTACCAAGAAGGATACAGCAGAGGCGAATGAACTAATTAACAGTGCAGCTGGATGCTTGAAGAAATTTAAGGTATTGTTCTGGCTGAAAGGCGTAGAAAAACACTAGGGAGAAGTACAATTGTGAAATACTAAGAAAACTACAGCAAAAGTGAATGCACTAATCAACGGGACAGCTGGATGCTTAGGGAAGCTAAAGGGTATCCTGGCTGAATGGCATAGAAAGACGCCAGAGAGGAGTACAATTAGAAAATACTAAGAAAGCCACGCATGAGGTTATTAAACTAATTTAACCAGTGCAGCTGGACGCTTAAAGAAAATAAGGGTCGTTCTGGGTAAAGGGTAGGGTTGTTCTGGGTAGAAAAACACCAGAGAGAGATTTACCAGGAAAGCTATAGCAGGGGTGAGTGAACTAATTAACAAGTTCAGCTGGACGTTAGGAAACACAAGGGTCGTTCTGTCTAAATGACATATAAAAACGCCAGAAAGATTTACGAGTCTGATAATCGGACAGACCGCGGCAGAGGTGGTTGAACCAGAGCCAGAAATAAGGAGGGAACAAACGTGTCCTTTCAGGAACCAGAGTTAAAGGTAGGCGGGTTCAAGGAGTGAATTTTCCTAGAAGACAGTAAGAAGGACCAATTAAAACAGAGCAAAGTGAAATGTAAGAAAACTAGTGGGAAAATATGTGTATTCAATATATACAAGGAACTGAGGCACGATCGAGGAGCCTTTACTAAAAATCTGAGGCGTCTACGTTAAAATTTTGAAGTATCTACTTAAAAATCGGAAAGAGTCAGTGGTAAATTTTCGTGGAATCTGTTGTAAAGTTTCGGAGTCTACGATGAAAGTTCAGAGAGTTTACTTAAAGTGTCGTAAAGTCAACACGAGTAAATAGTTTGTGAAAATTTAGAAATCTATTCTAAATTTTCATAGAGTCAAAGTGAACGAACAGTTTGTGTAACGGAGTTAAATATCGAGAAACTGAGAACTACAGTTTTATTAGTTTGTAACTTGTAAAAACAAACAATCGAATCATATCATGTATTACTAATGATATAAGCTATTGAAATGGAATAAGTCGTTTGCGAACTGTAAGTTATCGTAACGAGAGTACCGTTGTAAACTAGTGAACAGTGCTTATACAAATATAATTATCGGAAGAAGCCGGATAGACGTAATTAAAGTTAAGTGATTACAAAAGTGTTAATCAATCAATCACTACGATTGTCAACCATACTATGATTCGTCCAAATGAGCCTATATGTAATGGAGCTGTGAGGGAATCTACATCTACTCAACGGATCTAAGGAGCTGGAAATGGAACACAGGACATCAACACGCTGTAGACAGGAATATTCATACCAACAGTAAAATGTTATGTACTAATTACTAACTTACAATACACCTGTCTGTCCTTCTAAAAGAACTTGTAGGAATTGGTCCTTCTAAAAGAACTTACGTGTGAATTATATATTAAAACTTGAAGTATTCTGATTCAAATATAAAAGCGAACTAAGTACTTTCAATTAAGAATATTTATTCATATATTAAAATGAATCCATTTGGAATAAATGTATTTTGTAATATGATAAGTAGAGCTAGGATTCGTATGTAAATACATATTCTTTCCCTTTGCTTATACATAACTAAAAATGATAAATGTCCGTGAATTAGAACCTTAGCTATCATATAATGACATTTTGTTGTTACATATTTTACATATTTGATCATAATGACATTTTTTTACATATTTTTACTTTTTTAAACATATTTTTACTTTTTTTTATGTAAAATTACATATTCTGTCTCTTCATCAACTTCCTCAGCTTATCCCGCTTGCGCAGGGTCGCTGTTTGCACGCACTAAGGTGTGTAAGAGTTGTGGCCGGGGATTTAAGGTCAGATGCCCTTCCTGACACCGTGGGATTTTTCAACTGAAAATCTCGCACCGACACACTGGGATTCGAACCACGGTCGCCGGCGTGAGAGGCAAGCAGCGAAGCCGCTACACCATCCCGCTCCCCTAATATTCTGTCTCTTACTGTAAAAAAAGTATTTTTTCGCAAGTGAAATATACGGTAATTTAAAACAGTCCGTATGACAATATTTGTTCACTAGGAACTCAGGTACCTGAAACGGATTTTCCAAGCTATTTATAAGCTGCTGAGAAAGGGTCAGGGAAGAATTCCAAGAAAGATATTAGTGGAGAAAAGAACAGTTCGTTGCCGATTGTGTTTTGCATATTCACTCCGTTTTCAGAAACGATAAGCAACAGTTGTTTTGGACAAATAGCTCCGTTTCTAGGAAAACAGTCCGTTTTGCTTACAAACAGAGTGCGTGGTGGGGTGGGTACTAGTAAATGGAGAGGCTAAGTGGAAGGGGCAGAGTAAAGAGTAAACTGTTTGTGTGCGTGAGAAAGAACAGTTCGTTTGTTTTTCTCGGCTAATTCTTGAGTTCGTACGTTTAGTATCGCTTTGGCAACCACAGTGTTTAATTGAATTCGACCTGTGATGCCTCCTGTAGCGTCAAAATTATCATCGAAGTTAAAGTTGTGGGTTACAATAGATGATTCGTTCACTACTGATGGAGCTGTGGTTCTTTGCCAGGCTTGTAATAAGAAGATTACATGTTCAATGAAATCACAACTTGAACAACATGTGCCCAGTGCCCTGCATACTAGGAATAAAGCACTATAAATATCTAAAAAACAAGTCCTTCTATCTCAAATGCAACAGTCTTCAAGTGCAAGGAATTAATTCTTCTATGACATGTGTACTGCTATGGTTGCCGCAAATATCCCGTGGTACAAACTCCAGGTACCTAAATATCGCGCATTTTTAGAGAAGTATTGCGGGAGGCAGATACCTAATGATTCTACGCTCCGAAAAAACTACCTGCATTTGTGTTACGAGGAAGCGCTGGCATACGTGCGACATCATATAGGCAGCAACTATATATGGATCGCTGTCGATGAAACTACGGATGTGAAAAGGCGCTATGTTGCCAAACTTGTGATTGGTAAGCTGGATGGAGAAGAATCCCCTACACCTTTTCTGATTTCTTCAAAAGTGTTGGAACACACAAATCATGCAACAGTTGCTCGTTTTGTGAATGATGGACTTAAAGTGTTGTGGCCTGAAGGCGTTCAAGAAGATAAAGTTCTTGTTCTTTATTCTGATGCTGCACCGTACATGGATGGAACTGCTTTACGTGTGTTCTATCAAAATATGACCCATTTCACCTGTCTCGCCCATGGACTGCAACGTGTCACCGAAGAAGTGCGAAGTAAATATCCACAAGTGAACAGCATTATTTCAAACACCAAGAAAGTATTCGTTAAAGCCCCCCAACCTGTGTTGCACTACAGAGAACAATTGCCAAATGAGAAATTGCCCCCTGAACCTGTCCTGACTAGGTGGGGTACGTGGATCGAAGCTGCCTGCTTTTATAGTGAACATTTTAAAGATGTGAAGTCTGTGATAGATTCGTTTCCAGGTAAATTAGCAGTTTCAGTGAGAGACGCCCAAAGTGCCTTCAGTGATTCTGAAGTACAGTGCCAATTTTGGATTCATTGCTGACAGTATTTTAAAAATTAGAAACTCGTGGCATGCCTTTGAAGAAATCATTGGACATTGTGGAAGATGTGAAATCCAAGTTAAGTGCTGTTGAAGGGACTGTTGGAATAGAAGTAATGAAGAAATTTGAGTCTGTTATGGAGAGAAACCCTGGCTTCTCGACAATGACTGCAGTGTGCAAGATCCTCAGCGGCGAAGAAGAGAATCCTCTAGACGATATCTCTCCTGAAAAATTTAATCTACTTAAATTTGCAAGCAACTTCCTGTGATGTGAAGAGGTCATTTTCTGTATACAAAAACATCCTCTCTGACCGGCGGCATTCCATGACAATGGAAAACTTGGAGATGTATCTGATAGTTCATTGCAATTCGGAGTGAAGTAAGTAGATTGAGTTCTGCAAAGTAATATTTAGTGGACAGATAGTTTAAACAGTGACTATGAAAATTATAATAATTGTGAAACTTCTATTAAATTTTTGCATTTTTTCATACATAATAATGGAATTTATTTAAGTTTGCTATAATATGGACATGCTTAATTAATTAATTATTGTACCACACTTTATTTTGCAAAAATATAATTAATAAAATGAGGAATCTTCAAGTAATATAATGTTTAATATATCATTTATATAAAAATTAAATTAAATTAATCTTACATATTTTAACATTTTTTATGTAATATTACATATTTCACCTAATATTATTACATAAATATGTACATATTTTGCATGTTGATATTACATAAAAAACCTAGCCCTAATGATAAGTAATTAGATGTAAATGTTATTCATGCTTATATCAAAAATTAAATGAACCCTGAGATATAGAGACTTTAGAATATAAATTGTTTATTGGTAAAATCATGTTTAAATAATTGATGATAATAATATGTTAAAAGCCATTGAGAATTTATATTAATAACAACTAATTTAAATGTAATAAATGTGTTGGTTAGACTGATAAATTTGTCATTGTTTATTATTCAAAGATTAACCTTATGGATTATACAACACTATTACTTGAGATAATTAAAGAAATTAATTAATGTTACATTTGACACCACAACAAGTGGGGCTTTTATAGTTATATTTGGCGTAACACGCTGGGCAAAACAATTCATACTTATATTTGGCCCGCAACGTAGGGCACACATAAAATTTAGTGTAATAACTATGTGGTAGTATGTTCTTGCAACTGTTTTTGCATAGCTTCAAAAAGGGCTTCCCTTTTATCTGCTTCCTGCTTACATTCTTCTTTCTGTCAATTTTCTGACTCGATCAACAATTCTGTTTGTATTTCTTCTGTTTCCAGCAGTAGTGCTTTCTGTCGTTCTGTTTCTTCTCTTTCTCGTTGGCGCTCTTCTTTTGTCTCTTACGCCTCTTGTCCATCATCTGACTGGTATCCATGTTTACAGATTAATTATGAATTACACTAGTCTTGTACAAAGTGTTCACTGTTTCCACTGTTAACGGTTCTATCCCACTTCTTACACCACTGTTACGATGGTCTCCCTGATTGTCTTATGACACAGTGGAAAAGAAAATACAAGACACCAATGAAGTCACTAATAACCAGCTTTAATGATCACAATTAACAATTTGTAATCAACAAGTTATTCAACAAGATTAACAATAATTCAAATTACATTTGTCCACACTCAATAATAATGTCAGCTAATAGAGTCCCACACAATTATAACACAATAACGCTTCTCCATACTATCTGTTTGAAATGATTATATAAAATGAAACTTTTTTCTATTACATTTGTTATATTTGAGTACCTTCCTTAAAATTATCTTTGAGAACCTTTCTTAACTAGTATCATCAGAGTGAATTCTTATATAAAATATAAGAATTAGCTTTTTCATCTGAAATTTGTAGTCACTAGCTGTGCACATTTGTGTAGATGAAGTCAAGTCCTGCCCGTATCAAATTGGGCATTATAAAACTAAATATTAAGTAAGTTAGAGAGGTAAAGGCTCAGAAAATCATTAATTTCATTCCATAATTGCATTGCATCGGTGAGATGTTGTTTCATTTTATTGTTTTAACTTTGTATCATTTTGTAACATTATTCTCACATGGAGCAGTTTTTTCTTCATTCACTTAACATGGTCATTTGTGTACTATTTAATATCGTTTCTTTTCTGTTTTACCTTCAATGTGTTGTTTCTTTTATCCTTCACATGACATTTGTAATCTTCTCATCTGTTTTCTAATTTCATGTGTAAAGCAACATATACTGTGGCTTTACTTGAGCTTTGGTGATTTGTATGAAGGGTGTCCTGAAAGGAATGTCTTTCAGGTCATATATCCTTTTTGAAAAGCATGAGACATGAGCAACTAATACTGAAATATAGTAACTTTTTATCTACAACTTTCTGCTGTTCAAAATAGTCTCCACAATTGGCAGTGCATTTGTGTCACTTTTGAATCCATTTGTCAAAGCTACTGTGGAATAGTCTTGTGGGGATTCCCTGACCCAGCATGTGATTACTTTCCATACCACATGAATCATCAAAGCGCTGTCCCTGATGGTTTCTTCAACCAACCAAATGAATGAAAAACTAAGGGTGCTATTTCAGGTCTGTAATGTTGTATAGACAGTGTGAGCTGTGCATGATTGTATAATGGTTGATCTCTTCACTGTTGTCCCATATTCTTGAAAATAATCTTGACATTCCAGAAGACATTCTCCATAACCTTGTATGTTGATGCTGACTTTTAAATTTCTTTTGGTATAAGGAAGTTAAAAATGTCACCACTCCATGGGCTGAATCTTGGTCTATGGATCGTACAAATATTCCCAGGTGTTATCACCAGTGAAAAAATCCTGACAAATGTGTTGTTTTGGTTTTCAAATACTGTCATCAGTCAAACATGCTTGCAATCTCTACTCTTCCAGATCAATTGGTAATCGCTGAGGAGCTGACTTGGCACACGCTTTCTCATAACCACTCTCTGATTGACAGCACTGTGACCACACACAAGTTTCACATCAGTCTCTGTCAGTGCAACTTTGGTCTGCTCAAATTATGTAGTCTTTCCCAGTTTTTGTTTCCTTGGTGACTGATGTTGTTCTACTGTGTGGTTTGTCTTCAACATCAATTTCACCATTTAAAACTTTTTATCCCTTAAATTACCTCAACATTTTGTAACTTAATGTTTTCCTTTAACACTAAGTTGCAAGACAGATTACATCGAGATAATTAATTACTATATTGCAGAACTGGAGACCATGTATAATGTGTATTTTTTGCCCATCTTTGCACATTACTGTCATCATTGATTTGCCTCATCACCTTTGTGTTTGTTGGCAACAGCATATCTTCATTGAGTTAAATACACGGTGACTGCTCTTTGTTTCTGCTTCATATACATGGATGTGTATCACTTATTCCTATCAGACAGTAAGCGTTACTGTACTACATTTGGATTGATAGTTTCTTGGGAGTTTTGGTAGACACCTCATTGCAGAGTAAAACACAAAATTATATAAGACACAACTGAAAGAACTTCTGTTAATTGATCTTAGCATAATTTTTATAAACGTTTCTTTAAAATATTATTATTAATAAAGGGTATTCATATACCTGGCATACAGAACCATTAAAATACAGTAAATTGTTATGTATTACACTCTTGTTGTTACTTGCAGGTCAATTTTACATATCAGTTTCTACGAAAAAAATTGGTTATATTTTCTCAGTTTTTATATGATGAACATATTAAATCACGGCTTATAAAGGACCTATGTTATTTTCGGGACAATAAGGCTCAACTGGATTCTAAGTATTCGTATGAAAGAGCAGACAAATTTAATAAAGCCATTCGCAAATTGGGGATTACACCTGACGGCCTTACATACCTGGACCAATTCCGACTACTAATCACTCACATAGGTAAGTACATTGTCGACTTACTCAGACAATATATATAATTATATAAATATACATATATAAATAATACATACTTCTGTTTACTCACCACGTGTTTGGAACATTTCCGGTAAGCACGTGCTACCAACATGTACACTATGTTTTATGCCCAGGGTCAGAGTTCTATAAGCGAAAGTGCAGAAACATTGGGGTTGTATGAAATAATAATACTGATTATCATTGAAAGGTGTAAAACTTTGTTTAATTACTTCATTTGCATAATTACTAAAATTACAAATGGCGGCTTATACCGCACTACAACATGGCGGCCATTTTACTTCCGCTCTTTATATATAATTTGCGTTTCCAATATTTATTCTCTCTTTATGTGTTTCATATCAAAAATAATTTATACTGCAGTACTTAATTTTATTTTAATATTACCATTTAATAAGATTCTTAAACACAAACCAATGTCTCTTCTAAAAGACGTGGCCGGCCTATTCTCGCACACACTCTTATCACTCTCTCTCATTACATACTCAATAATTTTGATTTGCTAAAAATTTCTGTTCATATTCTTTCGAGCTCATTATTTGATAAAAAGGTTATTGAAATGTGCACTTTCCTGAATGTAGAGGTTTCCATATGGTTTAGGTGTTGTCCATGGATTGCCCGATGTTCGGCGTACTGTTATACTGATCGTCTGTCTGGTTGTCACTGACTCTACATTGTCTAATTGTTATTAAATTTTGACTATTTTCTGATAACTGTTACATATTGATTATTTATAACATTTTAGCTGGTAAAATTTGCACCAACACACTTTCAAAACGTGCTCACTCCATGAAGACTTGTAGCAGACTGGGCCGACATTTTGTCGTATTATTGACAGGTGGTGGGCATTAATTGTTATTAATCCTTTGTCTGAGCCAGATGACGGTGTTGTTCGTCGTCATCATTATGACGTGTGTCATATTTTGTTATGACAGTTCGGCTTTGTCGATCAGTGCAACCATCGAGTGCATTTTGTTTCGCACGTACGCCCTTGGCCTTGAGATGAATTATATAGATGAAACTGCGTCGTTTATTTAAACATGGGGGAAGTTGACCTAACTCTCTTTTACATATGAAAACACAATAAAAACACTATACAAAATTCCTGAATACCATAATTTCCTAAGACAGATGTTCGTACCGTCACAAAACCCCCTCAATGAGAGGTTTTATGCCGAAGCACAAAAACTCTCATTGACTCATTCACACGTTCTAAAGGGATCAGCCCAGATATGTCACCACAACCCCCTGTAGTGTTTATATAGAATTTTAATCACTTACCCTTGGTCCAATGATGGTCACAGTACCCATCTGACCTTACTGGACTTCTCAGGAGAGATCCCAACACCATAAAACCATTTGGCACTTAACGCTCCTGCTCTGACGCACCGGCCAGCTCAGGACCGCCGTCACAACACCATCAAACTCTGAAACATGAAATACAAAAATTTTAAATAGTGGCCTTATCTGTTCCCATATCCACAACTGATATGTCTCCCCTTAGATGCATTGGTTTGTGTTTTGAGGCGTTGGTTTGCTTAACTTAAAATTCTCTAATAACAAAGTAAACAAGATTTAAAACAGAAAACCCACTTCTCTTTTCAACATTCCTACATTTATCAAAATTTTCTGACTCTAGTCAATATTAACTTACTTCTCTCACCACAAGAAAATATATTCTTATAGTAAACATAACACATAAAACAATTTTTTAATTTTCAAACGCAACAACAAATATTTATCTTTATTATATAAAATAAAAAAATATAACTGTTATAGCAAACACTTCAAATATTTTAAATTTTCTTTACTGGCTGATACTTATATTTCTTTGCAACAGAATCAGAACGATATTTTTGTTCAAAACCATTTCTAACCTTATCTTTTCAACATGTTAACATTTGTTACCGTCGCTACTAATAACAATAAAACATAATAAAACATTAACACTAACCATTAGCATTGTTACATTTACATTACACAATTCACATTTACACAGCTTATATCAAAACTTTATAACATCGTTATTATCAACTCTCTATTCAACTTTTAATTAGTTACCATTTATTGTATCATTAGGTTCTATAAAAATTTCAAATTTATTACTAATCTCTCTGTTACATCACCTTTCTACTATGAATTTTCCTTTTCTAACCTTTTCATCAATACTTATCTAGTTTGGGTGACTCTCCATTATTCACTATTATCTATATCTTAATTTGGCATTTATCTATCTAACCTTACTCACCTTTCTTCTGTGAACTATTACTAACAACCATTAACATATTATGACACCAATATCTCAATTATAACTGCCTTCACATTTTATCCAATTCCTCTGGCACCGCTCGTCTTTGTACTAGGATGTGTGTTCCCAACCTGGCCATATACATACCTAACCATTTGCCCCCTAAAATATCGGCAAACACTCCCTTAAACTGCTCTAACACTTGCCACAACGTCGCATGCTGGTCTCTTGCCACGCTGCACGCTGATCACTCCTTCCACCACTACCCTTGCTACAAAATATCATTATCAACAAATATATTTACCATTCACATTACTCACCTCTCTACATATAATCACTACTACTGTGTCCCTAAAATATCTAACACCCTCTTTGTGTATTATCTGTATCTCAACTTCTTATTCTCTCTAACTCCCAATAACTCTGCTTAACTAACTCAAATGCCTTTATTTTAATAATTATCACCCAGGCTCTATCCCTCTTTAACACTTTACATTACTGTGATCATTGACAATTGCATTAGAAAATTCATCCCTCACCTGCTAATAACAATACATCTCAATATCCAAATATATTACATGCTTAATCATTTATTATTCATTAGAATCTAAATCTCATAAAATTCCTTCTTTACCTTAGTCAAAACAAAAAAAATGTTACAATTATTATTAACTCAACTAAATTATGAATTCCTATTATAAAATACATATAATACACAACATCAAGAATACACAAATACACTGACATTAATACGCAAAAATATACAATCGAAATTATCATTTAATCATTTACCATAAATCAGTTCATAAAACAGTCCATTTCAAAAATCACTGTCCACATAATTAAATGTTCATTAACACAATAAAATATCTATCCTCCATCGTCAAACAATAATCTTATCTTAGGTCTATCCAACTTATTTTTTCTAGAAAACATCATATTACTATCATTAATATAACACTCATTTAAATTCTTATATTCGACAAAACCGTCATAATTAATAGGGTTATTCCCTATCAATTTATCATACAACATGTCACGATCGGTTATGGTCCTGTCACCTTCAGTATAATTAGTCACCACTAGGTAAGTTATAAAGTCATTATTTTCATCGTCATCTACTGCTATCTCAGTTTCACTACAAGGTAAGTTCTTATTTTTATTACTTTTCTCTCCACCTAATCTTTCGATAAATTCTTCATACTTTCTACTTATCTTAAAAATCTCTATTTCTCTCTTTCTCTCACAATGTTTCTCACAACAACACCATGCTACACTCTCTCTCTCAATATATGCAGGGGACACTAACTCACAACTACTGCACCACCTGTGAAGTGCACTAAAAAAAAAACCAGGGACAACTTTATTTGTAGACCTATCGTCTTCCAAATATATATTGAAGGCACTCTCTTCCTTCCTAAATACATGTGAAGCCTTTACTTCACCCCCCACTACATCATTAAGGGAAAAATCTACCCCCTGCAATCCCCTTACAATTATACTTTCTTTACACACTCTCTTTAACCCTTCAACACACACTAACATTCCATCATTATCATATTCTACTCCCCATAAAATCTCATTATCACTACCAATGTTCACATAATCATTTTCTAATATCATATTTTTATTTTTATTATTACAATTCTCTCCCCTACTTACCTTGTCTTTATTTATGTTTAATTTGTCTATTTCTCTCTTATTCTCCAACTCTATTTTATCTAAACGTGTCTCTATTTCACTTATTCTTTTATCAATATGACAATTTTGTCTTTGTATTTCATTTTTCACTTCATCGAACTTTACATCAAACTTAATACTCTGTTCTCTTAATTCATTATTTTGTATTTTCATTAATTGAAAAAGGTCCTCTAATGATACTTTATTATTTACAACAGGTGTTGAGTTTGCCTCAGCTTCACTCATTAATATGGATTCTGTCGCTGTATCATTCATATTTATACTTTCGTTATTTGCCATTTTAATAAAATACAAAAACGTTTCTCTTCAAACTGTTGCTATGTTGTCTAACAATAACATAACCTACACTTGTAACCTGTGTTGTTTATGTGTTATGCGTATTTCGCTACCCGTTTGTTTCTGCTCTTTGGCTTATTTATATAATTTTTATTTTATATATCGAGTCCCTGTTCGGGCGCCATTGTCGACTTACTCAGACAATATATATAATTATATAAATATACATATATAAATAATACATACTTCTGTTTACTCACCATGTGTTTGGAACATTTCCGGTAAGCACGTGCTACCAACATGTACACTGTGTTTTATGCCCAGGGTCCAGAGTTCTATAAGCGAAAGCGCAGAAACATTGGGGCTCTATGAAATAATAAAACTGATTATCATTGAAAGGTGTAAAACTTTGTTTAATTACTTTTTTAATTAATAAAATTACAAATGGCGGCTTATACCGCACTACAACATGGCGGCCATTTTACTTCCGCTCTTTATATATAATTTGCGTTTCCAATATTTATTCTCTCTTTAGGTGTTTCATATCAAAAATAATTTATACTGCAGTACTTAATTTTATTTTAATATTACCATTTAATAAGATTCTTAAACACAAACCAACGTCTCTTCTAAAAGACGTGGCCGGCCTATTCTCGCACTCACTCTATCACTCTCTCATTACATACTCAATAATTTTGATTTGCTAAAAATTTCTGTTCATATTCTTTCGAGCTCATTATTTGATAAAAAGGTTATTGAAATGTGCACTTTCCTGAATGTAGAGGTTTCCATATGGTTTAGGTGTTGTCCATGGATTGCCCGATGTTCGGCGTACTGTTATACTGATCGTCTGTCTGGTTGTCACTGACTCTACATTGTCTAATTGTTATTAAATTTTGACTATTTTCTGATAACTGTTACATATTGATTATTTATAACATTTTAGCTGGTAAAATTTGCACCAACACACTTTCAAAACGTGCTCACTCCATGAAGACTTGTAGCAGACTGGGCCGACATTTTGTCGTATTATTGACAGGTGGTGGGCATTAATTGTTATTAATCCTTTGTCTGAGCCAGATGACGGTGTTGTTCGTCGTCATCATTATGACGTGTGTCATATTTTGTTATGACAGTTCGGCTTTGTCGATCAGTGCAACCATCGAGTGCATTTTGTTTCGCACGTACGCCCTTGGCCTTGAGATGAATTATATAGATGAAACTGCGTCGTTTATTTAAACATGGGGGAAGTTGACCTAACTCTCTTTTACATATGAAAACACAATAAAAACACTATACAAAATTCCTGAATACCATAATTTCCTAAGACAGATGTTCGTACCGTCACAAAACCCCCTCAATGAGAGGTTTTATGCCGAAGCACAAAAACTCTCATTGACTCATTCACACGTTCTAAAGGGATCAGCCCAGATATGTCACCACAACCCCCTGTAGTGTTTATATAGAATTTTAATCACTTACCCTTGGTCCAATGATGGTCACAGTACCCATCTGACCTTACTGGACTTCTCAGGAGAGATCCCAACACCATAAAACCATTTGGCACTTAACGCTCCTGCTCTGACGCACCGGCCAGCTCAGGACCGCCGTCACAACACCATCAAACTCTGAAACATGAAATACAAAAATTTTAAATAGTGGCCTTATCTGTTCCCATATCCACAACTGATATGTCTCCCCTTAGATGCATTGGTTTGTGTTTTGAGGCGTTGGTTTGCTTAACTTAAAATTCTCTAATAACAAAGTAAACAAGATTTAAAACAGAAAACCCACTTCTCTTTTCAACATTCCTACATTTATCAAAATTTTCTGACTCTAGTCAATATTAACTTACTTCTCTCACCACAAGAAAATATATTCTTATAGTAAACATAACACATAAAACAATTTTTTAATTTTCAAACGCAACAACAAATATTTATCTTTATTATATAAAATAAAAAAATATAACTGTTATAGCAAACACTTCAAATATTTTAAATTTTCTTTACTCAGCTTTCCTGATACTTATATTTCTTTGCAACAGAATCAGAACGATATTTTTGTTCAAAACCATTTCTAACCTTATCTTTTCAACATGTTAACATTTGTTACCGTTGCTACTAATAACAATAAAACATAATAAAACATTAACACTAACCATTAGCATTGTTACATTTACATTACACAATTCACATTTACACAGCTTATATCAAAACTTTATAACATCGTTATTATCAACTCTCTATTCAACTTTTAATTAGTTACCATTTATTGTATCATTAGGTTCTATAAAAATTTCAAATTTATTACTAATCTCTCTGTTACATCACCTTTCTACTATGAATTTTCCTTTTCTAACCTTTTCATCAATACTTATCTAGTTTGGGTGACTCTCCATTATTCACTATTATCTATATCTTAATTTGGCATTTATCTATCTAACCTTACTCACCTTTCTTCTGTGAACTATTACTAACAACCATTAACATATTATGACACCAATATCTCAATTATAACTGCCTTCACATTTTATCCAATTCCTCTGGCACCGCTCGTCTTTGTACTAGGATGTGTGTTCCCAACCTGGCCATATACATACCTAACCATTTGCCCCCTAAAATATCGGCAAACACTCCCTTAAACTGCTCTAACACTTGCCACAACGTCGCATGCTGGTCTCTTGCCACGCTGCACGCTGATCACTCCTTCCACCACTACCCTTGCTACAAAATATCATTATCAACAAATATATTTACCATTCACATTACTCACCTCTCTACATATAATCACTACTACTGTGTCCCTAAAATATCTAACACCCTCTTTGTGTATTATCTGTATCTCAACTTCTTATTCTCTCTAACTCCCAATAACTCTGCTTAACTAACTCAAATGCCTTTATTTTAATAATTATCACCCAGGCTCTATCCCTCTTTAACACTTTACATTACTGTGATCATTGACAATTGCATTAGAAAATTCATCCCTCACCTGCTAATAACAATACATCTCAATATCCAAATATATTACATGCTTAATCATTTATTATTCATTAGAATCTAAATCTCATAAAATTCCTTCTTTACCTTAGTCAAAACAAAAAAAATGTTACAATTATTATTAACTCAACTAAATTATGAATTCCTATTATAAAATACATATAATATACACAACATCAAGAATACACAAATACACTGACATTAATACGCAAAAATATACAATCGAAATTATCATTTAATCATTTACCATAAATCAGTTCATAAAACAGTCCATTTCAAAAATCACTGTCCACATAATTAAATGTTCATTAACACAATAAAATATCTATCCTCCATCGTCAAACAATAATCTTATCTTAGGTCTATCCAACTTATTTTTTCTAGAAAACATCATATTACTATCATTAATATAACACTCATTTAAATTCTTATATTCGACAAAACCGTCATAATTAATAGGGTTATTCCCTATCAATTTATCATACAACATGTCACGATCGGTTATGGTCCTGTCACCTTCAGTATAATTAGTCACCACTAGGTAAGTTATAAAGTCATTATTTTCATCGTCATCTACTGCTATCTCAGTTTCACTACAAGGTAAGTTCTTATTTTTATTACTTTTCTCTCCACCTAATCTTTCGATAAATTCTTCATACTTTCTACTTATCTTAAAAATCTCTATTTCTCTCTTTCTCTCACAATGTTTCTCACAACAACACCATGCTACACTCTCTCTCTCAATATATGCAGGGGACACTAACTCACAACTACTGCACCACCTGTGAAGTGCACTAAAAAAAAAACCAGGGACAACTTTATTTGTAGACCTATCGTCTTCCAAATATATATTGAAGGCACTCTCTTCCTTCCTAAATACATGTGAAGCCTTTACTTCACCCCCCACTACATCATTAAGGGAAAAATCTACCCCCTGCAATCCCCTTACAATTATACTTTCTTTACACACTCTCTTTAACCCTTCAACACACACTAACATTCCATCATTATCATATTCTACTCCCCATAAAATCTCATTATCACTACCAATGTTCACATAATCATTTTTTAATATCATATTTTTATTTTTATTATTACAATTCTCTCCCCTACTTACCTTGTCTTTATTTATGTTTAATTTGTCTATTTCTCTCTTATTCTCCAACTCTATTTTATCTAAACGTGTCTCTATTTCACTTATTCTTTTATCAATATGACAATTTTGTCTTTGTATTTCATTTTTCACTTCATCGAACTTTACATCAAACTTAATACTCTGTTCTCTTAATTCATTATTTTGTATTTTCATTAATTGAAAAAGGTCCTCTAATGATACTTTATTATTTACAACAGGTGTTGAGTTTGCCTCAGCTTCACTCATTAATATGGATTCTGTCGCTGTATCATTCATATTTATACTTTCGTTATTTGCCATTTTAATAAAATACAAAAACGTTTCTCTTCAAACTGTTGCTATGTTGTCTAACAATAACATAACCTACACTTGTAACCTGTGTTGTTTATGTGTTATGCGTATTTCGCTACCCGTTTGTTTCTGCTCTTTGGCTTATTTATATAATTTTTATTTTATATATCGAGTCCCTGTTCGGGCGCCATTGTCGACTTACTCAGACAATATATATAATTATATAAATATACATATATAAATAATACATACTTCTGTTTACTCACCATGTGTTTGGAACATTTCCGGTAAGCACGTGCTACCAACATGTACACTGTGTTTTATGCCCAGGGTCCAGAGTTCTATAAGCGAAAGCGCAGAAACATTGGGGTTGTATGAAATAATAAAACTGATTATCATTGAAAGGTGTAAAACTTTGTTTAATTACTTTTTTAATTAATAAAATTACAAATGGCGGCTTATACCGCACTACAACATGGCGGCCATTTTACTTCCGCTCTTTATATATAATTTGCGTTTCCAATATTTATTCTCTCTTTAGGTGTTTCATATCAAAAATAATTTATACTGCAGTACTTAATTTTATTTTAATATTACCATTTAATAAGATTCTTAAACACAAACCAACGTCTCTTCTAAAAGACGTGGCCGGCCTATTCTCGCACTCACTCTATCACTCTCTCATTACATACTCAATAATTTTGATTTGCTAAAAATTTCTGTTCATATTCTTTCGAGCTCATTATTTGATAAAAAGGTTATTGAAATGTGCACTTTCCTGAATGTAGAGGTTTCCATGTGGTTTAGGTGTTGTCCATGGATTGCCCGATGTTCGGCGTACTGTTATACTGATCGTCTGTCTGGTTGTCACTGACTCTACATTGTCTAATTGTTATTAAATTTTGACTATTTTCTGATAACTGTTACATATTGATTATTTATAACATTTTAGCTGGTAAAATTTGCACCAGCACACTTTCAAAACGTGCTCACTCCATGAAGACTTGTAGCAGACTGGGCCGACATTTTGTCGTATTATCGACAGGTGGTGGGGATTAATTGTTATTAATCCTTTGTCTGAGCCAGATGACGGTATTGTTCGTCGTCATCATTATGACGTGTGTCATATTTTGTTATGACAATTCGGCTTTGTCGATCAGTGCAACCATCGAGTGCATTTTGTTTCGCACGTACGCCCTTGGCCTTGAGACAAATTATATAGATGAAACTGCGTCGTTTATGTAAACTTGGGGGAAGTTGACCTAACTCTCTTTTACATATGAAAACACAATAAAAACACAATACAAAATTCCTGAATACCATAATTCCCTAAGATGGACGTTTTTACCGTCACAACATGATGCACACTTTGACAAATATTAGTTGTAATATACAAAAACTTACTTCATAAGTAGATGCAGTGGGTTTTAAAAAGACAAAGTATATCATGAAAGTTGTAACAATTCAAATAAAGTCTTACCCAGATTTTTAAGATTTTACGCATTTTTTTTACCCTCAGGTTCCACCTGCAGGGTTCTATAGACGAAAATGTTGCAGAGTGATTATTTAGGTTTGAGTTGCGAAATAATTGTGCTAACACATTTTAAACTGTCTAAATCACATACTTGTGTTTATTTGCTATCAAAACCTCACACCCTTCTTTTACATTCTATAAAAGGCTGTACAACTATTTTATACTAAACCATGAAATCAGTTCTTATCTCTATTAAGTTTTTTAAATACTATTATGAGTGATATCACTAGTTGTATATGAATATTGAGACGAACCAGTATGTAACCTTTACATTACCACGCACACACACACATGCGTTCTCTTTCTTTTACATTAATATTTGAATAAACCCCATTTATTGAGATCTCATTATTATTTGAAACATCCCCAGTAGGGTGGGCCGAAAATAAAAAAATTAATATTTTGAAGTGCTATACCACGGAAAACTTGCCTCTAGAACAGTTGTGTGTAAATAAAAAAGGTAAATTATATTATCTTACACCTGGTGGTAGCGCATTAGCCTGAAACTTTGAGAAAATATACAAATTTCGTACTTTTTCCAAAAAATAAAGTAGAGATAAGAACTCCTGGTACAATCAATTATCGGCTCATTTTAGTAGGACAACATGTAGTAAGGATAAATAAATTGAAAAATAATACATTTTACTTTATTTTATTAGTACATTAAACTTCAAAAACAACATAAAAAACCAAAATTGACATATTTTAAAGAAACAAATAAAAGTTTATTTTCTGTCACTTGGAATGTTTAGTTTGTAAGGCAGTGTAGTCTTGTACTTGTCTTATTCAGGTAGTTTGAATTTAGATTTGCTTGAAAAACTTGGCATTGATGATCTTGAAAGAAGTGTCGTTCTTATAAAACCATCTCTTGAACTAAATCCAACCACCTTTTGATTTGCCTCAGTGACAAGCTTGACGCATCGTTCTACTGCTTGAGTATGACATGGGAATTTGTTAAAGTTCCAGCTGCTGTTCCACTTGATTTGACCTTAGACCAAATCTCTTGATCAGTGACTCTTCGCAGCAAAGGTGATGGTGAAAGTGTAGTAGTGCCCCAGTGAATCATGTCGATGTGGTCCTTAGCTTGGAAATTGATTTTGGGTGTTTGGAAACTCCTGATTGACTTCCTTTTAGAAGCTACGTTTCTAGCCTTTAAAATTCTTCTATAACCCAGCTCTCTTACATGATCCCTTTTATCTACCATCATACTCAAAAGTAAGTTTTCTGGATGGGCAAAAAATGCGTTTCTCTCAATTACTGGGTCAATGACCTTTAGCAAGTTTTCTGGAAGGAATCTTGAAAATTTTATAACTTCAAATACATGTTCTGGTCCATTTGTAAAATATTTACTTGTTTTAATTTGAAACCATACAGGCATATATGATTTTAAGATGAAAGAAGCTAAGATCTTGTGTTCATCTGTTGGGTTTTCGATACTTATATACAATCGGAGAACTCTGTTCGCTGTTGTTAACCACCTTGAGTGGGAAAGTGGGCCAGGTTCACGAGCAGATAAATCTTCAGGGCAGTTACCTGCTTTTATAGCACAACTAATGTCCAGCAGGTACTGTTGATCTTTGCTTAGTATTTTTTGGTCAATATCTGGAATCTCACACTCAATACTGTCAAAATTTACTACCGGGAGTTTTTCACATTTACTGAGTTGTGTGCCAATCGGACCACTAAATGATTTTGGTCCCGTTGTTTCACCATCTAAAGCTTGAAACAAATGCTGGAATGACAATTCATTAAAGTGTAAGAGACACACCCCCCACTGTAGTGGTCTTTTAATGTGTTCTTCGATTTTACGAATGACACCTGTTTTCCAACCCGTATTAGTAACGGTGCCATCACATCCAACTACATCCAGTTCCTGAAGTGAAAATCCAGTTTCAGTTAAATAAGAGATAATGCTGTTAGCAATGTCTTCAGCAGAACCAGAAGAGGGTGAAACATGGCCTATGTAAACAGAACCTGGTTCTTTTAAAATCGTGTAATGCTCCTCTTTTATTGTTCTTCGAAACTGCTTTGAGTTAACTTTTTCAATCACGAGAGTGTTATCCTTCCTTCCATCAAAATACAGTCCTTGAAGTGGGTTATGCTTTTCCTCGTTTTGCATTTGAAGTACTGAACGGTTAACACTTTTTTCCCGTCTAAGTTTATTTTTGTCAACAACATAGGTGTTGTCTTCATCAGTTACAATACCAAAATCCCGCAACAGACTTGAAGCCACAGCTGCCGTTGCTCTATCTGACAATCCAAAGCAATCACTAGTCAGCGCAGTATTTTTCAATTTAACGCGCATCTGCCATGGTGACTTAATTTCAGACTTTTGTAATTTAAAATCTTCATCGCTGTCATTTTCAGTGTCTTCAGACGAATTACTTACTACCTCTTTTGGCAGGCAAGTTTCTGTATCTGTTTGTTTTGAGCAAGATGGCTGTGCTATCGCGTCAATTGTGGAATGAGTTGTTTTATGTTCGATTACCTTTCTTTCAAGTCTTTGAGTAATTTTTTTTTGTTTGTTTCCTTTACGTCCACACTTCCAATTTTTCCTATGCCATGTTTTCTTTGCAAGTACATAGATTTTAGTTCAATGACTGGTATTCTTTTTGCTTTTTCACACGTACAGGTAATAGACACAGGGCACTCACAAACTTCAGTGGCTTTTTGGCAATTGCAGTCTAAAGTTATTTTGCACTTACAAGCAGAGATATCAAATAGTAACAAAGATTTCTGCTTGAATTCCTCAAATCTCTTTTTGAACTTTTCCTTTTCCTTATCCCGCTTATAAGACTTCATAAGATTACGATAACTGTTATGGTATGCATTAATTAACTGAACAATTCTGTAAAGCGTAACTGTTGGTATGGAAGCTTTATCAAACACGGCTTTAACTTGTGGTGCCACAATATTCGAAACTTGAGAAAAACTTACTGACCTGTTGTTTGCTTTCAATGCCAAATTGTAATGTTCATTGAAAAAACACTTGAGAACGTCTTCATACGTCGGAAGTTTACTCTCAGATAACTCCTTTGGGTGACCAAATAACGGACAATTAAACTCGCTGCGAGTAATTTTCTTAGACACAGCCATTAGGACACAGTAATAAAATAATGTTATAAACAAACACTACTAAAACAAACACACTTATCAGTTATAAATTAACATTATTGAAGCAAACACTACTGAAACACACCGTCACGGTCATTGCCTGGCTCAACACTGACAGATACTGTTGTGTCATGGAGCTCACAAATGGCGGGAGGCGTGCGTGCTTTGCATTGCATTGTTGGTAAATTCCATAGCAATGGTGTGGTGGGGGGGTGCAGTACAGGTGCAGAGCGACAACCGGAACTCTAGAAGTGGTGACGGGCTGCAATAGACACCGTTGCGCATCGCGTACGGTTCGTAAAAAATACGTTAAATTACAGATTTGTAATGCTTTGCGCTACCCAGAATAAAGTAATTTTTATGGTTATCTTAATCCAACGTGTTTTTTTGCATTACTTTTAAAGCTTTTTCAATATAGCAATTTTTTATCTTGTATTTTTATAGGTCCAAGATAACCTTGTATTTTTCAATAAATTTCAAATATTTAAGCACAGTGCGCTACCGATAGATGTGGTATTTTTTTTTTATTTCATCTGCATTTTACTTAGGTGCCCTAGAGGCAAGTTTTCTGCAGTATTGCGTTTCAAAATAAAAATATTATAAAAATTCAGCCCACCCTAATCCCCAGGTATAAATTTGAATGTTGTTAAAGATTTGGAATTAAAAATTGATTATATGGGTACTCAGCCTGGTTGTAGACCTGGTCCAACTATTGAGTCACTTATTTCACCATGCACTTCAAAAGTCAATTGACAATAGTTAAAGTTTTTTTCTTTTACGTTAGCGTTGATTGTTCACTTTACTGAAACTGGCGTTAAATGAATTTCAGCTTCATCCATTATTTTTTATTCAGTCATTGACTGACTTTCCGACTCATTTATTACAGTTACGTCAGTTACATTTATTTTATTCTCTGTATTCTCCATTATGAATTTAATTATTTTTAATTAAATGATTATATCAATTGCATATACAGTTATTAAAACTTGTCAATTTTACTTTATGGTTTTACTTCATCACTTTCTAACTACAATCTATAATCATTTCCAACAACGCCCTCACTCCCAAATAATCCGTCTCTGCAACTAAAATTAGGTCTGGTTTATATAATTAAAATAAATTATATAAACCGTCCCTAAGTTCGCGGCGCCATTGTAACAATTCAAATAAAGTCTTACCCAGATTTTTAAGATTTTATGACTTTTTCTTACCCTCAGGTTCCACCTCCAGGGTTCTATAGACGAAAATGTTGCAGAGTGATTATTTAGGTTTGAGTTTTGAAATAATTATGCTAACATATGTTATACTGTCTAAATCACATACTTGTGTTTATTTGCTATCAAAACTTCACACCCTTCTTTTACGTTCTATAAAAGGCTGTACAACTATTTTATACTAAACCATGAAATCAATTCTTATCTCTATTAAGTTTTTTAAATACTATTATGAGTGATATCACTAGTTGTATATGAATATTGAGACGAACCAGTACGTAACCTTTACATTACCACACACACACACACACACACTCTCTCTCTCTCTCTCTCTCTCTCTCTCTCTCTCTCTCTCTCTCTCTCTCTCTCTCTCTCTCTCTCTCTCTCTCTCTCTCTCTCTCTCTCTCTCTCTCTTTCTTTTACATTAATATTCGAATAAACCCCATTTATTGAGATCTCATTATTATTTGAAACATCCCCAGGTATAAATTTGAATGTTGTTTGTAGCGGGTCATTTTTGGGTATTTTTTTATTTTAACCGTATGGGGCTTTTATATATTTTGAAGTTGCTGAGTAAGCGGGGCGTCAGGACGATCTTCAAGCCAACCAAAAAGATCCAACAGTTCCTGCGACCGGTGAAAGACGCCAGGGATCCACTCTCGTCGTGCGGGGTGTACAGTATTCCTTGTACGTGTGGCCAGGTCTACATAGGCACCACGAAGCGTAGTGTCCGGACGCGCCTCTCTGAACACCGGAGATATTGCCGTCTGGGCCAGCCGGAAAAGTCCGCAGTTGCTGAACACGCTCTTTCCCACGACGATCACCGGGTGATGTTTGATGAAGCCCGCGTGTTGTCTTCTGTCCGGGGTTACTTCACTCGCCTACATCTGGAGTCCATCCATATTCATAAGAATGCGTCTGTCGCTATGAACCGCCGAGGAGAAAGCATCTCCTTAAATAGTGTCTGGCATGGTCTATTTTCCATGGCCAATCAGAATCAAGAATGATGAGCTGGCTTCTCATTGGTCCGCGCGATACACCTGAAGCGGCCAAAAAGCTATAAATAGAGGATTCGTAGCCGTAACTCACTGTTGCTTGTTCCCAGTACATTGGGGACGTGTTCGGCGTACATCTATTCGAACAAGTTTTGCTACTGAAGATGGCCACCGGTGGTGCGGCCGAAACGTATAGCGCCAATGCATCAAGCAATCGACCACGGCCTTTCAGCCCGGAAGTTTTATCCAGTCATATTGACACCGGCCGTGAAAGCCTACGTACTAAAATTAAGAACCTCTACGGGGAGGAGGTTTTGAAGAAAATTAAAAAGTTGGAGACGTTACGGAAGAAGAAAGCCAGTCTGCTGTGTTCCTTGGCCTTTTTACTTAGATGTAGAGACACGGGAACCGTGCCCAGGTTCCTACGACAAAGACATATTTTTAACACGCCACAGGCCAATAGGATTTATAGAAGAACTGAAAATGCCATGCTGCGTGAGCGCATACACCATACGAGGAAAGAGTTGGCACTTAATGACCAAGAACTGTTAAAACTGCATTTACATCTTAGCAGTTCCCTCCAACAACATGATTGGGAGATGTTGGATGGGCTTACTTACAATGCCTTCGAGTCGTGTTATGCCAGTACCAGCCAGAGACAGCGTGACAAATTCGAGCGGTTTGGTTTCCAGAACATCGGGGGAAGAGGATTTGATCGTGACAGGATGGACAGGATGGTTGTAAATCTATCGAGCCGCCAGCTAACACCACATGAGACCTCGGTGTTAGCCAAAGGTGAGAAGTTTGCAGTTACCCCGAAGACAGTACCGGTGGAGGAAATAGTTGCGAGCGTGGAGGCAGGCATCCGAGGACTACCCCGAGACCAAGCAGATGAAATCCGATTGGAAGCTTCTAGGGCCCTTAGAAGGGCCGCTCCGCCAAAATGCAATCTTCTGTCGGCGGAGTTGCGAGCCTTGAGAGAATTGAAGAGGGATGACTCCATTGTTATTGTGCCTGCGGATAAGGGGAGCGCCACTGTGGTCTTGAACACCGAAGACTACCAGCGGAAGATTGAAGGTATATTAGATCCAGCCACGTATCGGAGGCTGAACAAAGATCCGACTACTACAGTTCTAAGAAAAACGGATTCTTTGATTAAGCAATCTTCTCTGGCGCCTGATGTGAAGACGGCCGTCCGGTGTTCGGAGGCCCTTCCCCCTCGTCTCTATGGTTTACCGAAGATCCATAAGGAAGACGTTCCGCTGCGGCCCATCGTCAGTGCTATTGGCTCGCCTACTTACAGCTTGGCAAAGCACCTCACGGGATTGCTCAAGCCGCACATCGGGCAGAGGGATTCGTTCGTCCGGGACTCTTCTGATTTCATCCGGAGGATCCGGGAGTTGGTGCTGGAGCCTGGCGATGTTCTCGTCAGTTTTGATGTGGTCTCTCTCTTCACCATGGTTCCTGTTCAGGAGGTCTTGGGGTATTTGGGTGACCTGTTCTCGGCGGACATCACTGCTTTGTTCCGGCAGGTCCTAACAACGACCTACTTCCAGTGGAATGACGGCTTCTATGAACAGTTGGATGGCGTCGCGATGGGAAGTCCTCTCAGCCCTGTGGTTGCAAATTTCTATATGGAGAAATTTGAAGAGTTGGCAATTTCATCTGCGCCTCTCAAGCCGAAGTGTTGGTTACGGTATGTGGACGACACTTTCGTGGTCTGGAGCCATGGGGACGAAGAGTTGGAGCGATTCCTTGGACATCTGAATGCTGTGCACCCGCGCATACAGTTTACGATGGAGCGTGAGAGGGATGAACAATTGGCTTTTCTGGATGTGCTGGTCCTAAAAAGGACCGATGGCAGCTTGGGACATAAAGTTTATAGGAAGCCAACGCACACCGACAGATATCTGCATAAAGCCTCCAATCATCATCCTAGGCAGAAGAGGGCGGTGCTGAAGACTCTGGTAGACCGGGCAAAAAGAATCTGTGAGCCCCAGTATCTCGAAGATGAGTTTCGGCATCTCGAGGAAGCACTGCAGTCCAACGGCTATTCTGCTGCGGAGGTTAGGAGAGCTGCCCGGCCGAGAAGATCTGGTAGGCTGGACGAGTCGGTGTCGCCTGAGGTTGTTGGCTCTGCTGTCTTGCCCTACATCCGTGGCGTGACTGACCGCATCGGGAAGTTGCTGAGTAAGCGGGGCGTCAGGACGATCTTCAAGCCAACCAAAAAGATCCAACAGTTCCTGCGACCGGTGAAAGACGCCAGGGATCCACTCTCGTCGTGCGGGGTGTACAGTATTCCTTGTACGTGTGGCCAGGTCTACATAGGCACCACGAAGCGTAGTGTCCGGACGCGCCTCTCTGAACACCGGAGATATTGCCGTCTGGGCCAGCCGGAAAAGTCCGCAGTTGCTGAACACGCTCTTTCCCACGACGATCACCGGGTGATGTTTGATGAAGCCCGCGTGTTGTCTTCTGTCCGGGGTTACTTCACTCGCCTACATCTGGAGTCCATCCATATTCATAAGAATGCGTCTGTCGCTATGAACCGCCGAGGAGAAAGCATCTCCTTAAATAGTGTCTGGCATGGTCTATTTTCCATGGCCAATCAGAATCAAGAATGATGAGCTGGCTTCTCATTGGTCCGCGCGATACACCTGAAGCGGCCAAAAAGCTATAAATAGAGGATTCGTAGCCGTAACTCACTGTTGCTTGTTCCCAGTACATTGGGGACGTGTTCGGCGTACATCTATTCGAACAAGTTTTGCTACTGAAGATGGCCACCGGTGGTGCGGCCGAAACGTATAGCGCCAATGCATCAAGCAATCGACCACGGCCTTTCAGCCCGGAAGTTTTATCCAGTCATAAGTTGTAGGTAGTTGCGCAACGCGTCTAGACCGACTGACTCCAAATACAAACACAGACGGGTGTTTTGCAATCATTGTATGCATCTTTGTTAAAGCAGAGGTTCCCCAAAGGTTGTACACCGTTTGAATGGAATCTGGTTGGAATTATTAGAATTCTTTCACCCCATTCTGTACCATTACAAAGTTGTCTACTTTCATGTTAATTAAATATATATAGACCTCCTCATAGATGAGGAACAGACAAACAAAGAAAAAGTGTATTATTAGTATGTTGTTGTTACATTGTAGATCAGTGGAAGCCAGCCTTTTTCCCCATAAGTCACTTTTGTGACTGTGATACTTAGGGATGCCATATGAACAAATTGTTTCTTATAAATAAATCTGTGTGTGTGTGTGTGTGTGTGTGTGTGTGTGTGTGTGTGTGTGTGTGTGTGTATGTGTGTGTGTGTGTGTGTGTGTGTGTGTGTGTGTGTGTGTGTGTGTGTGTGTGTGTGTGATTTAATATTTATAAATTTTTACCTCAAGATGTTTTATTCCCGTATTTGGTACATGTTTCGGGAAGCGTATTGTTCCCATCCTTAGCCTTCCTGATTTTATATCTTTAGGAGTATTTGTGTTTTGGTTGGTTGTTGTTATGGTTTCCTGATGGTTTTTGGTATTTTACTCTAGTGTTATTGTGTGTGATTGTGGTGTATATATTGGCTTTTTGAGTATTTTCGATGTTGAGTGCTTTGAAAATTGTGTCGTGTTTTGTATTGATTTGTATTTGTTCAGGAATTAGTCTGTTTTGTGTTTGGATATTTGTAAATTTTCCCATATGTTCATTATGGTGCCTTTGTGTGGTATGTATTTTATTAGTGTCATGTTGGTTATGTCTGGGAATTCATGTCCTGTGTTTATTACATTTTAATTTATATAAAATTAAATAAAAAAAACACATTTAAATTTATATATTTCTGTTTTTTTTTTTTTTTTTTTTTTGGTAGGCATTTAGGTGTTCAATATAACGTTTTTTTAGGTTTTTTTTTGGTCCTATGTAACATTTATTGCAATCTTGGCATTCAGTTTTGTATATACCATTAGTTGTTGTATTATCCTTGTTGTGTGGGTTATTTAGTGTTTGTAAATTATTTTTATTAGTTTTGTATGTTATTTTAATTTCTGTTTTTAAATAGTTTTGTTAGCTTTGTCATCTTATTATTTATGTATGTGAATGTGGCCCATTTTTTATAGTTCTTATTTATGTGTTGTTCATTTTGATAATTTCTTAAATGTTCAGTTTTTATTTTATATTTGATTTTGTTTTCTATTGTGTTTATAGTATTTTTATTCTATTCGTTTTTGTAAGCTATTTTTGGTATATTATATTTCTTTCTTTGTTTTTTTCTTGTTAAACCAACAGGAAATCATAACAACAACCAACCACAAAACAGACTACCCTATTGGCCCAAATATAAGACGATGATTTTTTTCCTTAAAATGCCCTTCCAAAAACCGTACTCGTCTTATATGCACAACCTAACGTTTAAAAATTTCTTGTTAAGTGCCTAGCGTATTTTGTAACATTCACCAGCTGCACAGGCTTGCCATATGCGTTAGCGTGAATCAACACGCGCGTTTTATAATGAGCTCAAGGTCAAGCTCAAGGTGAAAATCCCAAGCATACCTTCACCACTGCGCTGAAGTACCGTATTGTGTCAGACGTTAAAAGTCGTTCACTTTAAGGCCCCTTTTATGCATCTGATTCAAATCGTATGATAAAATATCGTACCATAAGTTTTGCATCCCAGTTGTTTCATCAGTTAGGATTTCTGTATTAATGTCTCCCAAATTTACAAAAAAAAATAATAAAACCACACCACAGCGTAAATACCACTGCTTACTTGGCATAATTGTCCTCGCCGACGCTAGACAGGAAGGTTGGCAGCACTGATATCTGAAAGTCATACACTTGCGCGAAAAAACTGAAAAAAAACTTGCGCGAGTGCATAAATGAAACTTTTATGGCCCGTGTATCTAAACAACTCGTACCATATTTATTGGATGTGTTTCCTAGGACACCGCGATATGTTTTTGAGTGTGGAATGATAAATTTATTGTACGACAGTGCATAAAAGGCCCATTTGTTTCTGTTGTTCTATATGACGTACAAGTTTTTATTGTAGGTTATTATACGATATAAATCGGATGCATAAAAAGGGCTTAAGGTTAAGTCAACAAAGTGAATATTCATGGCCAATCCACAAGTAAAAGATAGTGTTGAATAGAGGGCGGTTGTTGGCGTGTTGAACAGAAACAAAACCAAGGGTATCCAATATCCCAGGAAGTTATTAGAATGAAGGCTCTGGAGTGGCACGTGAGTTGAATATTCCAATAAGTGAATTTAAAGCAAGCTTGGGCTGGTGTAAACACATGATGTGGCGTTCGGGTCTGTGTTTACGACGTCGCACTACCCTAGCGCAACACCTACCTGCAGATTATACTGACAAACTGATCGCTTATCAGTGATATAATATTGTAGAACTGAGGAAAGCCCACAATTACCTGCTTGGTAAAATGGCAAATGCTGACCAAACATCAGTGTTTTTCGAAAAGCGGTAAATGTTACTGTGGACAGAAAGGGTTCAAAATCACTTATAATTAAATCTACAGGCAATGAAAAGTCACGCATTACTGTGATGCTAGGAGTAAAATGCTTCCAAAAGGAACAATTACCAGCTGGTATTATTTTTAGAGCACAGGAGATGGGGTAGATGACTGAAGAACTCCTGGCAGATTGGCTTAAGGTTGTTTGGGGATGTCGACCAGGCACTTTACTAGGGCAGAGAGGTAGTTCTTTCATGGTCAAGTGAGAAAAGTGAGAAAATAAAGAAGCTGATTGCAGAAATGAACACTGATCTTGTTTTAATCAATGGGGGAATGACTTCTCAGCTTCAAGTTTTAAATGTGGTTGTTAATAAACCATTTAAGGACTACTTACGGAAGAACTATAGTGACAAGTTAATTAATGGAAATCATGCATTGACTCCAACAGGCAAGTTGAAGAAACCCAGCATACAGTTACTGGCCCAGTGGATAATCACAGCCGGGGGAAAAATCAAAAGTGAATCCATTGTAAAGGGGTTTAAAAAATGTTGTGTTTCAATAACATGGATGGGAGTGAGGATGACATTTTGTGGAAAGACTCCAGTTATGAATCAGATTCCAGTACCAATTCTGAAGATGAACTTGGAGAAGAAGAATGAGGATGATGACTGGAACTAAAAACAGTTAGGTACTTTAACACTTATACTTTCACCTTTAATATAAAATAGCCATATTTACTTAGTGTGACTTCAAGGTATGATATTTAGACCATTTAATTGTCTTTCTCATACAACACCTCAAAAAATTCAGCGTCGTCTTATATGTACATGGGCGCCCATACGTTGGGGCAAGGGGGGCGCTCGCCCCCCCCTGGCTCAGAAGAATATCTGCTGCAAATGCTACAGATGTGTCCGAAGTCGTTCTTGAAATATAATTTCAAGAACTTTACTAGCGACCGAGTAAATATGCTGGAAGCTGGGGTTAGTTTCACACAGCGCTACTTTCACAGTCTATGACTATTCGACAGCTAGAGATGCCTAGGACGCAAACCGCAAAATTCCCTCGCAGTAGAGCACGGATTCAAATTTTAAATATACTAAATATTAACAAATAAAAGAAATCAAATGTTTCTAAAGCGTATAATATAATTAAGTAATCCGCGTAACTGATTAATATTTTCTAACATTTTTATACCTATTTTTATGTGAATTAAACTCTTAATGCCTGAATTTTGCATAGTTACATGTAATTAAGTATAAAAAAGTGTCAATTTTCTATGAATAATTAATTGTTATCGGTAAGATAGTATAGTAATATAAAATATTATTTAATGTAAAATGTATATTAAAATTTTATTTTGTATTACAATTAATTTCATTAGCAACCGACGGATCGATAAAAAATTTAATAAAATTGAACAGGACTTCAAACATTTTCACGAGGATGCACGAGCCCACGAGAAGATCCAATGGCACATTGATGCAACTGTTAATGCAAAACAGTTCTCTGATTCGATAGAGATGAAACAAAAAAATGTTGCAGAACAGTTGGACTCTGCTGCAGCTGAACTGGTAAGATCCAACAGAAAGAAACTCAAGTCCATCATTAGCACTATAATATTTTGTAGTACACATAATATATCTCTTCGAGGAAAACATTCTCACAGAGGAAATTTTGAGTATCTCCTTAATTTTCGAGTTGATGCTGGATATCAAGTGCTTGAAAAGCATTTAAGAACACATGGAGATAGAGAAAAATATACATCTCACAGGGTACAAAATGATTTAATAAATATGTTTGGAAAAATAATTCAAGAAAATATTGTGCAAGAAGCCAATAACTGTGAAGCCTTTTCATTACTTGCTGACGAAACAGCTGATATTAGTGGCAAAGAACAGCTGTCAGTAGGCATATGGTATGTCCAAAAGGATGGTGGTGTAAATTTAAAAGTAAAAGAAGAGTTTCTTGGTTTTGCTGAACTTGATGTGCTCAATGCCAAAGGGATCACAGCTGCTATTTTGTGATTTACCACTAATATAGGCTTAGACATGAAAAAGCTTATAGGCTTAGGATTCGATGGATGCTCGACAATGGCAGGTCATGACAATGGTGTCCAACAAAGAATTAGGGAAAAATATCCTAAAGCAATATATTTCCACTGTGCATCCCACAGTTTGAATTTGGTTGTAAATGATCTAAATGGCGTACAAGAAATTAGGAACTCTATTGTTATAGTTAAACAAGTAATAAGATTTTTCAGAGAAAGCATTATGCGCAGAAAAACGATTCCTAATATGCCCCTGCTTTGTGAAACTAGATGGTCAGAGAAGTATAAATCTATTCGGATCTTTTCAAATAACTTTATGGCCATTAAAGAAGCTCTATGCACTCTTTCAACTAATCCTAAAGTAAACCAAGAAACCCGATCGCTTGCTACTCAGCTGGACAGTGCAATGTCTACAGTTAAGTTTATTGTATGCTTGATTATTATATAGAGATATGCATCATATCTTGAACCAGTTGTGAACAAGTTACAAAAGGTAGACTGTGATTTACATAATGTACATAAATACGTGAAGACTGATTTAGTTAGAGTGTTCCGAAAGCACAGAGATAAAAATACAGAGGAATTTTCCGAGCTATTCATGGAAGTCACAGCAATTTGTGAAAAGCTGGATATTGATGTAAAGATACCACAACTAGCTGAAAGGCAAAAGCACCGATCAAATTCAAACGTACAAACTTCTTCCTCTTTGGATTATTTCAGAATTAACATTTTCATTCCCTACTTGGACTCCCTATTAACGTCTCTCAATACAAGATTTGGGGAAACCAATGAAACTCCATTAAAGGCTGGTTTTTTACATCCTCTTCATTTGAAAAAAGAGAAGAAAGAAGTTTATATAGAGATCATAAAATCATTAGTAGACTTCTACAATATTGTAAACCTGGAAGCAGAGGCTAGGACATGGTAGGACGTGTGGAAAAGCAAGGAATACAGTAAAAATGTGAAAATTTCTGAGTTTCTTCATGAAACTATATTTTTTCCAGCAGTAAGAAAGATGCTTATCTACTACCAGACAATACCTCCAACGACCTGCACAGTGGAGAGGTCTTTTAGTACACTTCGCCATGTAAAAACTTGGCTTAGAAGTACAATGTCAGAGGATCGTCTTTCAAATCTCTGTCTTCTTAGTGTTCATAGAGAAAGGGTGAAAGGACTGAACTTAGAGGAGAAAACTTTAAACAGATTCGCTGAAAGCAAAAGAAACTTACAATTTGTATTTTCGGAGAAATATTAGAGCAATGAAAAATATGTTTAATACTTAGTCCTATTTTTATTCAGTTGAATTCTGCCAATTCTAGATAATATTTATAATGATAGCTACTATTCTATAATATTTATAATGATAGATACTATTTTTGCAAATCACGATGATAATATTAAAATAAATTCTTAAAATATAAACTACCTCTTTTTGTTATCCCTGATCAATATGCATGTTTCTTCACTAATATTTATTTCTCAGTAACGTTGTTAAAAGCTACAAATAATAAGCCTAGAAAAATTGCATTACACTACTCTAGAAGCTAACGCTTTTGGTGCTCTGTGTTTTCTTCTTATATATACAGTATATAAAATTTTCACCCCCCCCCTGAAAAATTTTACATGGCCGGCCATGTATGCAGACCCTTTTTTCCTCTAAAACACCTTCAAAACTCTAGGGTCGTCTTATATGTGAGGCTGTCTTATATTCGGGCCAGACCGGTAATTCCTGAACACATATAAACCAATACAAACATGACACAATTTTCAAAGCACTGAACATCGAAAATACTCAAAAAGCTAATATATATACACCACAATCGCACACAATAACACCAGTATAAAATACCAAAAACCATCAGGAAACCATAACAACAACCAACCAAAACACAAATACTCCTAAAGATATAAAATCAGGAAGGCTGAGGATGGGGACAATACGCTTCCAAAACATGTACCAAATAAGGGAATAAAACATCTTGAGGTAAAGAATTTATAAATATTAAATAAATTATGTGTGCATCAAGAAATAGGCTGTAGCAAAAAGTGTTTAAGTGTGTGTGTGTGTGTGTGTGTGTGTGTGTGTGTGTGTGTGTGTGTGTGTGTGTGTGTGTGTGTGTGTGTTGCAGTGTATCAAAATAAATATTGCATAGATAGGTATAATGATAATATAAACACAGAGTCTATATCTGTAGGTAGGAAATTTATTAACTAACAAAATTTATACTTCTGTCTTATTAAGTTTTCCAACATAAAATTATTTATTTAATTGTTTAATCTTTTAAGTAATCTTTTACTGATTCTTTTTTTTTACAACTGTGAGTTTAGTTGGGTGTAGAATTCCACATTAACGTCGATGTCCGTCGATCAGCTTGTTGATGATCAGATGCCCATTGACCTCTCCTACCGCCATTTGGTTATCTTTCTTAGTAGTTCTAATAAAGGTTCTATTGTCTGAGAGTAATCCGGTGTGAAGCGATGGTAATATCCTGTTAGTTCCAGAAATGCCCTGATGTCCTTGGCCTTCTTTGGTGTCGGAAATCCAGTAATGGCTTGTACCTTCTCAGGATCAGTACTCACACCTTGGGCTGATATAATATGTCCCAAAAATTTCATCTGAGATTTGCCAAATTCATACTTGTCATAATTTAACACCAAGTTAGCACTACGCAGTTTGGTGTTCTTCGAAAGACTTTGATATGACAAGTATATCGTCGATGAACACACTCACAAACTCCTCAACTTCTGGTCCCAGTGCCAATTCTAAGCATCTTACCATGGCAGCAAGACTGGTAACCAGCACAAATGAAACTTACTTGAATTGATAACATTTGTTTTTGTATAGAGAAGTGGTGAACTTCCTCCTATCCTCGGCTAATGGGATATGCCAAAAACCACTCTTTAAGTCGAGACGAGTCATATATTTCACTCCTTGACATTTAATAAATAAATTGTCCACATTAGGCACGCAATCAAAACAATTTTGTGTAATACTATTTAGATTCCACATGTCTAAACATATGCGTATTTCATTATTTTTTTTCTTGACTACTACCATCTGGTCAAAGAAATTACTGTCAGATCTTTCTAGTATATTATTTTCCAGTATTTTGGTGATTTTCTCATCCACTTGTTTTTGGTAATGTAATGGAATCAGATAACTTTTCCTAATGAATTTATTTTCATTGGTAACACAAATCTGGTGAACATATATGTCAGTCATATATTATAACCTCTTCTTTAGAGTTATAACGGAGGGAACCCAAAATAATTGGTTCTGCCAATTATTTCAGGCTGCCTTATTCGAGACGAGCTGAAATTTAAATCAGAACAACACACAGTAAGACATACAAGGAATCAGGGAAGGTGAAACTGTTGATTTATATACTCAGTATATGTGTGTAACAAGAAGACTTGCTTTATTAAACATTTGAAATATAACATTTACTCCAAAGAACAGATCCCATGACGTTATTAATTAAATTAGTAAAATTAAGTGAAATGCTTTATTTAGAATATGGGATCACAACAAATTTATCTAGCTATACCCCCGGATCCGGGTAACCATTGGTATTTAGTCTCTAATCTTTTAATTATATTTAATTCAAAATTTTATCTTGCAAGACTTTTACCTTTTTGCTTCATATATATTCCATTAGAAGAATGGTTTTAATAACACTACGTTACGTTAATATCTAACCTGTTACAATTGAATGATATTGAATAGTTACAATTAAATTCTCAAATTTAAGTTTTTATATTCTTATAAAATCAATCGTCTCTGTAAGTCTCTTAAATAGAGTATTGTGTTACAAAAAATATTATCATTATTCCTCGATAGACGTGCTATCGAGTCACCTCTATTTTTTGGATGTAGTAATCGCCTCCATGTGGTTCCGTCTTGGGAGTCCTAAAACGTCGTCCTCGTCTTGGTCTGGTCTCTGTTGTTCATGGCTTAATACGTCTGCAGGATAGGTAGAGTCTTCTACACAGATACTCGTTGATTCTCAGATGTCTCGAACTGCATCATCGGTAGGGTATACTAGAGTTCTCATTTAGATGGTCCATGACCACAGGTCAGATGTTGAAAAGATTCGTCCATCGGTGAAGATTGCAGTCATCGTTTTTTCTTTATTAACACTCGTCGTTTGTAGTTACATCTTTCTTCTTGTTACAAAGTTTTTGGAATTTTCTTTTTGTTAACGTTACATGTTACACTTTTTGTAACGGTTAGTAAAATACAAAATAATAATTAATTAATCCACACTAACAACAAATTGTATAACTTTTGAACAGAGCATTTTGCTCGTGCGTCTGCACAGCTGGGCGTCGTCATCGCAAGAGAGCGATTTTTCGTCCGCTACCCTTGTACATGACGAGAGAGAGAGTGGGGTGTTTATTCCGCGAGCATATATAGTTCCTGTTTTCTCTTTAAATAAACTTTTTATTTATACAAACTATCGCTAGATAAAAATACATCATTTAAATTAATTGTTTTAGTTACTATCTGTGTCTACAGATACTTTAATTATTAACATTAGTTTACTCTATTATTTTTTAATTACAGTAGACTCGGAAAACAGGTCGAGTCCGGTATCAACAGGTAGGCGCTTGATAGCAAGCAAAGGGTTAAATACGAACATAATAATTATTTACAATATGCCTTTTCTTTATGGATACTTTGCCCTTATTAATTACTTCTTCCATTCACACTTAGTACCTACATGTTTTTATTATTATTATTGTGAGATTTAAATGGTTAATTGTACGCAACCTTAATTAATTAAATTTTTTTTTTTTATTCTGTAAATGTCACAATTTAAATCGTCACATACTCCGCCTCCTTACCAACACAGACTCCTAAAATTTTGGTCAGCTATGTACCGAGAGTATGCTTGGGGAGTTCCATCTGAAATTTCTTATTATTATTATCTTTTATTATTATTGCACGGTTTATTTGTTTTAAATTCTCTTTAAATGATCTTAATTCTCATTTAAATGTTCCTCCTCCGTGAAATTCCCTTTTTCTCGCTAAATACAGTACTTACTCATAATACTAATTTCCCTAATTTCAGCAACTCACAATATCGTGGCCCGACTGACATCAGCTTACTCTAACTCTACACGTTAGCTTTCAGCATTCAAAAAAATGATCTCTTGGCTCTCTTGGCTCATCATTATCCTTTTCAGTCGGAGCCGTTGTGACTCGTTACTTAACATGTATAATCACTTCTGGATTATATATCATAAACTTATTTCTAATGTAATCTAAAGAGGATCCCTTACTCCACTTTAGATCACTGTTTTGAGAGAAGCGGAATTTCACGAAGATACTTTTCATTTAACTCTTTAACAATTACTAGACAAAATATGCGGAAGGGGAGACACTTTACACAATGCATTGTAATCCACTCGCGGTGGCATTCATTGTTTAGGGAGAGCAACCTTTAATACAATTGAGAGGGTGGCTGCTTAATACAATACTGAACACGCTTCCTTTTCTCTACCTTGCCACAACTGGGGTGTTTACACTACGCAACGTAACTTTTATTATTATTATTCACTTTTCTCTTATTTACTGCGATACGATTTACTACTACTTATTTACACGTTACACAAATTTGTTTAACTTAAGATTTATTTAGCAATTATGACTATTTAAGCAATTATTAATCACTTATTATTACTTTGGGGTTTTAAAAACAACTTACCTCGAATTATTTCCTATACACTTTAATACATTGTAAACATTTATTAACAGAGATTATTATTAAACCTTTGGCATTAAATTCTATTTAAACGATCAGCTCTTGGTACTCATTTTCTTTTCTTCTGTGACCTTCCCTTTATCTTGTTTCTTAAAATCTAACTTAATTTTATTTCTACTACTAATTTACGTAACCTCACAACATCATGGCCCGACTGATTACATCTTGTATACTCTAACTCTAGTAGTTAGTTTTCTGCTACTTTCTTTAACTCTTGTAAAGAACTTTTCAGTGCGGCGCCATTGTGACTGAGTTACGTTCCTTATATCTATTTCGCTTATTTATACTTAAGGTAATCTAAAGTTGATCCCATACTCAACCTTAGATTATTTCTAATTCTAGTTGCTTACTTTACTGAGATAAGCGGAATGTCACGAAGGGGAATCTTTATTCACTTCTAAGCAATTAACTGTAACACACTAGACGAGAGGGGACAAACACTTTACTTTCAACGATCAGCTGTTACGCTGGAACGTGGGTCAAACTAGTTTTCTTCAATCAATGGCATCGTTTATGCGTACAAAGGGCAGAAGTCAACTCGAGGGTGGATATTTCTCTATTGTTCCATTTAACAATAGCTGGCGGCTAGGGACTTATTTTCAAGCAGGACACAACTTATTTATTATTATTCACACATATTATTCATTTCTTTTTACTTATTTCACTAATACACTTTTATAATTATAATTCTACTAACGTGTTATAATAATTTACGATATTATTAAACTTGTTATTTTAAATGACTTATTATTTATTATTAGTACTTTGGTCTGATTTAAGAGACAGTTTCTTTTTATTTCGAACTAGTTTATTTACTTAGGGAAACATCATTCCATTAAATTAATTAGTACACTTGTTTTATTTAATTCGATTTAACTTTCAACAAAGGGGAGATACATGTTTACTAGGCACAAGACGACACACAGGAAAGGACACGCTTCAAATAACAATACACCACACAAGAAGGGTGACCGATTGTTCTCACTCTAACTGGGGAGACCGACTATGATAATATTAAACAATCGCCAACAGGAAATTTACATGTCCGAGATTGTCGTGAATGGGGTACGTTTATGAATGGGACTTTTAACAAGTACCTACATGGTTTGTTTACATTGGATTATATGTTAATCTTACTTTACACATATCATATTTACTAATAAAATTATCTATACTATATTACTATAATATTAATTATTATTTTATCTTATTTAAATTAAAATACACGAGTAAATAAATCAACAGCTTATGAATAGGGACACAATTACTGTTTAGCAACACAAGTCACAAAAATTTTTTTTGTTATTAGTAGCAAAATTTAAACAAATTAGCAGAGTGGCGCATCTTATAACCTCTTCTTTAGAGTTATAATGGAGGGAACCCAAAATAATTGGTTCTGCCAATTATTTCAGGCTGCCTTATTCGAGACGAGCTGAAATTTAAATCAGAACAACACACAGTAAGACATACAAGGAATCAGGGAAGGTGAAACTGTTGATTTATATACTCAGTATATGTGTGTAACAAGAAGACTTGCTTTATTAAACATTTGAAATATAACATTTACTCCAAAGAACAGATCCCATGACGTTATTAATTAAATTAGTAAAATTAAGTGAAATGCTTTATTTAGAATATGGGATCACAACAAATTTATCTAGCTATACCCCCGGATCCGGTAACCATTGGTATTTAGTCTCTAATCTTTTAATTATATTTAATTCAAAATTTTATCTTGCAAGACTTTTACCTTTTTGCTTCATATATATTCCATTAGAAGAATGGTATTAATAACACTACGTTACGTTAATATCTAACCTGTTACAATTGAATGATATTGAATAGTTACAATTAAATTCTCAAATTTAAGTTTTTATATTCTTATAAAATCAATCGTCTCTGTAAGTCTCTTAAATAGAGTATTGTGTTACAAAAAATATTATCATTATTCCTCGATAGACGTGCTATCGAGTCACCTCTATTTTTTGGATGTAGTAATCGCCTCCATGTGGTTCCGTCTTGGGAGTCCTAAAACGTCGTCCTCGTCTTGGTCTGGTCTCTGTTGTTCATGGCTTAATACGTCTGCAGGATAGGTAGAGTCTTCTACACAGATACTCATTGATTCTCAGATGTCTCGAACTGCATCATCGGTAGGGTATACTAGAGTTCTCATTTAGATGGTCCATGACCACAGGTCAGATGTTGAAAAGATTCGTCGATCGGTGAAGATTGCAGTCATCGTTTTTTCTTTATTAACACTCGTCGTTTGTAGTTACATCTTTCTTCTTGTTACAAAGTTTTTGGAATTTTCTTTTTGTTAACGTTACATGTTACACTTTTTGTAACGGTTAGTAAAATACAAAATAATAATTAATTAATCCACACTAACAACAAATTGTATAACTTTTGAACAGAGCATTTTGCTCGTGCGTCTGCACAGCTGGGCGTCGTCATCGCAAGAGAGCGATTTTTCGTCCGCTACCCTTGTACATGACGAGAGAGAGAGTGGGGTGTTTATTCCGCGAGCATATATAGTTCCTGTTTTCTCTTTAAATAAACTTTTTATTTATACAAACTATCGCTAGATAAAAATACATCATTTAAATTAATTGTTTTAGTTACTATCTGTGTCTACAGATACTTTAATTATTAACATTAGTTTACTCTATTATTTTTTAATTACAGTAGACTCGGAAAACAGGTCGAGTCCGGTATCAACAGGTAGGCGCTTGATAGCAAGCAAAGGGTTAAATACGAACATAATAATTATTTACAATATGCCTTTTCTTTATGGATACTTTGCCCTTATTAATTACTTCTTCCATTCACACTTAGTACCTACATGTTTTTATTATTATTATTGTGAGATTTAAATGGTTAATTGTACGCAACCTTAATTAATTAAATTTTTTTTTTTATTCTGTAAATGTCACAATTTAAATCGTCACAATATGTCTGATTGTTTTCAAATACTGGGCTCTGTTTACTAAGTAACTCGTCTAATTTGTTCTGTTGTATTGCCGTCAGTTGTTGTTACCATTATTATTGTTTACATTTGACAATAGTCTGGGCAGCTTTTTTATGCTGGCATTACTGGAATCAGACTCATTCTCGATGTCTGTTTGGCCCAATTTTATATTATAACACTTATGATCGTGCACATTAATTTACTATTATTAAAGTCTATTATAGCATTTATTTTATTTAATGTGGCTGTACATAGTATCACGTCATATATTAAGTCCTGCATTACAAGTACTGACACCTCAAGCATTATACCCTGTGATATTATCGTGATAAAAGCTTGTCTGTTGATGGTCTGTGTGTCATTTGTAGCTGTTTTAATTATCGTGTTATTTGTTGGCAAGATTGGTACTTTCTTAAACTGTGCCCTGCTGTTATTTATAAACTTCTCATTGATTTAAGATATTTGTGCACCGCTATTTAACTACATTGTCTATACAATTATTAATTTTGGCTTTTAAGACGATACACTTATCAGCTACCATAATACTACTATTTTCAGTCGTACACTTATTATCATCACTACAATCATTGGCAAGTTCATTTTGTACATCGTTTGGGTATATGCCAGACACACAATAGACTGGTTCACTACTACTTTTGTCAACACTAGAGTCATGATTCTGACTATCTGTGTTAGTATATTTGCACAGATGCACGCTGTTATGTTTGTTAAATTTTGATATGTATTGTTTATTTTCATTACTATTTTGTTGTTGTGTGTGACTCGAATGTACCAGCTTGTGTGTTTGACCATTATCGCTGTTTGAGCTATCTACGTTTTCCCATTTGGTTAATAATAACAGTAATTCTTCCAAAGTTTTAATTCCTTGTGTGATTATGGATATTTGAATGCCTCAGCTAAAATGATGTGCAAGTTTGTTGACAATCTTGGCTTCTGACATCTCCGGTTCTAAATGCGTAGCCTTGGACACCAGTTGTATTAGGTACTTCTCTTTTGACCCTTTATTCAGTATATATTTACCAAATTCCAATTGCACACGTACTTTTTGTTGTATTTCTTCGTTCCAGTACCGTGCATGGAAATGGTCGACTAAATCTTTGTTAACACTGCTTTTATCTTGCACGATGGTAAAGCATTCTGCCGAAGTACCCTTCAACAGACTAACAATCCAATTTATCTTGTCAACTTCACTTAAGTGATCATTTACTGCCTCCATATTCCTTTCACACAGTCGCAGGAATTGAATAGGGTTCTCAACTTCATTACTGTAAAATTTTAATTGTGTGTTGAACTCGTCTATTGTTTTATAGATATATGTGGTCTGACTAGCTGGTATTGAAGATCTTTGCAATCTAGTTATTTGTTATTTTAACTCATCCAACCTTTGTTCCTGCGTGCTTACAAATTCATTTATTGTGTCATCTGCACTTGTACTGATTCTTCAGTCTACACAACTCTAGACTTGCATTCGCTGATACATGAATTATTCATTTCTAGTGCCACTTCAACATTCGTGCAGACCGACTCTACCTTTTGAGTGATCTTCTTTTCAGCAGCTTCTATAAATGCTTTATTTTGTTTGCTTTGGTCATGCACAGCCGTGTAGATTTTTTTATTTTCATCATGTATACTTTTGTTTTGTTTATTTGCATCTTCCCTAACAGATTGAATGTTTGATTTGATGCCTCGTATGTTTTTGTTATTATCGTCTCGTATCGCTTGAATGTTTTATTGTTTTCTTCGTGAACGGATCATATTTTAGCTAATATAGCCGCAAGTGTAGATTACAAATCAGCTGATTGTTGTGTTTGTCATTCCGCCATTGTTATGATTATATAGTTATCACAAAAACAAAGTTTATCTTACTTACTTAGCTGCCACAAATCACTTATTGTTAGTAAAAATGACAATTAATTACATTATTAATAAAAATGTAAATATAAAATGGTATATGTATGCGAATCATGTATTAAGTGCCGTAAGGATTACCTTGAATTAAAATATATTACATATTTTCAGAATCCAAGTGTTGTTTTTACATATTATTACATCAATATGTAATAATTTCATTTACCAGTACACCCAAGTTGTCCACTATTTGTTTGAGGTGTACCCGGTGTGGTGATTCTTACTGCTTTTGTACCATATTGCAGGGCAGTTTTAAAGTTACCAAATAAGTTTTTATTTTGTCACTCATTATTTTATACAAAAACATGTAAAACAACTGTGTAAAAACACAGAAGAGACAGAACTGTTTATACAGGGTCCGTCACGGGAACCGCATGTTTTTGTATTGGGTAGTACGGCCGAGCGGTTGGCATCAGTGAGTGTGGGTTGACCTTGATTTGTTCGTTAGAGTGGGAAGTTTAGTTGCCGCCATGTCGTGGAATGTGGAGCATCGTACGTTCGCTCTCCGGCGGTTTTTCGTAAACAATGAGTCAGTGACTGTGTAAAAACACAGAAGAGACAGAACTGTTTATACAGGGTCCGTCACGGGAACCGCATGTTTTTGTATTGGGTAGTACGGCCGAGCGGTTGGCATCAGTGAGTGTGGGTTGGCCTTGATTTGTTCGTTAGAGTGGGAAGTTTAGTTGCCGCCATGTCGTGGAACGTGGAGCATCGTACGTTCGCTCTCCGGCGGTTTTTCGTAAACAATGAGTCAGTGACGCAGACACAACGTGACTTTCGCACCCATTTTAATATTCCGGTCCGCCGACCTGTTCCAGACCGCAACACCATTTTGAGATGGTTTGAAAACTTCAACACGACTGGCTCCGTAATGAAGAAAAAACCATCTGGCCCTGTCAATACAGCCCGTACGCCCGAAAACATCGAGCGAATTAGGACGTCTGCGATACAGAGCCCTAAACGGTCGGTTCGCGTGCTGCGAGTTTAGGGATTAACGAGTCAACAGTGCGAAGGATTCTGCACAAAGATCTTCATTATCACCCATACAAAATTCAGGTATATCAGCAACTTAGTGTAGGTGATTATGAACAGCGTCGTGTCTTTTGTGAAACCATGCTTGAAACCATGGTCAATAATGAAAACATGAGTGATGAAGCCCATTTTCATTTAAATGGGTTCGTTAACAAACAAAACTGTAGATACTGGTGTAATGAAAATCCTCAGATGTTACATGAGTCCCCTCTTCACAGCCCAAAAGTAACAGTATGGTGTGCAGTTGGGGAGAAGGGCATTATTGGCCCGTACTTTTTGAGGAAAACAACATTACTGTGACTGTTAATTCAGAGCGCTACATTACAATGCTCCAAACCTTCTTCTTCCCAGAACTTCGACGTCACAGATGGGCAATGAGGAGAGTATGGTTTCAACAGGATGGTGCAACTGCACACACAGCTCGTAATTCAATGGCTTTCTTACGGGATCAGTTTCCAGGCCACCTTATCTCCAGATATGGCAATCTTCGCTGGCCTCCTCGCTCCCCCGATCTAAGCTTATGTGACTTCTTTTTGTGAGGATATCTTAAGTCCCGAGTATATGTTAACAAGCCACGCTGCCTTGAAGATCTGAAGACGACAATCCAGGAGGAAATCGTTCGTATTCCACGTCAGATGTTAATTAACGCAACTCGGAGTTTTTGGGACAGGCTACAATCATGCATAAACATAAATGGCCAACATCTGAGCGACGTGATCTTCAAAACATAAATGAACAATGAAATTCCCAACATACACTATGTATTGTCATAAATAAAAATGTTTTTTAAGCCAAACTGACTAAGTACATCTTATTTGAAAACCATGCGATTCCCATGACGGACCCTATACTTTATAGGGAAGTGGTATATTCATTATAGTAACATGTGGGGGAAATGTCCTGGAAGCAACCAACCAGAGCTCAGAACTATTCTGTGTGCAATATGAAAATACAAACTTCTTTGCTTTCTGAAGAGAATCAGCGATGATATTCTCTGGTATGCAATATGTGATCTGCTTCGGTATGCACGGTGCCATATAACATCATGAGTTTGTTTTCACATTGACTATAATATGTGTGAGTATTCTGTGCTAGTATTCTGCCCTATGTACGTACCCTTACAATTACAACTGACAGCAGTGTTGTACAAAGGCAACAAAAATAACACTGCTCCTTCAAACTGTTGACTGTCTTTAGTTTTTCTTTTTTTTTTCTTTTACTGAATGAACTGTTTGTATAATTTTACAGCCTCCATTCTTAAATAAGAAACTTAGTAGACAGCAGTCTCTGCTTGCTGTGTGAGCTGGAAGTGGATGAGTAAAACATGAGGGTTATAGTAAATATATCAAGTCTATTCCAAGTAGTTGCGTCCATTATACCCACAAATTATTGAAATCTGTGATATGAAAGACCAGACGGTTCAAGCAGGTATGTCCATACAAAACCTTAATGGATGTGCACGCTACTACTCATTGGCTGGGGACTTCCATACAAAATAGTCGGTTTAGAAATAGACGAGCACTTGCTATAAGATATGTAACAATCCTGAAGTCCTTATGTATCACTGATGTGACAAGTGAATAAAAATTTTACAAAGTCAAAGTCTGGGTTAAGCAAATTTTATTTATATTTCATGGAATATATAAAATATTCCAAATATATAAAAACTCTATTCCAAGGTTTTATATGAGAAGTCTGTACTAAATTAGTTGCCATAAAAGTTCAGTAAGCTTCACAAACCCAAGAAAACAAACAACAGTAATACTTCAGGAGGAAAATTTTCCAGCTCAGTGTTACAGGAGCTTAACTTCATTTATCAGTGTATATCTGTATCTTTGCATTGGAAGCACAGTTCATGATGAAAACAAAAGGAATTTAGACAAAACTTGTAGTTACTACTATTGTTATGGCTATAAAAATTAGTTTACTCATGGACTTATTGTGCATGGGCCGCCCTCCCCACAGTAAACCTAGAACATTACTGTAAATATTAACATATACACAATGTCTGGGGTAACATCTGACATTGTTCTGCTTCACAGTAGTCACTCTGTAATCATTGGAAAATGTAAATGGTAAACTATGGATCATTTTAAACTACTGGTTAAATCTATAAAATTTGTAATTCACTTTTAATTCCCTAACATTCCTGAAAGATTTTTATTTATGTTGCTTAGGTAATGCACTTGGTTATGTGAGAATGATTCGTTCAGGAGGTCTTCATTGTTGCTCAAATGCAGTTTGCTACATTCCTGATTTAGACAATATTATACCACTGGAGGATTTGTGTGTAGAAGAAGGTTTGTCAGCGGCATGCATTGAAGCTGCCCGTTCCTTGGACCAAGTCATTGCAAACATGTCTAAGAATTTAACAGAAGGAACTGAGTACTTCAAGGTTTGTTTAATATAACCTTATTTTTAATATATACTATATATTTTAATTTTGTTGCATAGTAATCTAGTAATTTTATACATATTGTTACGATGGTCTAACTGATCGTTGTAAGGTACAGTGGAAAACAAGACACCAATGAAGTCACTTAAAATCAGCTTTAATTATCACAATTAAACAGTTTGTAATAAGAAGTTAGTCAACAAGATTATACTTGTACAATAATTCAAGTTAATCTGTCCACACAACTAATAATGCCAGCTATAAAGAATTCCGCACTATAACCACTTTTTACTAATACACCACTTGTGATGCACTGTGTAAATCGCCCAACATAAATTTGAAAACTAAATGGCAGGTGTGGGCTATTTGTAGTCTATAAAGTTCCATAATGTGCGTCTTTAACAAGCAATCAAAAACTATAGAGGATACTTCTGCCTTGCATGTTAAGTGTCATGTACACACACAAACATTACAACTGGACTCTCCTGGGATAGCCAAGAAACATGTGTAACATTCTGTAATGCCATAACACTGCCCTCTTGTTAAGTCTGTTTGTCCCAAACTGGCAAACCATCTCTGAAGTAATACTTAGCCAGGCGATCTAAGTGGACGACCTTGAACTTTTGCTGTCCTTCTTGAATCTGATAGGCATCATCGTTGATTCTCTTTTTCACAGTGTAAGGTCCTTCCCAGTTAGTCTGAAGTTTAGGTGAGCGACCACGATGGCGATTTGGGTTGTACAACCAAACCTGATCTCCTTCTTGAAAACACACACTATTGGTGTGAATGTCATACTGAGTTTTAATTTTATCACTGGCTGTCTTCAGCCATCCTCTTATCAACCAGTGCATTTCTCCCAGTTGGTTTTCTGGTTGCGAGGAATAGTTCAATGCATTCTGCTCTTCCTTTCTACAGCAATGTCAGCAATCTTACGACCATGGTCTTCAGGATAAACCATCTTCATTACCATGCAGGCGCTCCCACCGATGTTTTACCGTGAAGTTGTATTCTTGCAGACGTTCGAGCCATCTTGTCAACTGCCCTTCCGGATTTTTAAATCACAAGAGCCATGCAAGCGCGGCATCGTCAATGCGTAGTGAAAACTCCCACCCATAGAGGTATTAATGGAAGTGCTCCAAAGTTCAGACGATTGCCAGCAACTCTCTCCTTTTAATGCAATAATTCCTCTCTGGTTTAGAAAGCAGTTTGCTGTAATATGCTATTACTCATTCTTCACCGTTTTGCACTTGAGACTAAACTGCTCCTAGACCAGTATTGCTTGCATATGTGTCTACGATGTACTTCCCTTTGGAAGCTGGGAAAGTGAGAATTGGCTGCGAACCTAATGCAATTTTCAAAGTCCTAAATGTTTGATCACACTCTCTCAGCCACTGGAAGTTTCGTTTATTTTCTATTAGCTCATGTAGTCATTTAGCAATAGTAGTGCAGCCTTTCACAAAACGTCTGTAATATGAGCATAGCCACAGGAAACTCTGAAGTTAGTGTTCACTCTTTGGAACTGGCCAGTCTCTTACGAGTCTACTTTATTAGAATCCATGCTAACACCCGTTGCCGAAACCAGATGGCCCAGATACTGTACTTCCTTCTGGAATAGAGAATACTTCTTTGGGCTCAGTTTCAGTTGGGCACCATGAATTCTAGTTAATACCTCCTTAAGGTTTCCCAAATGGTCTTTGAAAGTCTTCCCGATGTCGTCAAAGACTATGACATTGTCTAAATAAACAAGGCAAGTTTTCCATGCCAGGCCTTGGAGTACCAGATCCATCAATCTTTCGAATGTTGCCAGTGCATTACATTACAGAGTCCAAATGCCATGACGTTAAATTGGAATAAGCCACTTGGGGTCGAGAAAGCAGTCATTCTTTGTCTTCTTGATGAAGACCTACTTGCCAATATCCATGCTTCAGGTACTATGTGGAAAACCACTGTGCTCTGGACAGCATGTCAAGTGTATCGTCAATGCAAGGTAGTGGATAGGAATCTTTCTTTGCCACATCGTTCAACCTCCAGTAATCTACGCCTTCGCATCTAGCACTACCAGAGAAGACCAAGCATTTGGCATAGGCTCGATTATTCCTTCAGTCAACATGTCCTGTACTAACCATGACATTTCCTCTTGCTTAGCTAATGGATGCCTTCAAGGAGGTTGGCGTATTGGTGTTGTATCCCCTGTATTGATACAATGTTGTACCAGAGAGGTTCTTCCCAGTGACTGGCCTGGAAATCCAAAAGAATCTTTAAATTCATGTAAAAACTGTCTGAATTCTCTTACCTCACCACTTGAGATATCGTTAGAAGACCTGTTCAACAGTTCCTGCAATTCCTCTGGTAATTTGGAAGTGTCCGTTCGAATATAGCACTGGATGTCCTAGTATCTACCTCAGTTCTAACCACGATGATCTTTTCGGAGTTTGGCAGGACAGTTATGGCCACTTGATTTATCATGTCCATCGATTTTTCTGATGTACTCATTGTGGAGAGCATTACCTCTTCTTTTCCGATTCTCAAGACATTATTTTTGAAGTCAATTCTAAATCCATATGCGTTCATAATGTCCATACCAGGTAACATCCACAATGTCTGCAACCAGTACTTGATGATCAAACTCAAGTCGACCGAGGCATAGGTGTATCTCCACTTTTCCAAACACTTTTACAGGCCATCCAGTAGCTGTTCACAAGCTGCAAGAGCACCAGGTTGGCTTGAGATTTTTCACCACATCAGGGCGCACAGTGTCAACTGTAATCGAGGTTGGCCTTTCTTGAATTACTCTGGTAACCATCAAGCTTCCGCTACTTTTCTGAAGTATAGAAATTGTGTATTGCCTAGTAGCTTCGTTCCTCCAGTTAGTCAGCATATGCCCCATTGTACTGACTACTACTCGTTTCACTGCTGCTGAACTCTAACCCAACAATCCCGTTGTAGATGTCCAGGTTTCCCACATCTATAACACTTTGGTCTTCCATCCTTTCGTACTCTACTCTTTGGCGCCACTTATTGGGTCTCTGTTCCTTGCTCTTATTCTTCTCATCTGTGCTATCGCGTTCTTTTAGTGCCCAATCAGACACTGACTTTGTGGCCTCAAATTGCAAAGTATGTACCAGGGCATCCGCACTATTATGGTGTCTTGCCATTTGTAACACTTGCTGTAGTTCATTATCGCTTTCACTAAAGAGCACAAGTGAAACTGCCTTCTCTTTATCTGTCCAATTATTTGCGCAAGGTGACTTTTAATGTCTTATTTTCCATGTCTTTTTCTGTCTTTACGCATGGCTGTATTTTTATTAACTCCTCTGCTTCACTCTTAATCTGCTCTTTCTTATTTGCAATCGAGTCTTCTATTTTTGTTGACATAGCTTCTTCCATGATAGATATTTTTGTAGACATTGTTTGTTCTATATTTGATACAGATTTTTCTACTGTAAACAATCTTACCTCTTGGCCATTCAGATCACTGCGTAATTCACCCTAGTCACTACGTACTATATGGCTCCATTAACTAACCAGCACTGCCAGTTACACGGGTGCTCCTATGTTCCCCTACACTGCTTGACATTTGTACAGTAAAAGTAAAACTCATACATGACTAGAAAATTTACACATCCAAAAATTAAAGTTAGAGCATTATAATACTCAAACTGTATGCGTGTGGTATCAGAATTGTTATTCTACACCATTTCAAAAATTAATAAATTACTTTGACCATAAACATAAACAATATGAGCAATAAACTCCACAATTTCAATTAGGTATTGATCTGTAAAACATAACTAGTCATGTCTCCACTGTTGATCAACATAAATGGATTATTTTCCTTCAGTGTGGAGCTTAATATGTCAATAAGGCTATTCAATGTTAATTTTTGTTTACTCTTCATACATGTATAAAGTTATGTTACTTTTGCTCATGATTTTTTCTAATTACAACATGAAACGTTAGCTGGTAGAGAATGGTTTTGCTATTACAAGTAGGTATATAGTAGTTCTATATACGAGTGAAATTATGAGGAACAAGTGAATTTAATTTCTATTCAATTAGCAAGTTTCTAACATGATATTGTGTATATCACGTTATAAACACGATATCACGTTATAAACAGACTTGGGAAAGTTTATAATAATTGTTAACTGATCAAAGTTAAAGTTACTGTCCAAGCAAACAAAGTTGTAGTTAGTAGTTACAAAAACTAACTGATTAAAGTTAAAATAATATTAACCTGTTAAAAGTTAAAACATTTTTGGTTTGTTTTTTGTTTTATTTTTATTGAGTAAAGTACTTTGATTTTTGAAATAATTAAAATCGGATTAAAATATATAATTAATGAATTTATAGACAACTTTAATTATTCTTTATAGTTGTCACTGCATTATTCAATTTAGCATTTAATCTACAAATACTAAGTCGGAAATCTACAAGTTCCATAGTTGGAAATAGTGAATTACCTATTACTGATGCTTGAGCATGTTATGAACAACAAAATCTAATATTTTTTCAGTAACATTTTTGTAGGCAACTTGAAACGCAATATAGACACATAATAAGGCTTCATGAAATAGGCTCTCTTGTTAAACTGTTAACGAGTGAGTTAGCAGCTGTTCACTTGTTAATGATGTGTGTGTTTGTTAATAATAGCCTTATAATAAAGACGGACAGTTAGTAGTTGGAAAGGTTGTTTTACAAAGGACAGGTTGACAAGTCGCTAGGTATTGTAGTGTTCTGAGTTGATCGTTGTGCTGAGATGATCACTGGCTTATGATGTCACAGGTTAAAGATGATAAGGAGGCGGTAGCAGCTGGTTTCCAGTGTCACAGTGTATGTTCAAGCGTTATAAACCAACAAAATGTGTATCAGATTTAAAAATATTAATTCCAATACATGTATAACAGGTAATGTCTGTTGTAACATGGTAATACAGGGTGTTTCATATAAAACGCAACCCACTAATCAGCCTTCTGTAATATTTGAATTTACCGCCAAACTCCCCTACGTTTTACTGGAATAGACTCGTCCAACAATCGAACATTGCGCCGGCGCAGTAAACTGCCACTGATACCTATGACAAAGCGATCATAATGCTCAGTGCATTGTTAGAGAGAAAATGGTTTTTCCGCAAGACGAACGTGTTTTTATTCTTGAGTCGTACTTTAGCACGCGATCAGTGGTTGCAGTTCAAGAATCTTTTTGCCGTAAGTACTGTGATAAACCAGCACCTAACAAGACATCAGTTTTGAGGTTAGTGGCTAAATTTCGAGAGACAGGTTCTGTTAATAACAAGGAACACAAAAGATCTATGGCAGTGTTGAATGCAGACATAGTCGCTGAAATCAAAGACCGATTAATTGCCTCGCCAAAAAAATCAATTAGACGCTTGTCAGCTGAAATTAATTTACCAACAACAACCGTTTATCGGGCGACAAAAAAAATTAAAGTTACAACCATATCGAATTCAAACAGTTCATCATCTTCTTGATCCAGACAAAGAAAAACGGCTAACATATTGTCATTGGTTTCGTCGATTTGTTCGTGAGGGTATTCATGATATGGACTCGATTTTTTTCACAGACGAGGCGTGGTTTCATCTGGACGGCTATGTAAACAGCCAGAACAGTAGGATTTGGAGTGCTGAAAATCCCTTCGCGTATCATGAAAAACAGTTGCACCCGCAGAAGATGGGCGTTTGGTGTGTGATATCACGAAAAAAAATTATTGGTCCTATTTTGTCCTATTATCTGCAGATATGTATTTATTAACTGCAGATTACACAAATATTTTACCAAATATTTTAGTTAACGAACTCAAGAAACACCATGTAATTGTAACTTTCCGTACAAATAACAGCATTCAGAGATTTCTTAGCCGGAAGAACAGTATACCAGAAAGAAAAAGAACCGGCATATACAAGATGAATTGCAGCTCATGCGATATGTTCTACATAGGCCAAACAGGCAGACCATTTGAAGAAAGATATAAAGAACATCTTCCCAGAAGGGAATTGCATAAAACAACATCAAATTTTGCCAGACACCTGATGCTATGTAATCATAACTACAGTGATTTTGAGACAAATTTCCAGCCCATGCATTGCTGCAGGAAAGGAAAATACATGGACGCGCTTGAAGAATATGAAATATATAAACCCCTCAAAATCAACAGTGATTATGTCTTGAACGATAAACTTACATTTTCACATAACATATTGTACGACACGGCAATACTTGCACACGGGCGCTGTTAATGATCCGTACCGTGAGGACCAAAAAATGTTAAGTGTCTGGTCCGAGTGGACCAAAACATGTTAAGTAAGAAGAGTGATCCAAAACTGTTTTGTTGAAGAATGTTGAATGTGAAATTTTGTACTCAGTTGATTCGCCAGGATGCAGAAATGATGAATCGAGTGGACTGTATTTAATTCATTTATTTGATATTCAAAAGTACATTAGAAATATGCAGTTAGAAGTTGTTTTGAATGACAGGTTGGCTAATAAGCATGATGTGGATACAATTCGTATCAAAATTTTCTGATGAAAGGGCCTAATGGGCCATATGAAGTGTGGCCTAAGCCCTACATTAAAGGTCGTAAAGAATACGACCTACACTAATAAGCGGCACTAAAATACTTGAGTGCAAGTATTTAAATGACGGTAAGGCTGCAAGCGAGCCGAACACTGTTGACGAGCGTCTGAGACGTACTGTGTAGAGCACCGACATGAATGATCAGATTACCGCACAAATTAAAGCGCAGATTAGCCAACCTATAAAGTAAAATTATCGCGCTACTGCACATAAGGCTGCCCGTCAAAATCAATAGATTTTTTACTACCTTTTTAGTAAATTATTATACATTTTGGTAGCTTAGTTTATAACATAGTGTTCTTAATGATGAAAGTTAATTTCAAGGCTGAATTGAACCTTGAGTTGTAATATTAGATAACAGCTGTACGTTAATGGTTTAGCGATAAGCATGAATAAAGGTAAGCTTTAAAGATAAGCGTTTGTAAGCCAAGGTTGGCGAACAACTGATTTCAAACATGAATAAAAATGTATGCGTCAGCAAAGTATTGCCGTCATATATTGTATGTGTACAATATCGAACGTTATGAAACATGAAAAATACATAATTAGACAATGCTTAATAACGTATGATCGGAAGCTCATCACATGATGGCCCGATAGTTTGTAACCCTATGCAAGTTATAGATGGTTACCGTGAAATAATTGAGGCCAGTAGACCTGTACAGAGTATTGCTTACATGAACAAAATTGCCACAAAATACATGTTTAAGCGTAAATTTAGCATGGCGTCATGTGTTGACCTGAAGTTTCAGGAACTTACAATATGTGGTTGTGTAAGAACAAGCTATAGATAGCTGACTGAATGCAAGCACATATATGATGACATGTATGTCATAATTTAAACAGAAATAATAATTGTGCAATGCTTAATCACAAAATACAAATACAATATAACAATACAATGTAAAATAAATCTAGACGTGGCATGGTTACATACAGTAGACGCAAAAACGATATGTTTTACATAAACGCAAGTTATATAATAAATATAATAAACAACAATTTAGTTAATTACAATATGAATAATCGCAATGGCATAAGTAACAAATACGACACTGTGATTACAAACGTAATACACGAGTTGAACAATTGAAAAATAAGTTCAGAAAATAACAAAATTTTTACACAATAGTAAGTAAGACATGAGGCATAAATCAAATGTTGCATATACGAAAATACAAATAATAATGAAAGCCTTGCATATTAACTAAACTAACACTTGCTTGAGTAAAACAAATAGTTGCTGACTCAAAAATATACAATTAAAGCTTATGCTAAAAACAAAGTGCTTATAACTAACAAGTCTTCTTGAACATTTGATTTATATGTCTTTAGAAATTATACAAAGGAAAATAAATCCCTTTTCTTTATTGTTCGTCCCTAGTAGGGACCAAACATATTTTATGGATTGGTCTGCGCAGAACACCAGTAGGTGTGCGAATGTCTACGACTCGAATTAAGTTATCTGGGCCGGGAAATGTGGCGGTAATTACACCAAATTTCCAGGCCAATGGAGGTAGATTATCCTCAATAAGTAAAACTAGGTCCCCAATGGAAACATTATCCTTAGCGAATTTCCATTTATGACGCTGTTGTAACTGGTGTAAATAGTCGCGAGACCACGCCTTCCAAATGCCTTGGACAAACTTCTGTAGGAGTTGCCAACGCCCAAGACGAGAGATAGGAATATGAGATAAGTCTGGGTCCGGTTTCGCCGTTAATGGTGCGCAAATCAAAAAATGGCCAGGTGTGAGTGGCACCGGATCATTTACATCCGTAGAGATGGCAAATAAAGGTCGAGAGTTCAGACATGCCTCTATCTGAGACAAAACTGTCGTAAACTCCTCGAAGGTGAGTATAGATTTGCCTACCATGCGGCGCAGATGAAACTTCAAACTCTTTATGCCGCTCTCCCAAAGGCCACCGAAATGAGGTGACGAGGACGGAATAAATGACCATGAGATCCCCTGAGAGGACGTGAATGACTTGAGTGATGAGATGGCATCCTTATTATGCCAAAGGTTATAGAGGTCATGTAAGATATTGCGGGCCTTCCTAAAGTTTGTGCCATTATCAGAGTATAACTGACTGGGTATGCCCCTGCGGGCCATAAAACGACGTAAGGCAGCTATAAAAGCACTGGCTGTAAGGTCAGAAACCAATTCCAAGTGAATGGCCCTGGTAGCTAAGCAAATGAACAAAGACACGTATGCCTTAGAGAGAGTTCTGGATTTCTGCTCGCCATGACGAATCATGAAGGGACCACCATAATCAACCGCGCAGAATAGAAACGGCCGTGATGGAGTGACTCTAGGAGATGGTAAAATACCAAGCCTCTGAACCTGCTGTTTGGCACTAAACCTGAGACACTTGACACATTTTCGAATGATGGAGCGAATGACTATCCTGGCATTAACAATCCACCAACGTTGATGCAGTGAGTGATGCACGAGTTGAGCACCAGCGTGAAGGAGACGAATGTGTTCGCGTTCAATGATGAGGCGAGTAATATGCGCCGATGGAGGTAAGACAGTAGGATGTTTAGCGTCGTAAGGTAATTGCGACTGCTGTAATCGCCCGCCTACACGTATCACTCCAGAGTCATCAAGAAACGGGTCGAGAGAAGCCAACTTACTCCTAATGGAAACAGAAGATCCGTTACGAAGACAATTAATTTCAGCTGCGAAGTGGATCGACTGAGATTGTTTTATGAAGAAATTGAGAGCATGATGAATTTCGACAGGGGTAAGATCGCCCATAAATTTGTCAGCACTGGAGAGTCTAATATTTTTGATGAACCGAAAACAGTAAGCGTATACGCGCGTTAGACGATGCAACGATGAAAAGTCCTTAGAAAAATCGATAGCCAGGGTAGACATTAGAGAAAGATTATGGGTATGTTTCTCTTCCGCAGCGACTTCAGAAGATGACGGATTAGAAGGTAAAAAGGGTGGAAAAGGATTGGACTCTGAAGATTGAGACAAACAAGTGGGACCGTGCCACCAAAGCGAACAATCAAAGCGAATCAGGTGTCTCCCTGACGCAAAACGTCAGGGAGACACCCCCTGGAGATAATATCAGCAGGATTGTGTCTAGAATTGATGTGATGCCAAGTATAGGTTTGCGTAAGACGCTGAATTTCAGCAACACGATTAGTGACATATGTTTTCCACCTCGTTGACTGGGCATGAATCCAGTAAAGAGATACCATAGAGTCAGAATACAAATGAACACTATTAATGAACGAATAAAGAGCAGGAACGACCTTAAATACGAGTCGCGATAACAACAAGCAAGCGCAGAGTTTGATGCGAGGTAATGACACCTGTCGTAAGGGAGCTACGCGAGATTTAGAACACAGGAGATGACAAGAGGCCGATGAATCTTGATAAATGACTCTGACAAATACAACACCCAAACCCCCTTTCAGAGGCATCCGAAAAACCATGTAATTCAACTGTACTTGCCTCAAGCTTACAACGAATAGACCGTGGCACCACAATTTTGCTAATCAGACCCAATTTGTCGCACAAAGAATGCCAATCCAAACGTGATTGGTTGGAGATCGGTTCATCCCAACCAAGCTTGCAAAGCCAGAGTTGCTGCATAAACTGTTTGTACAAAAAGACAACAGGACCGATCAGTCCAAGAGGATCGTATATGCCTGCAATAATCGAAAGAATTCTCCTCTTGGAGATGCTTGATTCAACTGGGAATGATTTAATGTCAAACCGAAATGAATCGGCAGTTTTATTCCAGAGAATGCCCAGGGTACGCACATTGTCCTGTTTGTTTAAGGGGAGTGGTAAATTGTCATGACTTGCGACCACTCTGGGTTCATTAGATGCCCATTTATGCAACGTGAGACCGTATTGACTCAATAACGCACCTAGATCAGATTTCAGCTTGGTCAGATCAGAGATGGTGTCAGAACCGGTAAGCAGACGTCGACATAGAAATCATTCGTTATAGCCAACGCCGCATCAGGAAAGGAAGCTTGATGGTCCCTACCAATTTGAATAAGACAGCGAGTGGCCAAAAACGTAGCACTAGCCGTGCTGTAGGTTACCGTTCGCAATGCAAAGTGTTTAAATGGTTCGAGCGGAGAATCACGCCACAGAATACGTTGATAGTGACAATCCCCTTCAGCTACGCGAATTTGTCGATACATCTTCTCGATGTCGGCGATGAGAACATATTTATGCATGCGGAAACGTAAAAGAATGGAAAAAAGGTCTTGTTGAACATTCGGGCCTACCAACAATATGTCATTGTGAGAAAGGCCATTGGTAGTTTTGGACGAACCATCAAAAACGACGCGCAGTTTTGTGGTCAAGCTAGACTGTTTAAATACGGCATGGTGAGGCAGATAGTAAGTATTTGACGCTCCTGAATTGATAGCGCAATTATCGATAAGCGTCATGTGTCCAAGATCCTTATATTCATTAATAAAGTCTGCGTAATCGCGTGCGAGCTTAGCATCACGCCTGAATCGATGCTCTAAATTCAAAAATCTTGCTTCAGCATTGGTGTAAGATTCCCCCAACGGGAGATGATCAGGCTTAAATGGGAGTGAAACCACGAACCTACCCTCATGATTGCGATGAGTAGAGCGCACGAAATGCTCTTCACAGGCTGACTCGTTATCAGGTGTGTTGTCAGGGATAGTTTCTGCTTCCCAAAATCTTTCAAGAGACTGCAAAATTTGACTGTCATTGTTCCTAGCCAGGAACGAAACAGCAGGACCCTTGTAGCGGCAGTGTTTGGGCAGATTGCCAGCCAAAATGTAGCCTAGCTTTGTTTCCTGTATGATGGGAAAATGAGGGCCGCGTACGTATTTATTAGCTAAAATTAAATCCAGGTAAAATTGCGCCCCTAAGAGTATGTCAATTTCCGAGGATATATTGAAATTTGGGTCAGCCAGAAAAATGTTGTTCGGAATGTGGAATTGATTTATGTCAAACGATTGTGCCGGCAGATTGTGGGTTAATGCAGATAAGATAACACATTTTGCCTCGAAGCTAAATCTCTGATAACGAGACATAATACGTATAGACGCAAGATTAGTGGCGTAACACGCTGTATTGTTTATACCCGTAATTGGTATGTTGGATTTAGTTAAATTAAGCCGTAATTTCCTTGCAAATGATTTTGTGCAAAAATTTATTTGTGACCCGGCGTCTAAAAGAACTCTTGCCCTATGTCTTTTGCCAGCCTGGTCAATGACAAATACAACTGCTGTTGATAAAAGAACATTGTTCGTGGATTGTAATTTAAGTGAGCAATAATTACTACTACTGGCAGATATTGAGTTCGGCACGTTGTTCGCGTGCAACAACGTGTGGTGTCGTTTTGAACAGATCTTACACACCTGCTTATTCTTACAGTTAGATACAAAATGATCTGATCTAAGACAATTGGTACAACATTTGTGACTTGATACAAATTGTCCCCGCTCAGCGGTGCTTAATGCACGAAATTTATCACATGCGTAAAGCGGGTGATTAGATTTATAACACAAACATGAATAATTGCTTGACGCTGAGCGATAACTCTTAAATGTAGTACTGCCAGCAGCGTTTCTTGATTTATATTTATCATATTTATTGTTAAGTCTTAAATTCGGCTTGTTGAGTTGCTGTCCGGCATCGATAGGCAGTGTATTTTCTAACAGCTGTCTACGTGAATTTAAAAAATGAATGAAATCTTGAAAGTTAGGAAAATTATCAGGGTCGATAGACTCCTTCCATAGTTTAAAAGTAGTAGGGTCGAGTTTAGTTGATAATAATTGTATGGTAATAAATTCAAATGAATTCACTGACAGTTGCATTGCCGCCAGTGAATTAACGGAAGACATTATCGTGTTTGTGAATTCTGCCAAACTTTGGACAGAGTCCTTAATTGTCGACTTGACTTGAAGTAAATTTTGAACATAGTATTTTGCTAGTATGAACTTGTTGTCATACTTTGCGGACAGCAAACTCAACGCTATTTAGTAATTTTCCTTACAAATAGGTAGTGACTTAATTAAATCTAAAGGTTCATTTTTTAAAGAAGAATGTAAATAATGTAACTTCTGCACTGGCGTTAAATCGGATCTTGTATGGACCAAGTCCGTAAAAATTGAATGAAAATGCTGTCATTCCAATATGTTGCCTGAGAAGCAGGGCAAACTTATTGGTTTTAATTGCATGTGGGTCGATAATACGGGAGGTACAGTCTGAACATTAAATGTATCAATTAATTACAAAATGTTTGCTTCAGTCGAATATAGCATTTCTTCAACCTCAACTCGGTCTTCTTGAGCCGCGCTTATGTCTTTACCAATAAGTTCTATTTCAGACTGCACCTCGTCGTACTTCGATGCCAAGCTTTTCAGACTTTCAAGCCTTACTGATAAAAAATGTTTTGTATTGGTATTTATATCAAAGTTATTTATGGCAGATTGTATTCGCACTATTGCGGACTTTAAGCCGCCTCTCTTCCTGGTTAACACTTTGAGGCCTTCTTCAGCCATTGTACGCTCCTTGTTATGATGTTATTGAGGTGATACCTTGTAGGCGATGTCCTGCAGCATCGACGCCGTGGAGAAGATGGCAAACACAGCTCGGAGAGATGACCGCCTTGTTTGAAGCACTGAAGCTAGCAGGCTCTTGCGATGATGTTGTCAGGAGGCTCAAAGGCAACGAGCGAAATGCCGATGGAATCACGCCACGGTCGTATCAGCGGATATGCTAATTCGCTCGTGATGGCCAGAAATAGTGGCAGAAAAATATTAATTATGAATGATACATCGAAAATCCAGGTCCGGAGCGACCAAAAAATGTTAATGATCCGTACCGTGAGGACCAAAAAATGTTAAGTGTTTGGTCCGAGTGGACCAAAACATGTTAAGTAAGAAGAGTGATCCAAAACTGTTTTGTTGAAGAATGTTGAATGTGAAATTTTGTACTTAGTTGATTCGCCAGGATGCAGAAATGATGAATCGCGTGGACTGTATTTAATTCATTTATTTGATATTCAAAAGTACATTAGAAATATGCAGTTAGAAGTTGTTTTGAATGACAGGTTGGCTAATAAGCATGATGTGGATACAATTCGTATCAAAATTTTCTGATGAAAGGGCCTAATGGGCCATATGAAGTGTGGCCTAAGCCCTACATTAAAGGTCGTAAAGAATACGACCTGCGGTAATACGCAGCACTAAAATACTTGAGTGCAAGTATTTAAATGACGGTAAGGCTGCAAGCGAGCCGAACGCTGTTGACGAGCGTCTGAGACGTACTGTGTAGAGCACTAACATGAATGATCAGATTACCGCACAAATTAAAGCGCAGATTAGCCAACCTATAAAGTAAACTTATCGCGCTACTGCACAGGCGCCGGTAAATAGAAAGTTACAGTACACACGGGCTATAATAAACAAAACAGTTTTATCAGTGGATATATAAACAGTGAATCAGTCGATTGATAATGTCCACGCGAGAAACATAAAATTTCATGTTCGCGTATGTGAATTTCCACTGTCGTAAAAGTGCACTGTTACTGTAATGATTTTAGTATTTTAATTTTTTAACGATCTCTAATGAGTGATCACGTTTTCTGAAGATGGCAATTCGTTGCCGAAACGCGTCATAAAGGACAAGAAAAACGAAGTCGCACGACGGATATCTGGTAAATACGTCTATATATATTAATATAAGTGACTTGGAGACAACTAACCTAAAATGTATTATAATTTATATATTAGCGAGACTAAACAGCTGGCTATTATTGCACAGGACATGTTTTATTTGGAAACTGTGACATGATAAATACAAGACAAAAGTCACAGTCTTCCACAATCATAGTCTTTAGGTCTTTCACAATCACCTAATCTGTTATGAATTGTTTCAGGCCTCTGACTTTCATAACATGTTCATTTGTAACAGACTGTTGTTTGTTCTTTTGTTTAGTTATCACAAAGTGTAGAATTGTGTGTGTGTGTGTGTGTGCGCGCGCGTGTGTGCTCGCGTGCGTGTGTGTGTGTGTGTGTGTGTGTGTGAGAGAGAGAGAGAGAGAGAGAGAGAGAGAGAGAGAGAGAGAGAGAGAGAGACTCAGTCTCCTGAAAACTGATTACCGATTCCAGCGAACTGTGCGAGCAGATGTTTCCGTGGTCGATAGCTCCAAATTCCAGAACCTCATTTTTAAACATGGCGAATGAAGCATTCAAAATTCGATGGTCATGGTGTCGCTTATTTTTATTGTCACTTGCTTCAGTCTTGTAGAATTAAACAACTAATAAAAAGTATACAGATTTAACGTAAACTCACTTGAATGCAAAAAATAACTTACTTGTGTGTTAACCAGTATTCCTTAAAGTAAATTATATGCAGTCTGAAAGACAAGACTAACTAATAGCAAAAATATTTTTGCAGTATATTATAAACGTTATGTTTCGGCCTGCACAGAGTGGAGTATTTTGGGGGTTCTCATAACAAAATTAGTTTCAATCTGTTTCATGAAACTAAATTTATGTAACTTTCTAAGTTGCCATACTAATTAAACTATTTTAAATTCTTTTTAAAGAATCATTTAAAGATATATCAATTAATTAATTTTAACCAATAAAAACCAAATCATTAATTATTTACACTATAAAAAGGTGTCTTCAGTTTTCATTACACTTTGTATAAGGTAAGAGAGAATAATAGGAATATAGTAGCCTACTTACTTTTCTGTAGACACGTAGGTACTGCTTAAACTACACCCATTCCATGAACTGAAATAACAGCTTCATAATGACAACCACTTTCATCTGTAATGTATATATTTTTTGGCTTGGAATTTCACTTATTTTTAATTATACGTAGCACCTGCTGTAAATAACTGCCAGTCCCACTTTATATCTCACTTCCAGTTGCCCATGAAACTGTTTCATTTATCATATTTTTTAGTGACATCCTACCTTTAAATAAATCATTGGCTCGGTTGTTGTTCAACTCACTGTCCATATAATTGACAACTAAGTTCCTAACGTCCATGTGATAACCTTCACCGACAGTAATTACGTAGGAAACTGCCCTAAACCAACAATTTCCGTCACCCACAATTTTCTTCACACCGTGTGGTCTTGAAAGTGCTAATTTATTATGGCCGATTCTAATACATGTGTATTGCCCTTCAAAGCACAGACCCAACACTTTACACTTTTCCATTTGCCACTCTATGTCAGCCAGATTGTAAAAAAATTCCACTTCACAGCACTCACCAGAAACCTCCACATCAGCTTTATCAACATTTAGATTGTAGAAAATTTTCAAGTTTTTCACATGTTCTTTCTTTTTCCTCACTTTGCCACTTTCATCTTGTAATATACAATATTCATTTCTTAAAACTTTGTTAATGGTCCACTCCATGGAAGTTCAGTAAACATTAATTTATTTTTGAATTTTGTCACATTTTTTACCAAAACTGTACTCCCAGGTTTAATTTCATTTTTCTTTATTGTGTGTCTTTCGTCAAATTGCCTTTTCTGATTAATCTGAGCTCTTCTTATATTTTTTAATGCTGCTTCATCAATTACTTTTTTTACTTATAATATTTTTTATAATTTTCTTTCCGTTTCTTTATTTTCTTCAACAATACCTTCCTCTACTTCATGAACATTCGTTGTTTTTTCAGCTACCTGAAGAGGATCCTCGTCTTCAAATTATCTTCATCAACAAGGTCTAATGGTAAAACTGGTTCTCTGTTATATAACATAAAAAAAGGTGAAAATCCAGTTGTTTTGTGTCTAGATATTCTGTATGCAAATAATACACTCTCGAGAACATCAGGCCAGCTATTAATGTTTTCCATTAAAGTTTTTTTTTCAGTTTATCTTTTATTGTCCTATTTTGATGCTCTACTAATCCATTCGCTTGTGGATGGTAGGGTGATATTAATCTTTGTTTTGTCCCCCATCAGACTATGCTATTCTTTAGAAACTTGATTTACAAACTCTTGACCATTATCGTTAATTTGTATTTTAGGGCAACCATGTCTACATATAATTTTATAAATAAATTTAGCTACTTCAGTACCAGTCCTATTTGTAAGGGCTTTGGCCTCAGCCCACTTTGAAAAGTAGTCTACTGCCATTACTATGTATTTTTGCCCTGCACTTCTGGTAACTGCATAACGTCTATTCCAATTTGTTCCATGACTTTCTTCGGAACAGAAATTGGTTTCATTTCGGGTACACAAGACACCCATGGAGGTGTAACTTTCTGACACACTTCACAATTGTTTACAAAATCTGTCACCTTTAATTTTATATTTTTAAAGTAGTACCATTGTGAAAGTATGTCCACAGTGCTATTTATTCCTCGATGTGCAGACATACCAATCACTTGTTTGCGAGTATCAGCACCTTTATGGGCTACTTTCTATCAATTTTTCTATTTTCTTATCGTCATGAACAATTTCCATTAAGTTTTCTATACCAGTTAGTCTGTCACATTATAACGTCTTACCTACGTTATAACATCGGGAACCTGTGCATACTTACCTCGGATCAATTGCACGGGCTACCATAGTCGTAATCAACTTCTAATTATTAATTTTACCAGCTGTAGTTTTAATTAAAGGAAATTTTGCATGGGTGTCTGATGATTTATTCACTCAGTATTTTGTGTAATGTAATGACATCTCTTTATTAAACGATTACTTTAACAGCTCTACATAAATTTTTCCACATAAGGTTTTCTTAATATACAGTTTACAGTTTATAAAATATTTTCTGAAAGGGGCCCACAACATAAGGATTGTTATGTGCTAGCATTTTCCACGGATCCGGGATACTAAACTTGTTTGTGAGTTAAGCTCACTAACTCATATTCTATCATACTATTTGGGGGGGGGGGGATTTGAAGAATGGACTTAATTTAATTTTTTTTTGTATCAGTGAAGCTTTATAATATAAGCACTACTTGCTACTACAAATATTTTTGAATCGTATGACATACTACATGTTACAAAGTGACTATCATTAAAGTCTTTTATATTGTTATTTAAACTGTCTTTAACAAATCATTTGTTTGAATGTTAATTAATCATGGAAGACAAGTCTCCGTGTCACCTGTGATATCCAGAAGTTTACTCTGTGTTCGGGTCCTTGGTCCTTGGGGTGTCCACCAATGGTTGATCTTTATTGTAGTTTACTTTCCTGCTGAAGTTCCTGAAGTGATTAGGTCTTTATGAAGCTGGTATGCTGTTCTCAGAAGTCTGGTAGCTAAGCATCTTTAGTAGTATAACTCGAGTAAATGTTTTTGTTTGCCACAGAAATGCACGTCAAATCATTATTTATAAAAGGTTCTCACTTTAGGTACCTCGTACCTTTTTATTTTAAACAAACATTGAGATCTTACATACTAGTCAATAGAGATGTCATCCCTCACACTTATTTATTCCTTTTTGTTTTATAGATTACATTTAAACTTATTAGCACACTAATTTGCCGCTACATTCCGCTGCACATTGTTATATCTGCACTCTAAAATAAAAAAAATATTGTCGTACTTTGGGGCATGGTTCCGGTAGGTACTGTTTACTACGAGAACGCTCCATCTCAACTGATTACTATGTTAGGACAGGTAAGTTAACTGCACGGAGTTTACGCATCACAATAAAATAGTTCCACCTTTATTTGCTATTTACGGTATTAAAGTTTGACCTTTTAATTATCCAAAGATATGCTTTACTTCAGAATTGATTATAGTATATTACTGTGTTATTGTTTATTTATTTATTTAATTTCAATTTACAAGTATTATTAGTTTAGTTTATGGGTATGTATGCAAGTTAATTCCGGTTAACGCATGTCAATGCATGGTAAATTATTAAAGGGTTTCCCTATCTTTACACTCGCATTCCTTTTTGCCATTAACTCTCTTTATTAAATATTATTTTGAGTTATTTAAGGGATTTAAAATTGGTTTAAATGTGCGATTTATTAAAATTTAAATTTCTCTCCTTTTAACATTTCCTATTTTATTATTTATTTTTTTTTTATTAATGAAATCGTCACAACATTTATGATAAAACAGTTTATTGTCATGAATAACATAAAGTTTACATTTTCTCTTAAAGTTTCTACTTTGATATGATTTTATACACTTTTCAGGAATTTGTCCAATATTTAAAAACCTTTGTATATACAGCGGTCTCATTCCTCCTTCGAAAATCTTCATTTTAATTATACCGACTCAAATCTGAATATGCACACAAAACATGAACAACTATCGAATGTTAAATGAGATATTTAAAACACAAATACTAATATAACACAACAACAAAATACTAATATTGTTAGTTTATAACAAAACGAAGATTTTTAAAGACACAATTTAGCTGAACATAGTCAACCACACTTTAAAAACGTCTCAGAGTGACTGGTTGTTAATTGAATATATAAACTATAATTTCCATTATATTTCAAGTAAACGGAAACAATAGACTTCTAGGAGTGGCGTTTCTGATAAAATGTGATTGGTTCGTTTTCGCCAAGCATATTATATGCAGATCAGCTTAGAGAGAAACAGTCTGAAGTTTATAACATAAACAATAAGCTACGCATGTAATGATCAACTGGGCACACTGATAAGCTCAGAACGCTACGGTCGTGCTGAGATGATCATCCATGTCATATGCAGTATGTCTAGGTGATGTCATGTTATCAACCAGCACGCTGTATGGTGAATTCAGAAAGCTACACCCTACTCTTTCCTTTGTTTTACAATGCTTCAACCTACACAGAAACCAGCTGCCCCCGCCTCCTTATCTGTGACATCTAAGCCAGTGACGTCTTGTGATCATCTCAGCACATTGATCAGCTCAGACTGCTACAGGTATTAATAAGTCTGAGCAAAGTGGCTAATCTTACAAAGCATTAACGGTATATTGGTAAAGGGTAGGGCGTTATTGTTGTGAATCAGGTAAGTTATTTCCATCAAAGACAATTTACAAAGTTACTTTCATAATAGTTTTTATTGTGGGATATATAAGAAATATTTCAAACAAAATGACTGATTTTGTTACAGAACCTGTCTCCAATAGAACAGGTTTTATATACAAAACAACAATGATCGGTATCACTAAGTAAATCATGACTGTATTTATTTTGAACTTCATGTAAAAAATGAACTAATGACACTTTGCTTTATACGTTTTTTGTAGTTCTCAGTTTGGCTATAATACCCATATACTAATAATTGTGTGTTATTCATTAGTATTAAAGACAGAATTATATCACTAATAATCTGTGGTTGTGAATTAAATTACCATTTAATAAAAATGGAAAAAATCGTACCTTGATGAAATTTTTAAAACTGTATCTCTAGAAGTTGCATTCAAGTGTCTTTCAAACAATTATATCGCTAAAACTATAACATTGTCTTATTTCTTAAAACATAATACCACGAGAAATAAATTAAAATGCACATGCTAATTTGTACCAGAAAAAACATAAAATAGTAAATAATTTGTAGAAAACAAATAGTTGGACTTACTTCACTCAACACAAATTTTATTTTAATATTCATGTTGAATGCGGTATCCAAGTCACTTGTACGAATTAATAACTAAATTTACCTTATTTTGTCCTCCTTGTGACTTCTTATAATTTTTCTATGACGCGTTTCAGAGCGTATGCTCCATCATCAGATATATATTAAAATAAAACTATCACTCTTACCGAGGTCGTCACATGATATAAATTGTCAAACATTGTTCATACAAACAGCGTGTGGAAGTAGGGTGCGCACCCGTTCACGTTCAGTTTACCACTGAGCGGTCGCTACCTTATCTTAGTACCGGCGAGCAGTTTCAAGGCCGTATCATACAGGTGGTTTGAAGCAAAGTTTAGTTGATCATTCAACACGTGATCGCGACTGCTTGGGTCGGCGTATGCACTATAAGTTTCGAACTCCTCCACGGCATTCATGAACCGACCCTTCTTACATACATGTAACGGAATTAAGTTTGAATTGAAGTTCGTATAGTTGTGATTATGTGAAGTTAGGTGTCAGGCGTAGTTGGATTTAATGCTGTTGATATTACTTGTTTTTGGTATATGTTCTCGAAAACGCTTAAGGAAACTTCTCCCAGTTTGTCCAATGTAAAAACTATTGCAATCATTGCATAGTAGTTTATATATTCCTGTTTTTTCTTCCGGGGGTATGTGTTTTTTTGGTCTTAGAATTTTAAACGATGTTGAACGAAATATTAAAACCAATATTGTTCAGCACAGATGACAAAACCTTAGGCATTACGCTTGTGTAATTAGTTGATATAAACATTTTTTGTACGTTATTGTTCATTCGTGGTTTAAATTTGTTTCTTTCATGCTTTTTTAACAGTTTGTCTATGGTCAAACTACTGTACCCATTAGCAACCGCGATGTGTTTTATAGTATTTAGTTCATCCCAAAAGTCATTATCGTCAAGGGGAATTGTTAATAACCTGTTAAAAAAAACTATTATACGCCGCCATTTTCTGCGAATATGGGTGATGAGAGTCTGCGTGTATTGTAATGTCGGTAGTAGTAGGCTTCCTATAAATGTTGAACTTTAGATTATTTACCTGTCGGGTGATAGTTAGATCTAGAAAATTTAATCTATTGTCAACTTCAGTTTCAAGTGTGAATTGGATCTTGCTATTTATTTTATTTAAATAATTTTTTAAAAGCTTGATCTGTCTTGTAGTACCATCAAAAATGAAAAAAGTATCGTCTACATACCGTGCATAAAATATTATTTTCTTTGCATATATATTATTATTTAACATGTGCGTGTTCTCATAAAAATTCAAATAAATATCAGCTAATAGGCCGGAGAGGGGTGAGCCCATGGCCAGTCCATCATCTTGAAAGTAGAATAAACCATCAAAGGTGAAATAATTTTGTTTTAGAACCACCTCAAGTAGGTTGATTAATTCATTTATCATTTGTGTATTCATGCAACAACTATCAGACAGATTATTTCTCAAGATCTTTAATGTATCTTTTACAGGGATATTTGTGTATAAATCGTTATATTGAATGATGCTAATTTGTGGTTGGGCTGTAATTCAACGGATTTAACTCTGTTAATGAAATCAGTGTTGTTTACAATACTATGATTATTTTGTAATTGTAACTTATCTTTAATCAAGCAAGCAAGTGCTTTTGCAGTTTTGAAGCCAGGGGCGGTGGTAAAGTTCACAAGTGGTCTGATAGGTATGTTGTCTTTATGAATTTTGAGTAATCCTGTGAATAACGGAGCCTTTGCATTGATGGGCTTTAGGTATCGTCATGTACAGTAAAACCTCTCTAGTCCGACCCCCAGCTGGTCCGACGCTCCAGTTGATCTGACCGCGGCTCAGGCACCGACTTGCTGATGACTCACCAGCTTGTTTACATACTTGTTTTGCTGCCTCAGTGAGCCGGCATCTAGTCTAGTGCATGCTAATTACTCGTCCTGTGTGAATTGGTGTACGTAGTAATTGGTGACAGTTTTAGTGTTTACAAATATTTTTTTACACTTTCAATACTGTGTGTGCATACTGTTGTAGTTTTTGCATTATGTCAGGAGTAAAATGTAAACACGTTACTCTTCCTTTAAGTGAAAAATTAAAAGTGCTACAGAGACTGGACAAGGGGGAATCACTCCAAAAATTTGCTAAGGAACTCAATGTGGAAGTTACTACAATAAAGGACTGGAGGGAAAATAGAAAGGATATTGAATCTTGTACGGTGACGGTAGAGGGTGAGAAAGCACTAAAAAGTTGCAAAACACTAAAAAAGCCAAAATTGGAACTGCTAGACAACGCGTTATAGATATGGTTTTGCCAAGAAGGAGGAAAGGAACCCCGCTATCTGGGCCTATTGTCAAAGAAAATGCACTAATTCTGCACAAAAAATTGGAAGTTGAAGGTGAGTTCACAGCTAGTGAAGTTTGGTTAGATCGGTGGAAAACCCATCATGGCATTAGATATGTTGCAATATCAGGTGAAAAACTATCAGCTGATGACGAGGCAGCAAAAAAATTTTCTTTTAAATTTAAATAAATTGTTGAAGAAAATGAATTAGCACCTGACCAAGTCTATAATATAGATGAAACTGGCCTAAACTGTAGAATGTGACCGACAAAAACACTTGCTGCATCAAATGAGACTGTGATACTAGGATGAAAACTTGCCAAAGACAGGCTAACCGTTGCTACTTGCAGCAATGCTAACGGTACACACAAGCTTCCGCTTTTTGTCATTGGCAAGTCCAAAACGCCAAGGGCGTTCAAGAACATTAATTTATCATCGCTACCAGTTTATTACCGCAGCCAAAAATCAGCTTGGATGGACTGTACACTTTTTAAGTCATGGGTTTTTGACAAATTTGTGCCAGCTGTTGAAAATAACTTAAAGGCCCGAAAACTTCCGCGCTCTGTTGTTAGATAACGCACCATCACACCCTTCTGAAGAAGAATTGATAAAAGGAGAAATAAAAGTTGCATTCCTTCCACCCAATGTAACTTCCCTTATCCAACCAATGGATCAAGGAGTGATCGAGTGGCTGAAAAAGTGTTATCGCTGAAAGTACATCAGCTCGATTTTGGAAAAGACAGGAGAAGGCTGTAACCTTTTTCAAGCTATGAAATCCCTTAGTATCAAAGATGCGATTTACACAATAGCCGAGTCATGGGATGAAATGAAACCTGACACACTGCAAAAATCTTGGCATAAACTTTGGCCGGAAGTGATGATCGAGAGTGAACAAACTGGGAATGAGCAAGACACAGACACGCCGGAAATTGTCAACAACTTACAAACTTCGCAACATGATATCCAAGCAAATGACGTTGATGAGTAGATTGCTAAATGTGATGAAGATTCTGAAACAAATGAAGAACTAAATGTCGATCAGATCATTGCCGCTATTTCGCAAGTTGATGAAGAAACCGTAAATGAAAACCCTGATGATGATGACGAACCGCCTGCCCGTGTATCGCATACAGAAGCCAAGAAAGCTTTTTGATGTTACTCTTCAGTACATCGAACAGAACTTGTCCTCTACACCTATGGATATCTTGTGGATCAAGAAATGGAGGAACATTGCAGCTAAGTCTAGACAGTCGTCTGCCAAACAAAAGAACATTACCGATTTTTTTCACCAATAAAATGTGTTTCTTGTTTTTTATTACACTATTGCTGGACTGTACATATTATCATTTATTTTACATAACCAATCATATAGCCTGGTAGCCTACTGTATAAGTTTTATTTTATTTTAGACTGTCTCATTTAATGAAATAATAAACATTTTGTATTCTTCTGATAATCCAACCTTTTTTGTGTTCCGACCCACAGTCCCACAGGTGACAGATTAGCGACGTTCTACTGTATTTTCATTAAATAAATTGATACATTTGTTAATACAATTGTTAAGTTCCGTGACATAAATTTCAATAGGGGTCAGATTTTAATAGTTTAATATTTTTGTTAGAAATGAAATCATGAACTTTAGCATTGTATGAAACAGTGTCCATGATATCTAGCGTATTACCTTTGTCTGCTTTAACAATACGGGCATTGTTGTTGATTAATTTTGTATTTATGTTTTAAATTTCTATCTTCACCAGAGTACCTAGACTGGCACCATGAGACGAGAGGTAAATTATTGTTCTGTATGATGGCTTTATTGAATTTACTATTTATAAGAACACATGCTTCATTTTGCAAATTCGGGTCTGGAATAGTTTTTACGGCAGCTTCCACTTCAACGACCTCATAGATAAGTTTGTTTTTGCCGACAGGTGGAAGATTATAATTTAACCCTTTATTTAAAAGTTTCATTTCATTATCATCAAAGCTTAATATAGTTAGGTTCATGACTCTGGGATAAAATGTGTGTTTACAAACAATAGTGGACTCTTAGCAATGTTTATATTCTAATCTATGAAGTTTGCGTAACTGATTAACATGTGTGAACGGGTGCGCACCCTACTTCCGCATGCTGTTTGTATGCAAAAATTTTTGACATTTTATATCATGTGACGACCTCAGTAAGAGTGGTAGTTTTATTTTAATATATATGTGATGATGGAGCATAAGCTCTGAAACATGTCATAGAAAAATTATAAGAAGTCACAAGGCGGACAAAATAAGGTAAATTTAGTTACAAATTTTATGTCGTGAAAGCACTGAAACAGTTTTCATATTAAGTGGCAGTCTATTCTAATTCTACAACTCCAGACATTTCACATCCATCCGATAAATTACTAAAGCATTCACTGGCATCGTCTGTATCAGTGGAAGTGTCAGAAGATTCTTCTTCCCCAACCGATATTATAATCTTCTCTATCTCATCTTCCATCAGAGCATCAGTTTACCAGTATTTAGCTTCCTCACTTTATACATGCTGTATAGCTTTCTTCCAGTCACTTTCTGAAATAGAAGCAATAACATTTTCGGTGAGGTTTTTAATATCACCTGCTTTCTGATCGACGTTGAGTTTTGTTACTTGTCCCTTTGTTCCACACGTACTCATAGGCATTCAGGTTGCAGTGGTATGGAAGTAGTCTTATCACTTCATGCCCTTTTTTTTAAAAAATCTTATCTACTTTATACATTAGTGATGGCTTTTGAAAACGAACTATTTCCAATAATTCGCTTTTCATCATATCTTCTGAAAAACTGACTCAAATTTTTCTTAGTCACTTCTGGATTTCCGCTTTTTGAGAAGCTGTAGTCCCATTTTGTTTTCTTGTACACTGTGGTATGGTGCATTGTCTATAACAACTAAAGACTTTTCTAGAATGTTTGGCAACAGTTTTCAAAGTTCATCTCGTGGTGGTAGTCTCCTCTTGTAGTTTGAGACTTGAACATAAGAAAGGCTTCAGGAATGAAATATTTCTCCGAACGTGCATGAACAATGATCCAGCATTGTCCAGTACTATTATTTTTTTAAACTCCACTAGTTGTAGGATCCTGCCAACACTTGTTCACTGTGTAAGTGGGATGGATTAGTGTCTCGTCATAAAAAATAACAGGTCGCTTATTGTCACAGGTGTCAATCCTCCTAATCCTTCATAGGTATCTTGCTCGCCATGCAACTGTTTCGTTTCTCTCCATCAATATACTTCTTTTATTTTTACATTTTTTAAATCGGAATCCAAGTCTATGTATAATTCTGCGTAAAGTTTCCTTGCCTCCCTTAAAATTTATGTCACTTTTTAATTCAGAAAGAAGTGATTGTAACGTAGGAACCTGCTTTTTAATAGTATAAAAATTCTGTATCATATGGCGGACAGCACATAAATCAAAATCATCTAAAACAATTTTCCTTGTACTCTGCTGATGTGTCTTTCAGGAGTGCTTAGTTTTCTACCAGTCGATTTTGACACTTTTACCTTTTTCCGTATCTTACAAATTGTGGTTTCTGACTTTCCGGTTGCAGCTGCTGCTCATTTTGTCGTGTTGTTTATTGAGTACTTATAACAACCACTGTTCTTTTCTTCATCAAAAAATTCAATAACTCGTCCAACTATTTGGTGTGCTTGACTGCGAATGCTTGGCCTTTCTTTGTTACTTGTCATCTTTCAATTCTACGGTTAATGAATTTTAATTTAGGAGTTGATTATAAACTATTATTTAACTCTTGTATTGTCACGTTCTATGCTGTTCTAAATTTTATGTCGAGTGTGGTGTTAAAAGTCTGGAAATTACACTGTATAAAAAGTTCAAGTTTAAATACTTATATCGGGTGTACACACACAAATATTAATTACAGGCCTAAAGCAAATCGACGCTGGCAATACTCGTAGTTAATAAACATAAATTCAAGTGACAAACTCTGTAATACAAACACACACAAATATTAATTATACTGCAGGATCAACGCTATGATACTCACAATTAGTAAATATAAATTCAAATGACAAACTGTAACATGAACATGCACAAATATTAATTATACCGCAGATCAATGCTGCGATACAATTAGTAAATATAAATTCAAATGACAAACTCTGTAACATGAACACGCACAAATATTAGCCTATACTTGTAACGCAAATCGACAATCATGATATTCATAGCTGGAAAACATACATTCAAATGACAGACTTTTGAGTATGACTGTAGACTGCTTTGTGGGGTGAGACGCGCTTGCGCGTTTGTCTCTCAACTCCCTTAGTTCACATTTTTTTTCTGCATGTTTTGTTGATGTTGTCAAGTAGTAGGAGACCCAACTCTCCGGTAGTATGTTCGTGCAACTGTGTTTGCGTAGCTTCAAAAAGAGCTTCCATTCTATCTGCTTCCTGCTTACATTCTTCTTATAAAAGTGAATTACAAATTTTATAGATTTAACCAGTAGTTTAAAATGATCCATAGTTTACCATTTACATTTTCCAATGATTAAGAAGTGATTGCTGTGGAGCAGAACAATGTCAGATGTTACCCCAGACATTGTGTATATGTTAATATTGACAGTAATATTCCAGGTTTACTGTGGGGAGGGCGACCCATGCACAATAAGTCCATGAGTAAACAAACTTTTATAGTCGTAACAACAGTAGTAACTACAAGTTTTGTCTAAATTCCTTTTGTTTTCATCATGAACTGTGCTTCCAATGCAAAGATACAGATCTACACTGATGAATGAAGTTTTAAGCTCCTGTAACACACCATCATTAAATATCTCCATCGCAAACCTCGTTTGAAAATCTTGTGGCGCTTGGTTCAGGATAGGCCAGTCTAATTAGTCTATATATAATATTTACCGCATTTCTTCCGTCGTGTGACTTCGTGTTGCGTTTGATTGATTTACACGTTTCTAAACATATGTTTCGTCTTCAGAATAAAAAATTACTCAAAGTGAGGTCATTATACAATAAAAATTTGAAATATTAAAAACAGTTCTACACAAATCCGCATTACATGAGTGTGCACTCGAGTGGGACCAATCGGACACTGTTATTAGCTATTGTATAAACAGGTTTATTGCAGTATCGTAGAGCTGGTTTGGTTCAAAGTTTAAATGATTGTTTAGCATGAAGTCACGACTGTATATGTCATTGTATGCTCTGTATATCTCGAATTCTTCCAAGGTGTTCATGTAAGCACCATTATTATAAACATATATGGGTTTCAAGTTGGAATTAAAGCTCGTATATTTATGATTTTCATTTATTAAATGATGTACATAGATGGATTTTATGTTGGATAGTGTTGTTTGACCCTTCAAATTGTGCTTTGGTGTGTGTTCGTGACCATTGTCACGATGGTCTACCTGATCGTTGTATGGTACAGTGTAAAACAAAATACAAGACACCAATGAAGTCACTAATAACCAGCTTTAATTATCATAATTTACAGTTTGTAATCAACAAGTTTTTTAACAAGATTATACTTGTACAATAATTCAGATTAAATTTGTCTACACACAATAATAATGTCAACCAGTACAACCAATAGAGTCCCACACAATTATAATACAATAACGCTTCACCACAATACTTTGAACCTCACTTGAATAAATCGCCACTTAAACACACTGGGTAATCGCCCTAAGTAAACTGACTGTCCATCGCTGGATGCTTATATTTATACCCTGCTGAAATGCCAAAATAATCTGTCACTTTCTGATGACGTGTCGAGCAAACTGCATATTACAGGCACTCTAGAACCCACTAGAAACCGTGCAGACTGTGTGGCCTTGAACACAGTGCGCCGACAGTTTGGTCTGGTACGGTCTGGAATAGTGTCGGTTGTTGACGCGTTGTCAGTGTCACGTACTTGTCTTTCATCTCAAAATAGCAGCAGTATGTACACACATACACATACAGCTGGGCTCTTCTGGGATAGCTGAGATACTTGTAGAACGTTCCGTATTATGTAACAATATATTGTGATGTATAGTTGTCACATAGAATAAGTAGTCTAGATGTATGTTATTAAAATGAAGTGGATTTATTAATGATGCTATTATTTTCTGAAAATCTATTATGCTTTTAATACAGTTTATAATTAATCTGTGTCTGTTGACCATAACACAACTAAAATTTAATTTCTGTACAGTGAAATAAATTACTATTTAAAAAGTTCTGATTGTCTTATTTAAACTACAGTAAAGTTTCACTTATATGTTTTTGATGGGACTTGACAGAAAAAATGTGTAGGCCTAAGTGTGAAAAACGTATAAGTGAAATAAAACACGAATAGTATATAATTAAATGGTATCCTGAATATAATTACAATATGCCTGAATACAAATTTACAGTTTCGAATAATAAAAAGCAACATGTAGGCCTTTATAGAGAAAAACCGAACAGTCGAAAAACTTCAAAGAAATGATAATCATTTACTCCCAAATCCGTTATCTTCCCCTGTTTTTTCTTTTTTACCACAGCATTACAGCATTATGTAGGCCTATGCCCTCAGATCTTGATAACTGTGTCATAATTTCATCTGATACATTAGAGCGCCTTAACAGAAAAAATCTCTGCTCAACAGTCCCTAAAGTACCAAGGCATACCACGCAGCTTTGTCTTTAGTGTGACTGTTGCATGGCCAGTACAACATGCTGCCAGCCGCTAGTTGTGGTATTCATAGCCAGGAGGCACCACTGTTATCTCAGTTAGCTACTCAGTTCTACCTCACGACACTGAGTGCACGCCATACAGAGCCTCTGCCGGGATTTGAAGCGCATCAATCGTCCGTGCTAGCCACTAGATCACCTGGAGGCTCATTAGGGCACCTTACAAAGCATTAGCTGCTCTAGGACACTAATGACATCACTAAAACACACAGGGGTGTGCTTTGATTCTTCGGAATCATCACCGTCATCTTCTTCATCCATTTCCTGCTGAATGTCATCAGGGATCTCCAATATGGTCGTGGGTTCCATAGTAACGTTTTCATCAATGGCACCATAGTCATGAATGACGCAACACCACAACTATCCTCATTCCCGAATCCAACTTTGTGAAAGCAGTTGTGGACAGTGAGTTTCCACTTTTGCTTTACCTTTTCGGTGCTCTGGGCGGGTATACATGTGAACATTTTATGTGCGCGTGGTGCTCTGGACGTGTTAAGACGCACGTTGTTTTAAATTGGTAAAGTGCTCTGAACGGTTTTGTACGCCTATGGCTGTGACACACGGAACATGCATTGTTCATACAAGATCAACAGATTATCTTTATCTTTGTTATGAGTCAGCTGTTGAAACAAAGACAGTTCATTCAGTGTGTCTGGTGTCATGTAGAAGTTGAGATAAAACACAGATCAGTGTGCTGAATTTTTGTAATCGCTGCTATTAAGTAATAACGTATGTTTGTTGTTGTGGTGGCGAATTCCTTTTAGTTACAATGGTACATCTGCTAGTTGACAAGTTGACTGTTGCTGAGGTTCTGTAGTCTTTGCCATTAGTGATAAGTGTAATTATTGTTGTTTCCAGTTTATTTTTTTTACGTTTTCTGACAGTTGAGTGTGTTTGAGATTGTGTAATTTTTGCAGTAAGTGACACGTATAATTGTTATTGTGCCCCGTTTATTTACTATTTATATTTGCTATAACTAAAAAGTATTTCTCAGAAACTGAATTGGCTGATATTCTTGCTCGCAGTGACAGCGAAGACTTTTCTTGTGAAAGTAGTCAGTCATTCTCAGAAGAAGATAATGACATTGAAGAAAGGGGAAATGACGTTGTGAGCAATTTAGATGGTGACAATCCTTGTAATATAACTGATAACATTCAACCTGCCATAAAAAGACAAAAAACTGAAAACTACAAATGGACAGCTGAAGGAACTTTAGTCCCAAAACATATCGACTTTGACAGTTCAACCACCAGTGTCAGACATCCAAATCTCAATGTCAATTCTACTGAATTGGAATGCTTTGAAATGTTTTTTACAGAAGACCTTATGAGACAAGTAGCACATGAATACAACAAATATTTTATTTATATTTCCTCAAATGAAGCCGTTCCCGATCAGTCCTGTCTCAAACGGTGGAAAGATACTGACTATACAGAACTTTATTCTTGGATTTCGTTGTCCATGACGTGTCCGTTACTTAACTAAATATCACTATTACATTAACGACTCGGAACACTAGGTTTTTTATAAGTAAAAGCATAAAGTTTTACCTTACAGCCTGAACCGGTTTTCTCCTTTAAAAGGCTTCTTCAGAGGCTGAAGAAGCCTTTTAAAGGAGAAAACCGGTTCAGGCTGTAAGGTAAAACTTTATGCTTTTACTTATAAAAAACCTAGTGTTCCGAGTTGTTAATGTAATAGTGATATTTAGAACTTTATTGTTTTCTTGCCATAACAATCCTTATGCCCCAAGTGAAGAAACTAAGAACGAAGGATTATTGGTTCTCTGAATGGCTAATATCAACTCCTTCGTTTTTTCAGATTATGTCAAGGGACAGATATTTACTTCTTAGATTGCTCCATTTTACTGACAATTCCACACCTTGTGTACATACAGACCCTCTTCATACGCATAATCGTTGATCATTTGAAAAGTAGCTTCAAACAATATTTGTGTCCATTCAAAAACATCTGTATAGACGAAAGTCTACTGCTATTCAAGGGACGAATATTTTTCAAACAGTACATACCATCCAAGAGACATCATTTAGGAATAAAATTCTTCATGCTGTGCGACTGTGAAACTGGCTATATACTAGATTTCATTATTTACACTGGGGCTACTACTCAGATTCAAGACAACTTTGGAGATACAAATCTTGGAAAATCTGGAAATATTGTACTTACCCTGATGAAACCATACATGAACAGGGGTCACTGCCTTTATGTGGATCATTGGTATACAAGCCCCACTTTATTTTCGTACTTACACAGAAATAATACCAATGCCTGTGGTACTGTGTAAGCTAACAGAAAGGGCATGCCGCTGATGAATAAAAAATTAAATCAAGGCGAAACAGAGCATCAGTATAATGAAAATATGGTTGCAGTAAGATGGCATGACAAGCGTGATGTGAGGATGTTGACCACAATACATAAGAACAAAATGGTTCCCACGTGTAAAATAGATATAAAAACTGGTGAATCTGTCATCAAGCCGAACTGTATAGTAGAGTACAACCAAAACATGGGTGCTGTCGATAAAGCTGATTTACTTTTGAGTTCTATTGAAACAGTGAGAAAAACTGTAAAGTGGTATAAGAAAGTGTTTTTTTATTTGATAGATCTTTCAGTTCTAAATGCACGTGTTTTTCATAAAGTACTTACTGGAAAAAATATACCAGTGGCTGAATATCAACTCAATCTTGTTAAACAACTCCTCAACAAATACCACAAACCCTTACATCCAAGAGGCGCAAGAAGGCGTTCGGAAAACACGGGTTCAATATTATGTCTCACAGAAAGGAATTTTCCAGCATATATCCCACCAATGGAGAAGAAGGTTAATCCCGCTAAACGATGTGTCGTATGTGCTAAGAATAACCAAAGAAAAGAGACTTGGTATATGTGTGATAGTTGTAAAGTAGCATTATATGTTGTTCTGTGTTTCAAAAACTACCATACTTTAAAAAACTATTGAACAAATAAACATTATATTTTCTTTCTGTGTAACCGAAAGTAACACATTGCAATGTGACAGACATTCACACCATATGTGAATGCATGAAGCATAATTATGACCAGCCATATTAGGTGTCCGGGACAATTGTGGTGTGATTGACATAAAAAGTATTGTTTATAAATTAAGAATAATACTATAAATTAGCTATAAGACAATATAAAGACTATAAAAATGTAGTATGGTGCTTGAACGAAGTATTGTGTTGTGCGTGTATCAGAAGGGGAGGTGTGAACAGTGTTGTAATTAGCCAATTGTTAAACACGCAACAAGTTGTGCATGTCGACGTACGTATGAGTTACAATTTATTGCAATTACGAAATATTAAAAGGTCAATTTAATTGATTCATATGTAAGTGAAAACTTATATTCTAGAAGAATCGGGAAAACGGAGGTCCAGTCTTAAGCACGTGGCATTTCCAGAATATTCCTACATTTAACATGTGTTGTACAGGAAATACGTCTATGCGCAGGCCAACAGTGACGTCATCTTATAATGATGCAGTTTCAGTTTAAGAAGAGAGGGGAGTCTTCATGTAGCACTCGTCGAGAGCAGTTGCGGAGTTGCTAGCATAGTCCAGCATCCATTCCAGGCAGTCCTTCGGGCCCGTAGATGTCAAGGGAGCAACGAGCTTCAGCAGGGAGGTTAAGCCCAGAGTATGAGATTTTCTGCTACTGTTGCTGAACTCCGATTGCTGACCAAGGTAGCTGAGGCGGACACTGAGACAGAGAGCGATTCCTGGATGTGGCGGCTGGAGTGTAGGACACAGACAACGGATCGCTGGAGACCGGAAATGAGATATTCGACCGGGACAACCAGGAAGACGTCAATTCAGGAAAGCAATTTTAAGAACTACATTTGGTTTAAAATAATAAAAAACTTTCAAAGGAAAATTTTGAACTTTTCAATTAGATCATTTTAAAAGAAAAATTTTAAAAGCCAGCCATCTATGCATGAAAATCTTCAACACCAAACCTGGCTGCCAGTTCATTTGCTTTTTCACAAAGGAATGCTTTCCGTCTGGAACACGTGTTCGTTTATTACTAGAAGCTCCAGAAGTCTGAACACTTTCTTTAATTTCGGTTGCTTTAACCACAAGTGAATTTAATGTCAACGGAATAATGCCTAGGTCTTTGGGAATGATTCTCACTTAATTTTTCCACTTTCCTCTACTACTTTCAAAATGTTTAATTTCTCAGCGATCATAACACACTTCCTCTTCCTTCCACTCATTGTCCACTCACTATATTACTTCTAATAAAAACAGTAATGAACTGTTGTCACAAAGCGATGGAGCTTTACGAGCATTGAGCAAATACCATACGTTTATAGGAACCTAAGCTAGATCAAAGATTACTCGACAACTGCTAACTCAGCCAAACAGCACTAACTGACGACGATTCACTAGAAGTATACAGTGTGTCCAAAATATTTGATTTCAGATATTCATTTTGTAATATATGCAGCATAAAGCAGAGTAAATTTTAAAACGTATAAATGAATTTTCATTCAAGTCTAGGGACTTAAGAATTTGATCGCATAAGTGTAAAAAACAAATAAATGAAAAATGTATAACCGAAATAAAATAGCATGGGAAGTATAGGAATTTCGCCAGGACCTTGGAGAGTAAACAAGTGAGTGTGAAAAAACGTATAAATGCAAAACGTATAAAAAAAGTTTTACTGTATATAGTCTTTACTGATATGACTTCTTATAATTTTTTTATAAATCTTTCTTATAAGATTTTATAAGGGTGTACACATAATATAAGTTCATTTCCCTTTAATGTCGACTGCTAATTCTTCAGATGATGGGTTGATCCATATGGATGAATACGTTGGTTGATTTACTTTGTCTGGTTTCAGGGTCGCTTTCGGGCATGTAGATACTTCTCACAGGCACAGTTACATATACTTTCATCGCGAACTGATACTGTTAATGCTATAATGGAGTATTGGGCTTACGCCTCTCCAGTAAACTTGAAGTGTCTGTATACCCTAAATGGAATATCTTGCACTATCATGGAATAGCACAATTATAATATTTACTGCAGTAACTCAACTGGAGTTTTCTAACTTGCGTTCACCGTGATTGGCAGACCAAATGTCTGGACCAAGGCGGCATTCACTCGTTATCAATTCTGACTGAGTGACTCATCTGTATGTCGGAGTCTTATTTTTGAAACTGAATCTTGTAATCTGATTGGTTCTTAGGTCACACCTTCTCAAGATTTTCTTACTGATAATAGATTTCCTGTATATGAAGGTTTCAGAACAGAACAATTGTTTTACAAAAACATGAATATTTTATGAGTGATTTATGGGCCATAAAAAAAAAACACGAACATACAGTTAATAATTTAAAAATATCTACTGTTGTCCTGTCGTCAGGTAGGGCTTTTTATTATGAACATTTTGAGGCAAGTCCCATCTTAAAATTTCCCATATCTTGAGAGTTATTTAAATTAACGTGTTTTCTAAAAATATACTATAAAATAATTACGTACCCTCACACACATGCACTGCTCTTCAAGTTGTTTTACATGTATATAAATACTTGAAACTAACATTTTTCACAATGTTCCTTATCAACTAATTTACAATGTTCAAACCTGCAATCTTTGCTATATTCCATATGCAGTTAGAATGTCCATTGCAATATGTATATATTGCGGTGTGTGTGTGTGTGTGTGTGTGTGTGTGTGTGTGTGTGTGTGTGTGTGTGTGTGTGTGTGTGTGTGTGTGTGTGTGTGTGTGTGTGTGTGTGTGTGTGTGTGTGTGTGTGTGTGTGTGTGTGTGTGTGTGTGTGTGTGTGTGTGATACATTTACATACTCAACCAGGACGTGGGATTTGTGCTTATTTGATTTATGTTCAAAGAATGATTAAATTTGTGGAGAGGAGAGAATATTACAAGATGAAATAATTAAGTTAAATCTAACACCATTAAAATTGTGTTTTATTAAAAAAACAAATTTGAAAATTAAAAAAAAGAGTGTGCCCCTTCTTATAAATGTGTATTATAATGTGTAAACGTGTATACCCTGATTAACGAAAGAAAGTGACTGGCGGAGCGGCCGCGCGGCGACCGAGTTTGTAGTAAAAACATTCCACTTTATAACCTCGTGGAAACGTAAAATACAGGGCGAGAAATGTCTAATGAACTGTATTTTAATCATCAATTAAAGACGTTTTTAACAAACTTTTCTAATTTTTAAAATCTCTTTTCAATAAATTTACATTGTGAGTTAAAGAAAAAAATACACGAATTTGAATTAAAAAATTAGGGTTTATCGTTTTTATTACGTAAGAACTCAGAGGTTAAGCATCGGAAAAAAATTTCTTGTAGACAAATGGTAGTCCACCTTCTTTAGTACAATATATCAAAAATTGAGATTCCTACGATTAATATTAACGACGTTATTAATTTTTTCCGAATGTACTGTTAACTCCGTTATTAATAATTTTTTTCATTGTGTTTTTTCACAATAAACATAACAAAATTGTATTCATCAATACAAAGTGGTATGTAACCTTCAAATATTACGAAATATAACCGCAATCAGTTAATATAGGAAAATTAGAACTAACATCGCTCAACGGCGCGCGATCGAGTCAAGGTACAGTAACAGCCCAAAGAAAGTGGTGCATACGCTCACGGCTCACACATTGACACATAGCCAACTTACTACGAGTCACCAATCTCTCATAAGTATATACTTAGTTATCTGTCTACTTATTTAATCTAATCTTCTACCTGGAGATCTGTCAAAAACGTACATCTGACCAGACTTTTGTGGTTTAGTTGAACTACATGCTTTTTATAACAGTCTTGAATAATTGTTTATTACTCTTTTGCGGTACGGTATTTATTGTTTTCTTGTTAATAAACTGTTTTTGTTTTGTGATCAGCTTTAATACTACTAATTGAAGTGCAATGTAATTACTGGGAAATTGTTAATGCCATTCAAATTTCTCAATAACTAATTATTTAACTATGAAATATAGTTTACAGTTTAAAACTACCGAGCAAAGCTCGGTCTACCAGATATTGCATAATTATAACAGTATTTTACTGTTATAATGTAATTGAAATGTAAAAACAATTAGTAAATTACTTGTTATTAGCATTGACAAATAAATAATAAATACAGTACGGTACTTACAAGTATTGTAGTGTTCTTCAGCTTTTATGGAATCCGCTCATAAAATATGTGTATAAATCATAAAAATACACTATTAAAACACTCTATAAAAAACACTTATAGCTGTGAGTTAGTAGTCTTCAAACGAAAGTTCTCTGATACCCTCCATTGGATCGTCATCACTATTATCATCTTCTGAACAATTATCATCCTCGGAGCTACTGCTGTCTTCCACGGATATAATCATTTCCTCCACAGCTTCTTCCATTAGTCCTTCGTTATTCCATGCATCGATAATAACTTTTTTGGTGTGGTCCACTACTTGCTCCCACCTCTCAGCAGTAATTCGATTAAATCCGTCTTTAGTCAGTCGTTCAACTTCTTTTAAAGTAAACATTTTGTTGTTTTCGGCAACATACCCCTTAACCTGAGCCCATATAAGCTCAATGGCGTTAAGATGGCAATGGTAAGGTGGTAGCCTTATCACTTTGTGACCTCTGCTCTCTATCAATTCATCAACAAAATACCTTTTGTTCTGGGGCTTGTGCCATTTCACTAATTCCAAAAGTTCTGATTTTTTCAAGTCGGTTGTAGATTGAATATTTTTCCTATCCAGCCATGCAAGTATGTCAGCTTTTTTATCTTTGCTTGTGGGAGCTTTATCAATTTGCTTAGAATGGTAGGGAGCATTGTCCATGACTATTACTGCAGGCTCTTCTAGGTTATTTAGCAAAGTTTCAGAACACCAACCGAAGAATTTGTCATGATCCATATCTTCATGGTAGTCACCGGTTTTTTTTCGATTTAAATAGTAGAAGGGAATTTGGAACAAACCCTTTTGAAGAACCTGCATGACATATTATTAATCGTTCACCTTTCCCTATAGGTGTTAACATTGTCCCCTGAAGTGACTCATCAGTCCATCCTTGTTTCAAACAATGCCCAGCATTGACCCAGGTCTCATCGAGCCAAATTATATTATCGAAATTCTCGTCTTTGATTTGGCGAAGAAAACGACACCTCCAGGCAGCGACATCGCTTCTCTCCATAATCACTTTTCTGCCTGAAAATTTTCTCCACATAAATCCTAAACCTTTTAGCACGTTTCTAAGCGAAGACAGACTGCCATTAAACAGCTCTTCATTTTCCAACGATGATAAAAGTTTTTTCAAAGTGGGATATTCTTTTCTTATGTAATATTGATATACATGTCTTCGTATAGCGTCTTCCTGAAAAGTGTCAAGTTTTGTCACAGTTTTCTCCCGTTTCCTCTGTTTGCCCGGAGTTGAAAGTTGGCTATTACTGTCATCTTGTATTTCTTTCAATTCTTTTTCCTTGCAAACTCGCAGAACTGTATTTTTATGTATTTTCAGAGCATCTGCAGTTCGCTGTATTGCATTATTAACCGGAATCAAAGGACCTTTGTTCGCCTTTTCTCTATCAAAATATTCCCGCACTTTGCACACAATTTCTCTTGACTGTCCTTTCATAGGTACGCCTCGGCCCGAAGTTTGTCTTTTCTTTGGAGTTCGAGTCCTAGGTCTTCCCCTATGTTTCCTTGGTTCAGCCTCGTTACGTTGCTCCATGCTCAGCCACCGAAGTATATTCACACAAAATAACTTAAAAACACGTCAATTTATAATGAAAACACAAGAAACTAACACTTAAAATCAAGATAACCAACAACCGGACATCACTCAACCACCACATCAACTAAACTGAAAGCTGGAAATTTCCCTTACCCTTAGTGTGCGTATAACGGTTCAGTTTTCCTGGAAGCGTGTGCTATTTGTAGACATAAAGGAGAGGCCGAGACGCTGTACGGGAATGACGGTAGCGCGCGAATAAAATGGGTCCAATAGGTTCTGACTGTACTTCCGCCGCAGAGCGCCACGCATTGCTCTCTGTGAAATTCACTTTATATATTAATCCATTGTAGTATTCCTATCACGTACAAGGTGTAAGTTGTATATGTCTTCTACATTTAGTTATCTAAAGAGAGCGTCACGCAAATCTCATTCGTGTACAACTTTTAACAACTGAGTTAACAGGACATTAGAAAAAAATTAATAACGTCGTTAATTTTAATCGTAGGAATCTCAATTTTTGATATATTGTACTAAAGAAGGTGGACTACCATTTGTCTACAAGAAATTTTTTTCCGATGCTTAACCTCTGAGTTCTTACGTAATAAAAACGATAAACCCTAATTTTTTAATTCAAATTCGTGTATTTTTTTCTTTAACTCACAATGTAAATTTATTGAAAAGAGATTTTAAAAATTAGAAAAGTTTGTTAAAAACGTCTTTAATTGATGATTAAAATACAGTTCATTAGACATTTCTCGCCCTGTATTTTACGTTTCCACGAGGTTATAAAGTGGAATGTTTTTACTACAAACTCGGTCGCAGCGCGGCCGCTCCGCCAGTCACTTTCTTTTGTTAATCAGGGTATAGTATAATCACAGTATATAATAATCATCATTTAAATAACATACACTTTTTATAAACCTCTTATTGATATCCTGTACCACAAAAATAAAATTTATTTTAACATTGAGTGCCTGGGAGACATTAAGCAATTACTGACAATTAACAATTTACAATTTGACTAGTAATTTAACATTTCTGATAATAAATTCTGACAAAAATTCTGATAATAAATATGTTTCAAAGAACATTATTCTAATCGCAACAGTATGCACACAGAGAATTAGCATGTCAAATAAAGTTTTATATCAGACTTCTTACTTTCAGATCCCTGAAATAAGAAAAAGCTATGTATTAACTATACTATTTATAATTTATTCACATTTGCTCAGTTTTTCTTGTATATATAGTTTTTTATATTATTATTAATAATAATAAAACTTTTTTTACAAGAATATTTTGTGTTTTCTTTTGTGTTTACAAAAAAATAACAATTTTTATTATTTTATGAATATACAATGTTTCAATAGTATTTAACTATCATCATCAGACATAGTTCTATCATTTAACTATAATATTTTTTTAAATACAATTTATCTCAGCTCATAAAGAGGATGTGTATGTTTTCTTTAAAAATTAAAAGAGCACATACTTATATAATGTTTTTTTATAGAAGACTATAAGTAAATTTTCTTTCATTTTATTTCAGCTTTTGGTAGATGTGTTTTCACCCGTTTTACGAGACCCGAAAAACATGCACTTAAAAAATTTTCATATGATTGTTCCACCACTCACCATTAACTTTGTTGAAAGCCTTATCGTAGCAAAAGAAAAAATGAGTAAGAAGAGTAAAGTGGGTGCAGCTTTCACTGATGATGGATTTGCAATGGGTGCGTAGATACAGTATTGTACTGTGTGTGTGTGTGTGTGTGTGTGTGTGTGTGTGTGTGTGTGTGTGTGTGTGTGTGTGTGTGTGTGTGTGTGTGTGTGTGTGTGTGTGTGTGTGTGTGTGTGTGTGTGTGTGTGTGTGTTAGTAGTATCACATGTTTTGAACTGATTGTAGAAATCACAGCAGCATAATCCAGTGCCCTATCCACCTCTTTATGTTCATAATTCAATGTGTTCCACCTTTTTCATAAAGGAGTTTCATGATCTGAAACTCATGTAGAACATATTTTGGACACAAAGCTGCCAGTTTTTTCTACATTTCTCACAGAGTTCGTGTAGCTCTGACCATATTTGTTTGTGTTCATCTTGCTTGCAACTGTAAGATTATTTCTGAGACACTCCAACTTAAAACTGTCTGTATTTCCGTAGCAGTATTCACTGCATACAGCCTGAAACTAAGTAAGCTTCCTGCTCACACCCCCCTCATAACAGAGACATTACAACTCAGTTACTGTAAGTTTCAAAATCATTCTAAATACCGTACAAGCATAGATTACAATTCTATATTTGACAGATTGGTCTCTTTAGAAGGCTGATTGATTTGCTTACTCAATATGGTGGTTATGTTGTACAGCTTCTTGTTCCTGAAGCATGAAAGCAATAGTCAGTATGATGTTTGCCTCAACTCAAGTGTCGCTCCCCCCCCCTCTCTCTCTCTCTCTCTCTCTCTCTCTCTCTCTCTCTCTCTCTCTCTCTCTCTCTCTCTCTCTCTCTCTCTCTCTCTCTCTCTCTCTCTCTCTCTCTCTCTCTCTCTCTCTCTCTCCCTTCTTTTCATACAGTATTTATATTTATGTATGTGTGCTCTATTTTCACAGCCATTGTACATTTTGTGTTGTTGGCTTTCCGAATTTGACTGTGGTTTTCCTTTCCCTTCATTTTCATATTCATGTGTTACTCAGGGTTGTGTGTTGGTTCTTGGCAGGTATATGATGGTGTACTTAATAACATATACTGGTAGCTGTTGATAAGATGCCTAGTAAATCCTCACTTGTCTGTGTTACTCTAATGTAAGCTGCACTTTGATTTATCAAAAGCTTTTATAGTCTACAAATTAATTTAAAATACACTGCATGATACATTCTGAACTTGCATCAGTTCAGAATTATGTGTTCCAAAAGGAAAGTTTATCAATATAAGAACCAGCAACAGCCTCACTGTTCCTGTATCAGAAAAAAGCCAGAACCTGTCATTTGCAACTTTACTGAATATATTATAAGCCACATCTCTGGTCCCTTCTTTTGACTAGATGTTAGCATCTAGCCATATTTACCTGAGTTAACTCAGTTTCAGTGCTCCACATACATAAAATTAACATGAGTAAACTCAGTTTCAGTGCTCCACATACATAAAATTAACATGAGTAAACTCAGGTTCAGTGTTCCACATACATAAAATTAACATGAGTAAATTCAAGCATGTGGTAGCAGACCTTTGTAACACAAATATACATGTTTAAACCTAATTTAATATTTTCTTAAGATAGTCCTACTCAGTATGCATTTGCCATTTTCTTGAATGTTGAATTGATCAGTTGATCACACAGTCTTTTCTCAGTACATGTGAGATAAAATTTATTATCTGTGCATATTTTTTGTAAACCTACATTGTATGTATTCATTGTTAACAATTTATTTTTGCAACCTTAAGTTTTCTTTTAAAAAACTGTCATATATACAGAACCAGAACACTACAAGACAATGTACAATGTGTAACAGAGTTCACGGTTTAAAAAGGAAGAAGAAGATATACAAGTCACATTACTATTACCCTGACTGTGATGTAATTCTGTATTGCACAGTGTTCTAGAATTGCCATACAATGCATAAGATAGAAAGTGTTATGTACTATAAAATAATATTTATATTATGGTTTTCTTTGCCTTTATTTTGAAATGAACAAACTTATTAAAAATCTCTTAAGTTCATATGAAATTTATATTAATAGGCGCCCCATAACTAAAATTAGTAAAATAGTCATTTTTCAGTAATGTTTTATAACTACATTTTTTTACTAAAAATAATAAGAAAGCTGTGATCTGAATATTAGAAACTAGTAATTAAAAAAATAATTTTTGACACAGTTTTGTGGAAAGATTGGTAATTTAAGTAGTTAGGTTAGTTTGCTTTATTATGGCTCTAAGTGGGAACAATTATTAATGACTGCATTATATTATTTGTAGGAACAGCATATGTGTTGAAAGTACTAGATCTGAATGCAGAATTTGATTCACTACATTGGTTCCAATCTGTAAGGGAAAAGTATTTGTTAGAGAAAAATGCTGTTAAAAAACAAAAACAGCTTGCTTCAAAAGATGATGATAAACTGCAGCAGACTTTGAATCTTACAGCAAAACGGCTGGATATGTATCAACAGGTACAGTAATTATATGTGTATATACACAGAGAGCTAACAACATTACATGTTATTGCAAATTATGGTTACATTTACAGCTAATTCTCAGTTATTAAAATGAAATAATTAATGTTCTGAAAACAAATAGAATCACAGCTAATCCAAAAATGTATGTTAATCCACTAAATTATTAACTGATATTTAAGACAGATTATTACTAAACATATTATCACTATAATGTAGTGCTAATAAATAATATGGTTAAAATATTATATCATATTAAAATGATATATTTTTTTATACAGAGATAAAACCGCTAATTTAATAATTCTTCTACTTGCAACCTCAATCTGGGGATATATGGATGGTCATATTCTGAAGTCATATTATTCTTCAGCCTTTGAAAATCCCTTTCAAACCTACTTCAGGAGCCATGTGATCCAAGAACCCATTTCTTTCATCATCTTTCCCTGTAATACCATAACAGTATAATTATTATGCCTAAGTAATTGATCCAGTGTTACATATGAGGTTTGATTAAAAGGCTCATGCAGTTTTTTAATTTCCCCCATTAAAAGTTATGATGTTGGTACATCTATCTAAATTTGTAGTCATATTGGATGACAGGTAATTGGATAAATTGTGTTTTGGTTTATTAGGTAATTTTTTAACATTCCACAATGCAATATTCAAGAACGTTTTTTGTAAAGTAGGATATAAAGTGATAAAGAATGATAGTGAAATATTGTAGACAAATTATGGTGAGTCTAGTGTATGTGTACAAGTATGAACAAACTCTTCACAAATGATACAAAAGCTTCCAAGACAGTTGTGAAAGGGTTGAAGATTGTGGTATTGTGTTTGTTGAACTGAATCTCTTGTTTCTATGGTCAGTAAAGAGTACTATCATTCTGTGTCTTTAGCTTGAAGCTGTTTGTAGAAAACAGCCATAGATTTATGGAAGGAAGTCTAATGGAAATTCCATTGTAATGATGCACTATCACACAGTCTTGATTGTTTAAGAATCTTACCAATACAAAAAAAAAACTTATCAAACTTTGTAGTAATACTGCAATATTTGATATTTGTGTATCCCCAAGAATGACAAAAACCATAAATTACAACATTCACAACTATTGAAGACGTACAACAAACATTGCTGTCCAAGCTGCAGGCTATACCAGAAAGTGGATTCCATAATGTTTTGAACACTGAACAAAATGTTGAACTACACTATTCATATATAAAGAATGGTTCTGACAGGGCCTTGTTGGGTGTTTATACATTGCTATGTTTCCAAATATAACAATGCAATAGCTCATCAGTTTTATCCTCGCATAATTAATCTTACTGAAATAGACTTCACTAATGAGGAAGCCAATCTTTTAAACAAAGGCCTAAAGTATAGTTTTAGAAATAAAGGCTCTAAACAATCGCTCATAAATGAAATTATAAATGCCGAAACTGCTATAAACTCTATATGTGATGAAGAAAGAAAAACAGTTGTAAGACATGTAATCGATAATAAAATAATTAAAATAAAGAAAATTTTGAAAGTGAAAAATAATAAAACTAGCTACAATAAAGAAACTAAAATATTTAAGGAAATAAAAAGAAAACTAACAGAAAATAACTGTATTGTCACCAAAGCGGACAAAGGCCAGACACTTGTAATTATAGTTTACGAGAGTTATAAAAATAAAGTACAGGATTTTATCATTAACAATAACATTGTTGAAATTGAGAGCGATTCTACTGATAGCTTTAATAAATGATGTGAAATCAATGTTGAAACAAACCAAACATATCTTGACGAATGAAGAAAAAAGTACTTAAAAATGATTGACCCTAAAGCGCCCAACCTTAGAGGCCTTCCTAAAGTACACAAAAGTAATATGCCAGTCCGTCCTCTAGTAAATTTCACATCAGCACCATCATACAAAATTGCTAAAAAACTTGATAAGATTTTAAGACAGCATATAGAATTCAAAGAGAACTACAGTCTGAAAAATAGCTTAGAACTAGTGGATCTCACAAAAGACTTTACAATCGAGCCAAGACACATATGCCTCATTTGACATAGTTAATTTGTACACAAATCTACCGATTAATGAAACTCTCGAAATAACAAAAAAGTTGCTACTATCAAAAGCCACACTAAGTCAAGAAACAGTTGATGAACTTATTAGCATGATAAAAATAGTATTGAACCAAAACTATTTCGCTTTTGATAATAAATATTATCTACAACAAGATGGGCTAGCAATGGGATCCCCCCTGTCAAGTATCTTAGCAGAAATTTACTTGAACCATGTAGAAACTAATAACATATTATCACCTAATAACAAACATTGTAATAGAATCTTATTTTATCGTCGGTATGTGGATGACACGATAGTGATCTATAATGGCAATTGTAGACAATTAGAACTACTTAACAAATACTTGAATACCGTCACAAACAACCTACAGTTTACATTAGAAACAGAAAAGGAAAATAAAATAAATTTCCTAGATTTAACTTTAACGAAAATAGACAACAAAATCAGCTTCAGCATTTATAGAAAACCAACAACCACGGATCACGCTATCCATGCCTCATCTTATCACCCGTATTCTCACAAAATGGCATTTTTCAATAGCATGATACATAGATTAATGTCAGTGCCCCTCTCCACAGAAGACTACAAAAACGAAGTTAACATTATTAGATACATTGCGACCGTCAACGAATACAATAGTAATATAATAGATAAAATAATACACAATAAACAATACAGAACAGCACATAGTGACATGCCTAAAGAAAAAGGAAAATATGTAGCAATAGAATATGGCGAATTATTACATCACACGCTAAAAAATCAATTGAAAAAACAAAACATTGTACTGGCTTCTAAGGCAACTAATAAATTTGAGAACAAACTGAACTTTCAAAGTAAGATTAGACCATCTGATGAATATGACGGCACTGGAGTATACAAACTTAATTGTTCTGATTGCTCGCAATTCTATATAGGACAAACTGGTCATTAATTCAAAGTGCGATACAAGAAACACATTCCAAAATCTAAATCAAATGTAAAAAGATCCACTTTCGCTGAACATCTAAGCATAAAGGATCATAACATTAAAAGTATTAAAGAAAATCTGGACATAATACATAAATGTAAAAAATCACTTAAGTTAGACACCCTTGAATGTTTTGAAATATATAAAGCCACAAAAGAAAATTACGCTCTCGTTTTGAATGAGAAATCAAAACATAAAAATAATGTTTTATTTAATAGAATTAATGATATAGAGCGAGAACTCAGCTGTAACAGATTGATAGGAAGGATCGAAGGTTAAATTGGAGTCGACTAATTTTGCCATGCATCGCAGTCCTGTACAGGTCTGCAACGTATGCGTATCGTGTGTTCCTATTTAGTTTGAATGTTTTAAGTGTTTTGAGTGTTTAAATGTTTTTGTCCCTTCGTGTGTGTTGTTTTATCATTTGACAAGATGTGTGAACATCAATAGATATAGTTTCAACAATATTTGAAGGATCTGATGATGACATAACAATGTCGAAACTCGAGTTATCCTAAATTTGGATATATAAGAAGTGTGACAAAAGGTAATTAACCTATTTTATAGTCATAACCACTTCTGGAGGCAATAATAATGTTTAAATTCCAAATATACACTTACAAACATGTGTTACCTATAACATATAAACATACATTCTCGTGCCCTCCCTCTCTTTCTGTCTCATGAAATTATTATGCCTTAAAAACTCTTTGTCAGCTAATAAGCTGGAATCTCCTCATCCTAAATGCTGAGTGGGTATATAAACAGCTTTTTGTTAACACATATAATAAATAGTAATTAAGCATCATTTTCTCAGAACTCCGTACATAATGGCCCCTATAGCTCTCATTTTTTGCATGCTGTGGGATATCGATGGGGAATGGCAGAAATTCCTCTGTACAACAGAAGACCAACTTCCTGTGTTATTCAGATCTAACTTTCTTATAACAGGTATAACAGGATTACAATTGTTGTAAGATTGCTTACAACAAAGATCATATTGCTATGACAGCAGCATTATATCTGATTACCACTATTCTGTTAGACATTGAAATATAAGTAAATCATAATTTTTTAAATAAACAAAACCTGTGTGAACTTTCTGACAAATCTTGAGTATAATTCTGATGAGAGTTGAATATTTTTTCTTATGTGTCTTATTATATCCTTATCGTCACTCACTCAGTCCTCTCCAGTGCCATGTCTGTAAAGCATGTAATTGTTTCTCATCTCTCTTTTCAATGGTCCATAATTTAAATTAATTAAATGTGTATTTGTCAGTCCTTTTTCTAGGTTAGAAAACTTTTTTATGTATTCCTTTATTTTAGGAGTTTGAGTTGCTGTACTACAGCTTGAGCAGTGCAAGGATATTCTTCCGGAGAGACCATTCATCAGATGATGGGGACAGCAAAACTGTGAAATAAAATGATTATATTATATATGTGCATGTAGCGGCAGATCCATTAAGGACAAAGAAACCTAAGTAAACTACACAGTTTCAGAATGTTAAGGTTATCAAAAACATGTTTAAATATTTTACAACCAATAATGAAATGCAAACAGAAGCAGAATATTGAAGAATGTTCACAGCTAGCTTAATTAGTTTTTTTTTTTTTTTTTTTTTTTTTTTAATTTTGAAAACATCTCTCCTTAGTCAAGTTCTGTATATGCTACTGTTATGTGTGCATATACATGCTCTCATATAAGGAGATTATTAATACTGCAATGTACAAAAAAAAATGTATACATAAAATGGAGTCATTCATATTTTTTTTATTATTATTAAAAAGAGATACATGATGCTGACATGTAAAATCATGTTAAAACTAAACAAATATTAAATAATAAATAATAATGAATTTATAAGTATTTGTAATGATTTATATATGTATTAGTCAATGGATCTTTTGTGGATTTTTTTACTAGCTGTAAAGAGAAACCAAAATGCATTAATACTATTAATGATATTGTTATATACATAATTATATATTTATCATTCTTCAAGAACCTAGTGATAACCTGATGTATATGTGGATATGTTATGTTAACATGTCTTTGATAGGCAACTGAACAGAGATATTTGTATGTAACAAAATATGTAAAGCAAACAACGATATGTTATACAGTGTGGTAAACAATAATTATAGAAATATTAATTTAACAATGAGATTATATTTTTTGTACGTAAATAATGATTGAATGTGTTGTCACGAACACAGGCAAGAGCAACTTAACGTGCCTTGTCATGTCACCATTATGATAAGATGTAAATACTACACTTACTTTGTTACACTTAATTAGATTTCAAGATGATATGCTCTGAAGCATATCAACTGAATCATTGTGATATTATTTTTCATTAAAAAAGACATGTAAGTACTATTTTAAAAGTGATATTAACTGTACATAACCTTTGTTCACAAAAAGTCCCTTAAATTCATTGTCAGTTTCCCAATCAAAAATTATACAGTACTCTTTGAGTACAATTTCCTGATCTTGAATACATTTCTGTGTAATGCTGGGTATCATGTGCTTGGACTGATGTCATCTTAACTAGTTTTCTGTTTATACATACAGGTAATACACTAACTAAGTAGTGCTTAATGCTCATATTTTTTTTCTCTTATTGGAGGTGGGTCCAGAGGGGAGGAAATCAATAAACTTTGCCACACAAAAATCTTCAATAAGTATTTGATCATGAAGAAAGAGGAAATGGATGTAGCATGACCCCCCCCGCCCAAGGTCGTTGGTCGCCAATGGGCTTCTAAAAGGATAAGTTCATATGTAATGTAAGTGTCAGAAGGAGTAAAGACAATTGATTTTGCTAATGATTTGTCTGTTATAGGTTAGGGTGAGTCAGTTAGGATGGAATCACATACAAGCAAATTACATGTTACAAAGGTTACATATATGGCTGATGAAATTTCCTAGATATAGCATCACAAAAGACTAAAACATTGATTCTCAGCAAATTCAGAAAGAGAAAAATGAAGGATAAAGCCAAGTTTGTCTTCAGATGGCTCAAGATTTCATTTTTTATAACAATATGAACTTCAAAAGCACATCACATGGATTGCTAAAAAGCCTCAAACAAGTGTAGTCAGCATCTCAAGGTAAAAAATAAGAGGGCCCCAAAATAAGAAGAGAGAATTTGTTATGGATAGTGTACTCCATAACATTATAATCTATATAACTGCTACACAACTCAACAACACAATTATTGACAGGGAAGTACTGTATTGTTACTCTGGCAGAGCAAAGCCTCTGCTGTTTTCAAGTTGTTAGTTGTGTATATCCTACACATTTACAATGGTGCACAGCAAGGATTCACTGCAACGACAATAGTATAGAATTTTGTACAATACTGCATGGTGTTTTGCACTTAAGCTAGAGGAGAATATTGATCATGGGGAAGACAAAATAGATGCAGCAGGGCCCCTCAATGTCTCCAATAGACTTACACTTTAGAAGTCTTCTTCCACTATGGACCACGTCAAAGTTGTCTTGTTACAATAACTTTTCACTCATATTACAATGAGTATCCTCAGGTCTAAGTGACAAAAATGCTGGCAAGCAAACTGAGTTATATTATATAGTGTAGAAGTGGCGGTGGGTGGTCCGGTAAGTGGACCCTGCCCTGTAGGTGTTATGCTAATATTTATTGTTAGCAGTCCATATTTAATATCTGGTAGCGGTCCATACCAGAAGAAGACTTCAAAAACGTAATGGACACCAGCCGCGGAAGCCTACGCACGAATATTACACTTTAGAGGTCTAGTATCCAATGAAGGTAATAGAAGGAGCCAAGACAAACTGCCTTTTGCTGATGATTTAGCTGTTATAATTAGGGTGAGTTGATTAGGATGATATTATCTACAAGACAAATGAAGCACTATGAAGGATACATGTATGAATGATGAAATGTTGTTTTGTTATCAAAAGAAAGTCAGAAACATTGATTTTCAATATATAGAGAACGAGAAAAATTAGGGAGTAAGCCAAGTTTGTCTTGAGTGGGATTACAATAAAACTGTGAAAGCTGTTGAAATATAAGGACCTCATTGTTGACAATCTAAACTTGAAGAGCACATCAAATCTAAAAAAAAAATCTGAAACAAGTGCAGTCAGCATCTTGAGGATAAAAGTAGGAGGGTCGCAAAACAAGAGTTTGTTAGATGGATAGTCCATATTGTTGTATAAAAATATATCATGATCAGTGGCACTGAAGACCAGTAGGTTTAAAGAAAATTATTAATAAAAATAGCCAGAGCATATAGGATGGCCACAACAAAACCACTACAAGTTATTACTAGATCAAATGGAAGAGGAGAAAATAAGATTATAATCAGACAGGATGGACAGAAAAAGGGAGGATGGATAATACAGTAGTGTGAAAAGAAATACAAAGGACAGTGAGAAAATAGGAAGAATGGTACAGAAAAGAGTGAATTGAAAGCATAGACAAAGCAGTTAATGCCAAATATTCATTACTGGCCAGTGTGTCAATGTAGACCTCTTTATTGTTATATGACTGAAATACTATGAGGGCATCCAAAACTAAACAAAACAAAAAAATTGTGCAACAGCACTGGTATTCCTACATCAATTTTGAATTCAATTGGGTCACTGTTCCTAGCTGTATGGTATATATACATATAGATCTATATAAGGTATAATAATTTGACAGAGTTCCAGTTGTATGAAGTCATATAATTTATATATTTCCTCAAACTGACAATTATTATTTTTTTTAATAAGTTAGTTAATTTTATAATTCAGTTTTTTATTATTAAGTTTCCAAAGCATTTAGTTTGATTTTTATGTGGAAACTGGTTTTTCCATAAGACAGTTATCAGTAGAGTTCCTTTTATGATGTAACATTAAATTCTTACAGACATATTCTTCTTATTATACATTATTGTTAATTAGAAAGAAATAAAAGGTTAAGTAATATTTTAGTAGTATTGCCATTTTGTATTTAACATTATACCACATTATTTCCATATCATATATATTGCAACATTACAAGTATTATAAAATGAATACACTTCTGCCCATGTACCCAATGCAACTGTATAGTGTTAAACACTGGCTAGGTCATAGAATTTTTGTGTGTTCGTTGTGTTAAGTATATGTGGTTGCACAATAAACGTATTTTTAAATAGAGGAGTGAGACGTTGATGAGATCAAATCATTAATTAAAACATAGTAAAAGGATGAATGAACAGTTTATTAAATATTGCAAAGAAAATTAATTGATTATTAAAATTTGAAACTAGAAAATTCAAAATATTCTCTTCTGTAAAGTTATACTCTGAAAACATAACATATCTTCGCTATTCAGCACACATTAATCACATATAGTCTTAAATATCTGACATATATGATGAATAATTTATAAAATTCTTTTATATTGCATGGGTGTCTGACTGAATCATTATTAAAAATTTGAACTCATAGCAACTCATATATAAAAATAATATTAACTTTACCTGATAAAAGTTGAATGGTTGCTATTGATATTTTAATAAAAATAATATTTATTATTTGTAATTATACACCCAATTTTTAAAATTAAACAGAATAAAATTATTATTTTTAACACCAATTTACAATTACATCTTTTACTCTGAATATTTAGACTATTTAGATTTAACTCTTTATATTACTTTATTATCTTATATTTTTTTCTTTATGACTTCTTGGCTTAACACAAAAATATAATTGTTCTTTTCTCACCTGCGTATTGTTGAAGTCGCCATTACGCGCACGCGCGTGCATGTGTGTGTATATGTGTGTGTGCGCACGTGGCACCTGAATGATGACAATGACGATAATGATGCTGATGCTTCCTCAGTATTCTATAGCCGTTGATGATGATGGTCCTGTGTTCCTCCATCAATCATGGTGTATTGCAGATAATGGTGATGATGATGATGTCAAGTCGATCAGCAGACGGAGATAGTGACCTCGTGTGACATTTGCTTGAATCTGTCGATTAGCTAATGGACATAGCGTCCTCGTATGAGGATTTCTTGAGTCTGATACTCGTCCAAAATTGCCAGAGATATTTATAGTAGGCCGTCAAACTGACGCGTCAGATATTATTTTTGACATGTTAAACTTTGTCAATTTGTCTGTAGCGTCCTTTTTTAACTGATCACTTTTTAGTCTATTTTTGTGATCACGTAAACTTGATCTTTAGGCAAGTGGTTGCATCATCTTCGTAATTTTTCACTTGTCATTAATAACACCCTCATTAATTACTAGCTAATTGTGTTAGTAATTAACTTTAATTAGTATGACGTATTTATTATTGCACTTTTCTGCAATAATTTTGTATCACCATACACGTTTAAATGTCCTTATTCTAATGGTGTTTTTAGAACTGTGACATGTCGTTTGTAATAGGTAAAAAACATATTTATTAATTTATTTGAATCCTGTCAGTACCTGATTTAATAATAAAAACGAACAATTCATCCATAGTACGATGCATGTCCATGCTGATCACACACACACACACACACACGCGCGTACAACAACTTACAGTGTCGGGCAGGTGTACACTTTTGACAGGCTATTGCATCCACATGCCTGTACTTTCACGCACAAAATATTTAAAACTATTCATCATACTCCCTTTACACTAATTATTTACAAAATACTGCCCTGGGTAAATATGCAAATATATGTATTGTTGCAATATATAATTTTTGTGTTTTTCATTTTTGTTTCCTGATATATCTGGATCACATGGGATTGGTTACAGAATCTCTTATGTATCCATTGTAAGGTGGTTTTGTGAATAAGGTAGTGAGAGTGATATTAATACTTGTAGTCAGGCAATTAATTGGGAAGTTTAATCCCACACGTCCACAAGAATAACACAATAAAATTTAGAGGATGCAATAAAAACTTATGTAAAAAAAATCGAAACTGTTACTTGTTAAGTACACTTAAAATATAATTTACTTACAAAATATAAACACCCTCCAGACCAGTGGTTGAAAATAGACACTGATATATCACAGGAGGAGAATGACAACTGAAGAGCAGGATTTGACTCAACTCTCATACATTCTTCTTCCCAATGAACTGAAATAAAAAAGATTATGATACAAAAATTGAAGCCATTTCATGATCTTTTATTTCTACTAAACTGCACTTCAACATAAAAAAAATAGTCTATGTTAATAGACTTGATAGTACAAATCCAAGCTATATCATGCACTTCAATCCGAAACAAATTTCTGAAGGATATTCACTAAATGATAATGCACTGTAGAAATTCAATAAATATGAGGGGGGCCCAAAAATAACTGGAATTTTCAAATATAAACAGTTTTATGTATTTTTACAAGTTAAAAAACTTATCTCCTTCAAAGTACTCTTCATTTGAAGCTAAGCACTTGTCTAGACATTTTTTCCACTTCTTGAAACAGTCCTGGAAGACTTCCAAAGTAATGCATACGAAAATAATTACTTTTTATAAATATTTTCAACAATTCCATCGTTTTTTTTCTTTACTCTTCCACATCCACAAAACATTTTTCCTTTAAGCTCTCTTTTCATTCGAGGAAACAAAAAGAAGTCGCACGGAGCGAGGTTTGGCGAGTAGGTGGGATGGGGAAGGGGGCAGCCATTTTTTGTCAGGAAACATCACACACTCAAGGCCGTGAGGGCGAGTGCATTGTCATGGTAAAACACCCACTCCCCACTCCACCGCAACTAAGGGCGTTTTCGTCTCACTGTGTCATCTAATAGTTTCAATACCAACAGGTAGAATTCCTGGTTAACACTTTGATGTGGAGGAAGAAATTCTGCATGAACAATTCCACTAGCATCAAAAAAACAAATCAACATCGTTTTCACATTTTACTTCATTTGTTTTACCTTATTGGGACATGGGGAAGATGGCGTCTTCCACTGGCTTGACTGCTGTTTGGTCTCTGTATCGTATCCGTAGCACCAGCTTTCATCGTCAGTAATTATTTTTGAAAAAAGATCAGGGTCATTTTCTAACTGTTCTTTCAATTCACGGCACACATTCAATCGAGTCTGTTTTTGGTCATGGGTGAGCAAGCGAGGCACAAACTTTGCTGTAACTCAATGCATTTTTAAATCTTTGCTTAAAATGTGTTGACAGGAACTCCAGTCAAATCAGTAAGTTCATCAACTGATCTGCGACGATCTTCCATGACCACCTCACGAATTCTCACAATGTTCTCTTCTGTTTTGCTCGTCGAGGCAGTTCTTCAATTGACATTTCACCATTTTTGAAACGTGAAAACCACTCGTAAACTTGTGTTTTCCCCCACAGCATCTTCCTTGTAAGCTGTTTTAAGCATTACGACTGTCTCCGCTGCCGTTTTCCCTAACAGGAAACAAAATTTTACAGACACACGTTCCTTTAAGTCAACCATGGCAAAAATCGACAAAATAACTGTAAGAGCTTGAGAAAAAAACCCCTACACAATAACACAACGTCACTCGCCGACAGCAGCCAGCAGACTGCCGCAGTAAGGTCCTGGCAACACACACCTAGTCCCGGAAACCGGTACTATAACCGGTGCTCCTGCTATTCAACGATTCCGGTTATTTTTGGGCCCCCCTTGTACACTGTACTACAGTGGATAGCTTTGTGTGTTGGAATTACTGGTAATGAAGCAGCAGATGACCTAGCAAAGAAAGGAATCAAACTAGTGTTACAACACATGTCTAGTGTTATACAATAGTTGGCAAACAAAACTTAAGAAAAACGTAGATACTGATTGGGAAGAAATTAAAAATAAACCAAAAAGATTCTGTTCTGCCTTTTGTCATGAATGACTGCCTTGCTTTTCATCACTACATGTGAAACTCTGAAAAATGAAAAATCTAGAATAGATAAAGTCCATCTTGTCCACTACTCGAAAATTTGTGTAAACTTCAGGGATTCAAATAATATCAGTCAGCATATTGGGATCCCAGAAAGCCAAGGGAATAGAGTCTGAGCTAACTGTAGGCAGCAACAAATTATACTCGAAAACTGTAATAGTGAAAGCAAGCAAGGAACTGTACCAAACCCACTGGTTTTCCAAGGTTCACAAACATAACAACAACAACAACATTAATTTAAAATATTCAGCCATCACAAAAAACAGCTTCATCAGTCATGGAGAAATGCATGTTTTTATGTTTGTGTATTTCTCCATGACTTGTGAATGTGACATTGAAACATTTAAAACTGGTGTTCCTTATTCTTGTATGTGTATGTATTTTAAATACTGTGGATTTGTTATATGGTGGCTTTCTCTATAACAATTTTTAAATACAGTGAAATCCAGTGCCCTCTAACCTACCAAATAACTCTTGATTACAGACTGTATTTTCTAAAGGTCAAGTGTTGAAATAGAATCTCTCTCCACACCTCACTGTTTAGATCTCTTGTTGTTGTGACATGGAAGCTTATTTCTGCCACTGGAGAAAAATCCTTTCTCAGGTGGTACTCATAAATCTCACATCACATCACACTAACTGGATCTACCTACCATTTATGTGTCTACCAGCAGACAGGAACTCTAATGCTCTTGCTGAGCACAGAATTGTGGAAAGTATTGAGACTTAGCATAAAATTTTAGTGTGGAGTTTGTTACTATAATGACTGTCCAGGGTGGTGCTAAGCCAGAGCGGGTAGGGTTGGGCCCCTCCTTGACTAGAGGGAGTTGAAGGATATAATCAGTCGTGAAGCATCATGGGAGATAAAGTAGGTAAGTGTCTCCCCAAATAATTTATTCATAAAGTAATTAATTTTTATTTATGAATTTCGTTGTGTAAGATACTCAGAAAGGGCATAAAACTAATTTAAGAAGTTAAATATTACACGACATGTATTACACAAATATATTGTGAAGAATCAACTCGATAGTGTGTATGAAAAAACGTTAAGGTTACTGAAATTAGGACTGAGTATTCCAGTTACAACGGTATCGACTGAGCGTTCAATGAGTACACTGAAGAGGATCAAAACTTACCTTTGTAATGCTATGATAAATAAAAAATTATCACAATTGGCTACTTTGTCAATGGACCATCAGGTGCATGCTGTATGGCGTCACATGAAGCCTATACTACAGACAATTTTAAGTACAAGAGAACATGTCCAAACCCTCCATATATTTTCAGACGGTCCTACCTCGCAATATCGAAACCGCACTAACATTTACTTATGGATAAAAACTCTAATGGACCACTTTCCAAAAATAACTTCTGGAACTTGGACTTACAGCGAACCTGGACATGGTAAAGGGCCTATGGATGGTGTAGGCGGTGTATTAAAGAAAACAGCTGATGATTATGTTTTAAAGGGAAAAGACATCAGAACAGCTGCAGATTTTGTCAATTTATTCGAAAAGTCAACTGTTTTACTTCAAGAAATTACCGATGACAAAATCATGGCTGTGAAGAAGTTAGTCCCTGGAAAATTAGATGCCATACCCATATCATGAAAGTAACCAAAATAACATGGCAGAAAGCATCGGGGTGTATCGATATCATTATATCAGCATGCGAAATTGCTGAAAAAAAAATAAAACTAGAGGCATTTTCCATTGAGAAGCAAGAACCAGAAGCTCCTACGCCAGAATTGATGGATATAGACATGGAAGTATCTGCAGAACTGCTGCCTCTGTCTTTTAATAGGGAAAGCATTTATCAAGCTGTGTATGGTTCCAGTAGTTCAGATGATGAAGATTTGCAGACAGACGCTTTCGGACCGACTCCATGGACATGAAAACGACATTCATGCTGGTACATCCTACAGCCACAATAAGGAAAATTTACATCCAAATTTGATTTTCCCTAGGACATTTTTGCTTATAAATGTACCAACCGAAAAAAAATACTACCTATAGATACGCTGCCATGGCAGACACCACAGTTGATGAAGGTGGTGATGTAAAAGTTACTTTTATACGTTGTCAGCGCAACTCTGCTAAAATATTTAAAATAGAACAAAAGGACCTTTCCTATGTTGCTTATGAGCAAATCGTGAAAATTCTTCCAACACCTCAATTTCAGAAAAAAGGTAGCCGTGAGTTTTATTGTTTTCAAGAAGACATTGATATATTTGAGAAATAAACAAAGGTTTTGATTCTTTATATTTTATAATTAGCTTACTTAAGAATGTTGATTGTTTATGGTTAATGTTTAAAAAATACTAATACCTACCTATTAAAGAAAACTGTCATAGTTTATTAGATTGTAGTTTTAAGTTTGATACTCTATTTTTTTTGTAAGATTGAATATTAGCCATTGATCTCTGTTGGTATATAAGATTATGGTGCATTTAACTAAAGTTCCTATTGCCTTAAGTACAATAAAGATTTAATTTTGCTAGAAATGTTTTATTTATGTCATTTGTAAGGTATTTAATAGTGCAACCTTCATTCTTGATTGCAATTGTCATTCAGAGAACGCTGCAGTCATTCAGGGAACGTCACTGTCATTTCCGGGAACGTCGGAAAAAGACAAATAATTCAATATTCGTTTACTTATCTAAATTTGTTTGTATATAGATAAATAAATATTATATCAACTCATTGCATCTTCATGTGAATTAGATATATAGGCTCAAATTGTTAAAAATAAATCATAATTTCGTTTGTGAATTTATAGTTAATACGATATCACGAAGAATACTTTATAAAAATCCATATTTGATCACTTTAATGTATTGATCCAAATATTTTCTAATTAATAATTGCGTCATTTATTTTTTTAAATAAGAACGTTAATGCTAAGTTCACTACTTCATATTTTATATAATTTTAAAACACGTTCCCGAAATGACTAATATCTACCCTACTTTTATTATTTAATGCCATAACTAAAAAATAAACCACTTTTGTGAGTTGCAATTTTTAGAATTACTTTAGGGCATATATGGCGCTATAATTGTAAATTATAATTAATATTCTAATAAACATGTTTTTTCAAAAACTGAAAACTGAAAATACTCATCTCTTTGATTTTGACCCACATAGTTATACAAATTTCTAATTCACTACAAAAAATTTGTTTATAAAACATATGTACAAAAATGAGAAAGGTTACATAAGTAGAGATAATTACACAAAATTTTTAAAAAACTTTAGCTTTTAAAATCAAATACATCTAAAAAATGGAAAGATAAATTTAGTATAGCTAAGTTGCTTTATGCATTAAAAAAAAAAATCACTGTGCAGAGAAAAAATATAAGCTACAAAAATGTAGTAAGCTGTTTTGCAAGTTTTCCAAATTTGTTGTTCAACATGCAAATAGAAAGGATTTTTCTTGGTCTTCTCACTAACTTGGTCTTCTCAAGAAGCTAAAGTCAGTGCTTCGTAGTAGTTCTAGAAGTATTATCAGTGGGTGTTTACAGTGGCGGCTTCAGGGGGGGGGCCATGGGGGCCTCCCCCCCCCCCCCCCGAGAACCTGAGACACTTTTCCTAACTCATTATTTAGACGATCCAAATGGGTAAAAATATTAGTGGATATGACAAAAGTTATTACGGTTGAAACTATATGTCAGCGTGGCCTTATTAAAGGTGGCCTTCACTGTGGTCTCTACCCTATTTCATAATGTATAAAGCACATTTTTGTTCTATGAAGCCAGAAGAGTGAGCGTGAGGAGTATTGTACTTAGTTTTGCCTGATCTGGTGCCGTAAACGAGCCGGTTTGCGACGCCGTAAATACCGTTCTAGACACCTACAAAACTTCGCCACTCGAACAGCCTTAGAGGTTATTTACTGAGGGACATGCTTATTATCCATAAGGATAGATTGTATGTATAAAGGCGGAAATAACAAAAAATTACTGGGGGAAGTTGTCAGCACTGATTTCCCACCAGGGTTGACTCCCCTCCTCCACAAACACTATTGTGTTGACGCCATTTGTAACAAGTGTGCTAGGTTTTCTGATCATAAATAGCTTTACGTTTAAGAACACAGATATTTATTTACAGTACAGTTAGGTACAGTTTAGTTTTGTTGTGCTCAACAAAGGCCGATAAACTAAAAAATGGTGAGTACAGCCAGTGTACAGTACTAAATTTTGATCAGTCATCTAGCGAACAGGGTTATGTCTTACTTTCCTATTTTTTATTATACGTAGGCCTACTAGAATTAATGTTTTATAACTGTGAAAATGTTCTGCCTGTGTCTGTCCGAAGTAGTGTAAACTAAACTACTGGACTGATTTTTAGTAAAATTGGACATGCAGTTGTTATTTGTGAATATCTTAGAGGCTTTTAGCGAATTTCCTTTAAAAATTCAGTTATTACCTTATGTGGCGTTGTCATGGCAATACAGTACACTTTCGCTAATCCGAACTAATAAAAACCGGGAGGGTTCGGATTAGCGAAAAGTTTGCATTACCGAATGATCAAATATAATACCGTATTAATATTGTTGGAGTTCATCAATATTTTTTTAATATTCTTAGCCAAGAAATTACACATTTTTTAATTTTGTCATCGCCATCAAAGAACACGGTTCTCGCCATATGTTTCATGTGTTAAGAAATACATACGTAATAAAGAAAAAATATCTTTCTTATAGATAATAAACTTTATTTAGCATATATATTTAACATTTTACTGTACATAAATACTATGATTAAGCAACGTATTTACATTTTAAGAAAAACGATTTGATATATAATATATGATTATAATAAAATTATTTTACAGATTTGTATTTCCTTCCAAATAATTATCAAAATCTTAAATAACTTAAATTAACTTAAATAAATTAAATTAACAAGTTCAATTTTTATACAACAAACTTTAATTAAAGAAACACCTAAAAAGTAAGGTTAACTTTTTGCTATTGTCGTACCTATGGCCAGAACTGAATAATTGGTCTATTCGATAACACAGTTATGCCCACCATTTTTTACAAAAATATAAAGGAATAGTACATGCAGAGTTATTATTAACTTAAAGTTTATTTTATGTTGAACACGCTGAAAATCTTTTTACTATCATAGCACTGCTTATTTCAATAAATTTCACAAATTACTTACCAGGTTTCCTTAGTATCCAAAATAAGAAAATGCAGGTTTCAGAGCTGTTTGTTACTAAAAAAAATTTTATTTCTTTGAAAATAAGAATATCTGTTACAAAAGTTCTGCGAAATACGAGCAAATAGATAACAGAACATACTTATGAAACTTTCGAGTTTCTAACACTATTCGATATTTTTTTAATTAACGAAATACTCCCAGGTGGCATTCACTGTGGTCTCTACCCTACCGACATTCGGATTTACGAAAGTGTACTGTAGTTAAGCCGCCTACACTGTGCGTTCACAGTTCCACACACTGTCAGTCTTATTTCCATTAATCAATCCGTCTTATTTTTTATTGCTATCATTTCATTTTAAAATTTTTTATTTGTTTTTTTTTAATTAGGAAGGATACAATTAGGTATAAATAAGGATTATGCTAGGTGGCATTTTTATATTTTCAGAATATATCTACAGGAGTTAAGAAACGGAGATGCACAAGACCAATTGACTCCTTCTTTGGAAAGTTGTCAAAGCAATCAACTCAGACTGGTGTGGTTGGTGCTCCACCGATGCCTAGTACGTCTTCAGCTATGGACGTCTTCAGCAATAGTGAAAACTATTTGACTACCAAAAGTGTCTCGCCAGTTGGAACTGAAGGTGGTAGTAGCCATCCTGTTCTGAAATGAGTAGCTCATACCAAAATCAAAGATATTACTTCTAACCTAGCAGGCGAATTAGTAACTCACGATTACGACATAGGACTCTACGTTGGAAAATCTGTGGATACGTTTACGAAATTTGGTCTTTTACAACACCATTGGGAGCCCCCCAAAGACTACAGTTTTCCTTTTTCAGTCCACAATAAAAATGGGAAATTTGTCAAGCGTTTTTTAGGGAGAAATCATTTAGAAAGCAAACATTGGCTTGTGTTTTCTGATATACAGAAGGGTCTCTACTGTAAATACTGCGTACTTTTTGCGCATGAGTATTGTGGCCATAATAAAGGAGTGCACTTGCAATCTCTTGTGACTAAGTCTGTGACCTCATTTGCGAAATTACTTGGTAAAGATGGCTGCCTGGAGACACACGAGAAAAATGCATACCACAGAGAGAGTGTGGAAGCTGGGAAAAACTTCATTAAAACTTACACATCTCCAGAAGAAGCTGTTGTTAATAAAGTGATTACTCAGCGCTTACAGCAAGTTCAAGAAAACCGTGAGCAGTTGCGTCCCATAATTGAAAGTATTATCTTTTTGGGACGACAAAATATCCCCCTTCGTGGACATCGAGACGATGGTAACCTCCACCTCCAAGAAGATCCAAGTCCCGTAAATGAGGGAAACTTCAGAGAGCTCTTAAGGTTTCGTATTTCATCAGGTGACCACATACTGAAAAAACACCTTGATAACTCATCTGCACGGGCAACATACATTGGGAAAAACACCCAAAATAGCCTGATTGAATGTTGTGGAAAGGAAATCACACGTGTCATATTAAATAGAGTGCGACAGTCTGGCTGTTTTAGCATACTATTTGATGAAACCACAGACATATCCCACACTGAACAACTGTCTCTTACTTTGAGGTATGTTTATAATGGTTTTATTCGTGAAGATTTCATCACATTTATTGATGCATATGATGCCATCCAAGATAAGGAGGGAAATGAAAATGGCGTACAACTTGAACGCAAACTAACAGGAGAGGTACTTGGAAAAATTGTTGTAAATATCGTCAAAGAGTTGCTCCTTGACGTCAACAACTGTGTAGGCATTGGGACAGATAGTTGCAGTGTAATGTCATCTGAGCTTGTTGGCGCCGTCTGTGAAATACGTCGTGAAGCAACGCATGCATGCTGGTGTCCTTGCTTAAATCACGCATTGAATAACTCGCTGTCTAAATCAAACAACGTAGCAAGTGTCCGAAACTCGATCGGCATAATGAAATCAGTAACATCATTTTTCAATATGTCTGCAAAGAGAAATGGCGTTTTACGTAAGTTTTTGGAAAAGAGAAACGATGATTTAGGTATGTTTTTGGGGAAACAGCTACCGGGGCTTTGTGAAACACGTTGGGTGGAGAGGCATGATACTGTGCTCAAGTTTCGTGAAGCTCTTCCTTATCTGATTGAAGCTCTGGAATCGATTTCTGGCTGGACGGATTTGACTACTTCCTCCAACGCAACTGCACTGATCACCTCCCTGTGTGATGTACAGTTCATTTCGGCAATTATTTCTTTGATCGATGTATTGAAACATACACTTCCACTGAGCAGAAGGCTCCAGACTCCGTCCCTTGATTTAAGAAAAGCGTCTGACGCTATTCAGGATACACTTTCTGTACTGAAAAAGAAAAGGCAAAAGTGTGACGAGACATTTTCTGAGGTGTTTTGTGAAGTCAAGGAATTGTGCTCTCAACTCGGAGTTGAAATAAAACTTCCTCGCGTAACAGCACGGCAACAACATAGACCAAATTACACATCAAACACGCCAGAAGAATATTACAAGAAATCTACATACATTCCCCTACTTGACAATGTGATTGCAGATCTCATTTCAAGATTTCCCAAAGACTCATTGGATTGTTTTGGACTTCGTGTATTGATTCCAACTGTTGTTGTTAAGGACAATCCCAAGGACAGTGCCAGTGATGTACACAAAGACCTGGACGAAGAAAATATGCAGCTCCAAAACTTGATCGACAAATTCGCACCCATACTTGGGCTAAGGGAAAGCGATGGGTATCTGGTAAATAGTGAATTCGAACTTTGGCGGGAAAAATGGGAAAGGGAAAACAGATATAAGGGTAAACTTCCAGCAACCGCTATTGAAGCGATGGATGCTTGTGATAAGGACATGTTTCCATCGATTTACTCCTTGTTAAAAATCCTGGCAACTCTTCCCGTTAGCGTGGCGTCTGCTGAGAGAACTTTCTCCACCTTGCGTCGTTTGAAGACGTGGCAGAGAGCAAGGATGGGTGAAGAAAGATTGTCCGGACTATGCTTGTTACACACTCACAGAGACATTGAAATTGACGTAGACTCAGTGATTGAACGATTTGCAAACAGTGGAAATAGGAGGAGAATAGATTTTGTTGTTTAGGTTTAAGCTTTTAACAAACTTTTATTAATGTGTTACTATGTATTGTTATTCTCGTGTTTGAAATAAATAAATAGTATTATAAACATGTATTTCAAGTTTAATTCCTATATCCAAGCTTTGGGTTTGACCGTTTATTAGCTTATTTAATTTTGAGGGTTTTAAGGGTAAACTGACCTTAAAATTAAAATATGTTTTAAATGAAAAAAACGCCTGGACGAATTACAAAACTGATCCAGACTTTTTTACTGATTATGGCACATCCTATGTATTTATAGGAGAAAGAATTAGGCGAAGTTGTATATAAAAAGTACCAAATTTGCTTATACATATGTTTCATTACATAACAAAATGACGATATATTTCACTGAATTAATAATTTAAAAACACCATCGAATCAGGAAATATTTTCAAAAAGTAACTCATTTAAATCATATTTGCAGGAGTTAAATGACCTTAAAATGCCACTTCTAAAGTCTAAGTTTGCAAAAATTTTGAGGGAGCGCCCCCGCCCCTCCTCTGCTGGGGGTATTCCATACCCCCAGGCTTCCGCGTATGGCCCCCCCCGAAAAGATGGTCTGAAGCCGCCACTGGGTGTTTATTCATTCACTCATATGGAACATGGTTTATGCTATCTGTGTACTTCCATCATCAGCTATTTTGATGTGTTGTGCAGTAAAGTATTTTTGCTTTGGCTGGTTTATTGCTGTTGCTTGTGTTATTGTAAATAGGTTTGGTGGATAGTTTTGTTTTATACACCATTTTAATATTTAGTGTTACGAATTGTCTTGTATTTTGTAGCAACTTCAGTTTGTTCAGTTATAGTAATTTGTTCCCAAAATGTTAATTATAGTGTCTCTGTATGATACTTGTTTTAATATGACTGAATTAATGTCTTTTTTCTTGTATCTTCCTAAATTAGATTTGTAAGAGTTCATAACTATTCTAATTCCAAACCACTTATAATGGTTCAGTCCATCTACAACAACAATAAATGGCAATTTTCCATGCTATTATGTATTACATTGTACAAAACATTTCTAAATATAAGAGAATAATAAAATAAAATATGAATTCATTGAATTGGGGAAGAAAATAATGTATACAATATATCTACTATAAATTACAACGAAAACAAAATATAAAACTTACCCAGAAACACAGATAATAGTGTAAAAAAATGGCAACATTCATATTCATAACTAACAGTGTCAAAGAAATTAAAAAACTCAAACACTCAGAATAAAAATATACAAAAAATGAACACCTTATAAAACAACATCCTCTACAAAATGGCTTTTACAAAATTGAATCCAAAGATTGAAACAGTTTTTGAATATAACTTAAATAAAAATATAAGCCAGCCAAAAATACTTTTTAGTGCAACATTTCAAAGTATAATATAAAAATAATTTTTTTTCAACTGACTGTTCTGCACAAGGAAGAATGGGAAATTGCCAGAGCATCTGCAGATTGTGTGTCTTACAAGTCTGGACTATTGTCAATCAAATGCTACACACGTCAGGTATAATGTTTATTGAAAAACATTTAAGTTTAATTACAAGACTTTACATATATTTCAATGGCAATTTAGACACTTCTAATAGCATAAGTTGTCTAGATCCAGTCAGTGAAACTTTTATATGCACACATTTATTGAAGCAGTAGTTCATTATATGTGGATACAGATACTTCACATGTGGAAATTAAAATCTGGAATCTGATTTACGGGCATGACAAGAAAAATACTATAGAAACTAAAAGTCTGCATTTTTTAGCTACTGCACTGCTAAAGCACAAATTAGCACTAAGCAAAATGTACAAATTGGCACTATTCGTGAATCAAGTGCATTCTATGAGAGGTTATTTTGATACTTTAAAAATCAAAAAATACTTATGGAATACAGTATATGATGTAGTTTTCTTTCGATAGCAGTTGAGTGGTACTGGCCAAAAACTTGAGTGACTGGTATAATAGATAATATTGCCAGCAGTCATAATAAGATTGATTCTATTAAACATGAGTGTAAACAGTATGTTTTATATTACGCATTTGTACTACTATGCCATTTTAATTACTGATTTCAATTCTTCATGGTAGAAGAGGATAAGATTAGAAAAGTGTGTAGAAATAATATACTGGAGTAAATATGCTGTGAATGGTTGCAGTGCAGATGCCATATGATTCATATGTGCATGTCCATACAATTTATAAACCTGTATCCATGCAGTTGGCCCACCCTCATTCCACCTTCCTTTAAAATGCTGGAGCCACTACTGCCCAGTATACAAACTATTGCTGCTACAAGTGTATTAGAAACTGCATTAAACATATGAAACTTGAATGGAAACACTGCTTGAAAATTTACATCTTTCAGTAAAATAATTTGTATTAAAAATATTGTAATGAAGTTTCATAGACTTCAAGGTTCCTTATGACAATGTTGACAGGAATCAGCTCTATATAGTAATGAAATAAAAAGGAAATCCTTTAAACTAATAAGACTGGTGAAAATGATGACAAATAGCTCAGTCAGGTGTTCTGGAAACATCAGAGGGATATGGAACACTAAAAATGGGGCTGTTCACCAAGGGCTGTCCCTGCTTAATTTTCATTACAAAAATTCAATCAGGATTGCAAACACAAGATACAATATTTCACAAACCAGCACAGATATTAGGTTATGCTTGTGATTTATACATTATTGGAATAAGTAGGAGGGCCATGGAGAAATCCTTCCTGGCAATAGGTGATGCCTGTAAGAGAATGGGGCTTCATATAAACCAGTCTGAGTAAAAGGCAGCAGAAAAACCCTGTAGACCAAACGTGTTATCTGTTGTAAACAGCAGCAACTATTACTTTGGCAGAGTAGAAAATCTTATACTTATTTAGGATCCTAAGATAGGTGTATCAAAGGAAATTAGGGCAAGGCTCATAGCAACAAACAGGGCTCACTATAGTCTTTTAAATCACTTTAAAAGTAGATTCTTAACTTGAAATACAAAAGATTTGTGGCTTGTTACCACAAAACACGGTAAGGGTCATATTACCTTATGCCTCTGAGATCTGGGTAATGCCAGAACAAAAATTAAGTAAGTAAACATGACTGAAAGGAAGATCTTGAGATGGGAGTTACATGTGACAACAGCTGGTGGCAGAGGTATTTTAATCATAGACTATATGAAAGAGACACTGGCAATCAAGTTAATAAAGTCTATCAGCAATGTGTGAGCTGGAATGATGGCTCACATCAAAGAGAGTGAACTAGAAAACAAATCACGATAGGGCTCCCAGTGGGAAAAGGAAAAGAGACAGACCAAAACTAATGTGGACAATGGGGTGGAGGATGATCTCACAGAGCTGGACATGCAAAATTGGCTGGAACCTGTGACCAATGGCAGTGTGTTGTAGAAGAGACCAAGGATCACACAAGCCCTGGAATGCCAGGAGAGGGAGAAATTATAATGTCATTATTCTATGAGGCTGTGGTACTACAGGTAATATAATTTTTAAGTACTCTTTGAGAGAGCAACAATCCTTACCAACAAGCATATATTAAGGCAGGCCTATTTGAAAAAGTGTTGCCCAGTTTGTAATGAAAAGTTTCTTTAGTTTGTGGTGTTTTATTTATCTGTATCATTAGCTTCTTTATAGTGGGGCTTAGTAGACTATTGGGTATAGCATATGGCTACTAATGCCTACAGGTCTGAGGTTAATTTCTCAGGCATACAGTGGCGTATTTAAGGGGGGGGGCTTCCGGGCGTAAGCCCCCCAAAATTTAGGATTATAAACAAATGCACACAATATCGTAATATTATGAGTGGAAAACAAGGGTTTACCTCATCACTGCTTTACTATGCAAAGAAGCAAGCTGTATGCTGCTACAACAGTGGCCGCTCTTGAATATGTCAACAACGCACTGGCTACGAACGAATCTCCGGACAAAAGAGAATCGTCGATAACTGGCGTGGTTGTACGTTGTGACTGGTTATTTCTACTGAGGTGGTGGGCACATACTCTCAGAGCGTGCGCTGACCAGGAAACTTACTAGTTCGTCTCGAACGTTCGTAGAGGCGTTTCCGCGTCAGCCACGTGTTAATATTGTTGATTGAAACAAAGGATAGTGTTGCAAAAATGAGTGTTACTGAAACTAGTGTAGTGAAGTCAGTGAAGTGTTGATTCTGATAACTTATGACAATGAATCGCAAAACAAAAAGTGGAAACATTTTGAACTATTTCTCCAAAACACCACGACTAGAGGAAACTCCGTCCTCTGAGGCGGGAAAAATTGATGATCCACCACAGTCACCGCCGCCGATGTTTTCAAATAATAAAAGTGTTTTGATAATTCGAAATCACTTTTACCGGGTCCTGAGGCAAAATCAATATCTCTCATTGACACATCAAGCTTTGAGAATCCACCATCAGGTTGTATGTATGACATAACTGATTGTATACCATCAAACAATGAAAAAGTTGATGACCACATAAAGCTACATCATTTCCAAAATATTTTTGTGCCCCATACAACTTACAAATTTCCCCTCACTTTGCAAAATGGCCAATATCGTAAGTTCAACCTAAGTTAGACCGAGAAGGAGAAGTATTTTTGGTTAGTATACTCTCCCAAAGAAGACGGTGCCTTTTGTAAGTACTGTGTGTTTTTCGCTAAGACTAGTTCGGGTAAAGGTAGCCATCAAAATGTTGGAGCTCTCGTAACCTGTAAGTTTTCGAAGTGGAAGCACGCTCTTGAATATTTCAACACCCATGCGAACAATACTTATCATAAGGCTGCCATAATCGATGGTGACAATTTTGTTCACATGATGGCGAACAAGGCAGAAGACATAAAACATTGCCTGGACCAAGTCTTGGTGGAGCAAGTGGAAAAAAATCGGAAACGAATAGTCCCTATCATCGAGGCGGTGATTCTCTGTGGACGTCAGGAGATTGCATTAAGGGGACACAGGGACTTCGGGCCTATTGAAGTGGACAAAGAAGATGACATGAACACGGGTAACTTTCGTGCCATTCTAAAATATCGCGCTAAAGGTGACAAAAAACTACGAGCAAGTTTGGAAGGAACTGGTAAACGCGACAAATACATTAGTGCCCCAATCCAAAACCAGATCGTCAGTTGTATCAATAATCAACTTCTGGAAAGGATTGTTCAGCACATAAATGATGCCAAAGGTTTCACGGTACTTGCAGATGAAACTGCTGATGTTGCCGGAATAGAGCAACTCTCTCTTTGTGCCCGTTGTATTTCCGCAGATCTGATTCGTGAAGATTTTCTGCAATTTGTTCCAGTGTTCGATGTGACTGGCAAAGGATTAGCTGAATCGATCATTGAAATTTGGTCTTGATGTCTCATTTTTACAAGGACAGGGCTATGATGGTGCTGCGTCCATGTCGGGAAAAGTCCGTGGGGCCCATGCATTCATACAACAGGACAACCCATTAGCTGTATATTCTCATTGTGCAGCTCATAATTTTAATTTGGTAGTCACCGACACGTGCAACATTCCACTTATAAGGAACTCAGTAGGAACACTGGAAATGGTACGTACTTTTTTTGGGCCACCGAAGCGTAGGCAAATATTAAATGATGTCCTTGAATCATTAACAGATATTCGAGCCCGGAGTTTGAAACGTACCACTCTCACTAGATGGATCGAGCGTCTTCGCAGCGCACAAGGCTTCAAGGAATTATATTGTTGCGTTGTTTCGGCTCTGGAGAAGATTCAAGAATTTGACAACAAAACCACATCCCACGATGCCATGATTCTGTTAGCAAACATCACCAAGGGAGATTTTGTCGTCTGCTCAGTAATACTTTCAGAATTGTTCACGTTGGGTGAGTCCATCTGTCGTCAACTTCAGCGCCAAGATATCGATTTTGCAGAGTTAGTCAACATTGCCAGGGATTTAAAAAGGGAATTGTTAGCAATGAGATAAAATGTTGATGACACTTTCAGCCGGCTTTTCCTAGAAGCCAAGAAATTAGCGTTGTCCAATGGAGTTGAAATCAAGCAACCACGCATTTCTACCAAGCAAGCACATCGCGCAAATCAGGATACCGGTGATGATGTTGAAGGTTACTACAGAGTGTCTGTGTTCATACCCTTTCTGGATGCCTTCATTTGTTCATTGCAGGAATTGCATAGAATCAATTTGATCCCAAAGTATTATGAGAAGCATTTAAATATTTTAGTTTAATTAATGATGTCATGGTATCTGTCAGTAATTGTTGTTAAATAAAGAGAAGTCGTCTTGCTACACATGAAAATGAGTGCATAAATCAGTAAAATACCTTCCCTTGTTTCCTTACACAGATAGTAAGTGATTTGTTCAGTTGATTTGATTTGAATACAGTTAGTTACAATGTAGGCAGCCCATGTAATTGGCAGAGGTCAGTTAAGATGGGTTCCCTGGATTTGTAACGCGGCAATACATTACAAAATTGCGCCACTCTGCTTAAGTTAGAATAGTTGCGAACATCGTGATGCAACAAAATTGCGCCACTCTGCTTATTTATATAAAAGGTATTGTGCTGTTGTTATTTAATTTACTGTGCCTTGTTGAGCTTTGATTAGCTGTAAATAATAATGAATTGTGTATTGTGTTGTTGCTGTCTTGTAAGAGTAATTGTGTACAGAGTGTCAAAAACAAAATTGCGCCACTCTGTAGCTTTCTTAATTTATTAGTAAATGAAATAACTCACGGCATTCAGTTATTGATCTATGCACTCAGAGAATGTAATTAATGTAACTTTAATTTTCAAAACATACGTAAATGATAGTCAGTATAAATAGAAATATCATTGTATGAAGATATATGCAGGTACCTACTTGCATACATGACTTGTAATGTTTGGTCAACTGATCAGTCTTTAACAGGTTTGTATTATGACAATCCAAGACCTGTTGTTTCTTGAATACTCCTGCATTATGATTATTCAATCTGCGTAGTATATGTTAGACATACACTAACATGTGTCTGTCACAAAAAAAAAAAAAAAACTTTGGTAATAATAATGCTCCTGTGTAAGGTAGACCCAGTTAATGACATGGAAAGAATTTCGTAATTTGAAATTATGACAAAATAAATAATTAATTTAATTGGGGTAAGTACATGAATGAATAAAGTCAAACTGTTATAAAGCGTAATAGTAGAGTAAATTGAAGAAGTGTGCATTGTTGAATAAGATTCACCCTATGCGTGCCAGCTGGCTCATGCTCCCCTTCCTCCAGTTCTGACCTGTTAAGGGAGTAATCGGTGGCATTGTGTAGAGTACAATACGTAAGAGTAAAACCCCCCATTCTCACTGACACACTCAGCCTACCTTTGTTAACTAAATAAAGTGGGTGAACTACATTCCAGAAAACAGCTGATCGGCTATTTAACTTTGAAAAATATGTGTGTGGAATTTCTGTCTCTCCCTTAGAAGAGAAATTGTTCTTTTCTGAATTGTGCAAATTATTTACTTAAGAATTTATCCTATATATGTGTAGTGTTGTAGAATTAATTTTAAGTACGTTTTAATGTGTTAGAACTAAGATAACAAAAAAATGGCCCAATTCAATCCGGATTTATTATTAAAAGACGAGCTGTCTTACGAAGCTCTTTTGCGTGGACTACCCCATGCGAATGTAACAGTCGCGGAATTACGTAGGTCAATTCGCGAATGTGGATTTGATACACCTGTTCAATTAAACTACCTAAGCGAACTCGATTATGAGAGCGAGAGAGAAATTTGTAATGCCAAGTATAGTGAGCTTACCTTATTGTCTCAAACCCTCCAAGACGAGAAATCTCCGGCGATAATTTTGCGGACTACCCAGAGAATAGAGCATTTAACCCGGCGAATGAAAAATTTGTTGATCGGGCCTAATCTCACGGAAATACCTCTTGAAGTACAAAGCCTAGCTGACGAAGCTCTACGCCGCTTACCCTCAATTATTAATGACTTAAGAAGAAAATCCGACTCATTCAGGATGGACGAAATAGAGAAGTCCTTAAAGAAATTACACATCTCCCCAGTACAATCACCTACTACTGATCTACCTCCGCCTAACACTGATCGGAACTCACCCGCCGTATCGCAAATGCAAGCGAACCAAGAGCAAAATACTGATAGAGATTTAAATGCCCCTCCTCCCGAGCATTTTCAGTTTCGTCCCGGAAATCATGAATTGACCACCCCGAATGAATCAAATCGTTCTCCTAAAGGAATGACAACCATGAACTATAACGCGGTCCTATACGGTAAAATGACTCATCCTGTGGAGAAAATCTTAACTGAAATCCCTTACACAGATGGATTAAATGTCTCCAAACTACTAACCTTCATTAGCTATCTCCTGCAGATAAAAGATCTACAGCAGCTGAATGACTGGCAAATTTTGCAAGTTATGTTACCGAAATGTAAACCCCCGTTAAAGAATCGTGTCCTAGAAGCTCTAACCTCTACATTTCCAGTAGAAGAGCTACATAGCTCTATAATAAAATACTTTATCCCCACCGGTATTTACGAAGAAATTAAAAGAAAGACTGTACTCCGAGTATAAGGAAATCAGGAGAGATTAGCTCATTACATCTCCGACATCAGGGAGTCATCTCGACTACTACGTGTAGACTGGAATGAGACACAAATGGTCGACACCATTTTAATAGGACTGTCACCTGAAGAAAGATCCCGTTTATCGTTGATAAATAGACCCAATACAATTGCTGATCTAGAACAGTGCAGTATCCATTCTTCAAATGTATGGTACTCCGATCAAAATAGACAAGCAATGAAAACCGCTGGATCTAATAGAAATGAATTGCGAGCACTAGTGCCTGATGTAACAACCTCGCATGAAAGGGAAGTTTTCAGTAGACCTCACAATGTGCGCAAATCTGGTAAGTTAAGTGTAACACCATATAAAGCGGAAACAAAGTACCCACCTCGCAATAAACCCATCTGTTACAATTGCGGCAAATATGGACACATAAGAAAAGAGTGCAAGAGTAAGCCATTGGAACGGAATCACCCAACTCCAAAAAACATGTAAGGCAGGGAGACCCGAAATCCTGTGTCTTCCGCAGCTACTCGAAATCTGGTGAACGCAAAGAAACTAATAATAAAAAAAAATAATAATAATAATAAAATATTTTATAACCAACGTGGAAGGAAAAGAAGTTCGAAAGAAATAGATCCCTATGTGAGAGAATTTCGTGAAAAATGTAATGCGATTAATAAATGTAACTGGACTAAAAATCTATTACCATTAATACGAGTTGACTTAGGCGTTACCTCCACCATCGCCTTAATTGATTCGGGATCTAGTAGAACTTTTAATCAGCCAAGAATTAGCGGACAAATTAGCGAAACACCATCTAGTAAAACGGAATCAACCGGTGAATATAAAGTGTGCTACCGCCGATAAACGTAATATCATCATAAACCTGAGCATTACTGTTAAGGTTAAAATTAAGAACCTGACCTGGATGTTTACAATGTTAGTATGTAAGGAATTAGGACCTGATTTAATATTAGGTGCAGACTTTATTAGTAAAACTGGAATGATTCTTGACATCTATGAGCAAAAATATTATTTCCGATTCGACCGTACACGGAAATATAGATTTGATAGTAATAAAGAAAAAAATTGTTCATCTACTGCACATGTAATACACCAAGAGTCAGATTTATCTCATCTAGAAAGTAGAGATAGAGTGAGAATACTGAAATTAATAAAAGAATTTTCCTCAGTTCTCACACCTAAACTAGGACTCACTAAACTAATAGAGTATAAAATTAATCTGAGCGATCAGAAAGTAATACGCCTACCTCCGTACAAGTTGTCGCCTCCCAAGATGGAAGTGATGCGAAACCATACCAACAAGTTGTTGGAGCAAGGAGTCATTGAACCCTCTACATCCCCATATTCTTCACCCTCCTTTTTAGTACCAAAAGGTCAAGATAAACACAGACTAGTTGTGGACTACAGGCAATTAAACAAAAGAATAGAATTTGAATCAATCCCTCTTCCAGACATCCATAGTGCCTTTCATTACTTCACTAAAGCTATGGTCTTTACGGTAATGGATCTGAATCAAGCTTTTCACCAAATACCTCTTTCTGAAGAATCAAAACGTCTAACCGCGTTTGCAGTTCCTTTTAACTTGTACCAATTTACTAGAGTACCCTTTGGAATATCTCAAGGAAGTTCCGTATGTAGTAGACTATTAGAAAGGATATTTCATGATATTAAATTTAAATATGTGTATCACTATTTGGACGACATCGTTATATACAGCGAATCCATGGATCTACATCTTAAACATCTACGCGAAGTGTTATCTCGGTTACTAAGAGCAGGATTAACTGTTAACCCAAAGAAGGTAAGTTTCGCCGTGTCACAGTTTTCATTCTTAGGTCACATCGTGAAAGCGAATGGAAAGGTAAGCATTGACCCCGAACGAACCCGCGCTATTAGAGAATTTTCACCCCCACGAGATGCAAAAGGTATAGCCCGATTTTTGGGAATGGTAAATTATTTCCACAAATATATTCCCCATCTTGCCGAAATAGCAGCACCCTTAAACTCCTTACGAAAGAAGGGAACGAAGTTTGAATGGAGCTCACTACATCAAAACGCGTTTGAACAACTTAAGGAAAGTATTATATCCCCTCCAGTTTTGCAACTAGCGGATTTCACGAAACCTTTCGTAGTGCAGACCGACAGTTCCAGTGTAGCGTTAGGTGCAGTGATATATCAAGAGATAGATAACTGTAGATTACCTATTAGTTATGCATCGCGAACACTAAGCGACCAAGAAAGAAAGTATTCCGCATATGAATTGGAATGTCTAGCAATTGTTTTTGCATTCGAGAAGTTTAAACCCTTCCTAGAACATAAAGAATTCCTTTTGGAAACTGACAATCAGGCGTTATCTTGGTTATTGAATCACCCTAAACAGTTAGGACGTATTGGAAGATGGATATTGAAGTTAAACTGCTATAAATTCAGAGTGCAGCATATAAAAGGTACCCAAAACGTAGTCGCTGATACCCTGTCCCGTATGTTCCAGTCGCCCACTAAAACTCCCGAAAACAAGGAGAATCCGGAAATAGCACTTGCTAACGCCGTAATTACTGAGTTCCCCCTTGCCTTTACAAACATTGCTCTGTATCAACAACAAGACCCCTTACTGAAGCCTATTATAGAACAACTTACGCAAGGTATTAAATCCGAGAAATACGCATTGAGTAAAAATGTACTATGTCACAAGATAAGAAGCGGAAAGGAACTAAGAATAATAGCCCCTGATGTAATTAAGCCCATGCTGATGGAATACTTCCATTCATCTATCATAGGAGCCCATATGGGAATCAATAAGACCATACATCGTGTTCGAAAGGAATATCATTGGAACAATATGAACAGCGAAATAGCCAGTTTCGTAAAGAAATGTACATTATGTGCCCTCAGTAAACCAGCCAGAAATACTCAAGTAAGCCAACTGATTTCAGAAATCCCTAAGCCCCTTTTTCTAAACTTTATCTAGACTTTTCAGGTCCATATCCACGATCCAAATCAGGTAATACAATGTTACTCATCTGTGTAGATTCGTTCACCAAATTTGTTTGGATGTATCCCACGCGACGAGCATTAGCATCGACAACTGTAAAAATATTACAGGAAAGATTATTTAAAGACTACGGTACACCGGTACGTATAGTATCAGATAATGGTCCACAGTTTAAAGCTAAAGAATTTAGGAATATGTGTTTCAAGTTAGGAATAGACCATATAACCACTACAGAGTATCGACCGCAAGGCAATATTGCTGAAAGGTATCTACGAAACCTCAAATCTGCGTTAATCACCTATCATGCGAACGATCACACGTCGTGGGACCTAAACCTATCCTGGATTCAATACGCTTTTAATTCAGCTTATCACGAAGGTCACAGGTCGACCCCGTTTGAGTTACTGTACAAATACCGACCAAACCACCCCTTGTCCACAAGATGGAATATACACGATCTGCTGCCTCCGCAAATAACGAATAAGCAGATAAATCAAATATGGAATAAAGCCCGCTCTAATTTAAGAGCAAACTTAGAGAAATCCAGAAGATACCACGAGAAAGGTAATCATAACAATTCAATTAGGTACCAAGTAGGTGACTTAGTAATGTGTAAGACTCACCCCACTAGTAGTGCGATTGATAAGACCACCTCTAAACTATCATACCGATGGTGTGGCCCTTACCAAATCCAGAAGTACCTAACTCCAGTTACAGTAGCCCTGTACAAACCTGCGACTCGAAAATATGTGCGGAGAACGCATATTTCGCAGCTAAAGTTGTATAAGAAGAAGAGACGTAATAGTATAACCCAAAATAGAAAAGGGAATACTAGGTAGTGAAGTAAATTATACTTCTGAAACCGTGGAAAATGTTAAACGTAGAGTTTGGAAATGAGGCGTGATCAACCTGAGATCCAGTTCTGCGAAGCATACATAAATGAATACTCATTAACTAGATGAGTTATCTACTTATTTACTACATGAAAACTAGTACTCAATGAAAACAAGATAGAATTCTAAATAGCAGAGATTTAGAAAATTACTCTACAGAGAAAGAGTAAGACAACCAAAAAGAAAAAACCGGTAGTAGATTTAAGTGATAGAGATAAGAAAGAGTTTTGTGTTTTATTTTGTAAATATTAAGTGTGAATAGTATGTAAAAAAAAAGGTAGTTAATAAGAATATATAAAAGTATATTGTGTTGTGGAGAAGAAGCAAGTAGATATAACGCTAACCAATAACTATGTGAAAGAAATTACACACACACTGACATCAAACATACTCCCAGTTCCCAATTGTGCGTTAGACTCACAAAAAAGCAACCGTAACGTGAAAATTAAGCGGTGGAGTATGTGACGATTTAAATTCTAACAGTAATCGTAAATAAAAAAAAAATTAAAAATTAAGTTTGCGAGCGATTAAGTAATTTTAAATCTCACTATAATACCTAAAACCCCTGTATGTACTCAGTATGAGAATGAGAAGTAATTAAGAGGTCCAAAGAAACACTAATAAAAAGGGCGAATTGTAAAAGTTATTGTCATATTTAACCCTTTGCTTGTCATCATGCGGTGACCTGTTAATTCCGGACTCGACGTGTCTACCGAGTCGTCTGTAATTTAGGAAAAGATAAAAATCATAATGTTTATAATTAGAAATCTGAAGACACCAATAGTCGTTAAAATAACTCACTTAAATTATATATGTATAATTAAGGTATAGTTTTTGGTAATAAAAATGTTAACATAAATAAAGATAGGGACTATATTGTCGCGGAGTAGTTGCCCCTCTCCTTTTTGTTAAGTACCAGTTGAAGCGAGCAGAAAGTCTCTCTCTCGCTATGTTGACTTCACGGAGTGCAGACGTACGAGCGAAAGCTCTGCCAAAAGTTGTTAATTTATTTGTTTTAACTTAAATGTAACTACCACTGCTAAAAGCGTGTGTCATGTACCAATAACTATAAATATGTGGTAACAAGAAGACATAATATGTAACAACAAAAAGTAATAGTGTTAAGCAAGATGACGACTCCCTTCAAGAAGTAACTCAATTTTCAACATCACTCCTGAAGATGTGATCTGCAGGAACTTCATAAAGACCCGTATACCAGGCATAAGATGCTGTTTAGGACATCCGAGAATCTACCTATACTTACACCGAAGAAGCTTCAATCTCCTATGTGAACACCCGACATATTCTTGACGAAGACCCGACCCAGATGATGACGGCGACTACAAGGATTCCCAGACGGACACCCCAGGACGAGGTTTCTACATTCAATTGTAAAGGTGACTCGATAGCCTTGCTATCGAGAGTTAATAATATTTGTTACACTACTCACTTCTAAAAGAGACTTTTCAAAGACGATTAATTTTATGTAAACATTGTAATCAGAAAATCTAGAAGTTTACTGTAAAATTTCAATTATCATACGTTGTAACGCTTTAAATGTTAATGTAACTTATTATCGTTCCAAGTAATAGTACCATTCTTCAAATGGTTAAAGAAGTCTTGCAAGCTTCTACAATGAACCGAAAATAATTAGAAGTCTTTACTATAAATATACAGAAAGTAAACTCGGATCCGAGGTATAAGAATATAGAATCAATTTGATCCCAAAGTATTATGAGAAGCATTTAAATATTTTAGTTTAATTAATGATGTCATGGGATCTGTCAGTAATTGTTGTTAAATAAAGAGAAGTCGTCTTGCTACACATGAAAATGAGTGCATAAATCAGTAAAATACCTTCCCTTGTTTCCTTACACAGATAGTAAGTGATTTGTTCAGTTGATTTGATTTGAATACAGTTAGTTACAACGTAGGCAGCCCATGTAATTGGCAGAGGTCAGTTAAGATGGGTTCCCTGGATTTGTAACGCGGCAATACGTTACAGTATGTCCTGTTAGATTGTAACATTATCATCCATCTGGTGGGCTTCTGAATTGTCTGGCGTATAATAGCGTTCATATTTATTTTGCATTGGTCATGTCATATGACTTGCACTGAAGTGTTAACTATTCTGAAGTTGTGGAGGTGATAACTATTCTTCTGATGGTCAAATTTAAATTCTGGTAAATAGTGGTAATGCTGACATTAACTATGAAACTTTTAGTGAACCTGTTGAAATATGTCAGATTTATTTTGCAATTCCTATCAACAGTGGCTCGACTGGGTGTTCTCTCTAATCAATTCTCAGCAGATAAAAGAAAAACAATTTACAAGTTCAGTTAAAGGACCTTTGTGGTAAAACACAGTTTCAAATGCATGACTTACAAAGAGCTTTTACATATACCTGTTGCCAACCCATCCCTACAGATTTTGGTGCTCGGTGCAGACATAATGAAAATCCGCTTTCTCCACCCACCCCCTGACATGCCAAGTATTATGTATTCATTTAGAGGCCTATTAATGTGACAGGCTAAAAATATTTGTGTCTACAATTTTATACAACTTAATATTTTACCAGCTTCATACATCAATTAATAAATAAACATGGGTGCTCAGTACCACTGCACCACCCTCCCATCAGCCCTGACTGTGAAAGAAAATAATACATTTCTTCTCTCAAAAGTCAGTGTTGTTGTCAGTGCATTCCCCCTCACATGGATAGATTACAAAACAATAGATAACATTATTATTTTGCAAATTTTTTCCAACTTTCCTAAGCAATCAAAATTTACATTGTATTATACAGAATGTCCCCATGTACTCTTGATACAGTTCTGGAACCCTTTACTTTCAAATTGTCAGGTCAAAAACCATATAAAACCATTAAACTTATCCTTTTAAGTTCAAAGGATTTCAGTAGGGCTTAATTGTAGCCTTGCAGCAGAAATAAAGGTGAAATTTTTCACAAGCCACAAATTGAAAATGAAGCTTTTTGGACTTATGTTTTTATAAAATTTCTTCTTTATTTCAGCCTATAGAATGCATTCCTGGAGTATGGCCCATTCCTCATGGAGCACCCTTTAACTGAGCCTGATTTTGTTTTACTTGATTTCTCTCTTTCTATAATTTTTCAAGTCAAATTCCATCATATACGAGCAAGGCCATCCACTTTTAATAATTAGCAGTTTAACTCGGGCATGAGTGAACTAAAAGCTTCCAGTTGCTGAATGGTGCCCATTTTAGTAGCAACTTAAAACTCATTAAAAATTTAACTTAAGTGAATAAATTGTCCCATAAATGTACAACCATAGTATTTAAAAACTGTAGCACCACTAACCATACTGAGCACTGTGAAGGCGAACAAGGCTTACCAAACTTAGCCAAGATCATTTAAATCAAGAATATACAGCCTCATATATTTTGAAGGAATATGTATGAGTAGAAGACCAGTAAATTGAATGAATACAGGAGGAAATGGTAGAATTTGGATAACATTTGATTTCAGTGAATCACTTGATCTTTTGCCTTAGTGTCTGGTTGTAAAGTTATGTCACCCATTTCATGGATGTCTTCCTATATACTTTGTGCTAGAAAATAAACACATAAATACACGAACAGTTTACCTCTGCCTTCATTTTCATGGTCATTACATCTCTCCAATGACAGGAAATCTCATCACTGGTCTATAATACACAGAACCTATAATTAAAATACCATTAAATGATGAGTTGTTACAAGATTTGGCCAAGACATTGTAAAGGTTTTTGGATGTGGTATAAAATATAGTCGTTCATTATACTGTAATTCTAAACAGTGAATGCCACTGCCACACATTTCCTAGTTTTAACTATTCATTTATTAAAGTTCACTGACAACTTTATTCCTAAATTCGGAAATCTGGTTTCAGTAATTGATAGTGATTTTCATAACAGTTTGCGGTGTGTGCAATATAATAATGAAATGATAGAATTAGCCAAAGTTTCTTGTCGTACTTTACCAGGGTACGCAATGTGCGTTTGAACTTTAGAAGTACTGACGATTAAATTCAGCATAAAAGAAGTCATTAGGCTTTTAAAAATGTGATAATGGATGATTATTTTTTCCACATTTGTATTTGTTCATGTACATTTTGATTATTTATTAAGAATAGATTGTTAAATAGATGTTCAAAAAGAAGAGTACAAGAAATACAAAATGTATAAACATGTGTAAATATAAATCAAGTGTGCGTATTACTGTTAAAAGTCTCTCTCTCAGCAGGTTGAACATGGGCATTGGTGCTTTGGTAGTATTCTAAGAGGATGTTGTATACATTTGAGGCTCCTGTTTGTGCAGCACGTTGTGACAAAATCATTATGAGTATTTCAACTGGTGCAGCTATATTTGAGCTGTTTTAACCTTTTAGTTAAGTTGGCATTGAATGTTACTGGTTATTAAAATTCTGTAGGTTTCTAATTCTATATCCGTGACTAATGGTTGCAATGGTATAACAAATTACCACACTTTAAAGTTGTGCCTGTAGACACGCTTAATGTAACTGCTTGTTTCAAAAAGTCCAACAGATCAGGCATTTTTTTGGTCATTTAGCCAGTATGTTAATTTTTATTCCTGTAGGGCAGAGGTTCTCAATTAAAAATCTACACCCCCCCCACTACATCTTAAAATTTGTGTGTATCCACATTCACATTCATGTACAAACTGATATAAATTATTAGCTAAACATATTAAGTTATACTTTAGTATTGTTTTGTAATGCTTGTATTTTTACAAATTTTGATTATAGTAGTTCAAATATAAAAAATCAAATAGTTTTAAGACTATATTTAAAAAAAATTAATTTGTTTAATATTTTTTCAGTAAGGTACTGAAACTTGAACTCTATCATTTTTGAAGTTAAAGAAATGCATTATTAAGCTGTATTTCTATATTATACTTTTTATTGATCTTGTTTTTTCACACGATTATGGCACCCCCTTAAAATCAGCTCTCAGGTTGAGAGCTGTAGGGAACAGCCAGTTTCAAGAGTAAGTTTAGAATTCTTCTTCCTATACAGAATGTCCATTTAGTCACATTCATCAAGAAGTGTTACCATCAAGCATATAGTGTGAAGTCTTTCTACTTCAGTTTTCACAATGTGTTTAAGAGGGCAATGGAAATTAACATCATATGTGAGGTTGTTACCATTACTAATATCAACTCTTCTGATCAATATAGTTACAAATAAACTTGTAACCTCATGGCTATTGTAGTATGTAGTTAATAAAGATGTACTGACACAAGGAAAACTCGCCTTATTTTGTATAGCCTATAATATAGTATTGTAGCATGAAGTGTGTATTCATTTAAAATGAAAAGTTTTAAAGGGAGGGACCAAAAATCATTCTGTCCCCAAGGTAATTTTGATGAGTGGCAAAACGTGTCTGCCTCCCCTAAATCGGAGTCACTGGCACAACTACAAAGTAGTACCCTGTACATCCTCCACTATGTTCACATACCTGTCACAAGGAGTGGATGAAAACAACAACTAAATTTGCCCACTTGCCAAAAAATTTCATCCTGGAGGCAGCCTTGCACTTACACCTGGTGAATTCATTATTAAGTTTTATTTATGTATGGACATATGCACAATGATAAGGATTAGCTTAAATTGCAGCAAGGATTACAAGAATATTGCAGCAAGTATAAAAAACTACTTTATATAGCATATGTCTATAATGAGGAAGTTTTTCAATCAGTCTACACAAAGGGCTATAGTGAAGGCATTTTAAGAACAGGGGAAAGGGAGGTTTATGGAGGTTTGTCTGGTGCCTTAAAAATTAAATGAGAAATTACAAAAATCCTGACTGCTCTTTTTTTTTTAAGTAAAGAAACAGTTTTAAAGCAGACAATACTTTTTTTATATAATTACAAAAATATTCAACATTGAAAATCCCAAACACCGTGCTGTTTTTTAAATTTTATAATTATACTGTCAAAACAACAAATAATTTGGTCATAGCATTTAAGTTTATGCATATTTCTCAAATATATATAGGCCTATGTATAACTGACAACAATATGTAAAGTTTTTTGTAAACATAGCTTAAAAACTTTTGAAGGTTGTCCAAACATTTGCAAGGCAAATTGACGGGCATTAATTTTGTCAAATTATTAAAGATATCAAATTTACATTTCGAATTAACATTCTTAATAATTTGGTACCCACATAGACTTTTATTACCTTTTAAAAATTCTGACTTTCATTTGTGGACCATGGTGTTGCTAAAGTTAAAAAATCTTCACTATAAACAATATATTTAGAGTTTGGTCTGTAACCCCTCTTTCCTTTTTAAGCTTTATAAAAAAAAATATCCTTTTTTTTAATTATTTTTTCTTTTTTTTTGTATTTTTTTTTTTTTTGAAAGAGAGGCCACTAGTTATTTAAAACTAGGCAGGAGCCTAGAGAAGCCAAAATGCGCTGGGTCCAGTATGACGGGACTTGCAATTAAACTCGGTTGTTAATCAACAATAACAATTTTATTCTTGCCCCATAACCATTACATGCATGTGTAAATTACAATTCCCCTGAGTGACACGTATAACAATAAGCAATAAATAACAATATAAATGATAAATAAGTAGTGTCAGCATGTTAACAATTCAGTTTCCATAAGCCCATATTAATTCATCCCCTATATACATATATCAATTTGGTTCCTTAAATTATACAAATCCCCCCCCCTAAATAACACTTAACATTAACATCACATATTGAAACATAGAGAAACATATACATATAACATCATCACACTAAATCATGTTCGACCTGGCAGACAGCCTGTATATTCGATAAAGCCCCAAAAACTGCAATCATAAAATTTAAACTTCCAGCCACAGTTGGAATTTAATCATTTAAAACCACAACCCATTTACTCCATTAAAATGAAACCCAAAAAAATATTTTAAAAACCAAAAGGATGATAATGACTAATAACTGCAAGATAATAGTGGCCTGGCAACCCATATGAATTTATAACATCTAATAAATTGCACATTATAAGTACATGAAAATCTCTAAGTTTTTTTTTTGAACTGTATACAAGTGGTTAAAACCCTTATCACCTAAGTTTAAACAATTGGCATAATTTTCCAAAACGTTAATTGTTGTGTTACAAATATAGATGTACCCCTGTATCAGGAATTCGTTCTTTAATGATAATGATTTAGTTCAACAGGCAGGTCCAGCAAGCAAGTCAGAACCCAAGTTACAATAATCAGTAGCCTCAGTATGATTTTACAATCTCAAAATTATTAGTATATGCCCACAAAAAATAAATTTTTAATGTCCGACATCTGTGTATGAATAATTTTAAAATAACAGCATGTTGTATTCTGGCACCTGTGGAAGTGTGCCAGCATGTGCCAGACCCGGTCAGACAGGAATCCGGCCTGCATAAAACTGTGTCAACGTGTGCCTAACTTGTGCCAAAAAAAAACCCATGTGAATTTTACCCCTGAAAACAGCCTGAAAAACGAAACCCCCAGCCCTGAAATGTTAAACCAAAATAAGAATAAAATATGAACCCCGTCCTGAACCAGCTGGAACAGAACCAATAAACACATGACTTAAATTTAGATTGAAAGTATAATGACTCTAAGGCCCTTGTATATAAAAAAAAATATATAAAGGAGTACAAAAAGCTCTGGCACGCTCCCCCAGTGCAGCACACAATTACAATCATAGTACGTTAGAGTTATGGAGTAATTTTATAATAGTTCAAATAATGTTCATAATGAATGTCCTGTTGACATACCCCTGATCGGACTGTCTAGCAGCGTAAGCACATGGTTTAAAAAAAAGGAAAACGATTTGTAACACGGATGAACGGCGGGCCAGGCCAACGAAAAATAATAAAAGTTTATATCACCTCAATGGCATGAGTATAGTTGCCTCTTGCAGTTGGTCAGCAAGCTCCCTCCTCAGAACAGGTGAGTGTTGGATGCTTCATGACTGGTGAAGGTGTCAGTACACCAGCTGAGACCAAATCTCCGTCTGGGAGCGAGAACCCTGAGAATTCACAAAGGATTAGAAATTCTGTTCACTAAAATATGCACCCTAGTCAAGGTAATAACCTCAGAACGGGGCTCCCAACCAACTCACGATAAATGCATAAAAGTTCTTGTTTTTTTTTTTTTTTTTTTTTTTTTTTTGAAAATTGCCTGAGGAGTAATTAAGTCTACAAGGTGATCATGAACTCACTAAATAAAAAAATAATATTAAAATGTGTATATTAAAGAGTCACTCGCACTAGATCTAACAAGTGCCGACATAATCAAACAGGTTGGCCTCACCACGTGGCAACACAATTATCGTAATTTGTCAGAAAATGACCCCACTAAAAGCACTTACAGTTACACACAATTAAAAGATTTATAGTGTTTCATCTAAGGGTGGTCTCACAATTTATTTTTAACTGCCATAATTAATTAAAAAAGAACACTCTTCCAGTCCAGTGCGTGTACATACATAACCCACACGATTCAACTCTGTCTATATGTACTGGCTTTAGCTATAATTTTATATAGTAATTTAACAAATGATTACAGTGACTATTGTACAATAATTAAAAGAAATACTGGCTGTATATACTGAACATCAAATAAGTTTCTTACAATACACACACTCGTCCGATCGCATCACGTACATTCTACTCTCGCATTCGGCTGAATATATTTATGTTTAATTATTCTCTTATTATTCAATCATTTTCTAGCATACTATAATCACTCACCGGGAAGACTCGAAAATTTAGCTAGCCATCAGGTTGAGAAGAAAATTACCCAATTATTGTCTGTCCAAGGTCGGGAGCTTGTGATTCCTTCAACGTCTGCGTCAAACTGCCGATTACCTCAGCAACTCAACAAACAGCAAAACTTCAACGCGAGATGGCGCGCGCTGTCTCACAGGGCCATCTCAATATCGCGGCTCACCGACGTTAATATTCAAGTTTATTATTGAAAAACAAAATTTTTATACCTTCGATTGCCGGGTTATGCAAACACCGGCACAGGTCAAATTTCCTTTAATCTAATACCTGAAATGCATTTTTACAATTTTTTCAACAAAACTGTTATGTTTTTGGGCCCTGGTATCCTAAAATTTTAAAAACTGAATCCATATTCAGATTTTGCTTAAAATTGTTTAATTTGATACCCAGTATGGAGTTATGTGATTTTTTCAAAATTTTGTTTCTCTTTTTGGGTTCTGGTGTCCCAAAATTTTTAAATTTCAAAACCTGAACTCTATATTCAGACTGTGATTAAAATTATCTTTAATTTTATATTTAACATGTTTTTTGTAATTTTTTTCAAAATTTTGACCCTTCACATTTTTGTCCCCTGCCATTGATTACAGGGAAAAATCTCAAAAAATAGAGCTCTGGGGTAAAGGTATGGACAACATGCATACCAAGTTTTGGCATACATAACTTTGTATCCAAAGTTTGGGATAAGTTCAATAGTTATGGTGAGACATGTCCCAAAACACAGACAGACAGATAAACGCCAAGCATTCCAGTTAAAACTGAGAACTCACTTCGCTTGTTCAACTTAGAAGTCTACTGTTGCTTGCCATAATTCATTATAACCTCTTAATTTTACCATGTGGCCTCAAATATATGACAGTTCTACTAAATGTCACTAAAAAATGTATTCAGATCCCTTAGCCTGTTAAATATTATGAGTACACAAAATTAATTTCCGGTACATCTATTACCATAATTATGCACATCATAATTAATAAGTGACAGACAGTTGTACACAACCTTGATTTTGTCTTTTCTCATTTTATAATATTAAACTGTAACTAGATTCAAAAGTAACAATAATAATCATGTTATACAAATTATTCTGTGGTTAGTAGGTTAAATTAATTACCTGTATTACGATATTATATAAAACGGTTAAACTCAAAATTACTTGCAACAATTACAATTACTTGAAAAGTTGCACACTGTGAATTTGTATCATATGTATACCTAAAATATTCTTATTCTTAACTGTATGCAAAATGAATACCAATGTTCACCACTATACTGATTAAATCCATTCAAAAAATAATATTACATTATAAACAATAGGAAATCAATACAAATTACACTCAACCACAAAAATTATAATAGCAAATCAATGTTACATTTGCTTTACTCTCAACGTTTGCATACCTCTCCACTTTATCCCATTTGTTATTAAGTGTTTCAAAGTTTAAGCCTTTATGATTTTAAGCCTATAATGATAAAAAAAAAGGAAACCATCTGCCCGCGCTTGAAATGACATTGATGTATAGAGGGAAACTAGGAAAGGAAGTCAGTACAAAAGAGTGTGAAATCCTTTAACGTCGACGTGCATGTGTATGGATGTATCATAAATCTAACAGTGCAGCTGGACGCTTGAAGAAATTAAGGGATTGGTCTGGCTGAAAGCCATAGAAAAACGCCAGAGATAAGTATGAATTGGATATACCGAGAAGGATACAACACAAGTGATTGAACTAATTAACAGGGCAGCTGGAAGCTGAGAAACTAAGGGTTTCATTATGCTGAAAGGCATAGAAAAACACCAGAGACAAGTACAATTATGAAATACCAAGAACGCCCCAGCAGAGGTGATTGCACTAATCAACAGAGCAGCTGGACGCTTGGAGAAACTAAGGGTTTGATCTGGTTAAAGGTTATAGAAAAATGCCAGAGAGAGAATTACGATTTCAATACCGATAAAGCTACAGCAGAGGTGAGTGAACTAATTAACAGGGCAGCTGGATGCTAGAAGACACTAAGGGGTTGTTCTGTCTAAATGGCATATAAAAACGTCAGGAAGATTTACAAGTCTGAAATCGGACATACCGTGGCAGAGGTGGAAACCAAGAGTAAGAAATAAAGAGGAACGAACTTGACCTATCAGAAAACAGCTTTAAAGGTAGGCGGGTTTCCAGGAGTGAATTTTCCTAGAAGAAAAGAAAGAAGGACCAATTAAAAGGGAGCAAAGTGAAATGTAGGAAACTAGTGGGGAATTATGTGTATTGAATATATACAATGAGCTGAGGCGCGATCGAGGAGACTTGACTTAAAATCAAAGAGTCTCTACTTAAAATCGGAAAGAGTCTGTGGTAAATTTCATGGAGTCTGTTGTAAAGTTTTTGGGAGTCTACGATGAAAGTTCAGAGAGTTTACTTAAATTTCCCGTAAAGTCAACATAAGTAAATAGTTTGTGAAAATTTAGAAATCTATTCTAAATTTTTGTAGAGTCAAAATGAACGAACAATTTATGTAACGTAGTTAAATATTGAAAGAGTGAGAACTAGAGTTTTTATTAGTTTATAACTCGTCAAAACAAAATCGGATCTTATAATGTGTTGCTAGCGATATAAACTACTGAAACGGAATAAGTCGTTTGTGAACTGTAAACTTACGTAACGAGAGTAACCGTTGTATAACTAGTGAACAGTACTTATACTAATGTAAATATCGGAAGAAGCCGGACATACTTAGTTAAAGTGAAGTGATTAAGTGTTAATCAATCAATCACTACGAGAGCGAACCACACTATGATTCATCCAAATGATACTGTATGCAAAGAAGCTAGGAGAGAATCTACATCTACTAAGCGGATCTAAGGAGCTGGAGATGGCATCACAGGACATCAACATGCCGTAGACAGGAATATTCGTACCAACAGTAAAACTTTTATGTACTAATTACTATTTTACAATACACTTGCCTGTCCTTCTAAAAGAACTTACGTTTGAATTACACAATAAAACTTAAAGTAATATGGTTAGAATATAAAAGCGAACTACGCACTTTTTAAAATAAATATATCATTTCAGTTAAGAATATTTATTCATATCTTAAAAATGAATCCATTTGGAATATATATATTTTGCAATATGATAGGTAACTAGATGTGTTATTCATGCTTAGATACAAAATCAAATGAACCCTGAGATATAGAGATCTTAGCATATAAATTGTCTATTGGTAGAAATCATGTTTAAAATAACTAATGATAATGATATGTTAAAAGGCATAGAGAACTGATATTAATGACAGTTAATATAAATGTAATAAATGTGTTGGTTAGACTGATAAATGTGTCCTGTTTTCATTTATTAAAGATTAACCTTATGGATTAAACAACACTATTACTTAAATAGCTTTCATGAACACCAACAAATAAATTAAAGAATTAGTATTAATCGCTTCTGAGTAAACAATTAATACATGAGTTTCATACTATTAAATTTCACAACTACCAATAAAAGCAAAAAAATGTGCCCACAACTTGGGGCACACAAAAATTAGAGTTGCAAGCCTCACCAACATTTTTTACAGTCTTTTTCTACCTTTTTCACTGATGTACTTATTACTTATTTATTATGTCTGCTTATTTCACTTTGTTATGTAACTATAATGGGCAGAATGGTTACCAGGAGTATGTCTTTACTGTATGCAAGCTAAAAGATACTTCATTGCTTTTGTGTGTCAACTGCATTTCTCCCATCTTAGAGCCTTGTAGCAACTGGCTTTACTCTGGGTTTTGCCTTTTGTCTAGTTTACAGCATGCGTGCATACATAAGCTCTGTTTCTATGCACACAAAACACACACACACACTCAGAATGTGTGTAAGTGCTCAGTTTCAATATTATGTAATCATTCTCTTCAATGCAATTACACATAATTCACATTAACTAAATTGGCATCGCAATTCTGTACCTGCCCTATAAAAGTCCATTACAAATTGTATATTGCACTGAGAAACACTGCCAAGAGTGAGGTGAGACAAAGAAAAAAAACAGACAGATGTGCATCCAAACTAGAATAAATATTACATAGAATTAAGAAATGAAGGAAGAGGTGGGATGCACGAGAAGATGGCACATTGCTATAAATGTTAGTGAATTGGAAGGGAAGAGACATAAGGAACCCACATGATGGTTCTTTAAAAGGTGTAAGACTGGTTTGGTTAAGGATTATGGTACAGTGAAATGGAAAAGAACCTCTGGAAATGTCCGAGGAGACATTGGATTTGCGCATGCATGGAGACACACACACACACACACACTTCATAGAATTAAACTCTTGAATTGTGTATTTTCTTCAAGAGATAAATAAAAAACATAATTTTAAACTACCCATAACACTACCTAAAATAAACAGTACACATATACAGTAGAACCTCACTAATTCTTCACATACGGGACCAAAGGGGTGATGAATTAGTGAGGGAGTAAGAAACAAACCCATTAAAGACAATATAACATGTTTTATCACAACACTAGCAATGCACAGTACTAATGTTATGCTTGAATATTTACTGCTGGAAATTTTCCAAGTCAAAAAGTTAAGCACTGTAATTGCAAAACAGTTGTTTAATGATTGTGAAAAAAATCTGTAATTTTCTTGTTTTTTTTTTCTATTGACCGTACTTTTCAAGAACCAAATTATGTATTTGGCACAGTGAAATTATTTTAGGCAGTTCTGCTTCATCTTGGCCTTCATACCACTTGATTGCTGTAGGCAGTGATTGAATAGCCTCCTTACGAAAGGTTGCAGGTTTTATTGGCTGGTCATCTTCTTCTTCGTCATTAGCTTCTATGGATACATAGATGACACTTTCATCATCACTAAACATTTCATAGCCTACACCCAGTAAGTCTATTTCATACCAAATTTTTGACGTTGTCTTCATTATGTCTATTATGCTGTAACAACACAACACAGCACTTATTGTGGCATGTACACAAGTACGAAATACCCATTATCAGAACCAATACCTTCCACAATCCGTTCTCCTGACTATTATTAGAACCCTGCCCACAATTAGCACGTTTCTGGTTTACTCCGGCTATAATTAGAGCGAATATGTTACTTGCTTATTAACAATGAAAAAGAAAAAAAACTTTGACGAATTACAGAGGGAGACGAATTAGTGAGGTTCCACTGTAGTGAAGATTCTATATTCATGCTGAAGGTAACTATTAAAACACATTCTAAAAAATACTAATATTTTATTTTTATAACACAAATAATGTATCTGTACAATGAATAATAATATATTTAGTCAGGTTAATCCTGTTAACAGTTTTTGTAATTCCAACTGTCATAACTTGTTGCAGAACTGCTAATTGCTTTGTATTGTATAAGTTCTTTCAGTTTCATTGTTTAGGATTTGATAATGGTGGAGACATTGAAAAGCCTCTTCCAGTATAAAGTAATTAGCAATTCTGCAACAAGGCATGACAAAATCTAAATCTTAAGAACATTATACAAAATATATAATATACCGTATACAAATATTAGTCCAAGGTTTGAGGTCAGAATACAATTCTCAGAAATTTTATGTGGATTTTACATTTCACTTGTATCCTCACAAAGATATTAATGGAGACAGTGTCAATGACGATTTTAATACAGGACCACAGTTCAGTAAGCCTGGAACTAATGGAAATATATAGTGTTTCTCAAAAGCTGCAAATACCTAAAACATTGGGGGGGGGGCATAATCAACCTGAAGACTTCCTCCTTTTCTACACTGTTTGCTGTGTTTTCAATTTCTCCTGAGATAAAATCTATGGTTTCTCCACTATTTTGCTGATGGCCAATTTACATCTGATCAGCAAAACCAACAAGCTAGGCCTACAAGATGATGACTCCATTGACACCACAGTATATATAATCCCCCGATATTATTCTCAATTATTCATCCAACCTGACAGGGCTACAGGCTTCCGGCATTTCTTTCTTTGCTTAAAACACAATTATTTTTAGTACACTGTTGTTGTGTAAGACAAAAAGTTCAAATCTCGAAATAGTGCTCATATTCACAAATTCAGTTTGTCTATATAAAGCAGAATTTAATACATTTCCCATGACTTCCAAGTCATTGGTGACCATCAACTTGAAATTGCCTTTTTCTAAATCATTTGTGTGGTTTTACTTCATGAGATAAATCTATGATTTTTCTGTTTTGCTAAGGCTTATGGTTGATTAGTAACACAACATCCTTGACCAACTGGATAAGACTGGCTATTTTTTTCTTAAACAGCCATCTCTTAAAATTGATATCACAGAATCCTGTTTAGAATGTGACTCCTTATATACTAGTGTGGCAGTTTCAAAGTAGTACCCAGTTTTATTTTCTTTGTTTCTTTTGCTCTTAACCATCACTCTCTGCCCATTAGTTAGACAGTTGAGTTACCTATCAAGTACTCACTGAACATGAGTTTCAACAGGATCAATACTTGTAAGTCTAATACAAGTATCATACTTAAGATAACAGATAATGTACATGTTACAATGTTTGAAACAAAGAAACCTGTCACTTGAGTTGTGAAATTTCAATTGGCTTAATTTTAATAAATTCAATTACAAATGCTGGGAATTTACAGTATGCAACACGCGTGTTCCTGCATAAATGCAGAAACTACTGAGTAATGCCTTTTAATACCTGCTTAGCCATAAGAAAAGCTAAGCAGAAACCTTGGTGGCTACACCATAATCTGAAGAAGCCTGTGAGCCAGGGACTGTACAAAGACCATATGAAAGCACAAAGGTGTTGACAAACATAAAAGAACAGAAATGAAATTAAAGCACTGACAAAAAATTAAACCAACAGAATAATTCTGTTAAGGCCCTATGCTCTGAAATAGATATATGGAACTCAAGATGTATATTTTTGTACCTTGCATGCATTCAATACATAAAACTTGTACATGTTTACAACACCACCTGTGGCTTTAATTTTCAAACTGGATGGTTAAATAAATATTTCCAAAAATGTTTGATCACTGATTTCTTCACACACACAAAATTTTTACAGCAATTTTCCCTTGGGAAAAATACGGATTATAACTACAGTACATAAAATGAAATGCAAATATGGAAAACAGTCTCATGTCAATAAGTTTTCAATTATAAATCTGGTTTTCTATGGAAATTTGTTTATTCTATGTGTTATTTAAAGTGATTTTAACACTTTCAGTGCTACCGTAATGATAATATTTATCATCTGTGACATCCATCTCCACTGTGGCTTTAATTTTTAAAATTTTCCAGGGATTGAGTGGTTAAACAATGTACAATGAAATGTAAATCTAAATGTTACATCGTATACTTAATTCCAAATCTTCTGGTCCATGAAACTGAAACTCCGTTTATCTTTTGTGTAATTTAAAGCAATTTAAACAGTATTTGGACTGCTTACTGTAGGTAACCAGTTCACCATGTCATTCATTGGAATAACTTGTGAGCCCACAACCAAAGCAGCTCACAGCATACTAACACAACTAAATGGCCTGCTGTGCGTTATACGCTTGCAGCATGTTGATATATCCCTTTACTTAGTTCATCATTAATTTTTTTTAGTAGACCAGGTAATAAGTCTAAGTGTTTTTCTACACACTTTACAGCACACCCTTCAAACTCTTTGGTGTAATTGCGAACCTGGAACAGACACTCTGTTTTAATATAAATCTGGTCAGCAAAGGTAATGCACAGCTATCGCTACAAAAAACACACTTTTTAAAATTATTATACAGTGAAACTGTTATTTTTTTCAAAAATATGCTGACAGAAAAGATAAATAAAAATATTTACCCCCCCCCCCCACACACACACACACACAAAAACCAGCAGCGGTCTGTTATCTAACATAAATGGGTGGGCCAAAAAAACATTGAATATATCAAAATGTCAGATGAGAGGGAACATTTTTTAAATATCCTTTTTTGACTGTAAATTATGTTTACTTATATAAATATTTAATACTCGATATTATACAACAGAATTGTATAAATGCATGTACTATTTTGTTCTGCTTACCTTCATTTACTGACAGAAACAACACATATGCTAATTTACTAATTAAACATTTCCTTTTCTGCTTGCAGTATGAAAGATATTTTCATAACTGTACAAACACAACTAATAAAACAAATCACTGTTATAAAAATTATAGGAACATGTGAACAATGAAAACTGGTAAATGAAACTGAAAAGTAACAAATCGCCAGAATGAATGTAAAACATGGCCAAACGCATGGAGCTATATAGACACAGGTGTTAACGATCAAGTCAGTACACATCTGAATTTCAGGTATTTGGAAAGAAAGGATGAGACTATTAACATTTTGTTTGTATATTTTTAAATATGATAAATGCCTGTCATAACTGCTACAAAGCTGGTGCTACCTCGCTTGAAAAAATAGTAGGTATGTGTAATGAACTGCAACTGTATTACTATCATTATCATCTGACTTTTGTTTATGGAATCATTTCCACTACAGAGAGAGTAAAAGGTTTTTAATCTAATTGACTAGAATTATGCACTTTTTAGTCAATATTTATTAAAATTTTGTGCCATAAATTTTATACACTCGTATGTCAGATGATACAGAAAGTAGGATAAGCGTGCGTCAGATAACTGCGATTTTGCTCTGTGTATGTGTGTGTGTGTGTGTGTACAGTAAAACTGTAGACCATTATCACATGTCTGCACAGTGCAGAGCTTAGTCTTTATGTCAGTGATACTTAAACATTCTGGATTCTCAGCACTTTTCAAAATTGCCAAAAAACTACAGCAGCCCAATTCTAAATTCTAAACTACAGTTAGCAGAATTCAAGCATTGGCTTGAATTCTGCTAACTAACAAATCTGTCCTCTAGTTTATGGATTGAAAGACTTATAACTGTAGTTGTAATTTAAAGGGAATAAATTAATCTGTACTTCCCAAAAAATGCATCTTACTGCACACTTGTGCATTTGCAGGTCCTGTGATAATTTCATGGGAATCACAAATGTAATGGCACAGTGTTTGGCAATCACTGCTCCACAGTCATCTTCCAGTGATTTGCCTCAAGAGCAAAAGCTTAATTATATAATTCTTCTATCTTGGTAAAAAACACTTCTACAGTCCCCTATCCTATAATCAAGTAATATTCCTGATCACCTGCCATCTTTTACCCTAACCAAATGTCTTGCCCACCTCTACTTTACTTTCTTAATTCTGTACACAATACTGACTATTTTAGTTTAGTTGTATGTGTTCCTCAGATTTACCACCCTACCGTATGGTTCTATAAGCATTATGGAACTTTGTAATACTCTACCTGGTGTTCATGTTTGACCATGTTAATAATTTATAAATAAGTGCAGGAAGCACTCATTGATTACAAAACATCCTTTTCTAAAAATTAAGGTAGTTTGTAATTCTACATAATATTGCTCATATTAAAAAAAAAATCCACCATTATGGGATTTTCAACTGACAAATTCTGATATTGCTCCACCATCTGCAATCTACTTTAACCAAATATTCCATTTACAGATAACACATCCTTACCACCAGTTTTCACCTTCTTAACCAATGCAACTATATTAACATTTTCAGACAGGATCTATTTTACTCTGACAGATACACAATACCAGGGGGGGGGGGTTAAAAATTTGCAGCAATTTCAAAAACAAAAATATTGTATTATTTAATGCACCAACTTAAAAAGCTCAAAACAAACGTTACATAAAAACAAAAATTTCAAGATGTTTATCAAAAAAGTTACGAAATTTTGAAATGATCAATGAAATTTGAAAAACAGAACTCAGCTACGGCACAAGGTTCTGTAGAGCATTGAAACAGAATTTCAATGAATCTGTTACTATCAGAGGCACACAGGAACTGCACACCTTTATACCAATAGCCTTAAGTACTTCAAAAGTACTAGTCAAAACCTATTCTGAGTGGAAGTGGTGACAAGATCTTCTAATAAACTGCTGTTGAAAGACTATGAGAACAGCAGTTCTCATAGTTGCCTATGAGAACAACTGATGGTTAGGCTATGTGTTGACAAAAAACGAAAATGACATTTCTCCATCCAGCTGGTCCATCGCTATTATTTTCGTATCCAAGAATGCCAGACGTCCTATGGATATCTATTAATGATGTACTGTGTAAAGTAAATCCATTGACACTCACTGGAAGAGTATATAAAATTCAAAAAATGAAACTGAAAACACTTGCACTGCTTTCAAAGACTACTGCCAAAATGATAGTTAAAAGCCTCATAAATTTGTTTCACATTTATGCGTACATAGTTCATATGTTGTTTAAGAGCACTGGGGGGTTCATGATTAGAGGTATGTACCTTATACAAACCATGAATAAATTTAATTTATTCAATAACTGTTCGTATTTTATTTTGTATACAACCAGGTCATTCATTACTATATTTACTTATCAGAACTATTAAAAACATTACAATTTCTATGAGACAAAGAGATATTCTTATTTTAATAGCCTATTTTGCAATTTTTAATTGTATTATTGCAAATTACAATATTTCTGTCTTTTTACTTTTTTAAATTACTCTAGCTTATCTATTAGATATATAAAACCAGAGTTATCTATCTAATATATAAAATTAGACTTATCTATTTGTTTTTCCCTGAATAACATTTTGTGTAAATTTAATTTGTCATGAACCCATTACCATCCCACTTTTAAACTTTGGGATTCACTTAAAAACAGTACAAAATTTTACACAAACTTTTTCAAAAATGTTGAAAGTGCACTTTCTGAAAAAAATAAAATCAAAATTTTTTATTTTAGATTTAAAAGAAAACTGTTCCTCTTATGCCATATTGTGTTGTGCATTAGGAGAAAGCTCTTGGAAAAACACTAAAAAATTATATCTGTTCCACTTCTCTATCTAAATTAGAGATGAGCTGCAATGTCACTTTCAAAATTTGTCGTCCCCCTCATTTTTGGACAATTTTTGAAAACTTTAAATATGTATAACTTCAAAACTGCTCAATATATTATCATAAAAATTAGTGTTTTTATTTTTTTTCTTTATGGAAACAATCTCTGTACCAAATATCATCAAAATCTAAGATGGTGAGTTAAAATTCATATAAAAAATGAGTTGATTTGACAAGGAACACCCCCTTATAAACAACATTTTTAATGCCACAAGGACTATATACAGAATACTTTTATTTTTGCAATAATGACTGATGCATCTTTTTGTAGCTACAGAGTAGGAATCACTACTGCTACAGTTACGTTCTGGCTTAAAGTAGAAGCGGAGATTAAAAAAAAAAAAAGGTCAGCTATCCAACTGACACTTTCTACACAGCACTTCTGCATACAATACACTGTACTTAAAAGCAAGCTGATATATATATATATTTCTTCTTCTTCTATATCTATAAAGAATAATGTTTGTCTGTTTGTATTTTATACAGATCTACAGTTTTATTCTGATAGTGATGAAATTTTGCACACTAACAGTTCAAAACAAATTGAAAATTCTTATCTACATTTTTTTTGAAAAAATTACCCTCACCTCTTTTCCACCCCCTTAAGCAGAATTTTAACAAGCAGGTTTGCGGTTTTTCGCAAGTATGTCGAAAATGGTGAGAAAATCGACCAAAGTGGGAGGTAATTTTCTGAAAGCCCATAAAAATTGCTACAAAATGCAATTTTCCCAGCTCTGATAGCATTCTTAGTTCCAAAGTTATTAACAATCAAAGTTGAATTTTAGTACCCAACTGTTGTTCACTTAAGCGTTCACTTAGAGAACGGACAGAGAGTATACTTTACGGAAGGGAATGCTTAAGAAAGAGCGGAACGGCCGCCCAACACAACATTAACAGCGTTTTTCCATTTGTGCCAGTAAGATACACTTGCCAAGACCTTACTATACGCTGAAGTACCAAAATACTACACCTGGAATGCGTCACGGAAAAGTTTCTGCAGGAGGAAGCAGGGAGCCCGAGTTCCAGATCCCGACGTATGCGCAACTGATGCCATTGGCCGTGTCTACACAGTTCATCCCAGTAATGCTGACTGCTTCATGTTATGCGAGGACCTACATCATTCAATGATCTTAAAACCTTCCAGGGACAACTGTATGAAAGCTATAGAGAAGCATGTCAGAAACACAAATTGCTTGAAAATGATCAACATTGGGACAAGACCATGGCAGAGGCGTCTGTCACATGTTTTCCAAAGCAACTCAGAAACCTTTGCGCCATTATAATCACGACGTGCGCTCCATCAAATCCACAGTCTTTGGGATAAATATAACCAAAATTTAAGTGAAGATATTCTCAGGGATGCACAAAGGGCTAACCCAACTATTAACTTTGACTACACTGTAGAAATATTTAATCAAGCCCTCATACATCTTGAGGACAAATGTATCTCTATCAACGGCAAAACTCTCCTGCAGCTTGGGCTACAGGTGCCAAATCGGAATGGTCAAGAAGCCCTAGATAGCGATATTTGGAGGGACAGGAACTACAACATTAATGCTTTCCAAATGTTTCTTGAAGATAATAAACCCCTATTGGTGACAGACCAGAGGCAAGCGTATAACACTGTTCTAAGTCTTATTCAGGCTGGAAATGGTGGGCTCTGTTTCCTGGACGCACCCGAGGGAACAGGGAAAACATTTCTGATCAACATTTTGCTGACTGAGATCCGCAAAAGAAATGAAATTGTCTTGGCGGTCGAACAGCACATTCAGCTCTGAAACTACCATTGAACTGCAGGTTTCAGAACAGCCCATCTGCAACATCAGCACAGGCTCTGGTCAAGCGCAAGTGCTCAAGCAGTGCAAACTAATCGTTTGGGACGAATGCACCATGGCTCACAAAAGGGCACTAGAAGCGCTTGATCGCACTTTACAAGATATATGGGGTAATAGGCGAATTATGGGCGGTGCTGTTGTCCTCCTGGCAGGAGATTTCCGACAAACCCTGCCTGTAATTCCGCGGTCTATGCCAGCCGATGAACTTAACGCCTGTCTTAAGTCATCAGCCTTATGGAGACATGTGCGTAAAATAAATCTCAAGACGAACATGCGGGTTCACTTACGAGGAGAAACAAGTGCAGAGCAGTTTGCACAACAATTGCTGTTACTTGGCAATGGAGAATTTCCTGTAGACCCCACTACCGGTCTAATTTCGTTTCCCTCAAATTTCTGCAATATGGTCTCTTCACTCGACGAACTTATAACTAAAGTGTTTCCTGATATACACGAAAATTACAACTTGCACCGATGGCTGTGCGAAAGGGCCATTTTAGCTCACAAAAATGACAGCGTTAAATATGTTAACGATCTCATACAGGATATGCTTCCCAGCAACTCTACTACCTTACTCATCCATTGATATACTACTGGATACTGAACAAGCTGTTTATTACCCTACGGAGTTTTTAAATTCTCTGGAACCCCCGGGAATGCCACCACACAAGTTGACTTTAAAAAAAGGATCCCCTATCATTCTATTATGTAACATCAACCCGCCAAAACTGTGCAACAGAACAAGACTCATCGTAAAGAATCTGTTGCCCAACGTAATAGAAGCCACGATCATTACGGGGAATGCCGCAGGAGAAGACGTATTTATCCCTCGCATTCCGTTGATACCCAGTGACACAAATATGCCTTTTGAGTTCAAGCGATTGCAGTTTCCCATCCGGTTTGCATTCGCTATGAGTATCAACAAGGCACAGGGGCAATCACTTTGTGTGGCAGGCATTTACTTGGAAAGTCCATGTTTTTCACACGGCCAATTATATGTAGCTTGCTCAAGAGTCGGCACACCAGATAATTTATTTGTCTGTGCTCCAGACGGACAAACGAAAAACATAGTGTACCGTCAAGCTTTACAGTAAAAATTTTGAGATAAATTTAGCTGGATTTATTATGCTTAATTTTTTTGGATCTTTCTATTATTTAAAAAAAAATTATTATTCTTATTTAATTATTGTAATATAAGAAGTTTTTGTTAATTTTTGTTATTGTTTACAAGATCCTCACTTATAAACATTGTTAATATGTCTAACAAGTAAAATATGTTTTCGGCATAACAAGGTTTCAATTATTCACTCAATCCTTTTATAATCATTATCCTGAGCGAAGCCGGGAAAATCCTCTAGTATATATATATATAAATAAAAAGAGTATTAAACACAAAACAGAATATTGTAATGGGTTCTCACATCTCCTGGAGAATTTCTTACATACAATAATGATGAAGCCCTTAATGCTTGTTGCATACGTGGACAGGGTAAATGTGTGTGTGTGCACATACTATAATAAATATTTATAATTTTATGAATACAACCAAGTACAGTAGCATGCAAATTAATCCGAACACAGATGTTTTCCCATAAAAAGCTACTTTATTCACAAACAAAACCACACAAGTACATTTAGAAAAATAACGTAGCTGATATGTCCTCCTTTGTTCTTAATGAGGTCAGAGACACGTTTCGGCATCGATTCGACAAGTGTGTTGCAGAGTTTTTTTATTTCTTCATCATAAAACCATACCTTTATGACAGCTTCAATCAGTGCATTTTTGTGGTACAGTTCATTTTTTCCACTCTCCGCTTTGTGATAGCCCACAGGTTTTCTATTGGATTCAAATCCGGGGAATTGCCAGGCCAATTTAAAACAGAAATTTTGTGTTGTTGAAAAAAAAGCTTTTACTTTTTTGGCAGTATGGCATGGTGCTAAATCTTACTGGAACCGGCCTGAAGACATTACCTTCTGGGAACAGGTCCTGAAGTTGTGTGATGACTCTTGTTTGCAAAATGTAGATCTATTCATCACTTCTTAGCATACCATTCACTGGAACCAATGATCCAGTGAATGGCCTTTAGAATGATTCTAAATGGCCTTTAGAAGTAAAGTTACCCCAAAACATTATTTTTTCGGGGTGCTTAACAGATTGCTAGAGGTGCGCTGGTGACATTTTTTTCATTAGCTGCTTTTCTAACATAAGGCACTTTTTGTCCCTGAACAAAAAAAATGTGTCTCATCGGAAAACATTATATTTTTCCAGTCTTCTATTGTCTAGTTTGCATGTGCTTTGGCCCACGCTAGCTTTTTCTTGCACATTGCGGTAGTTACAAGCTGTTTTTTAATTGGTCGGTGAGCTTTTTGTCCAGCTGCAAGTAGTCTGTGTCGAATTGTTGTCACATGAACATTTTTTCCACTAGCTGCTAACTCTCAGTTCAAATCCACAGCAGAAAGTGTAGGGTTAATTTTACTTTTTCTCACCAACATCCAATCTTGTGATGAAGTAGTTTTCTTTTTTCGGCCACAACTTCCCTTTCTTCGTGGTGAAACCAAAGCAGTTTCTTTGAACTGCTTCTTTACAAGAGCATTCACAACAGTTCCTAGGCCTACACCACACTCAATAGCTATTTGACGCTGTGTCATATTGGTGTGCTCAGAAAGAGCAACAATCTTGGAGCGTTTTCTCGGAGTTATAGCCATTACTACAAATGCACTACACTACACTACACAAAGTACAGAAACTTTAAAATTCTAATTTCAGAAGAAGCAATAACAAAACTTACTCAAAGTATTTTATTCACAACACAATAAACTCAAAACTCCAAGAACATAACCTCAAACTACTAAACAACATGAAGACAACTAAGAGAATGTGTTTTGGTTAAACAGTGTTACCACCATGAACAAATAAACTGAAATTTCCCTGCGTTAAACAGATATGTCCCTGTGTTCGGATTAATTTGCACGCTGCTGTACTTAGAAATAATGAACTTACTTTTATAATTTCTAATAAAGAACAAAATACTAAAGAAAAAATAATGAATATAAACTGAATAAAAATTAAAATAAGTAAAATGAAAATACAATCAATTTAGTGTTACGAGGTAGAGTCAACATTGAGACTTTGAATCCACATTGTTGCCACTCGTTAAGTTTATATGTGACTTTAAAAGCAGTGCAAAGGTCATGGTTGAATAGAAAAAATGAAACCTGTAATAAAATGCATTCACTACAATTTTCAGATTTCAGATTCCTCAATGAAAATCAAGACAGTAAAAACTGTAACACCAATGGGTCAAAATCTTTCTGAAACAGGTTTTTAGTTTATAAATTGGTTTTGAAAAACAGTCCAGATTACTGGATTAGAGATATCGATTTGTGGGAACTCTACTGGATTCCGTCTCCCACACATGCAGGTGCATCCACAAGCGCATGCGCACACACACACATAAAATAGGACCTTTGAAAATCAGGATCTCATTGTCATTTGGATTGCAATAAGAACTGGGGGAACAGGAACTGGAATAATGTGGCACATACAGGAATGGGAATATATTTCTCCAGTATATTTATGATGAACTAGTTTCAGGAGAACTGGGAACTCGCTGAGGATTTTGGAGACTGCATCAGATATATTGCCCCCATCTCTGATATCAACTTAAACATCTAGTTTCAAAAAATACCAGACACGGAGAAGGTTCAAATAGTGTTTAACGTTACCAAAAAGCAGGTCTTCAGAGTGTTTTCATTGTTTCCATCATGTTTTGGTTTCACTTTTAAAAAGAGACTTTATTAATTGAAGAAGCTGTTTTGGGATGGTTTTAAGAAAGTGTCAGAATTTTTTGGCAGATGAATGAATGGAGCCGAATACATACAGGCACACACTGTGGATCTGAATCATGAGGAGTTCCTTCTTCTTCCTTCCTTCCACTGACTGTGCATACTATCTCCCTTATCTATTATAACAATCAGTCTTTATTCGTCATGTGCATCACCAAAAATATCTGTTCTTCAAACTTACACTTCCCAGAATGTGCAGCTGCTCCTTGCCCAATTGTCCTCATCTACTTTTGGTGACTTTTACGAAACTGGTTTGGCATATGTAGCCACCTCTGCTTACATTCTCTGCCTAAGGGAGTGTAAAAAGGCATCTTACCAAAACCATTTAAAATAAACTCCATAATGCATAAATGGTCTAGCCAGACACCTTGTTAAAGGTGCCCCCAGCCAAGATGACAATTTCAGAAAGCACACAAATATACTTCAAAATTTACAAAGAAAGTTAAAATTTTGAAAATGGAAGGAAAAATTATAATAAAATTATGCACTCAGCACTTACAACTTCCAATTCACTGAAATTTGGTGTGAAATATGTACCCTGCACAAAAAAAGTTTTTGAAGTGTTTAAGATGATTAAGCATACTAGGGGGGACCCAAAAGTAACGAGAATTTTTGTCTGGCAGTTGGTAGAACGCTAGTTCCGACTTCTCCCGCTAGGTACCTTCCCTAGACACCATTTTGTATCAGTTGCCCTAGCGCCATTGTTGTGGAAACATTAGCGCGGTCAGTGTGATTATTTTTTGTAAGCGCTGTTTCACATTTTCGGCGATTTGTCAATGGCAGACATTAAATACCAATGTGCTAACATCAGGTTCTGTTTCCTGTTAGGGAAATCAGCAGCAGAAACTGTCGCAATGCTTTGGATGGCTTATGGGGAGGAAGCTTTGAGCCAGGCAAGGATTTTGAGCCGACAAGAAAGCACACGCGGAACGAATTTTGCTGCAACACGTTTCATCTTCAGATCTTCAGTCAAAATTCGTTGGCATGAACTCCAGGATATTCCAGTCATTTCCTCCAATTCATCGATTGTTCTACGACGATCAAACATGATCGCAACACAGATTTTTTCAATGTTTTCGTCCGTTTTGGAAGTCGAGGGACGTCCCGGTCGTGGTTCATCTTCAATTGACATTTGACCACTTTTAAAACGAGAAAACCACTCGTAAATCCTTGCCTGGCTCAAAGCTTCCTCCCCATAAACCGTCCGAAGCATTGCGACAGTTTCTGCTGCTAACAGGACACAGAACCTGATTAACAGGAAACAGAACCTGATGTTAGCACGTTGGTATTTAATGTCTGCCATTGACAAATCGCCGAAAACGTGAAACAGCGCTTACAAAAAATAGTCACACTGACCGCGCTAATGTTTCCACAACAATGCCGCTAGGGCAACTGATACAAAATGGTGTCTAATGAAGGCACGTAGCAGGAGAAGTCGGAACTAGCGTTCTACCAACTGCCAGAGAAAAATTCTCGTTACTTTTGGGTCCCCCCTCGTATACATGTTTTTACGATTACATGAAAATCTTCCAGAAACATCTTAAACATGCCAATAATTATATTATTATCTTATAATATAATAATTATAAGACCAATATAAGGTTATAATAATTATAGCATAATACTTCCTTATGCTGCTTGGTTATAAAAACAGTGCCCACCTTATATTGAATTTGTAATGATTTAATTTCACAGAGTTAATGTTTTGAGGGGAGGGAAGAACAGGATTTTATAGAAACTATGATGAAAATGTATGTATGTTCACAAGTGTGAATAATCTTACTTCATTTTGGCCAAAGACAATCTTAAGTAAGATATCTGATTAGACTCTTTGTAAATTAAAGCTTCATCTAATGTTTAAAAACAAACTGAATATTATCATAACACAAAAGTACACTAGTGTAATGCCTAGGAAGTAATGCCATATATAATTTATTTAACTTATTAATAACTGGTATCCTTACAGACTGCTAGCCAGTAGGAATTCACTTCAGACAATCACACTCAGTTTTCAATTAGACACATCTACTGAATAGCATGCAGTTCATGAACTTTTGCAAGGTTATACAAAAACTAGCTGCAGGAAAAGATGCCTATGACAAAAAAAGCCACTAGGAGAGGATTGCTACCAAATTCTGTGAACACTGACAAATTCCCAACTTTTTAGGGACATTAGATGGTGAGCTCGTTGTGACTGAAACTCTATGCAAAATTGTACATTCCTATACTTCAGTTACAAAAAAAAATCTAATGTCCAGTCCGTATCTTGTGCACCATCTCTGCCTTCTCTCTCTTTCTCTCTCCTCTCTCCCTCTTATCTCCTTATTGCTCTTGTAACTGGAGTATCTATCTCATTGTCTGTCTCACACAGGCCTTCTTGACACCATTTTAAATTCCTGTTTTGCCCTTTTTAACTATATAAACCACTTAGGAAATCCTACAAGGCAAAAAAATATTTTAATTTAAAACTTATTTTGTATGTGTTATAGGAAGACGTAAAACAAATAAAATGGGCAGACAAAAATTACAAATGAGAAAGTTATGAAGATAGTGTTGTGCCGAGGCACGGTTTAAATTGGAATACCTCGGCCTGAATTTAATTTAAATCGGCGCCACCGCGATTTGTTTTTAAATTTGTCAGTGCGCTACGCTTGCTGGATCGTCAGTCAAGGTCGCTGTGGCAGCGGTGTCGACTATCGATATTACGTGCAGCGAAGAAATTTAGTAATCTATATCAGCTGTTACCGTGACTTTGCAATTCACTACCGTTAGCTGGGTACGGTGCACGAGTCCTTCTGTCTCATTTCTACCCCATTCTTGGTGATGTGAAGATCTGGTCTGGTGGCGATCTATTTATCTTTCTCATGCATTCGTGAGGTGCTAAAGCGTCCCAGGGTCCTCGCCCACTAGCCGAGAGTGATGGATTCCGATGTGGAAATTAGATCTTCTCCACTGGCAGAGCAACACACCTAAGCTCCATCGCCATCGGGCCGACAGAGAAACGCATGATTTCGCATCAAATTCACATCAACCCGGCTCTAGACGAATTCTTCAACACAGATCAACACCCTCGCCTTGTGTACATCATCTACCTTCAGATCACAGGTGGGATCAAACTAATTACTTATTTAAACACAACTTAGAGACAGCAGTGGACACCCGTGATGTTAAAAAGAGACATTTTGTTAGACGAATTCGCCGCATGCGAATCAGTTATTCACATTCTTGATTGTTGACTTTATAATGCTTTAATTATATTGTATCAGTACTTAATCTAAATACCAATTGAATACAAGTATATTGCCGTCTAAAAAGGCGTGTTCACACCTCTAACTTAATTAAACAAGGTCTTGCACTGGCAAGTCTGGCTCTGCCATTATGCAGTGGGTTATAATCATACTACTCTAGTACATTCTGTTTAAATGCAATTGATCATGGATAGGTAAATGGATCCTTAATGTAATTGTTAGAAAATATATGTGATGAATTGAGTAGTAATTCCAAGTTGTAATTAAAATTTGTGAAGGCATTTTATACATGTACTGTTAGAAATGATTGTCTCAGCTGAGGTCATGTTCATGCAAGACTTACCTTGTTCTTTAACTTAATGTTTTGTCTATATTGTACGAAGGGGGTATAACAACTTAATGATTTATTAATGCATGCATTTATGTATTTCTATATATGTATATTTGATGATGTAACTAAATATTCAGAGCAACTAGTACTTAGAAATTTTTTATATAGCTTGGTGATGTATTGAAATAGCCAGAGCTACTTGACATTATTATTTAATTGTATATCTCAATCATTTAAGGAGGTTTTTAACATGATTTCATATACATACTTATATATTCTGATGATGCTCTGAAGTGCTGTAACTTATTATCACACATGTAAAGATTGGTTATTAAACACTAATAAAAATTGTTGATGTTGAAACCATCGTTTTAATTGCAAGTTCTTCACCATGGGCCCCGCACATTTTATCTTCCGTCTAGACATATCGTCTAGTTTTAAATTTTAAGTAACGCCCCTAAAAAAAAAAAAAAATTACAAAATTTTGGGGGACGTTTCAGTGTGAGGATTGAGAAGTTTAAGGACAACTATGATGAAAAGACTAGGCGAACTATGACGAGCTAATTTTTACAAATTAGTGAAATAAAAACATAACACTCATAATTAAAGTTGAAAAATGGGGAAGAGAATAAAATTATATTGGTCTTTTGTGCCAATTATTTTAAATTTCTCTAAATCCACCGCATCCATAGTATTTACAGTTGTGTCATCATAGACCATACTTTGGAGGCATCAGTTAGAAGTTTTAGGAACATTTAGGGCTACCCTCTGTCATAGCTTCCATTTCTATACATATCTTATCTCGAGTATATAGAAATGGCCAAACAATTTTAGAAGTTAATTCAATACTTGATTCATAATTTTGTAAAATGTACCACATATATATTACCAGAATCCCAGGCATTTATTATTATTATAAAATTATTACGAATTTAATTAGTCTTCTTTTGCTACAAATCCAAATTTAATTATTATAACACAAAATTATGCATTTTTTTTACTATAAAATGTATAGAACACACACACACACACGCACGCACACACACAGAGTTTAAAACATAAAACATATTGAATACTTTAAAAAAATTGATTTTGAAATTCTCTCTCTCACACACACACACAAAATGGTTTACAGCTAATGGGGCTAACAGATACTAAGAGCAACCATTTTGACAAGGCAATATTCAAAATACAAAACAAATCAGGGTCACACACAAAAGTTTCTCCCATTAATTTGTCAGGACCACCATTTATTGGATCCAGTAATAGTTCAGTTTTGTTTTTTCAAATAGGAGACAGAATTTTTTTTCCCCCGCATCGGCCATCTAAGGACCACATGCCAATTTCAATTCTTTACTCTTTGTTCTTTCCTTTTTTCCAATATTCTTTCATCTTCTCACTGTGTCTCTTCTTCCTGTCTTCAGTCCACTTTGAACCTGCGTTTTTCTCTCTCCTACCCTGGACTCCCTCCATTTTTAACACTTTTGCCCGAAAAACTTCTCCTTCAATTGCTTCTTCTGTATGTATATTATTTTTTTCTAAATCCTTTTGGATTTCTTTAATCCAACTTGATGTTGACTTCTTCCCCCATATATATTTGAAGATTTGCTTTGTCAACCTATTGCCATCCATTCTATATAAATGTCCACAAAATAATAGTCTTCTTTTTCTCATTGTTTGTTATATTTTCTATACTTTGATATATTTCAACATTATTTCTTAATTTCCAACCTTCTGAAGTTTTTCATGGGACTAATATTTTCCTAATAATTCGTCTTTCCAATATTTCTAGTTTGTCTAAATTATAATTCAATGCTAGACATTCACTTGCATATAGGCATTCTGGCTTCACTACTGTACTGTAATGCTTTATTTTTGCATTTTTAGATATGCACTTCTTATTGTAAATGTCTTTTGTTATACCATATGCCCTTTCCATCTTATGAATCCTTTCTTCTATAGCAGATTTTTCCAAGCCATTCTCTTGAATTATCTCTCCTAGATACTTAAATTTTCGAACCCTCTCTATTCGACCAATATCTGTTACCAGGAATTTTGGCGCATTTTTAATGTTTGTGAGAAATTTGTTTTTTCTGCAGAAATTCTTAAGCCTGTTCTACTGGCTATGTCCTCTAAAAAATTAACTTGTGTTACTGAAGATGTCAGATGTTCAGAAAGTATTGCAAAGTCATCTGCGAATGCCAAACAGTTTATTTCAATACGTTTGTTCCTTCTTCCCAACATGATTGATGATATTTTGCATTCCTTTTATTTTTCATTCCAAATTCTCACTACTTTCTCCAGGACACAGTTAAAAAGAATTGGGGATAAACCATCACCCTGTCTTACACCTGTATTTATTTTGAATGGTTGAGATATTTCTCCCATGAATTTTACTTTTGAGACTGTGTCCATAATGGTTTCATGGATTAGATTTGCCAATTTAGATTTAACACCAAATTCCCGGATTATTTTATCTATAGAGAATACTTTATTTTTTGGAGTATGTAATTTATAGAAGTATAAGAAATAGGCACTTATGGTAGACAATTGGGAAAAAATAAATGAATAGCAATTCGAAATTGTTTTGCCAACTGTCATTTTTTTCAGTTGGTCATCCAGGAGTAGTCTCTTGCCAGAGACAATAGCTACACAAGGTGATACGAGCTACTTAAAATAAGCTGAAAATCAAGAATATATGCTAACTGATGAAACTACAGAATGTGACAATGTTATTAAAAAGGAAGTCCTAAAAATGTTTGGTAGTCCTAAAATACAACTGAAGAAAACAATGACAATGAAACTGAACCAGAAGTTCAACAGATACCAATGCAGAACATGAAAAAATAACAGCTGAACTTCAGCAGTATTTCACAAGTCATAAAAACAGCCTTACATTAGAATTGGAAAATTGTTTAAAGTGTTTAGAAGTTCAGTCATTAAAAGAAAAACATGGCACAAACTGAATGATTTTTTTTTCCAAAAAATTAATCAAATGTCTTTACGTTTTTAAACTAGGGTTATTCATTGTAATGTCACTGTGAAAATTACAGTACAGTACTGTCAATTTTATCATTACTTATTTACCCTTTTTATTGTACACTTTCTTTTTGTCTTTTGTTTTACATGCCCCCAAGCAACTGCTGTGTAATGTATGGCATCATGTACAGAAAGTTTTATATTTTGTATATGCTGGCCTCTGTCTAAAGAAGTTAGGTATTTTAATACCACACCATCTTTTTACATTGTACTTTAAAATTATACGAAAATCTAATCACTGTAGCTGATTCTGGCAGTTTGCTAGGTAAAATACAACTTTCATATTCCTCAGTGAACTGCACATCTCTCAATTGAAAGCAAAATTTTCTTATTAAAGAGAGCCCATTTTGGCAAATAGGCAGTGCAGATAGTGTTTTAAGATTTCAAGAGTCACCCATGCATGTTTGTTGGCGATGTACTGTGTAATGTTTTGGTAAGCGTTTAATACTTTGGAAGCACCTTAGTTTGTGTACTTACCCATCACCAGAGGTGGCAGTTTTTCTTCATTTCCATTTGTACCTAACAATACTACCAAAGTGCTCTCTTTCTGTGTTTAGGCCTATTTCTATAGCAATTTTCTCCCTTTCTGGTTACTGTTCAGTTAGGAAGAAGTTTAAAAAAGAAGTTGTTTCATCTACATTATAGATACAATTTAGCTCATAATTTGCTCTAATTTCTACTACACTACTTTTCCAGTTATCTACTGTGTGTGGTCTACACTACTCCTTTCTTCACTATATTTTTTAGACACCAGGACATGCCATCATTGAAATCTATCCAGCAAACTATTGGGAGCATGGGAGTCTTTAACACAAAGGCAGTAAACAATTGATACAGCTATTTTTTTGATAATTACTCCATTAACTGGTATGTCAGAAGCTCTAGCTTGAAGAAACCATGACAACAAGATGGATTCCATTTCTTCGTAGCTTAAGGTCTTTATTCTCTTCCTTTTTCCAGCTCTTGAACCAACCTGCTAGGCACCTTCCTCTATTCTCTGCCTATTTTGAAGTAGGGTGTTAATAGTGGAAAGGGCAATTTCAATTTTTTTGAAAATTCAAGCTGTGTTCCAATGTGTTCATCATACACTTTTAAAATGCTTAACTTTTCACTATAAGCTAAAAACCTTCATCGTTTTATTATCCTTCATTTTATGATCTTTTGCGAAGGCTACTTGAAAAAGGATTTGGGGGGGGGGGGAATCAGCTGAGAATTAATATCATATTGATATGAGAAGAAATGTATCTTACAAAAAAATTTAACCTATAGGCCTAACGTGTCAAGAACTGGGAGAGTTACATTACAGTATAATACGTTCGGGAAAATAACATTAACAGTTTTAAAATACAAAAATGTGCCCAAATAAGAATATAAATAGGCCAAGTCTATGCCTCAGGTCTACTGAATAGCTCCAGTATCATATATAATTTATACTCATTACTTACTTGAAAATTTAAGTACTTAAAAACTTCAAAAGTGGTTCCCTGCCATACTAATATACCCAATATAAAAATATAAATATGCGGATACAAAAAATCTACAAAATAAAAATGGGACAAACTAAAAGAAAAAAAAAACACCTGGTTTCTTGATTTGTTCGTTTAACTCTAAACATAACAAATGAAATTAGGACAAATGCAGTCAAAATATTTAAAAAAAGTTGGAATTAAAACATTTCATTTAAAATGTTTTATAATGGTTATTATAGATACCAGTATTCTATTAAAAATTAGAAAAACTTTTCTAGATATGCAGGAAATGAGATGTAGAAGCACAGAATTGCACTTTCTCCTTTAATATGAGAGGCTCCATCATTTTGTCTGACAACTACATCAATGTAGATGAACAACTAACATGGTACGTGATGTAACGACTGCATCTTATTTAATGAAATCCTGTTCAAAATTACAAATCTATATAAATGTAAATGTTTTTACCAGTTCACACTCCAAGTCCAAGTAAAAAACACAAACACGCAGGCATAGCAGTTTTCCAGTGGTGTGAGAAAATGTGTATGAAAAACCCTAAATGTGGCCACAGAAATTGCAAGATTTACAGCATGTTTTTCCACGCACAATATCTATATAAAGAAATGCAAGTGTGACTGCTATACTAATGTCTAATACTATTATTTCTGGCCTCCAGCATTCAACATTTTCCCACACTGAACATTTCTGAAAAACTGAAACGATGATATTACTAACACGGCACATAATGCAACAACTGCAATCTTATTTATTGAAATGTCATTTATAATTATAAACCCTAAACTGATATATGCCTTGTAAAATTTCAAGGAATTAAAATATAATGACTTCATATTAGAATTTTTAGTGTGCTCCTCGCAAATGCATGTGCTGTGCTCTTATAGTGGTACTGGCTGAAAGGATAGAACATATCTCTACTTTTCTACCTTCTTAGGCATGCTAATTCTAAACACTTTAATAACAATGTTTCTGTCTTCCATTTTATCATTCCTCCATTTATAAAACATTATGACGAACACTCTTATAAAGATTCACTGTATCTGTTCATTTCTGTGTGCTTTCTTGTGGAAGGTTGAATAGCAATGGTTAAGACAGTGACTTATTTGAAACAATTAAATAATAACACTAACCGTCTTCCCCATTCACACTTGTGGGCCAGTCACACACCCTTATTTTAAAAACATCCAATTAGTCCTTTCACAGTTGAAAGGAAGCTTAGGGAGGATTTAGAAATATTGAAAGAAAGAGAAAAAGGGCTAGACAATTTAATTAATACTAAAATTAAATTTGATAATGAAGAAATATTTTATAACATAATTAAGAAGTAAATGATAGAGGACAGATAGATAAGATGAAGAATTAAATTGCATAGGACTAATTGGATGTTTTTAAAATAAGGGTGTGTGACTGGCCCACAAGTGTGAATGGGGAAGACGGTTAGGTTTAAAAGGAATGCACACACACACACACACACACACACACACACACACACACACACACACACACACACACACACACACACACACACACACACACACACACACACACACACACACACACACACACACACACACACAAGGAATTTGCTAGAAAAATATGTAACTGTCCAGATGGAGGTGACAGAGCTCAGAGGGTGGGGGAGGGACATTTGAATTATAGCTTATTGTGTGTGAGCAGGGTGGGGTGGGGTAGGGGTGAAGGGTTTGTTTTCATGTTGTTTGTTCATTTCCGATCTGACGATGAGCTGTGAAGCTTGAAAGCGCTAATCGGAATAATTTTTATATAGTGGTGTGCAACAGTGATAATTCTGCTTGAGAAATAATAGTAGCATATTAGTTCTATTATGATATAAAGTGTGTGTGTGTGTGTTTTCGGTCTGAGTAATAATAAAATGAAGTAGAATATTGAAATGGAAAAAATTATTATAATTTTGATTATAGCATGTTATAACTTTAACTTTTCGTTTTATTTACAATAGAGATAGTCGAGTGTAATTAAGGAGCAAAGTGCACAAGTGCATAGTTTGCATTTTCACATTTCATTCCATTCCGAAAAGAGCCAGTAGCACGTCTCAAGAACAGATAATTGCAGGACAAAAAAAAAGATAGGTTTATATAAAATTTGATGAGAGAGAGTGAGAGGGGGGAGTGAGACATCCGTGGTAAGCGAAACAGATTGCTACCATACCTTGCACGCGAGTTTTGGTTACTATTCGAAATAATATTCATACATTGGCTGCATTGACGCTCATAACAACAATTGTCTTCTTGCATCTCAAAGCAACTCCCATCACATCACCATTCCCCTCTGGCCATAAGCGTCTCGCGCATTCCCATGCCCTTAACAACACAAAATCTTAAAGTGTCATCCCATGTACGGATGTAAAAAAGCCAGATACATTTACTCATATTTAATTAAAATAACCTAATTAGTCATTGTTATTATACGCATGCTGGGTGGTTAGATGGCACTACAAATTTTTTCACTCTTCTGCCTCTTTCTGTTCTTTGTGTGGTTGTGTATTTCCCATGACGGGTACAGCAGTTTGAAATAGTGAAGTATTTCAAGCTGTACTAGGAAAATTTCTCCGTTTCCCTATAATAATTATTATACATTTGGCAACGGATAATGACGTGCATGCGCGCGCACGCACAGAATAACATTACAATGAGAGATACAGTCAGTTACAGAAAGTTTGATTAAGATGTAAAGAACATATTACCTCAGACTCTGTTGGGTTAACACCCATTTTGTCCTTTATCTCATCATTACATTGTAACACACAACGTTGCATGCGATTCTGAAAACAAAATAATTTTGGAATTAATTACAACATAATTTTTTTCAGTTCACACACACACACACACACACACACACACACACACACACACACACACACACACACACACACACACACACACACACACACACAAGGCAAGTGCAGTCTTACAATGTGTAGAATGGAATTCCTCTACTTTCTAACCATCCCAGGCAGGCAACAGAAATCGTGCTGCAATAAAATATTTCACGCATTTTCAAGAAACGAATCAGATTACACAAAAATAATGAATCTTAACCACTGGCTTACTGTTTATTTCTATTTACCTGCCTTCGTGACACTGAGTTGATAGGGTCTGATAGCATGAGAAGTGTGGATCTATTGATATTTGTTAACTGGCTAACAAATCAAGTTGCCAGATTCCTTTCTATATGCTGTTAGACTATAGTTCTCTAAGCTTCTAAGGTTAGGTACCACTACACCAGTAAATGTAGCAAATGGGTCAATCCATTTCAAGTGGACAAGCACTGGTTGTCTGAAGATTTCACAAAAAATTCATTTTTCTGTATCCATTGCCTTATGTTTTGGTAGTTCAAAACATATTTTGTTTTATTTTTAATGTGCCTGGTTTACAGATGACGGCCATTTTTGTTTTATGGCACATACAGGTTTTTCCTTTGCGAACATTTATGGTATTCTAAATGTCTCAGGACTAGGTTGTCCTAGGCCTTTAAAATAAATTTTATTATTTTTAGTACATTCTAGCTTACAATTTGGAGTCCTGTTTGCTCACCTAGTGTGTTTCTGTACAGGTGATCTTTGTATCGAACAATGTTGTCGAACAATAATGAATAAAATTCAATTTTCATAATGTAATTTCTCAAGGAAGGAAAAGAATCTCAGTCCTAATTTTTTATATACGAGTATAATTAATTTATAGAAAGTATCAATGGTACATATCATTTAAAAATTGCAGCCTCTTAAAAATATAGATTTTTCACTTTTTCAAATTTTACACTTTCATATCTCTGTTGCGGGAACAGAGAAAAATCTGAAAACTGTACATATAAAAGGTCTCTATAAAGTAGTACAAACAATCCATTACCATTTTATGTAGAACATTTTCTGAAATTTGATAAAGTCCGCAAAAGAGTAATGAAATCACGAAACGGTCCGCTGTTTACACTGTTAAAATTTCCTTCATATTTTGATGCCCTATTGTAAGGATTTCCTTTCTGAAGTAACTGGTTTAATGGGCACAAGATTGTTGCTAAATGCTTAATAAACTTATTATAATTGTTTGTAAGACCAAATAAGATCTGAGGTTTATCTATTTTTTCTGACATTATGCTGTTTGTTACTTTGTGTAATCCCCATTCAGAACAACATTGCCTTGACATCGCATGTTTCTCTAAAACTATTTGCACCAGTTTCTCAAATGTGTGTGTCTGTATACAACAGACGTATCAGAAAAAATATAACAAAAATACAATGAAAACTACGTTTATAGTTAGATGAAAATCTTATGAAAACAAGAATTGTTAAAATGGAAAACTGACAATAAAATTCATGAACTCACTGCAGCAGCAACGAAACTGCCACATCGCTTTACAAAAATAGATTGATGACATCAGGGTCAATACAGCAGCTCTGAAGGAAATTGCACAAAAGTGGTTCCATGGCTGCTTCTTTGAAGGGTGAATTGGAACCTGGCATTGGTGACTGGGGATTCTCCATTGCTAAAATGATATTTTTTGTCTTTTCTGAATGTTCATGAACATTCTGTATGCCAAATTGGCATACTTCATCTGCATGACTTCACAAAAAAAATGTGTACAGTAGTCTCATCTACAGAATAAGACACCTAAACAGGCCTGGAAAGGGTCATGAATCATACGTATCATCCTATGATCTATTGTCAGAACTGTGAACTAAAATATTTGTCTTTCTATTATGTGTAACAAAAAGGGGAAATACATAGTTTTATCATAAAAATAAATAAATAAAAGATGTATTATCACATCTCTTTCCTAAACCCAGAATATTCAAGTGCCTTATATTTAGATTTTTTGTGGAGAAAGTGTGTTGTTAGTACAGTGTCAAAGAGTTTTGTGAATCACTGCAATCCACATTTGGTTGGGACAATGATGAAAAGGCGGTACAGTAACACACCATTGTCTCACAAGTATTTCATCTTACCAAAAATACAATGAAATGAGAGATCAAATGTTCTAAATGACAATTGCTTCTATATATGTATAGATCAAATGACCATGGAAGCATTAAATTCAAATTTTTAATGAACATCCAGTTGACGCCTTTCTGTAACAGATCTATGGTTACCTGAAAGTTCTCCATCTCACTCTGGACAAACTGTTGTGCTCTTGTGAGGTGCACTGTACAATTTTCTACACAGTGATGTACCTTCTCCATAGAATCAGACATATTGTCACAGCACCTTGCAGCACACATGTGCATATCCGCCTGCAAAACACCAGCATTTTTTAAAATCTATCACATACTGTATTTGACAAAAAACGTTCATACATTTTTCAAATTTGGCTTAAACTGTACTATTTTTTATTTAGTAGTAACACTTAAAAGAGCAGTATAGTTCTTCTGTACTCTCTGATTAAGCCTTAAAACAATACACATTTTTGATGAGTTATCAGCTCAGTAAACAGTACTTGAGAACCTCAATGAGTTCAACTAAAGCAACTATGAATTTCTTTTGGTACTGCTACAACAGAGCTGCACTTCATGTCACACGAAACAGTAATAGTGTCACCAAGGTTGACTTTCTGCAGTAATAAATGGAATCATACATCTTTCATTTTTTTGACTACATTCATAATTTACTCGTCAAAAGTTGAACTCTGTGAGGACTCGCTAGCTTTAGTACAGTGGTAATGGAATTTCTTTCGTGTGCACTTTTAATTACTTAATGAAGGTGATTTTTTTTTTTCTTGAAGTACAGCTAGTTTTGGTTAATCCTTTAGGTCATTGTTTCTATGTGCATTACACGAATTTTATTATTATTTATATATAACACACTTAAAACAATAAGCACTTGAAAATTTTTGTAAACTGAAACTTTTGAAACAGTAAAAATGAAATGTATCGAAAAATTCAGTCACTAATTTATATGTCAGGGGCCCTAATATTGCAAAAAGTCTGATGCACACAAATCCCAATTGGTGTATACTTGTGATTTGAAAATTAAGTGTCAAATAGGCCTATATAATTTACTACACAAAAAATTTATAATGTCAGATCCTTATATAGATAATTCATACATATATGAATTGACAAAATAACGATATGTATACATATTTTTACATATACAAAATTTGACAGAGATAGTCCCAACTGGAGGTTCTAAACCCGTTGTGTAGCAGTTTTAGAGTTCCTAAAAAATTCAGTATGCAGCACTTGTGTTAAAATCTTCCTCAAGATTTCTGTTCTATTTTATTAAATTAAACATGGTCACAAACATGGGCGTACGCAGACATTTTGTTGGGGGGGGGGGCCATACACAACATTGATTTATTCATTTACTCAATCAAAGTAAACCCAGCATAACCATTGTTTCTCCTTTAGGTTTAGGTACTCAATGAAAAAAATTCAGACACATTTAATCGCTTTATTAATTGCTCTTAAAAAATGAAATGAAAAAAAACTGAAACTTTGAAACTTATAACACTAGCCGTCTTGGATTCTCGGAAAATCTTTCTATAACTTCCATCTCCAACTCTTTCTTCTTTTCCAAAACCAATTTCTTATGGACACTCATTAAGCATAATCCGTTTAAGCGGTTTTAACACGTCTTAAGGTGCTAAATGACCTTTCAATAGTACTCGTGGAACAAGGCTGTGCTATTGAGATTGTTAGGGCATTTTTTATGGCAGGAAGAATGTGTTGGCTTCTTTAATCACTTCGACTATTTCCAAGTCTTTTAACACCTGCCGATCAAGGTTTTTTTCGCTCCACACATTATACCACAATTCAGCTTCAGATTCATACCCGCCCAGTTCGTAAAAATCAGCAAAACATCTCGCTATCTGTTTCAAATCTTCGATGGTCGAATCTAGCATGAGGAAGGGATGTAGAGATAGTAGGGAAAATGCCGGTACATTGTCCTCAGAAAATCTGTTCTCCAATGCTGATGTAAACGAGTCAAGGTATGGAATAAGTATCGATTGTTGCCAGTACTCGGCAGGTGAAGCTGCAGGAGGATTCGAACGGTGCTGCTGGCGTTCGACAACTCTGGGTGGCTGAAGTTCTACTGTTATTTCTGCTGCAGTGGCATGGGCAGAAACGAGAAGATCTTCCATAATGGCATCAGCAGTTTCGCGGTGAGCTTTCACTACGGCCAGAATTTTCTTAATGTGGTTCACACATTGAAGAAGATCTAAACTTGTTGACTGCAGAATATTTGCAACAGGTTCTAGTAAAGCGGAGTACTTGGCTATAATGCAGGTAGAGATAATAAATACAGGTTTCGTGGCAACACAGTGCAGCTGAAAGGCTGTCTTTCTTGTAGCAGTGTTTCCTTCTTGTGCCAGTCTCTCCAGACCCTGCACAATTCCCACAAAATTATTTTTGAAGATGGAAATGCTTCTGTATTTCTGAGACCACCTTGTCTCGCACAGAGTCGGTATGTTTGGAACGTACTTTTTCCTTCAAACGGATTCTCAGAAAAAGTTTATAATGTCCTTTATAGTGGACACCGTGTTACGGATTTCAGCGACGTGATTCAGATCGTTCACCACCAGGTTTAACCGATGGCTTGCACAATGAAAAAACAGAGCTTTCCTGTATTTTTCTCTTATTATTTTTTGCACACCACCATCTTTCCCTGCCATAGTCGCACAGCCATCGTATCCTTGTCCGACACATTTTTGTGGATCTAGTTCTTCTCTTTCTAGAAATTTGTCGATTGTATCCACTATTGTTTTAGCATCCATAGCTTTTAATTCTTCAAATCCGAGAAATTCTTCACATACCATCATTTTTTCTTCATCGAAAAATCTTACTCCGATAGATAACTGTTCCTTTCCTGATATATCGGCTGTCTCGTCCGCCAATATAGAATACGCACACGATTTTTTAACGTCTCTGAGTATGAGATCTTTCACAGCACTACCACACAAATTAATTAGTTCGTTTTGTATTTGCGGAGACATATAGGTAGCATTCTTTTTACCCTCTATATGTCACTTTAACTCATTGTCACCACTATCGATTCTCATTTGAATCAAGTCTTCTAAAATTCCTTCGTGGTGCTCTTTGCCTCTTAAGGGTAAATCGTGAACTCCACAAAAGATTATGGTTGAGATTATTGACGCCATAATTTTTCGGTTTTCTGCTATTAACTTCTGGTGCGCAGATACCAACTGAACATCTACGGGTACTTCGTCCATAAAGGATTTTGCTGCTTTGGTTGCCGCCAAGTGCCACCGACTTTCAACATGGTTCTTGCAATATTCATGCATATGTTTGTATTGAGTAAACGGTCTTACAGCGAAGGAACCCTGGACCCCCTGTACAGTAGTTGGAGTAAACATCACACAGTAGACACAGAGATCCCTTCAAGTGCTTAGAATATGCCAGCCATGGAGAGTAGTTTTCAAGCCAGCTGTATTGAAATTTTCTTTTAAGATGCTTGGCATCCTCAGCGAAGTCGTAACTTGGTGAAGGTTTCCAACAGCGTTTTAAAACTTCAATTTTTTGGGCTGTGGTCATGAGGGAAGGTTTTCCCACCCATTTTCCGATGTCATTATCACAGCTCTCCTCTTTAACTGATGACGACGAAGACGGCTTAGGTTCAGAATTCGGTGCAGGACATTTTGTTTTTTCCTCGTTACTCCCACTTTCATTTTCTGGCCTTTTCCTTTTCTTGGTAGCTGAAACAAACAAACAATAATTCTAAGCTATCTGTATATAATTAATTGTTACTGTAAATTAATATATGTCCAGATGTGTTTACTACACATTCTTCATAAACACTTATAAAGGAACTGCTGAATATCAAATATTTTACTGTCACTGGTATGACTGAAAAATTTCAGCATATTCTGTTCATTAAGCCAGAATTTGGGCACACAGAACCATCTGACTGTACATAAAAAACAGATAATTTTTTAATAAAATAAATAAAAGACTTTTTATAATCCAGTATGATTTTATATGAGATGGAAATTATATAAAGGCCGGTTTTTAGTTACAGGCAGCAATGTCGAGTATAAACACCAAAGCAAGGTATTAGCGTTTTTAATTTAACCATTATACAAAATTCAAATAAAACAAAAATTATGTATGCTTTAAAACATTTATTCGATTCAAATAAAGAATTGTTAGTTTTATTCAATGTTAAAATACAGATGCTAGAAACATGCACATATATCTGCTAAAAGCAGACCCTGAAAATTAAAAATAAGAGGGGGAAGGCACAGATACAGAAGACAGAAAAATCTGACTGAATGAAACTAATCAAAGTTGTGATCAGAAATGATACACAGACACCTACAACTGTGTACAAACAGATATCAGATAAACTGGAGGCTTCAAATTGTGATTTGAGTACGAAAGATACTTCCATTACCTCTTGTATTACCATACTTGGCTACTAGAATATTACCAAGATAAAATACCAACCAAAGCTACCTGAACCCACCCAAGTTATATGCCTGAAGCCAGGTTATAATAAAAAGAAGTTATATGAAGGTTGTGATAAAGATATAAAGAATTTGTCTACTAAGCATGATTCTGAGGTATGCTAATGCAAGTGAAAACTATGAAGAGCTTGACAAAAGTTGAAGAAAATTTTAATAAAAATAAACCTGTTTTAAATGCTAAGTGCTAAGTGGTTTCCTGGAAAATGCTACAAATTTTTTAAAGATATGATTCACAAATGGTTTTAAAATGAAATTATATAGCTTTAACTATTTTAAATAAATTGTATGTGTTCTGTTAAAATAGACAATGATCTGATGAACAACAAAGTATATGTTTAATCCAAAATCTAATATTTTATCAACTGTTAACAATGGCATATGCACAATATCACAGTGCCATAGTATGACAGTTTGTATCAGGCCTTGTCAGATAGCTTTTTTACAGGAAGCATGGGTAGCAAGCCTGGTGCTTAATCAACAGCCATGATTCTGAACGTCTCTGCCAATTATTCCTACTCAGCCATTTGGTATCATGATACAGTACTACATATACGTCCACAAGACTAGAACTCGCATCCTTCAGCATATTCAGCATAGGATGCAAGTTAGCCACTACAGTAGACTAAGGGGAGACAGTCACACACACTAATCTAAACAATAATAGATCCATCATATTCTAGATGGTGGAGTTGCTTAATTTGTTATATAAACAAAACTCTAACCCAGTCATGATTGTAATCTAAAGGCATATTCTCCTCTCCAAGAGAAACAAAATGAAAAAGAAAATCTGAAACCCAATTTGGTCTATAATTTTATTTTTAATAAATGTAGAAATTATATTTACTAAATGTAAAAATTATTTTTAATTTTTCTAAAATATGGATCTCTTGCTAAATTAAAGTCAGATGTCAGATGTCACATAAATTTGGTTTGTCATAGTTTTTAATTAAACTTACTAGTAGTTGAAAAAATATGTTTAAAAACAAAAGAAGTCTTGCATTTACAAGATGGACTGCCTAATCACAGCGAAAACTAGGGGTTATTAAACAAGATTTTAAAAACTAAAATAAAAATAAAACGTTTTACTTTTCAAACTTCATAAAAAAGACAAAAATAGCTTACCTTTACTTCCAAAAAATCTTCTTGTGTCCATTTTAACACTACACACGTTACTCTGCAGTAAGTACTAAAAATAATTGACTGGAGGCAATTTGTATTTGTAACGGAGTCCACGTAATAAACAAAACAAAACTCGTAAAATTGAAGTGCATAATATAAACTTCCAGCACAATCTTTGCAACGGTCTTGTACCTACAGTGCCCCCGTGGAGATGTCGAAAACATTCGAGTGGTGTATAACTGCACAGTGAACGTCATCTAGCAGACCCCGAAGGAACTAGGAGTAGGTAGAAGTTACCTTCGGTAGCTTTAGGTGGCGCTAGCATGTCCGAGTCGGGACATATTTATAACGTATAGCGGCCTAAAATTCAGCGCCCTCCTGGGAAATTTGCAAATTTAGGGGGGGCACGGCCCCCCTGCCCCTCACTGGCTACGCCCATGGTCACAAAAATGATTATGATAACAATATATTATTTATCAAAATAACAAAAAACCGTTTAACAATAATATCAATAAACCAAACTTGGGAAATATTAAATTCAACACCACAAAAAAAAAAAATAATAAAATGTGCTACCTTTTTTCCACATGTAGCAATCTGGCTGGCATATGTTATATCTGTAACTGATCTGCATATTCTTAATGACAAATCACAATTTGTCATGATCCTGCTATACCTGCTATACCATCAATTCAACAAATATTTTATGCTCAATAATACAAATCAACTAAAATTAATATTGTCTTTTACTTCATCAGAAAATTTAATAATATCTAAATAAATATTTGGGAAGGACAACACCCAATAGTACCTCTTAGTACCCATAATGTAACCACAAAGTAATTATCTAGCTAAGAGATGAGCTAAACTACATAAATTTCTACACCTTTTTGATTTGGGATATCTGAGGAGAATGGTGTCACAAAAAATTAACAAGTATACGAATGGTTGTCCTGGTTGTCCCCTGCTCAATGTTTCTTTGATTGTGCAGTTTCTGTATACAACAAAATTTTTTCTAGAAACTGGTTGATCTTTGTAAACCTACACTGAAAATCAATAAAGGCAAGAAAACCATTATGTCTATATAGCATTTACAATCGAAAAATTATTTTCAATTACAGAATTGTTGCTAGTACACCTTTAAGATCAGAATTAGATGTTTCCAGAATCTGGAATGTTGGGAGACATAGTTGTATGACTTGGAGATGTCTGAAGACAGCAACTCGCAGTTTTCATGAAAGTTATCATAATGTAATCGAAGCATTTGTTCTTAGCACATTTCTTTTATAAGGTACTCTAAGCAAGGTACTTTCATTAGCCTCTCACACACGCTCAAATTAATAACATGTCAACCAGTGGCGGCCGTAGGGGCAGTGACACGGTGACATGTCACTCCCCAGTGGCATGAAAATAAAATGAGAATAGTTATTTATTGTTAAAATATGTATAACAATGTTTAAAAAAGTAAACGAGTGCAGTAAATTTCATTAACAACCTCACTAACGCAACGGCTCACTTTCGAATGACAGCCATAGAGTGTCACACGCTGTGGGTTAAGCTGCAGCATTGGTTTCAATGTGGAGTGCGCGCGCATCCTTGGCATTCATATAGGAGGGAGTAAACGGAACACAGGTATTCCATGTGACACGCTAGGCTTGTCAACCAGCCAGCGTTGCTCAGTTGAGAGTGGCTTTCCTCGTGGTGTATAGTACGTAATACGATTTTCTACGTGTTGCATAATGAATTCGGTAGGCGCTCTCCTCAGGATTACGTTTTCTACACTATCATACGATGATAAATTGAAAGTGAAGCAGTTAGGTAGGCCCGTGCCAAAATAGGTGGCGGAAATTTAACCCTGAAGTGTATAAAAAAACCAAATGGTTATGTGGCTGTGACGAGAAAAATGCGTTTTTCTGTTTTCCGTGTGTACTTTTTCGCGGAGACTGTTCCTGGTCAAAGGACGGTGTTACGGATCTTATTCATCTCAATGACAAAATTAAAAACCATGAAAAATCAAAGGAACATATGAATGCTGTAATGAGTTTATCTATGTTGGGGAAAGTAAATATACAAACTCAATTAAGTTCGCACTATCAACAGTCAATTGAGAAACATAATGAGAAAGTAAATAAAAACAGGTATATCCTTAATTAAATTATCAATTGTATTCGTTTTTGTGGTGTTTATAAAATACAAAACACATTATTATTATTATTATTATTGTCACTACCAGTCAAATTGTCACTGGCCACCACTGATGTCAACACATGTGCAATTCATTTTCATTTCTGGAAAGCGTAAGTTCAAGCATGTGCTGAGCAGTACACTATGTTCAAAGGATGAATATGATATTTAATCTGATTATCAACATACCAAAGATGAAAATATGGACACTTTAGACAAAATAAAGAATGTGGGGTGAAATAAAAACAGGCTGTATGTATTAGGTTTGTTGGCAAGAGCAAAGTACTAAAAACTCAAGTCTCTGGACATATCAATGAGATTTAGGAAGAAATTGTGAGGGTTATATTTCTGTCAGTTTCTGGTTGCTAAGGTGTACAATTATTTATGTTACGGTAATCGTCACGATATTTCTTACATAGATTTCACACAGATACTAGGCATCTCTCCTTATGAATAGCTTAAGTACAGAATACAATTACATAGAAGTTTCCTAAAAATACGAGGGTCATTCAATAAGTAAACAGACAGTTGTAGAAAAGAAATTAATAGTAGCAGCTGATTGAAACTTTCAGGAGTGTTACCTGGCAACATTGTTGTGAGTTTTGATCAGCTGTTCAATAATATATTGCATAAACATAACCAATTCAGTTTTATTTACGATGGTGTGTCCTCTTGAGGACAGTACTTTCGAAGAACAGCGTTCTGTTATAAGATTTTTGGATTTGGAACCACTATAACCACTAACTTGGATTCACTATTTTGAACCTGAGTCAAAGCGACAAAGCATGGAGTGGAAGCATCCCAGTTCACCCGCCAAAAAGAAATTCAAAACCCAGCCATCGGCTGGTAAGGTGATGTTAACCATCTTTTGGAGCTCCCAACGCCCAATTTTCTGTGATTACCTACAAGACCAGCGTACCATCAATAGTCAGTACTATTCTGACATGATTGTGAACAAAGTTAAGCCTGCACTGAAGAATAAATATCCGGGATGGCAGAGGAAATGTGTGATTCTTCTTCACGATAATGCCCGCCGACACACGGCAAAACTGACGCTTGAAACAATAAAAAAAGTAGGTTGAGAGATCCTGCTCATCCCCCTTATAGCCCTGACCTTGCCCCATCTGACTTTTTCTTGTTTGGCCCACTCAAGGATACTTTGCGTGGTGTCAAGTTCAACAGCAATGAAGAAGTGAAGGAAAAAGTCCAAAACTGGCTTCGCATCAAGGTAAAGAATTCTTTGCTGAGGGAATAAAAAAGCTTGTAAAGAGATGTGACAAGTCCATAGACGTTGCTGGAGATTACGTTGAAAAGTAAAAAAAAATTGTATTGATTGAATAAAAAGTTTCTGCTCCACAGCTGTTTGTTTGTTTACTTATTGAATGACCCCCGTATATACTCACAATTAACAAATTTAATACATGCAATAGATAGTACCTTTTTACTACCGGTACTATTGAAACCACTAAAAAGCACATTACAAACAATGGAACTGAAGCTATAATGATAAGATATGGAATACAAAATGACATAAGAAGATATCTAAGGTTCAATTCAGTACCAAAAAGAGAAGAAAACAGGGTACATGGTTTCCTCATACTATTAGAATATATAACAGTTGACCTCGAGGCAAGCATATATATGAGCTAGACAAAAGAAGACAAAGAAAATGTGAAGTAATAATGCTGATCTAAAGTAAACACTCTATTACATGTAAGGCTACTAAACAATTGACAGAATACAGAAAAACATGAAATAAAATTGTAACTTCGTGGTTTAGGACTTGAAAATGGTGGAAACGCTGAAAGGCCTTGTCTGGAACATGTCAAATAGCAGTTTAGCAAGTAAACACAACAAAGTTGGAATAAAATTGTAACTTTACACACACACAGATTTAATATAGGCAGATATTTATGGTATACACACAGATTTATGTCAGAGGAAGTTATCCTATGTACACAGCATTGATCAGATTTAATAATTTATCGTTAAGTAGTGAAAACTACCCTGTTCGTCCCAGATATGGACAAATTGCTGAAATTTGGCCAAGTTTCAATTATCACAGTAATTAGTCCAGTCTCTTTGACAAAATCACCAGCTGTCTTTGGATAATGATTTTAAGACAAAAACTAAAAATAAATAAAATCGTGGTTATACGACGTTTTGATACTATGCTTTCATAAAGTTGGCTAAATCGTGACTTTTTCATACATTTACTTATTAACAAAAACGTTTGCACAGTAATTATTTTCTAATGAAACAAACGTTCTTGTAATAGTCGTATTCGGTGTTTTATTGAAGTATAATTACGTACGTTACAACTACTTTTACAACTCTCCACGGTCTTTTAACTGTAACAACCAACAAACATTATCTGTACCGGTTCTTATATACACTTTATTATAGGTTATCTGCTTACAAATTCTGTACCTGCATCCTTCTCAGTCGTTGCCTGTCAATATCATTAGCTAGTTTTTTAATCGCATCTTCGACTCGAACTCTCTGCTCTTCTACCATTTTTATTTTACTTGGAGTCCGCAACAAAAACTTAACAAACCCACGTGCTTTATAACCTAGAAAAGAACGAATGCCCCTTGCTTGCACGCTCTCAACAATCAGTACGCGGAATCGAATTTGGTAAAAAATAAATTCCCTTCAATTGTTGACCTATATTCTTCTGCACTATATTATGTTACCACATTCAGCGTAGTTATAGTTACTTATTATGTAAATATTAAATTACTGATAAGATGTCAATAAAAAATGTACGATATCTTTCGTTATCAATTTTTTTTAATATTATAAATAAACAGTAAACAGAACAAATATACTAATGAATTAGGCCTTCATTTGAGGTTTTATGTATTGCATTTCTGTTTCACACGCACACACACACACACACACACACACAATTCTTGTTATTTAATATTCTTCTTCCTCTGGCTCTACATCCCTCGGGTCTTTTCAAGAAAGTGTCTACAAACAACTCTCGCATTGTCACGAGCCCGCCAAGCTCCCCCACCAACGTTCCCGCCAGTCCCTTCTCCTATAGTAGCGGTGTGAAGGAGGAATGATTAGCATACATTACACACATTCATATGACGCACGCACGCGCGCGTGCCTTTAATTCCACACGCACACACGCTTCAATTCTATTCTCTTTTATTTTGTTTCAGTTTTTTCTTTTTTTATTTTTATTTTTATTTTATTAAACGCACGCACGCCTTCCATTCTTTTTATTTTGTTTCTTTTTTTTTAATTTTATTAGGACGGTTTTTTAGTTTATTTTCACGATTATTTATATTACATTAATTACATAATCTAGGATTGTGAATTAATCTTTTGTTTTGAAAAAAAAACGAACCGCATTTTCCTCACTTCAGGCGACAGTTAGCAACTCTATCAGATTCATTTTGAATAAAGCAATATAAAGAATAAAAGTAGGCCTATATAGTACTAACGTAAATAATAAACACGAAAGGAATGTAAAGAATAAAAAAAAACACACAAAATAAAGGTATGAAAGAATGAGCGTATGTAAGAAGAAACGAATGTAAATAACTAACGAAAGAGTGACTTTGAAAAATAAAACAATGTAAACTAACTGCACAACGTAAAGGTAGAATCGTAGACTCCAAACAGAAACGATAAATGTGTTAGTAGTAGTGGTATGGTAATCACCTCACCCCTTCTTCACACCGCTACTGTAGTAGTAGGGAATGGTGGGAAAGTTGGTGGGGGAGCTTGGCGGGATCGTGACACTACGAGAGTTGTTTGTAGACACTTTCTTGAAAAGACCCCATCCCTCTATGAGATTTGGCCTCCTCAACACTCCTACACCATTCCTTTCAGTTCCCAGCAACAATTTTACATCCTCTGATTCCCATGGTTTGCAGATCCTCCTCAACACACTTGATCCTCCATCCACCTCTTTCTCGGTCTTCCTCTGGGCCTATACTCCAAGGGTTTCCATTCTGTGATAGCTCTTGTACTGAGTGTCTTCTTGTCTTCTCCATTCTACAAAAATGTCCTAGCCATCTAATTCTCTGATGCTTAATAGACTTTACTGTGTTTTCACTGTTTATTAATGTCTCAAGTTCAAGATTCATGTTGATTCATTCATGCTGTTGCACTACTGGCCCAAAAATTCCAAAGTATTTTCTTCTCAAATCGTTTTAAGATTTTCTTCGTCTTTCTTCACATGGTCCATGTCTCACAGCCGTAAGTCACTATTGGTCTTATAAGGCTCTTATAAATTTTCAGTTTAGAATTATGACTTCGGATCCTAGAGCACAATAGTTTCTTGTTTGCAAAATACGCTCTGTTTCCCTTTGCTATCCTTGATTTGATTTCCTCGCTGTTCAAATTGCCCCCATTGCCTTGTACCACAACCAATTTCAATGTTGTGTATTTAATATTAATAATAAATAATATTTTATGCTTTTTGAAAAAGAATATATTTTCCTCATTTTTCTGAAGATGACATAATCTAAAATAAAACTGTCAAAACATTTTAATAAAAAATACAACATATTTCTTGTTTAAAAACAATATAAAGTTGTTGTAATATATTGTTACGGCATCGCGAACAATCTACGTGTTTGTCGAACTTTCCAGAGAGATCCAGAGTGTACGCGTGTGGTGTACGTGCTTGTATATGCATCTACGAGAAACTTCTCGATGCCGCCAGCCGTGCGGACAGTGTCAAGGCCGCAGTAAATTATGTAGTTCATATGCACGCTACGACGCAAATAGGAATCGTCTAGATATTCGACTGGCTATAAATACCGGTACTCAAACGACGTTCAGTTTAGTATGAGGCGAATTTTTGACTGTGCGGTTCGAGAGTATTAGTGCGATATATTTACAGAGCAGTTCGAGTTATTACTGTGTACGTTCAAGTAGTTATTAGTGAAGTGTTGCGTTTTATATTCGGACGGTATAATTGTAATACAGTTGAGCTTCAATATTAGTGAACATTTTATTGCGTATGAACAATTTTCATTTGATTTGACACTGTGTTGTGTTGTTAATTACGAACTGTTTAACGGTAAAAATTAAAGGTGTGATTAGTGACTTAATTGTTGTCTTGTACTTATTTTGTTTCCACTGTACCTACGACGATCGGGTAGACCGTCGTAACAGTGGTATCAGAAGTGGGATAGAACAGTTAACAGTGGAAACAGTGGACTTTGTACAAGACGAGAGTAATTCGTAATTAATCGGAAACAATGGATGCCAGTCAGATGATGGAAAATTTCCAGGCCCTGCTGTTGCAGACAGAGAAAAGACGCCGACAGGAGGCGGAAGAAGCAGAAGAGAGACAGAAAACCCTCCTGCTGGAAGCAGAGGAAAGACGCAGACAGGAGGCGGAAGAAGCAGAAAGACGACAAAAAGAAGAACGAAGACAGGAAAGAGAAGAGGCTGAGGAACGTCAGAAAGCACTAATGCTAGAAACAGAAGAAAGACAAAAAGAAGACCGACGACAAGAAAAGGAAGAAACAGAGGAACGACGTAAACGTGAAACAGAGGACATCAAGGAGTTAATACAGCAGCAAAAGCAGACACAAGAACAAACCGCTGCAGAGTTGGGTCTCCTACGAGGTGAGCTTAATAAGCAAGTTACTAAAATATCGGAGGTACAAGAATCAATGACATTAAAAATAGCTGAAGTAGAAAAATCTGTCTTGACTGTGGAAGAAACTATGTTAACAAAAATATCTGCAGTAGAAGACTCGATTACAAATATAAAAGAGCAGATTAAAAATGAAGTCGAGGAGTGTCTGAAATTACAACCAAAACAACTTTGTGAACAGACTGTACCAATGATAAAGACAGAAAATGACGCAGAAAATAAGTCAATAGAGAAAGTAACTTTGCCTGCAGTAGGGACAGTTCATGTCAAAGCTTCAACCTTTGACGGAAGCAGTCACTGGGCAACGTACCTCCGCCAATTTGAAGCTGCTGCATGCGCAAATAATTGGACAGAGAAAGACAAGGCAGTCTCACTCGTTCTCGCATTAAAAGGACCCGCAGCAGAACTACTACAAAAAGTGCCACCTGACAGCCAGAACATCTATGCCGAGTTGATAAAAGCTCTAGAATTACGGTATGGTGATAAACATTTGCGAGATGTGTACTGCACCCAGTTGAGAGCAAGGCGACAGCATGCCGGGGAGAGCCTTCAAGAGTTTGAAGCAAGTATCGACAGACTAATTAGACTGGCCTATCCTGAAGCGCCAGAAGAGTTTCGAACGAGTTTTGCGATGCAGACATTTACTGCCGGTGTCCGAGATAACGAACTACAGCAAGTGTTACGAATGGCAAGACACCTGAACAGTGCGGACGCCCTGGTACATGCTTTGCAATTTGAGGCCGCCAAATCAGCGTCTGGTTGGACAAGTCATAAAGTGCGCGTGCTAAAAGATCGCGACGGCACAGACGATGAGGAAGAAGAACAAGGAACAGAGACTCGACGGTCGGCGCCACAGAATAAAATAAGAAAGTATGGAAGACCGAAGTGTTATAGATGTGGGAAACCTGGACATCTACAACGAGATTGTCGGGTTAGAATTCAGCAGCAGGGAAACGAGCAGTAGTCGGTACAACGGGGCGTGTGCTGACTAACTGGAGAAACGAAGCCCCTAGACAATACGCAATTTCTACACTTCAGAAAAACAGCGGGAGCTTGGTAGTTACCAGATTTATTCAAGAAAGGCCAACCTTGATTACAGTTGACACAGGCGCAACAGTTTCTATTGTGCGCCCCGACGTGGTGAAAGATCTCAAGCCAATCTGGTGCTCTTGCAGCTTGCGAACAGCTACTGGACGGCCTGTAAAAGTGTATGGAAAAGTGGAGATACACCTACGCCTCGGTAGACTTGAGTTTAATCATCAAGTACTTGTTGCAGACATTGTGGATGAAGCAATTTTTGGTGTGGACGTTATGAACGCATACGGATTTATAGTCGACTTCAAAAACAATGTCTTGAGAATCGGAGGCGAAGAGGTAATGCTATCAACAATGACGACAGCAGAAAAATCGATGGACGTCATAAACCAAGTGGCCGTAATTGTTCCGCCAAACTCCGAAAAGATCATCATGGTTAGAACTGCGGTAGATACTAGGGGCAATCAGTGCTCTATATTCGAACCCCAGGTAGTCAGCACACCGGGCATACTAATTTCCAGAAGTTTAGTAAAACCTGACGAAACCAGAAATGTACCTATTAGAGTGGCGAATATTTTGGATCAAGCTATCACTTTACAAAGCAATACGCTCCTAGGCAAATTGACTCCTGTGGCCTGGGTAGCCGGAATAACGCAACGAAGATCCAGTTCTTCGAATACTTCCAAATTACCAGAGGAACTGCAAGAATTATTGAACAGATCTTCTAACGACCTCTCAAGTGGTGAGGTAAAAGAACTCAGACAGTTTTTACACGAATTCAAAGATTGTTTTGCAGTTCGGGGACAGTCACTGGGAAGAACCTCTCTTGTGCAACATCGCATCAATACCGGGGACACAACACTGATACGCCAACCTCCTCGAAGGCCTCCATTATCTAAACAAGAGGAAATGTCTCAGTTAGTACAGGACATGTTGACAGAGGGAGTAATCGAACCTTCGTCAAGTGCTTGGTCTTCTCCTGTAGTGCTGGTAGCGAAGAAGGATGGTGGATTGCGTTTCTGCGTAGACTATCGGAGGTTAAATGACGTTACAAAGAAAGACTGCTATCCATTACCTCGCGTTCACGATACACTCGACCCGTTGTCCGGAGCACAGTGGTTTTCCACATTGGACCTGAAGAGTGGATATTGGCAAGTGGTTCTTCATCAAGAAGACAAGGAAAACACCGCTTTCTCGACCCGAAGTGGCTTATTCCAATTTAACGTCATGCCATTTGGACTCTGTAATGCACCGGCAACATTTGAGAGATTGATGGACCTGATACTCCGAGGCCTGACGTGGAAAACTTGCCTTGTTTACTTAGACGATATCATAGTGATCGGGAAGACTTTCGAAGATCATTTGGAAAACCTTAAGGAAGTTCTAACTAGAATTCTATTTTTTTAGATAGCTACTATTGCTAAACCACTACATGAGCTAACGGAAAATAAACGAAACTTCCAATGGTCGAGAGAGTGTGACCAAGCATTTATAACGTTGAAGATTGCATTATGTTCGCAGCCAATTTTCGCTTTTCCAGCTTCCGAAGGGAAGTACATCGTAGACACAGACGCAAGCAATACTGGTCTAGGAGCAGTTTTGTCTCAAGTGCAGAACGGTGAAGAACGAGTAATAGCGTATTACAGCAAGACTCTTTCTAAACCAGAGAGAAATTATTGTGTTACAAGAAGAGAGTTGTTGGCAATTGTCAGAGCTTTGGAGCACTTCCATAAATACCTCTATGGGAGAGAGTTTTCACTACGTACCGACCATGCTGGACTTGCATGGCTCTTGAGATTTAAAAATCCGGAAGGACAGTTGGCAAGGTGGCTCGAACGTCTGCAAGAGTACAACTTCAAGGTACAACATCGGCGGGGGCGCTTGCACGGTAATGCAGATGGCTTATCACGAAGACCGTGCCCGGAAGACTGCCGACATTGCCACAGAAAGGAAGAACAAAACTCAAGCGAACATGTTCAAGCCATCACTGTAGATTCCCTGGCTGACGGCTGGACAACACAAGACTGTCGACAAGAACAGATGACTGATGAAGATATTGGACCGATCTTGACAGCAAAAGAGGAAGGTCGCCGCCCGGATTGGCAAGATATCTGCCATGGTACCGAAGTGCTGAAGGGCTACTGGGCACAATTGGAATCTCTCAGCTTAGAAAACGGATTGCTGAAAAGGGCTTGGGAAAGTGCAGATGGACGAGACGTGGTCATGCAGTTGATAGTTCCCCGAAGTAAAGTGCAGTCTGTTTTGAAGGAGATGCATGATGGAACATCTGGAGGCCATCTTGGCGTTAACAAAACCCTTGACAAAATACGGAAGCGATTCTATTGGCTTCATCTTCGCCACGACGTAGAGGAATGGGTTCGGACGTGTGAAATATGTGCTGCAAGCAAGGGCCCACAAACCAAAAGCAGGGGAAAAATGAGACAGTATAACGTTGGACTACCTTTCGAGAGAATTGCCATAGACATTGCTGGACCATTCCCAGTTACTGACGATGGAAACCGGTACATCATGGTTGTAGGTTACTACTTTACTAAGTGGGTGGAAGCCTACGCAATTCCAAATCAGGAGGTTACCACTGTGGCGAAGCAGTTAGTTCACAACTTCTGTTGCCGTTATGGGGCCCCTATGGAAATCCATACGGATCAAGGGAGAAATTTCGAATCAGGAGTGTTTAAAGAATTATGCCGTCTACTCGGAATTCGCAAGACCAGGACAACGCCTCTGCATCCTCAGTCGGACGGGATGGTTGAGAGATTCAACAGGACACTTGAGCAGCATCTTTCGAAAGTTGTTGACGAGAACCAAACAGACTGGGACCAACGTATACCACTATTCCTTATGGCGTATAGGTCATCAGTACACGACACAACCGGCATGACTCCAGCAAAATTGGTGTTTGGGCGGCGGGAGATTCGTCTTCCTGGGGACTTGATGTTTGGATCACCTGAGACTCAGTCCCAAGAGCCAAAGAACTATTCCTCGCAATTAGAAAACCAACTGCGAGAAATGAATCACTTAGTAAGAGGACGGCTGAAGATTGCCAGTGATAAAATGAAAACTCGGTATGACATTCGCAGCAATAGTGTGGGTTTCCAAGAAGGAGATCACGTCTGGTTGTTCAATCCAAAGCGCCGTCGTGGTCGCTCACCTAAGCTTCAGTCTAACTGGGAAGGACCCTACACTGTGAAAAAAAGAATTAACGGTGTTGTTTATCGGATTCAGCAGGAAGGACAGCGATAGGTCAAGGTCATCCACCTAGATCGCCTGGCTAAGTACAACTTTAGAGACGGTTTGCCAGTTCGGGACGAACAGGCGTAAGGAGGGGGAAGTGTTACGGCATCACGAACAATCTACGCGTTTGTCGAACTTTCCAGAGAAATCCAGAGTGCACGCGTGTGGTGTACGTGCTTGTATATGCATCTACGAGAAACTTCTCGATGCCGCCAGCCGTGCGGACTGTGTCAAGGCCGCAATGAATTACGTAGTTCATACGCACGCTACAATGCAATTAGGAATCGTCTAGATATTCGACTGGCTATAAATACCGGTACTCAAACGACGTTCAGTTTAGTATGAGGCGAATTTTTGACTGTGCGGTTCGAGAGTATTCGTGCGATATATTTACAGAGCAGTTTGAGTTATTACTGTGTACGTTCAAGTAGTTATTAGTGAAGTGTTGCGTTTTATATTCGGACGGTATAATTGTAATACAGTTGAGCTTTAATATTAGTGGACATTTTATTGCGTATGAACAATTTTCATTTGATTTGACACTGTGTTGTGTTGTTAATTACGAACTGTTTAACGGTAAAAATTAAAGGTGTGATTAGTGACTTAATTGTTGTCTTGTACTTATTTTGTTTCCACTGTACCTACGACGATCGGGTAGACCGTCGTAACAATATATTCAAACACTTTTTGCTACAGTCTATTTCTTGATGCATGCATAAATATTAAATAAATTATATAAATAATTACATGACTTATTGCATGGTATATACAAATGTTTTTTATATCATTTTTCTGCAACTATTTACTTTCTTTCACTCACTTATTTGTATTTCATTGAACTTTATTGTTCAACATCTTTAGAGTAAATCAAAAAGTTTATTTAAAATGTAATATTTTGTTTGTCAGTTTATTTAGTTGCAGGTACTAAACACACTAACTAAAAGAAAAACATAACAATCTAAATATTCCTAGATTGTGTTGTCCATGACATGTCAGATTTTATTAATTAACTATATAGAATACTACTAATACTACTGATGCAGACCATAAATTTATCATTCTTATCAATAATAATTTCTGTTTCACGTCAGTAGTATTCTATATTGTTAACTGAATCTAAACATCACTCAAGTTCTCTAAGAACTAATTGAAACTAAATATAGATCTCAAACAACTAAGTTCAACAAAATGCATATAAAACATATGCTTGCATAGAAATATAATATTGTAAGTTAACAAAGTATACATAGGCCATATATGTGTATGCACAAAGTGGACACACACACACACACACACACACACACACACACACACACACACACACACACACACACACACACACACACACACACACACACACACACACACACACACACACACACACACACACACACACACACACACACAGTGCTTTTGTGGTGGAATTCACGGCTGAAATGTGGATGTGGAGAGGGTTATTGTCTGCAGTACACAATAATTTTTAACCTATGAGTAATGCAAAATTAGGACTTTCAAGTTGTAGGCAGATGCAAAAATAAAAATAAAATTAATTCACATTAAAAAGTATTAACTTTTATTAATTATTTTAGTTTTATAGTGTATCTTATATTCTAATAGAAATGGAATAAATTTGGATTAAAATAATTGGAAATTTCTCCAAACAGATTAAATAAACCTGAACTTATTAGGCTAACATACCATGAGTATCAGATATTCCATAATTTTGCAGTTTCTTTAGCAATTCTTTTCTTCTCTATAATGCTCTTTGCATTTGGTGTCCACTGCAGCATGGTAGCCTTTGAATAATCACATACTGTATTAACATACTTGTCAGGTTTTAAAATGGTCAAAGGAGGCCCGACAATTGTAATAAGAAGGTTCCTCATACTTTCAATTAGCTGGGATGATTTCTGTGGAGTCATAATTAAGTTCAGTTGGGACAATCCTCTTTCATGTTTACTTGAGGAAATAGCCACTGTGTGTAACATAGATAACTTGATTTTTACAGAAACCTCATCTGGATACTACAAGAAATCTTTAAATGCCTGGACATTTTACCTTTCATTTAATATGAACATTTGAGATAACTAGCAAACTTGTTCGTCTTCAAACAGAATGTTATTCTTAGCTTCATCAGGCCATTTCTTCTCATCTAGCACTGGCATAATTTTCTTTCTGGCCCCCCCCCCGCAGGAAATCTTTGTGGCCCCCCCCTACTACCCTTACTTTATTCATGCCATTGTTCCCTCCTAAATACTAATACCACCTTATAGCTGTGGTAACTACTAACATTACATAATGTAAACAGAACACATAATCCCAACCAAAGAGTAAGGGATATATTGGTAAAGGCATGAAGATTGTCGGAGACGACAGAAGGATTTTGGAGAGATGGATGGTACATATTATGGAGCTGTTGAATGAAGATGACAGGAAAAAGAGGTGGGAACCCAAATAATGGATGATGGTGATCATGTGGAAGATTATCCCACACCAAATGAAATAGAAGTGGCAGTTAGAAAGCTTAAGAACAAGAAAGCCCCAGGACTGGATAATCTGTCCAGAGAATTACTTAAACATGGGGGAGGGTGAAACTGTTAATGCCTATTTACATGATCTAATTCATGTGATCTGGACAAAAGAAATAATGCCCAAAGAGTGGAACACTGGAATAATAAGGGAAACAAACTTTTCAATAATAAGAGTGGAACATTTTATAAGAAGGGAAATAAACTGGATTGTAACAATTATAGGGGCATAATTCAATTCTTGATAATCAAAGAAAGGCTTAAACAATTGGACAAAAAAAGTCTAGGGGAATACCAATGTGGTTTCCAACCAAAAAGAGGTACTTCTAATCAACTGTTTATTTTGAGGGAGATTATAGAAAATTTATATGATACAGATCTCCACATGCTTTTTGTGGACTTTAGACAGGTTTTTGATAGTGTGAAAAGGGTAGTATAACTTTATAAAGCCATGTGGGATATAAGAGTTCCTTCGAAATTTATAAAGTTAATGAAGATGGCCATGAGATTCACAAAAGCCAAAATTACGTATGAGATTATGCTGAGTGAATGATTCGCATTTAATAAGGGAGTTAAGCAAGGTGTTGGGTTACTAGCCACCCTCTTTATTATTGCATTACAATGAAGGCCCAATGAGTACAATGGATAGGTCACCTAGAGCAGACGTATGATGAGTGTATGCCAAAGAAAATCCTGAGGGCGCAGACCTAGGATAAGATGGTTGGATCATGTGCTGGAAGATCTAAGAAGACTGGATGTGAGAGATTACACTGAGATGGGAATGGATAGGAGACATTGGAGAAGATTGGTGTTGGAAGCCAGGGCTCACATTGGGCTGTAGTGCTAAAGAAGAAGAGGATCAAGAATACATTCTGCTCCAGACTGTTTAAAAATTCTTTTAAGCCTAGGTTAATTTGATCGGTCAGCTCTATAAAGCCTAAAAGCTTTCATTAACTTTAAGTTGGTGGGCCTTCATGTTTCATGTATTAAGAAATATCTGATTATTTTACTCCGTTGATCTTTTCTATTAATGTCTTGTGTTGTATCCATTATTACAAAAAAAAAAAACACAAAAAAACAACAGATTCAATCTGTTTCAAAATAATACAGTATTTTCAACTTTTTTAGATAAAATCTGAGTGACTTCATTTTGAATTTTGGGACTCACATATTTCTCACTGTTATTTGGACCACTGATTATCTCTTGCAACAATGGACTGTTGGACTATATTTACTTAAAAGATTGATAATTGCCAAAACTTTTCTACTATTGGGATGGCCTATCTTCTCTTTGTGGCCTCTAAATTTGAAGCTGTCAATATCAGAGTAACATTTACAACATGATCCAGTACCTTGGCCCATTTATTAGTTTCCTTTCATAGTTCATAATGAATAACAATGCAACACAGGCCCAGCCAGTGGCCTCAGTGCATTTTAACTGGAATCACCACACTATTATGTAGTTAACTAAATAATTTATACTCTCAAAGTACATCATTAGGTGCTGGTAAAATAACAGTAAAAATAAATATATTCGTTTCCATGTTAAATACATACAGGTATATTTTGTTTTACTTAAGTTCAATGTTTTATGCCAACTCTTAAAAAATTGAGGTAAATGGGTGTGCTGGCCCCCCCTAGCCTGCAGATACCCTGCATGTGGGCCCTGCGGTTATGCAATTGTCCACTAGTTAAGCATATCTTGACAGTTCTTCATCTTCTTCAGAAAGAAGCTGTTTCTCTAAGATTTCTTAAGGCTGATGTAGAACACATGTGGAGTTATTGGTGTGCATTTCCTGCTTTGACTCTCTCATGTAGTGAAACATCATAAAATGTCAGCTTTTGTATTGCCTGTTGAGCCTGTTTGTAAACAGTACTGGAGATCTCTTTCCTTTTTAAAAACTGTTAACTAGACTTTCTATTTTTATGTTTGCTTTGCATATGTCAATGTTCCTTTTTTGCAGGGCAACACTAAGTTCTTGAAGTTCTTGCAGGGTATCAAGCATCATTCCCAAATCTAAAACAAAGTTAGTTAAAGCTATTATCCTGTTGCAAACCATTGTACATACAATGCTCTTTCTTATTACTGTTTTTATTAAATCTTGGCTACTTTGAAGTGAAGAACCAAATCTTTATAACTATGCCAGACAGCAAAAACTGTGGTGTAACTTAATGCAACTTATCTAGTAGACAAAACTCTACCAGTTCTCAACAGCTGAGTTTCCAGAAAGAAAACACACACACACACACACACACACACACACACACACACACACACACACACACACACACACACACACACACACACACACACACACACACACACACACACACACACACACACAGAGTTCCTTTGCCATTTTAGTGAACTTGACCATGATATATGGTATAGAGTTTATCCATGAACTCTATAAGTTTAAACTTATTTATTGCTCCAAATGTCCCTGACTGCACCATTGACTGAGAGTTCAACCTGATGGCTGGTATAGTGCCAAAATATTGTTACGGTGCTCTAACTGATCGTCATTGGTACAGTGGAAAACAAAATACAGACACCAATGAAATCACTAATTCTTCTTCTTCTTCAGCAGCAGCACAACAAATTCATTACTGAGTCAAGGCCTACTTTAACAGGCTCTGCCAGTTGTCTCGGTCAAGTGCAGCTGCTCTCCAGTTTCAGGTCCCAAGTATATGGTGTGCATCATAGCTCACACCGTCTTCCCAAAATAGTTTGTGTCTACCAACTCTCCTGGTGCCATATATCTGTTCTGTGAGTATCTTTCTGGGTATTTCATTCTCCCTCCATTCTGATCACATGTCCAGGCCACCTGAGTCTACCAAATTTTATAATTTTCACAATATCTGGTTCATTCACAAGAGTGTTCAGTTCTTGGCTGGTCCTTTTTCTCCAGTCACCTCCCACACATATTGGACCAAAAATGCTTTGGAGGATTTTGCGTTCATGAATCAGCAGGCTTGACTCAGACTTTCTAGAAATGGTCCAGGTCTCAGAAGCATAAGTGAGAACTGGGCGGATCAGTGTTTTATACAGAAGCAGCTTGATACTCCTGGCCATTGTTCTGGTCTGGAACAGGGGTCTGAGACCAAAGAAGCACCTATTAGCTAAGGTGATTCATCACTTTATTCCTTCTGTCGTTTCTCTATAGGAGTTAACTTGGCATCCTAAGTAAACAAAGCCGTTAACTTTTTTGAAGGAATAGATGCCAATTTGGATGTACTCTCCTTCTCTAGCTACCTGTCCTGTGACCATGTATTTTGTCTTGCTTTCGTTTATTATGAGCCCCAATCCCTTTCGGGACCTTCAAGAGCAAGAAAGGCTTCAGTGACTGCTCGAAGGGACCTCCCAATTATATCTAGGTCATCAGCATATCCTAGGACCTGCACCAACCTGTTGAATAAGTCCCGGAGGAATCTATCCCAGCATCTCTCATAGCTTTTTCTAAGGAAGAATGAAGAGGAGGCAAGCGAGAGCATCACCTTTGAGGACTCCCTTTCCATAGTCAAACTCTCCTGATAAGTCATTCTGGATCCTCACCATGCCCTTCACTGTCAGCAGTGGCGTAGCTAGACTTTTTGGCGCCCGGGTCAAGGAGATCATCAGGCGCCTCGCCTTCACAATTAAAAGGGGACAAAAGAGAAAAAATGAAGGCCCATCCAATGAACAAAGTACTTAATAAATGCAAATGCGTAGATTTTTGTATGAAAGCACGTCCAGCAATATCATCCATGGTACCAGAACCAAGTGAATCTTGTAACTGTACTTTGACACTTTCACAGTTTGAAATATTCACGTCATTCACTTTACTGTATTTATCAACAGCCTCGTCGCTAACAACACCCATTTTATGATCGCAAGTTGACTCCTCGTTAATTGTAATATTTTGACAGTCAGGATTCGATTTTCCTTGAACAAAAGACTTCATAAACTCTTTGGTACTTGTTGTAGTTTTTAATCTTTCTTCCCTCCTCTTCCGAAACTGGGCGCCACTGAGTTTACTTCGTTTCATATCAGCTTCAATTAAAATAAAAAAAAAATCAATTTTCAATCATAGTATTAGTATGATGACATACACGTGAAGTATTATAGATATACCCACAAGACACACTAACCAAAAACAAACCGCACACTCATGATACTCATCAATAACTGATGATCAGCACTGTGTGTTGTGTCGAACTGGGAAGAACTGCACATACAAAGCCTACGTAACATTTTTTTTTTCACGTTTCCAAATAATATATATGTCTGTATATGAATAGCAGTTAAGATTATCTATACAAACCTAATACTGTATGATTATCAGTTCTCCTTTCCAACACAACAACTCACTACAAAGTCACTACAAATTTGTTATCTTAATGAACTGTAATTACGACACTTGAGCGTAAAGACTAATACTGTTTATCACGCAAGGTTTATGACAACAGACAAGCTGGCTGGTTATGCTTCTTTTATGAAAGGAATAGTCATACCAAAGAAACAAGTTGTTTGTAGTTTTATAAACTGAAAACAATGTTTTCAAGTCTATGCTCACTTTGCCACCCGGGGCAGCTGCCCCCTTGGCCCTCACTAGCTATGCATCTGACTGTCAGCATTGTCATCCTACACAATCTTATTAATTTCTTTGGTATGCCTAGTTTGTCAGCAGCAGTGTAAATTTCTTGTCTATCAATGCTATCGTATGCATTTATAAAATCTGTGAAGAGGTGATGGGTTTTTATAGCTTATGTTCCCTACAAACATAATTATGTTTCCCTTTCTCCAGAATTTGTTGGAGTGTGAAAACTTTGTCTATTGTCGATTTTCCTCTTCTAAATCTGCACTGATATCGACCAATCACCTGATCAGCATGTGGAAGCAGTTTTTGGTACAATATATGGGTCATTATTTTATACACCACAGGGAGAAGAGAAATGCCTCTGCAATTGTTACAGATTAGTTGATCCCCCTTTTTATAAACCGGACATATAACTGTCTTCTGCCAGGCTGTTGGCAGTTTCTCCTCTATCCATATATCAATGACAAGGTCTTGAATGGTTTTAACCAGTTCTGGGCCACCGTTTTTGAAAAGCTCCACAGGAAGATCATCAGAACTGAGAGCTTTGTTGTTTTTAAGGCTTTCTGTTGTGGCTATCACATCATCTTCATCAGGGGGCTCGATGTGTTCATGTTCCTCTAGCACAGGTGGTACATAGTTGTCCGCCTCGTTATTCTTAGAAAGAAGAGCTTCAAGTGCTTGTGCCACCTTTCGAGGATCTTCCCCTTTTCTGTAAGTAGGGTGCCGTCAGTGTCACAACAAGCTGTTGTCCTGGGCTTGAAGGGTTTCCTACCTTGGTTTACCTTATTGTAGAATTTTCTGATTTCATTGGCATCCTAAGATCTTGGATCTCTACCAGCTGTTGATTTTTCCAATGGCACTTCTTCTGCCAGTGCACCTGCTTCTCCACTCTCCTCCACTTCCTGTACTCCTCTGCACTTCATCTTGTGTGGTTCTGTATCATTGATGTATAGGCTTTGTTTTTAAGGTTTGTAGCTACTCTGCATTCTTTATCAAATCGCGGATTTGAAGGTTCCTTTTCTTTGAGGACTAGAGTTTCCTCTGCAGCACTGGCAAGTGCTGAAGAGATTTCTTCCCAAACGATGTCTATACTTTGATTTCCTATAGTTGTTTCATTGATTTTATTTCCGAATAGTGCAATGAATCTCAAGCAGTTGTCCTCCTCCTTTAGTTTGGAGATGGTGTACTGTTTTCTTCTTGGATCATGTTATGTCTTAATCATTGACATGTGGTCTCTCAGTCGTGCAACCACTAGGTGATGATCTGAGTCAATATTGGGTCTCCTTCATGTCCTCACATTCAGTAGATTAGATCTACTTTGTGAGCTAATGAGGAAGTAGTCTATTTGGTTAATGGTGGTGCCATCAGGTGAAGTCCATGTTCCCTTATGGATATCTTTGTGAAGGAAGAGTGTTCCACTAATGACCAGGTCCCTTGATGCGGCAAAATTAATCAGCCTCTGCCCATTATCATTGGTTGATTCGTGCAGGCTATGCAGTCCAATTATTGGAGAGTAGATTGTTTCTCTACCCACTTTCCTATTCATGTCTCCAGCAATCAGATTGATGTCATAACTAGGGCATTGATCAAAAGTCTCATCAAGGAGATCAATTGTTGATGCATGATAAGTGTCATGTAACTGGCTTTCATCTCAAAGCAGCAATATGTACGCACATAAACGTTGCAACTGGACTCTGCTGGGATAGCTGAGAAACATGTAGAATGACACTCTCCATTGTTCGTTAACATTCTGTAATTGTGTAACAATATTATGTCAGAAAATTTTTCTTTAAAGAGATCACCCCCTCAAGAACACAGAATTACAGCAGCTCCATTTCAAGTTGAAGATACCAGATATTCAGAACTTCTTCTGATAAGCCCAGTGCACCAAAGTGAGACATAAACACCTGAATATTCTACTGGCAGTGACACTGTCAAGTTCAGTCAGTTTACAAAAATGTTCAATTGAACTTCACTTTCCATATATTCAAGAAAAGTACAAAAATATACAGTTATCATAGACTTTTGACTGACTGTTGTTGGTTCATTAATTTATTGATAATCTACTTTCTGATCCAATAATTTCCTTGACTAGTCATTTCCTCATTTCCTTTCCTTCACAGTTAACAATGTTAATATGAGCATTTGTTGAATAAAGAATCCTCCCCACATGTAAACCATTAAATTCTTGCAGGTTGATGTCATCTTCAAAATTATTGAATAAGTGATTTTTTCAGATGTGGTTGGATAGCAGTTGACAGATAAGAGCATATACTACCCATTTCTGAGTACACAATACTACTTCCAGGAGTAAACTGTATATAATTTTTGTAGAAAAGAGAAGTGTAAAGTTGGCTCCAGTTCACAGAATGCCACACTTCTTCATACCTCAGACCAAAAACACGCAGAAATGAGTCACAAGAAATATGATAACTTGTCCTTCTTTTAGTGCATGGATGCACACCTGCACACGCACACGTGCATGCTCACACACACATACACATAGTATGTCACCAGGAAGCACATGTCTACCAGTGTATTGGTGCTTTTTTTCAGGTTACCCATTAAAAGCATACCCACTCTAGTCAGCATTTCTGGATTCCCCAGCAGGACTGTTGAATGCATTGCTTCATGCCAGACAGGTTGTTTTAGTCTATGTTCTTAACCTAGATTTTTTTATGGATACACAAAAAAATATTTTTATCTTCCCTCTTCTTTTGGTTTAATTGTGGTTGAACAGATTAACAAATTTCCACTTTGTTTCAATTTATGACACTTGTTCAATTATATCTGCTGACTGGACCTCCTTAGTCTTTGCTTCCCTTGGCTCTCAGCACCATTTCTACACTTTAGCTCTCCTTGTCTCTTTGTTTCCTTGTTCTGATCAGTAAAAGAGAGTATGATTTATATCATCCGCTTGATGTTTGTAGTAACAGCATTTTTCTTCATCAATTATGTTAAAACATTTTAGGTAAGCATTAAAAGTACAATGCCCCATTAACATCTGTGTTCAGTAGAAAAAGTTTATCTAGCATGTTTTAAATCCACTTTTTAAATCAATCTCTCTGCTATCCTTTAAAAGACGATTGTTGTGCTTTATGCAAGAGATCCTGCATAAAGAGATAATTTAAGAGATCCTGCCTCTTACCGTACAGATCATTAAAGTTTCATCATACAGTCATAAGCATGGGTTCAAACTTTTTGAGTTCCATAGAGAGGTTTGTTATTCGGAGCCAATGTGTAACATTTTCTAGGCTGTCATTAACAGTAATTTCTACTTTTGTAGTGTTGGCATTGCTCACAGTAAATGCCTCATCCATGAATTCCAGTATATCTGTGTTGTCGCATCTCCAGAAGCTTGTCATGCATAACATTCCAGACCACTGATCCTTTCTGAGAGCCTCAAGAAGCTCTATAAATCAGTTTTTCTTCATTATCTGTCTTCCCTTAAATTATATGTTTCAAATAGTAATTTCTTAGTGTTGAATTTTTTAATAATTTGTGTAAGTACTCTGGTATCCTTTTCTTCACAAGGCATATAACATTTTGAACTATTATCTACAAATTACCGAGTTCAACATGTTGAGTGAAGAGGAAAAATCCTTTTTGCCTTCAATTGCACCCTTGTGTGTTTTTGTGATCTCTATTACTCCTGTAGCTGACTTGATACTGAAAGTATCCTTTTTAAAAGACGTAATACCTTTCAGCTGTATTTCAGATTTAGGCTATGTTTTTTTGATTGAAGGAGGTAAAAAAATGCTTTACTCATGTGTAGGAAGTCCAAACTTCTTGCTGATATGGGAATCAGCAGATTTTGGCCTACTCACCAAAAACTTCTTCCTCAAACACCTTGTTTATGCTAAATCCTGCAAAACTACAGCTAAGCATTATGTCAAAAGGATAGGTTTCAGCTGAAGCTGACTTTAATATGTCTGGTTCTTCAGAAATGACATGTAGCCTCCTTACAATAATGCCACTAGCTCTGCTATTACTCCTTCATAGCATTTCTAAATGCTGAAATGCTTCAATCATGAATACAGTAAAATCACATACTGTAGTATGGAATGTATTCCATACATCCTTAGTTGCCATCATCTATAACTGAATGTTTTCTAGAGTAAGTGGTTGGTGTAGGTATAATTGACTTGACTCTTTCTTCCACCTCACTGAAAAGAGGACTATTGAAAAACACATCTTCTACATTTTGACAGTATTAGCAACTTGATTCAGGCACACATTCTGCACCTACAGACACCCCACATGCATGTTGACAGTCAAGGCTCTGCTTATGATTGCATCTGAATGAATGGTATGGAAACATCCATATTCATATAATAACTGGATCAGAAAGTAGTCATCATGGCTCTGATTACCCGCTTCTTTTTATCCATGGTTTCTATAAATTTATGAACCTTAGTGAGCAAGACCAGGTCATTTCCACTGCTTCATGCCCTCTTTTCACCAATTACACAGGCCTGTGATGGAAAAATTGTCTTAAATCTAATAGGTGAGTTTTATAGGTTTTTGGGTGCTAATTATGGGAAAAATAGTGAACAAATTCTATCATATATGGTTTTTTCACAATAAGCGATTTTTATGTTGATATTTGACAAAATCCATCTAAATTAATGGTAATTTGTTTGTATGATTATAAATACCTACACTGAAAAATTTTTATATAATTTACATATCAGACGTAAAAGAATAATGTAATAAGTTAATGTGAATCAGTAAAAAGATATTTAGAAGAAAAGAAAACAAGTTGAGACCTGCATGCGTTCAGGCGCCTACACGTCTATCCCCCCTCACCCCTTCACTCTATAACACTGTAATGTTTACTTCTGTTCCTCAGTTGTTTGTATACCTCATTGAGGTGCACGTGTCAATTGTTTGTAGTGTGTAGTCATAATACAGAATTAGTTTTGAATTGTCATCTTGTTTAGTTTTTAACTTAAAATGGCTTCAAGAGGTTGTGTAAATTCACCAGATTCCTTTTGTTATATTTGTGGTAACTTCACAGTAAAAAAACAACAAAGAAATATAACTGATTTTGTGAGAAAGGTGTATTATACGTACTTTGGTGTAAAATTAGGAGACCAAGACAAATCGTGGGCTCCTCACAAAGTGTGTTCAATTTGTGTTGAAGAGCTTCGGCAGTGGTCCCAAAGGAAAAAACAATCTCTTAACTTTGGAATACCCATGATTTGGAGGGAGCCAAAAAACCATAGTGATGACTGTTATTTTTGTTCTTGCGATGTCCGGGGATTTAATTTAAAAACAAAAAAGAAATATCTTACCCAAATCTTTGATCAGCGATTCGTCCTGTGCCTCATGGACCACAAATTCCTGTTCCTTTCCCTCCAGAAAAGTTAGACAATGTTTACGAGGACGTTGAATCAGTTCCCGGTATTTCTAATGATGATCATAACGATGATAATGATGATGATGTATATGATCCGAGTGTTAGTGATGAACCACAGCTGTTCACCCAATCAGAATTAAATGACTTGGTGAGGGACTTAGACCTACCTAAAGACTCTGCAGAGCTTTTAGGCTCTAGATTGAAAGAAAAAAATGTATTAGCTCCTGGGACTTCTTTTTCTTGGTTCTGCAACAGGGAAACAAATTTCATTCCTTTCTTTTCTCAAAGGTGAGCTAGTTTATTGCAATGATGTACTTGGGCTTGTGAAAAGTTTCAACATTGCCTATAAAGCAGATGAATGAAGACTTTTTATCGACTCTTCAAAAAGAAACCTCAAGGCTGTTTTGCTCCACAATGGAAATAAGTATGCCTCATTGCCAGTGGCTCATTCTGTACATTTGAAAGAATGGTATGAAAATCTTGATTTGGTTCTTTCTAAAATAAGATACAAGGACCATGATTGGATCATTTGTGGGGACTTAAAGGTACTCTCTCTGCTTCTTGGCCAGCAAGGTGGTTACACTAAATTTCCTGTTTTTTGTGCGAATGGGACAGTCGTAACACTACACAACATTATGTAAAAAAAGATTGGACATTAAGGGATACCTTAAGGCCAGGAAGTAAAGATATTATACACGATAGTTTGGTTGATCCAAGCAAAGTCTTGCTCCCTCCAATCCACATCAAACTTGGCCTCATGAAGCAATTTATCAAGGCATTGTCTAAAGACGGAGAATGTTTTAATTATCTCTCCAACAAGTTTTCTGGATTGTCAGAGGCAAAATTGAAGGAAGGCGTATTTGTCAGGCCAGATATTAGAAAGCTTATGAAGGATGAAACATTTGAAACTACGATGGACCAAAAACAAAATGAAGCATGGAAAGGCTTCAAAGATGTAACGAAAAACTTTCTTGGAAACAAGAAAGACCCAGACTATCAAAATATTGTCAGAAATATTTTGAACAAATATAAAAAATTTGGATGTCGGATGAGCTTAAAAGTACATTTTCTGGATTATCATTTGGACTATTTTCTGGAAACCCTTGGTGCAGTAAGTGAAGAGCAAGGTGAAAGATTCCATCAAGATATTAAAGAAATGGAAAGAAGATACCAGGGAAGATGGAATGTAAACATGATTGCTGACTACTGCTGGATGCTTAAGAGAGACGACCCGCAGAACGTTCATAAGAGGAAAAATACCAAAAGAAGCTTTGACAGCCAGCAAAAAAGGTACCATAAAGACTTATAATAATGTACAGTGATCTTTAAATGATTTTCGGACCATATTTAAGTAGATTTTAGTTGTAATTCATTTGCCAACATTTTGTATTAATAAACCTTCATTTAACAAAAATTTCATTTTGCATCATTTTTTAAAATCTTAATACCTTTTTTCTCAAAAAAAACCTTATGTGATGGAAAACAATGGAGGTCATATTTGAAATCAGTGCTAAAAACAATACAAAGTGCACATAAAATATTTAAAACAATTTTCAAAAAGTGTATTTTTGCAGGCCTGTGTTATGGGCCTTCCCCTTTAATGTTGTCTTTACTATAAGATGCTGAAGCATCTTACTTCACTCAAATACCATGATATTCACAGACTATATTCATACTATAACATGTACTATATTCAGAATAAACTGAAGAGAATGTCTTCTTGTAATGCTGCAATTTTAGTGCACCTGGCTAGTTGCCATTCCATAAAACAACATGGAACAAACTGAGGCTTGTTGCAGTGTCCTACCCTATCTTGGGCCCCCACATTAGTTATTGTTCATGACAATATTACATTAACTGACACAAACCTTTCTATTGGTATATTCAATATGATCCTTGAATGCTGATCCCTCATGTTATCATTATATCTAGATACGGTAATGGATGCACAGCTATGATGTGATGTCATATGTACCAAACATGAGGGTGTGGTTTCCCTTTTATTTCTCACTATTATGATCACTGAACTTGTTACAGGCTTTTTTTATATCCAGTTAGTTCCAGTGCAACTGGCAGCATCCACTACTGAATAACTTCAGTACACTCCCATGAGGTATTAATTCCCCTAGATGGTTGGCAACAATAAGCACTGCAGCATTGTTTGCATTTGCAACCAGCTTTGCTTCTTCTGGTGTAAAAGGTGCATGATCCTCATGAGTAAGGAGCCATCAATTCCATTAGGATTCTTGGGTAATGTCACCTGTAAGCTTGTATTTTTATGAACCATCTTTAATGTCTTCCATCCTGTGACTAAGATAGTCTGTCACCATTTTCTTAATGGACACCGGTGCACTCATTTTATTTAGTGCCTTCCATATATAGTCCCATCTGGCTGAGTTAGAGCATTCCTAATAACAAAGATTATCACAACACAATACGTTCTGAACACCATTCCAAATGCTTGTCTGATATTGTCATTTATGTGATCTTCACCACTAAACTCACAGCATATGGCATCTTTCCTGAAGCCAAACCAATGGCCTAAATGCTCTTTACCAATGGTCTCATCAAGCGAATTATTTATAATGTGCCCAAGAATTTTATCTTGAGATAAATTGTATTTTATTTGCAGATACAAATGACACGGATTCAGCTTAGCTCAGAGCATAGAGACACACTATCTCAGGATTCATTCAGTGAGTGTGGAATTCAAGGGGAATCGTTACAAATAACACTTTAAAATTTTTTGAAGTTTGTTTAATTAACGATTAAATGTTATTTTATTAATGTTCTTTCCAAGCTAAGTTAAGGACTTATTGTTAACCTAACTCTTATTATTAATGAGTGTGCGTGAAAAGTGAAGATTAAAACGTCCAAACGACCAGTTGTTCTTATCTGGTTTAATTAGGAAAATTTATACCTCCCAAACCAGTGCTAAAGAACGGGTCTGCAATAATTTGCACGTTCAATACTACACCTCACTCTCCATTCAACACTCCTATATTACGTTATTACTAATCTTAATGTTTAAATACAAATTATTAATTTACTTAGTGTCTTTTAAATTGTTTATTGATTTATTATTTATTTTGTTACTTATTTCATTGATCAATGAATATATTTCTTACTGATTGATGCGTCGACCGTAGATAGGAATCCGTAGAGATCCTCCTTTTGATGGTTCGGCTCAGAAGAAGTTGTTGTTGACCAATATCGTTGACCGATGACCCTGGGCGCTTACAGATGCTGTAGCTACTCTGGTGCACAGGTCACTTCACAATTAATGGATTATTTAATTAATTAATTTTTTAATTAATTAATGAGTTGTTACACAGCGAGAGTATTTATTAATGAACTTTACTAGTTCCTCTGCTACTGCGGACCACTTCTCGAACTGTTATTTAAGTAAAACTTTGCGTGGTTTGCGAAATTTAGCTTGTATCTAACACACGTCTTGCCTATTTAATGTTCGAACGAAGAGTGCTCGATTCCCCAAGTCTGAGTTGGCGTCTCTTCTGAATACAGCTTTGTGATTGGTTGTTCCAAATAAATCATGCGTTTTCCATTTGAAACAATATCGAACAAGTCGACCAAACGCCCCTTAACAGGTTTGAGATGGTAGAGAATTACTGGCTAATTTCATACTTCCTCTGTTTGCAAATCGTTTGATTATGGGTATTTGCAAACGTGATTTCACAGATCTGACCACGGAATATTATTGCTTAGGTTTTTCTCTGTAAGTGTGTGAAAACACCTAATTCGTACCTAGCCTAATTCTCTAGTTATTTCTCTTGGCGTTCTTCTTCTGTATAACTTCTGTAAATGTTAATTATATTTGTTGATATTTTGGCTACATATAGAGCTTTAATTGCTGAACACTATGCAGGTTTCAGAATTGCTGTATATCTATTAGTTTTGAAGATATTGCAGTTTTAACTAATAAAAATAATTGAATAAAAATTCATGTCTGTGCCGGCAACATTCGTAGCAGTGGCGATGTTAGACAGAGATAGCTGTGATTATACCCTCTCTCTCTTGCTTACGCCGCTATACTCGCACAGTATGACACTTTCATATAACGATCCGATGGGTCGGTTTTATGAATCGTTATATATACCCCCACTTGGTATAAAAAAAAATTGATTATTTAAGAAATACATTAATTTTTTTTCTTCTTGTAAAGTTACGCACTTTCTTTAAATTTTAAAACTTGCACTGTTGGTTTTGCTCGCGCACATTTTGCACTTTTACAATTTTGCTTACTTCTACCTTATAACTAATTATTACAATATGTTACTAAACCTAACATGGCATACACATATTAGAGATTTATTTGAACATTAATGCTTTAATCACAAGATTGATTTAATTGATGGCAATGATCAAAACGACAATACTAACATTTATTTAACTACTACTTATTAACATTGACATTGCTTCAAAGACATTTATAAATATTTGTTTGACTACGTTTGATTCACATGCCTCATTGGCTCAAACCATTGTTTCTTTATTGCTCTATATTTTGTCTATATTTCCTCAAACTATCCCCATGGTACTTTCCTATAATTTTGTTTTTTTCAACATCTTTTAATATGTATGTGTACCTTGCAACCTGCTTTTCTATTCTATAAGGTCCCATGAATATCGGAAAGAACTTGGCCGTGGTATTATCTATGGCAGAGGATACAGGATTCGCTTTCACTAGCACTTCCTCTCCTTCCACAAACCTTACCAACTTGTGAGTGCGATTATATCGTTCTACCCTCTTTTGGCCTTCTCTCTGTATTCTTTCTTCTGCTATTCTGGTTTTTACCTCATATGGAATAGGTAGATTGTAGTTGGGTGGACTTTTTATGGTTTTGGTCCATACATGTACTGGTTCTTTGTTGATAAATAATTCTGAAGGCGTGTACCTCGTTGTTTCATTACATGTATTATTAATACTGTCCGAAATAAAACTCAAGTGATCTACCCATTCAGAATGGTTCTGATGGCACAATACCCTAAAATATCTACCTAATTCTCTATTTATTTGCTCAGCTAAATTCGCTTGAGGGTGACGTATTGATGTAAGAATTGGTTTTATATTGAGTTCCTACCAAGGTTTCTCTCCATAGGTTATGGGTGAACTGTTTTCCTTGGTCGGACAATATTTTCCTAGGGAAAAAATGACGATATATCGATATTTTTTACTCGATAATTATCGATACTCTTTAAAAATATCGATATTTTTTTTTACTTGCCCATCCCTACTGTCGGATATTGTGTAGCATAAACATAACATCGGTAAGTCAAACGCATTGTTATCGTTCCCCACTCCCTTGTTACTCGATCGGTATGTATACAAAAACAGCAACAGAACTTTGTTAACGCTCTAAGTGTTGCTTTTGTCGTGGCTCTTTGGACTGGGTATAGTCTGACAAATTTAGAAAAGAAATCTACTGTTACTAGAATGTGCTTTACCCCTCCTTTTGCTTTTGGTAGAGGCCCGTAATAATCCATAGCTAATAACTCTCCTTTCTCTTTTGCTTGGATTGTTTGCATTTCTACTCTGGTCGATAAGTTCGGGTGTTTACACTTCTGGCACAGGTCACAAGTAGACAATAATCTTTTCATGCGTTTTGCTAAACCCTTTCCAATGAAGCTTTCTGTTAAGGCTCGATGGCATTTCTTAAATCCAGCATGGCTCAATGACAAGTGGCATTCCCAAATAAGTTCCTCCATCATACAGCTTGGTAATAATAATTTCCACTTATGGGAACATAGCTTATATAGTTTCCCTTCATATATGGAAAATCCTGGTTTGGTGTTGGTAACTGCACTTCTCCAAGCTACACTAATCCTAGGGTCTTGTTGTTGATGGGTCCCTGTTTCCTTAAGTCGTCTAACTACTTCAGGTTTTGTTACATGCTTTACCGCGTAAATACCAATATCAGTGCTACTACTTTTACTGTTAACTGTATCCATGTTATTTTCTGATGGTGGATTTCTACTGAGTACATCTGCTACCAAGTTGTCTTTCGCTTTACAATACTGTATTTCAAACTGGTACTCTTGTATAGCCAAGATCCAACGAGTCAGACGAGCACCTAGCAATTTACACTTTAATAAAAATACTAACGCCTTATTGTCGGTGATTATAGTAAGTTTAGCACCCAGAATATAACTTCTAAACTTTGACAGGCTATGCACTATAGCTAATAGCTCTTTTTCTGTCGTAAAATAGGTTAATTCCGCCCCTTTAAGTGTGCGACATACAAATCCTAATACCGCTTTTTGGCCCTTCTCATCTATCTGATACAAGTGTCAGACCTAACCGTCCACCAATAGAATGCTGAGTGGTGGTTGGAAATTTTCTTAAGCCTGTCGTTACACAGGCAGTTCTTCTACGCCATATACCGCGAACGGGACGTGCACTCCTTGTACAAGATTCTACCGCTTGCAAGGTGTTGTAAAAACTATTCGTCGTTAATGAAACGGGAAGACTCAGAACTGTGTGTGTAGTACACCTGCACACAGTATTGTTTTAACGCATTGCGCGTATAATTACGGCAGTTCTTCTACGCCATCTACCGCGAACGGGACGTGCACTCCTTGTACAAGATTCTACCGCTTGCAAGGTGTTGTAAAAACTATTCGTCGTTAGTGAAACGGGAAGACTCAGAACTGTGTGTGTAGTACATCTGCACACAGTATTGTTTTAACGCATTGCGCGTATAATTACAGGCAGTTCTTCACTGCTGCTACCGCGAACGGTACATACAATTCTTGTTCAAGATTCTGTCGCTTGCAGGAATCTGTAAAGACTATTCGGGGATAGTAACGCGAGTGACGCAGAACGGTTGAATATTAACTCTTTACACACGATATTAGTATTGTAGTATTACGTGTGTAATAAGTGAGTGTAACTGTATCACTGTGCGAGATTTTTCGCAGTGTCAGTATCATTAATAGTTACGCAATAGTAAGTTGTTCCATCAAGACGTTTCCGTGTTAGTGCAAGATTTCCTCATAGGGTGGTCTGCTGATCGCGGTAGACCTTGTTATTCGCGTGAACACTTGAAGAAGCCGGAGTGGTATAAGTTCAATATACCGTTATTAGATTAAACTCACTGTCACCTGAGATATTACTTGGTCATAAACTCTATATTAATTTTACGAGTAATAAGATCCATAGTACCGTTGTGTGTGCGAAGCGTCAGATTCATTGTGGGAATTACAGGACACCAGCCCAGCTGTTATAGGACACCAGCCCAGCTGTTACAGGATGCCAGCCCAGCTGTAAGCGTTCAGGGTGAACGTCTGTCATTTATAAGCCACACCTGACGACCCAACTACACAGCAAAGACCTGCCCTTCTCTTCAGCAACATCATCGTGGGAATCTTCTTTATGTAACGTATCACGTCATGCGTATGAACAGTATTTAACATTTTTAAAAGAAAGACTCTATATCAAACATTACATTCTGTACATATCAAATATACCATATAAACAATTACTTGTGTTTTGTGCAATAAATAATCTTAAACCCTCCAATATAGACTTTTAATTTGAGATACACATACTATCATATCCTATGCGCCAATAGTTTAGTAATTTGTGTTGTCGCATAGAGATATTTTGGCGCTTAGCAACTTGGGGCTCGTAAAATAGCGGTAATTTTACGCTATTATATATTTGTCTATGTGTATAAAATTTGTTGGTAAAATCCGACGTATAATTATAATTAACGTAATAAGTGTATGTGTATAGTTCTTATGATAATCTGAGGGTATATTTATCAATTGTGCATATTCCCTTGTATGTCATATATGAACAGATTTTATCAGTATATTGGAGGTAGATTATTAGTTGTTGTGTGTTAGATAAGGTTTATTTACATGTTGATATTTTGAACTGCTTTCTCTGTGTGCATATAAACTGGTTACCTTACGTTCTAATCTTGTCGTAATAATAACTTTCTTTGCGTATAAATCAATAAATTTAAATTTAGTAAAAATTTTAAATTAATTTGTGATCACTATGGCGGATTTAAAAGGGATATAGAATGCTTTAGCGGCCATATTAGCGAAGATGGAAACCATGTCCGAAGAAATTAAAGCCAATAAAGAAGAAAGTAAAGCCAGGGATGAGGAGATGATAGCCATTAGGCAGAAATTTTGGGAAGAAATGGACGCCGATAGAGAGGAGTGGATGGCGAAACTACAGGAAATGTCAGCTGGTACTGAAGTAGATTTAACTGTTGGGAATAGTGTACCTTGTGATAATTTTGAAGTACCAAATGTTCTGGTTGAACATACTCTCAACGAAAGTAATATGGAAGTTAACCAAGATGTGACATCTGAAGGATTAACGGAGAACAGTAGCGTAGTAGATGAAATTGAAAGTGATTATACAGAAACCACCTTATTAGGGCCTAGTAGTTCATATCTCGGTAAAGTCGAGTATTTAGATTCTGCATAAAATTGTAGTGAAGATAACAGAAATGAAATTAGTAGTAACAACACTATTAGTCTGGAACATACTTCAGGTAAGTGCTGTGATGAGGTGATAGTTTATAGTGTAACGGATATAGCATGCGAGAACCGTGAACATATGGTAGAATTTGAAGCTATCAGGGATGCGGACAGTGTATGCATAACACATAAAAATCCCGAACCAGTAGTAGAGCCTGGAACTAGTATGGATACTAACGGTGCAGGTATTTATGACACATGTCGTAATGATGAGGTACTAGATGAATTTATATCAGATACTGAGGTGTTTATGGAGGATGGAGAGGTGAATGATACTGGTGACAATAAGGTGACAACAATTATGGTAAATAATAATGAACCGCCACGTAACCAGTTTCATGTTCAAACACCACAAAATCAGCCGAAATCACAACAACATAAAAATACAACTCAGCAAATTAATACCAACTTATTAGCAACAGTTACTGAAAATGATTCAGTTGAAATGCAGTTCAATCAATCAAGTATGAAAAATGTTAGTTATAAGAATGAAACTGTTATGTCTGGCCTATATCCTGCAGCAATTAGGGATAATTTAGTGTGTAATAATGATAATAGTAATAAATATGAGGGAAATATTAGTATTGAAAATTGCACCGACCTTATTGTCGAAGCAAAAATCAGTGGTTATGTTGACGAGATGTTGTTCGACAGCGGCACAGAAATATCGCTGTTGGACGAGCAGTTACGAAAGAGGTGTAAAAACTACTTTATACAAACTCCGGTTCTGCAGGTAAGTCACACAAGAATAAAATCAGCAACGTGTGAGTCGCAGATAATTGAAAAACAGGCAATTAAAACAACATACGAACAGGGTACGGAAATAGATGCGACCGTACTTGGAGTTAGAAAACTCGGACATAATATTATATTGGAAGTCGACGAATTGAATAAACTGCCAATTGGATTTCCAAGCGAAGCATTACAAGGTAACGTTGAGAGTGTACCGCACGTTATCAGACTAGGACGCTCGAAAGATAAGATAACGAGTAACTCGCTGACCTGCAAGGTTCAGTTAATGAGTTGCGAGATAAGGCAATTACGGCGTATATTAAACAAATTCAAATCTATATTTCCAAGTAAACGTGTGCGTTTCAAAACTGAGAAAAATTTATACAAAAAACTCAGAAATAAATGTCAGGATATAGGGGTAAGAATGTGTAGTGATTTAAATATGTCAGTTCAGGTTTAAATGTTGTATGTAAGATGACTCTGTGAACGAACAATAATCTAGTTAAGATAAGGAATGCCGTCTGTGTACTTTGTGACCCTGCATAAAATTTTGTTATCTGCTTGTCAGGAACATGTGTATTTGTTTTGGTTTTAGGTTACCACGTGTCTTTGATTTGGTGCTTCTGTCAAAGTGACAGTTAGGAAATGTTAGTATTGATTTGAGGATGTTTATTTGATTTTAGTTCGAGGGTATTAATATTATTGTTTAAGGTTTAGGAAATTGTTTTGGTTATATCGAAAAAAAAAATTTTATTTTTTATGTTAGTTAACTAAAAAAAAAAAAATTTTTTTATGCGGGAAGGGGTTAATCATGCAACGAATCACAGGATCATGATAAGCGGGGCATGCTCATATAATACACAGACTATGGACATTCATGTTTATATTGGTAGATGGTTAAATTTGGTTATGTTATCAGTTGTATTTAGTAAGGATAAGGGTTTAGTTTAGTAAAACTGTGCATTATTTATTTATTGTTATTCATGTACTGTGTTTGTGGAAATGTGCGCGCGTGCGCGAGTGGTAAACGTTTCCCGGGCTGTGCGTGAATTGATTATCATTGTGTTTGACACTGAACTGAACATAGACATATGTATTGCTACAATCCCTATATATTTCTTACTATTGTTTACGTTCATGTATGATATTAGTAAAGTATGCAGTTATGCATGTGATAAGGGTATTCTGATTACCGCTATGCATGCTGTTACAAAGTAAATGCACTTTACAGCATGAAAAGTGCATGTCACGGTGTACTAACCATGTGACTTCCGTCCACCAATAGAATGCTGAGTGGTGGTTGGAAATTTTCTTAAGCCTGTCGTTACACAGGCAGTTCTTCTACGCCATATACCGCGAACGGGACGTGCACTCCTTGTACAAGATTCTACCGCTTGCAAGGTGTTGTAAAAACTATTCGTCGTTAGTGAAACGGGAAGACTCAGAACTGTGTGTGTAGTACACCTGCACACAGTATTGTTTTAACGCATTGCGCGTATAATTACGGCAGTTCTTCTACGCCATCTACCGCGAACGGGACGTGCACTCATTGTACAAGATTCTACCGCTTGCAAGGTGTTGTAAAAACTATTCGTCGATAGTGAAACGGGAAGACTCAGAACTGTGTGTGTAGTACATCTGCACACAGTATTGTTTTAACGCATTGCGCGTATAATTACAGGCAGTTCTTCACTGCTGCTACCGCGAACGGTACATACAATTCTTGTTCAAGATTCTGTCGCTTGCAGGAATCTGTAAAGACTATTCGGGGATAGTAACGCGTGTGACGCAGAACGGTTGAATATTAACTCTTTACACACGATATTAGTATTGTAGTATTACGTGTGTAATAAGTGAGTGTAACTGTATCACTGTGCGAGATTTTCCGCAGTGTCAGTATCATTAATAGTTACGCAATAGTAAGTTGTTCCATCAAGACGTTTCCGTGCTAGTGCAAGATTTCCTCATAGGGTGGTCTGCTGATCGCGGTAGACCTTGTTATTCGCGTGAACACTTGAAGAAGCCGGAGTGGTATAAGTTCAATATACCGTTATTAGACTAAACTCACTGTCACCTGAGATATTACTTGGTCATAAACTCTATATTAATTTTACGAGTAATAAGATCCATAGTACCGTTGTGTGTGCGAAGCGTCAGATTCATTGTGGGAATTACAGGACACCAGCCCAGCTGTTATAGGACACCAGCCCAGCTGTTACAGGATGCCAGCCCAGCTGTAAGCGTTCAGGGTGAACGTCTGTCATTTATAAGCCACACCTGACGACCCAACTACACAGCAAAGACCTGCCCTTCTCTTCAGCAACATCATCGTGGGAATCTTCTTTATGTAACGTATCACGTCATGCGTATGAACAGTATTTAACATTTTTAAAAGAAAGACTCTATATCAAACATTACATTCTGTACATATCAAATATACCATATAAACAATTACTTGTGTTTTGTGCAATAAATAATCTTAAACCCTCCAATATAGACTTTTAATTTGAGATACACATACTATCATATCCTATGCGCCAATAGTTTAGTAATTTGTGTTGTCGCAATATATATATATTGCGACAGTACAATCATATGCTGTACTGTGCATTTAATAGATAAAATAAACATTTAAATTAAATTTATAAATATTTAATAAATAAGCAGGTATGAGATTGAAAGCTGGGTTTATGTTAAAAATACTGAATGTAGACAGACAGGAACTGACCTGAACACTCACACAACTGTCGCTGAGAGTGTGTACAGTAGTAAGTGATGTGCGTGATGAGGCCAGCTCGAGCATGAAAGTTTGCAATCTCACCCTGAATAATTGTCAAATTACAGTTTTTATTTAATTATAAGAAAACCATAGATGGTAGAAAGAATTAAAAGACTACAAAATATGTATAAAATTAATACGCATGTGTAGTGAGAAAACGGCTTGAAAAGGACGTGCAGTGCAAATTCAGTGCAATTTTAAGTGCGTAGTAATTACACGGATTATTCTATTACGATAGTAATTACGTTGGACATGTGTAATTAAATCATCCATCGTTAGAGCACCCTGTAGTCCACATTAGACTTTACCATTGGCAGAAATGTGCGAAAATATGAAATTGGGCGAGAGTGGGAGAACTGATGCCACCGAGCAATTTCAAACTGGCAGAATTCTGTCCCAACAGGTGATGTACGATGCTCGATTATAAATAGGGCACGAGAGAAGCCAGCCCTTCTTCTCTATCGGTCTTCAGTCGCGGCGGGACGCTCTGTCCGTTGGCGACGCGAGTTTCTAATTTTTTAATTTTTGTTGTTAATCGAACAGTAGATGCGGACGGACGCTATGTTGTTCATAAGTGCAAAACACTTAATCTGTTACCGAATACGAATGTACATTAGGTCCGTCAGTCAAGACAAGCTACTATGTTACATCAAGCAGAGGAACGCTATGCTGAACAATAGAGGCGTCTGCTAGAACGACAGCAGCTGGTGCAGAGCAATCTCTCACACTATCCTACATCAACCAGATGGGACCATGATAGACGAGTAACTGGAGGACGACGAGTGGAACCTGGAGACGTGCAGGGAACTCCGATCAGAAGAGGACATACGGATCAACGAAGGACATGAGTATGAGCTACAAAATCGAGGTGACAGATAATCCATTTATAAATTTTAAATGAGAGACTAAAGACATTTAAAAGACATTTTGAAATTTAAACATGAATAAGAGTTTATGTAAAATGTAGATAAACAGGTTCAGAGAATTTGATTGAAATTTATTAAAATATTTTCTTTGATGTAACGATTAATTTAGACAATTTCAATTTTATTTTAAAGTTTGTAAAGCAATCAATGATTACTAAGTATGCAATACATAAACTAACGTAGTTGAAAGTTATAAAAAAAAAAAAATGAAACTGCAGTAAAGCACACTGTCAGACTGAGCAGTCGAGTTTTAATATTGACAAATAAGTATTTAGAATATAACTTTGTTACTGTAGAATATAAGATTTATTTAATCTTAAATGTCCTGCAACACTTGAACGTTTCAAGCGAACAATAATGAATATTTGTGGCGAAGTAGGTGAGATTTTTAAACACGCTTATGTTTTATTAATATAGATTATTAAACTTTCACTTGTGAAACTTACTTTGTTTCCTCCCGTACGCGTTTCGGCGTGATGTGCGCCTTCATCAGCGGTGTGAGACAGACTGCCAGTAACTTGTAACGGTTTTATTTGGTAGGTGGAGCGGGGGTGGTGTGTGGTGGAAGGGGATTGGCGCGGGGATCCGAATTATTGTTTGTTTTATGTATAATTGTGTCAAAGAGTGTGTGCGATTTATAGTGTAATTGGTCGTTAAGTATGCTGTTTGGTTGTGTTGTGTAGTGTTTGTATATTTCATATTGTTCTGCTGTGTTAAGTTTTCGAATTTTGGGTAAGTAGTGTAATATCTCAAGATTAGTATCTATTTTGGTGTAGCTGTGGTTTTTTGTGTGTATGTGTGTGGCAAACGCGTAATGTATATTGTTGCTGGATAGAGCTTTTAGGTGTTCAGAGTACCGTGATGAAAAAGATCTTCCCGTCTGGCCTACATAGAAACTATTACAATCATTACAGTTTAATTTGTAAACACCTGTTTTGTTTTATTTGTCTATGTCCGTGTTTGTATATTGGTGTGGTTTTTTATGGTATTGTTTGTTCTGTATGCTATTTTGTACTTGTGTTTCCTGAATGTGTTGGCGATTTTGTGTGTGTTGGTGTTATGGTATGTGAGTGTGATGTATTTATTTTGTTGTGTGTTGTTGGTATTTATTGTTTTGTTGTTTTTGTTTATGATGTGTTTGTGTAGTTTGTTTATTAAATTCAGGAAACACAAGTACAAAATAGCATAAATTTTGTACACAAGACAACCAAACAGTATACTTAACGACCAATTACACTATAAATCGCACACACTCTTTGACACAATTATACATAAAACAAACAATAATTCGGATCCCCGCGCCAATCCCCTTCCACCACACACCACCACCACTCAACCTACCAAATAAAACCGTTACAAGTTACTGGCAGTCTGTCTCACACCGCTGACGAAGGCGCACATCACGCCGAAACGCGTACGGGAGGAAACAAAGTAAGTTTCACAAGTGAAAGTTTAATAATCTATATTAATTTAGTGCTGTGAGAAAAGAAGATGAACTATCAAAACAGCTTATGTTTTATAAATGAAAATTATGAAAACTCGTTACAATTAAATCAATGTCTAGTCTTATTACCATTACACCCAAACTCCATTAATTGGTACACTTTACCAGTAATGTTATATAAATTTTGGCACTCCACAAATTAAATTACATTTAAATTTGTAAATTGTAGTGTTATAAATATTGGCGCTCCAAAAGCGTGGGGCTCCTCAAACACAAATAAATTTGCAACCTGTGTGTTGTTGTCTAAATATTGTCGCCAAGAACGTGTGGCTTCACAAATTAAATTACATAAATTTATATTAAACAATTTGTGTTGTGTTATAATATATATAATATTTATAATGAATTTACCTCAAGATATTTTTTCCTTATTAGGAACATGTTTTGGAAACCATTGTGTTTCCATCCTCAGCCTTCATGATTTTGAGTCTGGTGAAGTACTTGTGTGTTGGCTGGTTGTTATTGTGGTTTCCTGTTGTCCTCTGGTACTTTATATTGGTATTATTGTGTGTGAATGTGGTGTATGTATTAGTATTTTGTGTATTTTCGATGTGGAGTGCTTTGAAAATTGTGTCATGTTTTGTATTGGTTTGTATTTGTTCAGGTAATAGTTTGTTTTGTGTTTTATGTTTGTATATTTGTAAATTTTTCCAATTGTTCATTATGGTGCCTTTGTGTCGTATGTGTTTTATTAGTGTCATGTTGGTTATGGCTGGGAATTCATGTCCAGTGTTTATTGCATGTGTGGCCAAATTAGATTTGAATATAGGAAAATGTGTATTAGATTTGTATAATGAACATTTGGGAAGACAAATATATTGCGAAGACAAATTCCCCAAATATATTCCGAAGACAAATTCCCAAAGTTATATTCCGAAGATATTGGGACCAAAAATTCCGAAAGTATATTCCGAAGACAAATTCCCCAAAATATATTCCGAAGACAAATTTCCCAAAAGATATTCCTAAACAAATTCCCCAAAATATATTCCGAAGACAAATTCCCCAACATATATTCCGAAGACAAAGTCTCCAAATATATTCCGATGACAAAGTCACCAAAATATATCAATATGAAGTTCATTGATAAATATAAAATTGATAAATAAACTAGACGATAGATTTAAACTAGTTTTAGATTTAAACTTGATCTATAAGGGACTGAAAGATAATAAATATCCACTTGTGGAAATTAAAGCCGATTAAATATTTTAAATTTATGTTTGGATTTGGCCTCTTAAAGTCTGTGTTTATTGTAATAATATTTAGTAGTTATATGGTAAGTCTTATTTCATATAGTCAAATTTCATAAACTTTTTGTAAAGTGATATCTGGTGTTGTATACTAAAATCTATATTTTATATAGTTTCTGTAATTTTTGTTTAATTTACTTATATTATTTTTGTAAATTTTGTGAAATTATTAGTATTTTTTATTTTACTGAATCTTATGTAAATTGTATATTTGTAATTTAGTTAATGCTAGATTAACGAATTTTAAGTAAAATTGTATTTTTTTTCTTGTAATTTGTAATGTCCCCAAAAGTGGGGTAGGTATGGTATATATATCTACTTGTATTCATAGCTGACGTGAAGTGCAGGTTCTTCTGAGCTGTGGTGACTATCGCGTTGTTTCCCTACGCTTTCGCTACCAGACTTCTCTAGCAGCAACCGTGAAGCTTACGAGCGTTTTCATTTCCGATTTTGTTAGTAAATTTTCTTTTCTTTTCATGCACGGAGAACCATACATGACTTCCATGTTCTAAGATTTATATTTAAAATCATTTTCGAAATGAAATATTTCCATAGAAACTACTTCTTTCTACTTACTGCTTCACCCTTAACCACAGTACTGTGGTCACTAACGTATACCACCTCACGTTATCGCACTCGATTTTTACTGATGATGGAAGTCGATGGCACTGCCGAAACGTCTGGTTTTGCAGAAAACATTGGTCTACGGCCAAACAGGCCGGGAAGGAATTTTAACAACAAACTACTTCTTTGTTGCCGATAACGTAGTACATATATATAAAAAATTATCCCCTACCCTTTCAACTATAATTTTCGTTTATAGAAAATTACCCCCATAAATTTTCATTCATAGATATTTCACCTACGTTTCTACAGTGGATTATTAAGATCTTCTTATCAGGATACTTTATTTATCAAAATTAAGTACTTCACTCTTGTTACAACATAAAACGTTGCAGGTAAACTACCCCTTTCCCTTAACCGATCTTCACCAAAAACAATAGGTCTCGAGAACTCTACAATTCTGATGTGCATGCAAAGCATTATTTGATTCTGTTTGAATTTGCGGCTGTTATCGTTTGTCATGAAAAAATTTCTCTTGTCACAACATAAAATGTTGCCGGTAAACTACCCCTTTCCCTTAACCGATCTTCACCAAAAACAATAGGTCTTGAGAACTCTACAATTCTGATGTGCATGCAAAACATTATTTGATTCTGTTTGAATTTGCGGCTGTTATCGTTTGTCATGAAAAAATTTCTCTTGTCACAACATAAAATGTTGCCGGTAAACTACCCCTTTCCCTTAACCGATCTTTACCAAAATCAATAGGCCTTGAGCACTCTACAATCTAGGAATGTATGCAAAAAATTATTTGATTATGTTTGAATTTACGGCAGTTAACGTTCGCCATATAAAAAATTACCCTTGTTATCACATAAAACGTTGCAGGTAAACTACTCCTTTCTCTTAACTGATCTTCACTAAACTCAACAGGCCTTAAGTACTCTACAATTTAAGGACGCATGCAAAACATTATTTGATTCTGTTTGAATGTGCGGCAGTTATCGTTCGTCATAGAAACAATTACTCTTGTAAAAACATAAAACGTGGCAGGTAAACTACCCCTTTACCTTAACCGATCTTCACCAAAATCAATAAACCTTCGTTCCTTTAGAATTCAGGAACGTACAGAAAAAAAATTTGATTCTGTTTGAATGTGCGGCAGTTATCGTTCGTCATAGAAAAAATTACCGTTGTTAAAACATAAAATGTTGCTGGTAAACTACCCCTTTCCCTTAACCGATCTTCACCATAAACAACAGGTCTTGAGTACTCCTACAATTCAGGGCTGCATGCAAAAAATTATTTGATTCTGTTTGAATTTGCGGTTCTTATCGTTTGCCATAGAAAAAATCTACACACAGACAGACACACAGATAGACAGACAGATAGATAGACACACACACAGAGACACTTTTCGAAAAATGACTTTTCTTCATGTTTTGAGGGTAGTACAATCCGAATCAGCACTTATCTTGAACGCGATTTTTTTCGCCATCACCATACTTCCATTTTTTTATGGAACATGGAAGTAAAAAGCAAACGTTTGTAACTCTTTAAAACTGTGCGTATATAACGACTTTTACTGGCAACTGGTATGCCTGCCAGGGGCGAACCTAGGAGGGAATATGGGGGATATATCCTCCCGAAATCCGATGAAATTAAAAAATGGATCAAACAATGGTTCCGTTTTTTACTTCCATGTTCCATAAGGAAATGGAAGTATGGTGATGGCAAAAAAATCGTGTTCTAAATAATTGCAGATTCTGATTGTACTACCCTTAAAACATAAAAAAAGTCATTTTTCGAAAAGTGTCTATGTGTATGTCTATCTGTCTATGTGTCTGTCTGTGTGTAGTTTTTTTTCTATGGCAAACGATAAGAGCCGCAAATACAAACAAAATCAAATAATTGTTTGCATACAGCCCTGAATTGTAGAGTTCTCAAGATCTGTTGTTTTTGGTGAAGATCGGTTAAGGTAAAGGGGTAGTTTACCAGCAACGTTTTATGTTTTAACAATGGTAATTTTTCTATGGCAAACGATAACAGCCGCAAATTCAAACAGAATCAAATAATTTTTTGTATACCTTCCTGAAGTATAAAGACCTCAAGGTCTGTTGATTTTAGTGAAGATCAGTTTAGAGGAAGGGGTAGTTTACCTGCAACGTTTTATGTTTTAAAAGGGTAATTTTTATGACGAATGATACCTGCCGCACATTCAAAGAGAATCAAATAATTTTTTGCATAGTTTCCTGAATTGTAGAGTTTTCAAGACCTACTGTATTGTTTTTGGAGAAGATCGGTTAAGGGAAAGTGGTAGTTTACCTACAACGTTTTATGTGATAACAAGGGTAATTTTTTCTATAACGAACGATAACTTCCGTAAATTCAAAGAGAATTAAATAATTTTTTGCACGTTCCTGAATTGTAAAGAACTGAAGGCCTACTGATTTTGTTGAATATCGGTTACGGGGAAAGGGTAGTTTAACGGAAACATTTTTTGTTGTAACAAGAGTAAAGTACTTAATTTTGATAAATAAAGTATCCTGATAAGAAGATCTTAATAATCCACTGTAGAAACGTAGATGAAATGTCTAAAAATGGAGAGGCTAGTTGAATGGGGTGGGGGTAATTTTCTATAAATGAAAATTATAGTTGAAGGGGGAGGGGATAATTTTTATATGTGTACTACGTTATCGGCAACAAAGTAGTAGTTTGTTGCTAAAATTCCTTCCCGGGCTGTTTGGGCGTAGTCCAATGTTTTCTGCAAAACCAGACGTTTCGGCAGTGCCGTCGACTGCCATCATCAGTGAAAATCGAGTGCGATAACGTGTGGTGGTATACGTTAGTGACCACAGTACTGTGGTTAAGGCTGAAGCAATAAGTGGAAAGAAGTAGTTTCTATGGAAACATTTCATTTCATAAATGATTTTAAATATAAATCTTAGAACATGGAAGTCATGTATCCATACCGATATTTTTGTAATGTAATTAATTGTCTTCCAATTTTTGTCAATTTTAAAAAATTACTGTTTAAGTCAATGACAAGTTTAAATAATAGTAGGGGAAAAATGACAGTTCCTTGCCGGAAGTGACGTCACACGGCGGGAAATTCAAAAATTGTGGTGGTGGGGGTAACCATGCGGCAGTAGTCTGTCGGCCATGTTGTCGTCGTCGCCGCCTAAAGTGGGGTAATGTGTGCGTTGATTGGCGGAGGCGTGGCTATGTTCGCCGTTCGCCGTTCGCCGTTGACGTCGTCGTTGACGTCGTCATCGTCGCTGGGCGGCGGCCTGGCGGTGGCTTGATGGCCGCCCGCCGTGGTGGGACGCCGGCGGCCATGTTGGAAAAGGTGCGACGTTGTCGGGTTGTGTAAGAGTGTAGTGGTTAAGGTACGGCCGGGTTGCCGATTCGTGCGTGTGTTATAGTGTATGGTTGTGTATATGTAAGGGGTTTTTCCGGAAGTTCGACCATGTTGGAAAAGCGTCGATGCGGTGTTGCCAACTGTTGTCGGCTCGGTGTTATAGTGTACGGGTTGAATGTATGTTTCGCCATTGTTGCCAACTCGGTGTTATAGTGTACTGGTTTCGTATAAATTTACCCTGCCGTGCCGATATCGTCGATGTTGTGTATAAACATGGTTACTCCCACCACCACAATTTTTGAATTTCCCGTCGTGTGACGTCCAGCAATGAACTGTCATTTTCCCTGTAAGAAACACACATGATATTCAGTGTTCGATTCACTTATCTGAACGATTGCATTGTTGACAACTGTGTGTGTCTATGTGTTAAGTAAATTGTAGTATGCGAAAAGGATAGTTGAAAATAAACACTTATACAATGAAAAAATATGTACAAGTTTATTACAAATATAAACATAAAAGAAAAAATATCTACTTTACAATTAATATTTACAAATATATAAACATAAAAATATTATACAAATTTATACAAATATAAACATAAAAGAAAAAAATATCTACTTTACAATTAATATTTACAAATATATAAACATAAAAATATTATACGATAAAAAAAATATATACAAATTTATACATTTCACAATCAGGTATTTTTTTTTTACAAGTCTCCATCCGGTGGTTAATTTCCATCTGTAACAAAAAAGTAAGAGTATTAGTGACATGTGGTTGTTACAAGTAGGATGGATTACTAAAACCTTTATTAACGCTGTAATATACCTTAAATATGCATACGCCCATAAAACGTACGATTCGTCTTTCCGAATACGTACATTCTGCATTGTGGGCATGCGGGTGGTGTCCCCTCCATCGCTACCGCCTGAAACCAATTGAGGACGCATCGGTAATGGTATGTATGGCCACATACCAAACCGAGGAGCCTCTGCCCGTCATTGTATGATTCTATGCATATACTGCATGTATTGTGTGGAGGAATCATACCTTGAACAGGACAGGGCTCACCGCGACGCCAACACCATGTCGGTAGACTCCTTCTAAGAAGGAGTCTCAATGTTGTTGGGTCATCGTGCGTCCTCGGTTCGGTTGCGTGTAGCACTTCAAAGAAGACGGGTAGCGCGTCTTCTGGAGGGGTCCACAAACGGGGATCTCTCCGCAATAGTTGCTGCTGCTGTTGCTGATAAATGGGCTGTGGGCGTGGTTGAGGTTGCATCTGCGGTGGTGGCGGTGGTGGTGATTGTGGTGGTGATTGCGGTGGCGTAATCGGTTGTGGTTGTGGAGGTGGCGGCGCTGGTATCGGGCGAATGTCACTAAAAAAAAAAGACAACATAGAAATTATGTATAATCGCAAATAAAACAAAGCAGTATGTACGCATAAGAAGATGACTTACATATTTATGTCGAGGACTTCTACATCGTCATCATCACTGTCACTATCATCATTACCGTTATGATTCAATTCAAGCGTATCAGCATCGCTTTGATTGTCCTCCACCTCCATAACTTCACCTTCTTCTGTGGACTCGACATTACTGAAATAAAAAAAAAGGAACAATTTTAATACCAGATTTAAACGCAAGAGAACAATTGAATGTTAATTAAAAACAAACGTACCGACTCGTACCGGGTCGAGGGTGAAATACCGCCACTCCTGCAGCTAGAGCATCGCTGAAAAAAAAAAGTATAAATTGAACACATGAGGTAAACGCAATAGTATAAGACTTTGTTGTTAATGAAAACTGACTTACCGCAACACACTAGCCTGTAATCGAAATAACGCACGTTTAAAACATTGCAGGCTGTTTGGAGATAGGGGACGACGACGACAATCTGCAGCAGCAGCAACAGCACCAGTCGGAGCGTTAGCATCACTTAAAAAAAAAACATGTATGAAATGAACACTGGAGGTAAAACGTAAGAGCACAGGAGTTTATTAATGAAAATTGTCTTACCGACTCGTGACAGGTTGCGGAGATTGGGGACGAATTACAGCAACAGCGGCAGCAGCAGCAGCAGCATCATTGCTGAAAAAAAAAATAAATTGAACACCGGAGGTAAAAAAAAAAACACAAAAGTACAAAAGTTTATTAAAATGACAATTGTCTTACCGACTCGAATCGGGTTCTGGAGATACGGAAGAATCCATATTATCCATATTAGTATCAGCGGTGACGGGTGCCTCGTCGGTATCACTGAAATAAAAAAAAAAAAAAATAATTGAACACCGGAGGTAAACGCATTAGGACAAGAGTTTATTAATGAAAACGGCCTTACCGACTCGAGCCGGGTCCTGACAAAGCACGACGTAACCGTTGTGAACTATAAAAAAAAAACACACATCAATCGAATGGAATATTCTTTTTGTGCATTATAAATAAAGAAAAAAATGTTATATTTACCATCGTACTCGACGTTGCTCTGCTGTCCTATTTTTCATAATTTTCTTGTTGTTCATTCTGTAAAACGTATCAAAAGTTGTAAAATAAGTAAATAAAGAACATAAAGTTAATGTGTGTGTGTGTGTGTGTGTGTGTGTGTGTGTGTAATGCTGAACATCATCTTTACCGTTAGTTATCGGTCCGTGTACTTTCTCTTTTTTGTCTTAGGACCAGCAGCGTCGTTGGTTATTGCGGCTATCATGTAATGCCCGTACGCGAGTGTACTTACACCGTCGTCCAGTACATACCTCTTATCATCATAAGGAGACAGGGAAAGTTTTGTTATACGTTGCGTGTACAGCTTATGATGATTGCTTCGTATACAGTCAGCAGAGGTGAATACGGTACGACTGTCAAAAAGACACTCGCTGTACAATTGATGTCGTAACCTTTTTTTATTGCCGTCCTTGGCACACCTTTCGCCACCTTTTTGTCGGTGCGGTCGGACAACAAGAGCGAGTAACACTTCGCCCTGAGTCCGACAAATTCCCTGATGGGTTTTCCATTGGTCTCATCCTTGAACTTCCCCACGACTTTTTTGTTGTCGTCGCAATGACAAGGATGATCCACGGGATAGTCCGATGTGTCAAAAAGGTGGAGATCCTCTTTCATATCTGAGTACAAATCGTCAGTCTGAATGCTGTAAAGCAAACTGTCTGTGTCAGTCATTAGTAAGGTCAATCGTTGTCCGTACTTGGCGACAGCGTACCGATAATGAAAATTGTACATTATCAATTTGCTGACATCGAGTACTGTGAAGCCGACGTACACCGGACGGGAAAGGAATATCGTCCTATTTCGTAAGGCCAGTCCGACCAAGTTATCGGTGTAGCGGATCATACGCTTTAGCCGAGGATTGGAAACAATTTTCTGCAGCCGTTGTTCGTTAGAGACTAGTTGGAAGTCTATTCGTTTCCTCACGTTCTCCAGCGATTTGCCATAGACGGCGTTGACCATCAGTTTGAAAAAATCCTTTTCGAAACTGTTGGTGGCTGCTGCTCTCTTTTGCGTGTTGAAATCGATAAACGGTTTCATCCACGCTCTCTGTTTAAAACTCAACACCCTATGTATCGCTTTCAATTCTAAACCGAGACTCAGATACAATTTTAAATTTCGAAAATGGAGAACGTAATTTTGCTTGTCGTCCAAAGTCGTCAGCAACTTGGGAACGGACGACGAAGGCGTTTCCGATCCGCTATACCCTTTTGTATAGTGCAGTCGTGTGTGGAGTCGTCGAGAGTACGGTGAAAGTACGTCAGGATGGACACAGGAACGGACGGGTGCCAATGGATAATCGGAATGGAGGTCATGAAGTTCAGGTGGATAGTGTAAGTCGACCTCGAGTATGTAGCCCATGTCACCGTCATCGCACAGAGTACGCACGTCCAGTGAGTTGATCTCGTTACGATCTAACCATCTGAAGTCGGCGTAAGGGAGCGGTTGTGACATGGCTGCACCGTAAAGGTTGTTGCAGTCCGTGTACAATATGAAAGAGGTTGGCTTTGAAGCATCGTACTGATCGACAATTAGTGGGTTGTTGGCCTTGGCGTGGCGGTTGGGTACCATGCTAACGCCACCGCGAACAGCCGATTCTATAAAGAGATGCTGATCTATATCCGTCAACAGCTCCAGTCGCATACGGGTCATCTTTAACATCGCATGCCAAGCGACACCAGGAAGCGAGTAAAGATGAGCCGGATCGATCTGGTAGTACCGCATGGCCATCTCACGGAACGCCTCGAAGACGTCGGCCAGTAGCAGCACGTCTGTTTTAAGATACAGATCGTGATATTCGCCCAGTGTACTGATTCCAAAAGTACGCCACACGTTGTGCGCGTGAGCGTAATCTTCGTCAGATACTGGCGATTCACTCAACCTGTTGAAAAAGTGTTCGCGTGCGGGCAGACGTGTTTCGTTGAATTTCTCGCTACCCGTCATGTAATCGTAAGGGTACACGCCCTTACGTAAGAGTAGCTCGAAGTGTTCTTCGAAACATTGCTTCGTTAAATCGAAATCCGCACCGCTCGCGTGCAAGTTTCCAACAAGTGTGTCCAAGGACGTGTTCAGAAATTGAAGCGTGTCTACGAAACGCAGACGACCCAACGAGACTGATACGAAGCGTTCGCTAGTGGTAGCGATACAAGCGAGATCGTCGTATTTACCCAACCCTTGTACTAGGTGATGTGCATCGTAACCTCGTAAGTTGTGAAAAAATACAGGTATGTGTCGTGGAGTCTTGAAGTTAAGGTTACAGATGTTGTGAGCTGCGCCTAGGTATCGTCCTGTCAGATGACAATGGTTGCGCACTTTGTCGATTTCGTTCAGTGGTTCTTCACAGAGATGACATACGAGGGCATTTGCGAAAGATAACAAATCACGGTCACTCATAGTCATAGGGACAATGGATCGGATGATTCTGAAAAGTTCTCGCTCTTCAGCGACCAGTCTATTGAGAAAAACGTCTACCACGTTCTCACCGCGATAAACGACCTGGGGTTTGAAAATGTTACGCTCGTAGTCGACTATGAGGTAGGAGAAACCTGAAGGAAGATGTAAAGACTCCGTTGTGGTGGACGATGTGTGCGGAGGAGCGTCGCAGCGATGGCAAGGGACGATAAATGATTCAAAATCTGCGTATATCGCAAAAGGGACCTTATGGCAGTATGTATAATTTCTGAAACACATCACATTCTCCTCCTCCGCTGTCGTGGGTAAACGAATTTTCTGTTCACCATATGGTGAACAGTGGGGGATATGTTCGGTAAGGAGTCGTTCTTTGCAGAATCTATGTAGACAGTAATTGCAATAGAAAGAACGCCCGTCGTGGTTGCTTAGTGAAGAGAATAAGCGACTTGTATTTTTTATTAAACAGTAATGTTTTCGGTCGTCAGCGGTAAGAAGTAATAGATTAACGTGATGTTGTCTGCCGCTGGAAGGAGTTATTCTTAAAGGGTAAATTTCATATTCTTCGTAACCGAAAACATTTATAGAAACGTTAGAATTGTCTCGTTCGAACTTCACAATGTCGGATAGACGGGTGGGGTAAGTTATACCAGAAGTATTGATACTGCAGATATGCGGCTTGTATTTGGATACACGATCTTTGTGGTCTGATTGTTGTGGAAACAGAGCGGCCAACACTGACCATACGAAAGACATTTGATCGCCTGTATTGTTCACGTTGATGATGGAATTAGTACGAGACAATTCAGGAGGTGTACGAATGAAACTGGAAGCGGTTAGCGGTTGGTATCGTGAGAGAACGAGTTCTAAGGAGATTATGCGGTCTAACACCCAACCGCTATCCTCGCGTGTGAATTTATCAATCGATTCAATGATCTTTTCGTATGAAGCTTCTAAACGACCGGGCAATACATCTTGGTCAGCGATCAGTGTCGTATGACATCGTCCGTGAAAATAAGCTTCAGTCGTCACTTCTTCGTCCTGGTCCGTGTCAGCGTTTACGATGTACTTGACAAATCTCGCTTTAACCGTTATATGCCACTTTATAGAAAGCAAACGTGTCAGTTCGTTTAGAATGTCCGTACGTAACGTATCGTGCATTTCATCAAAAAAGGTTATGACATCGTTGACACATTCTTCGTCATCTGTGATAGGCGTGTAAACGCGCAATACCAACGCGCCGCGTAACGAATATTTACATTCAACAGCAAATGACTGCATTATCAACAACAATGAAAACACGAAACTTTAACAATTACTTGCTCGCTTGAAGAACAATTGAATACTGATACGAAATTAGAAAATAAGCACTATTTTATATGCGACACGTGAAAGTTACACTGCGCGAGACTTGAAGGTGAACGCTGGCAGTGATCATCGCTCTACTTATACTATCTATGACAGTAGCGCGCGCAGCTATCCGCTCCCACTACCGAACTATTACCGTCGACGATCCCCCACTACCAACTGCGCGCGCAGCTATCTGCTCCCACTACCGTGCTTTATTTCATACCGACCAATTGACGACAGCCATCCCCACTACGGATGCGCGCGCAGCTATCGCTGAGGAGGTGAAATGCAACGCGACAAACCAACATTCTTGCTTCAGATATGGATGTGTCCACATATTCTTTTGCAAGCCGATTAAAAAGCTTTTACAACATCAGTCGTCGTGGTAACATTAAATTTTTCGTTCATAAATTTCCGAATGCGAACGTAAAAATTGTTGACCTAGCCAAAGCTGGGTTTATTTACGAAGACGATGGTGATGTTGTAAGATGCTGCAAGTGTAAAATACGAATTATGGATTGGGCAGTGGGTGATGATCCCGCCCAAGTCCATAAGGCGTCAATGCCCGCATGCGATTTCGTTCGTGAACACTTGTAGAAGTCGACGCACGCAAAAACGGCTCTTTTCAGAGCCAACATAAACTCATGTACAAACATACCCGTTTGGGTAGTACTAGTAGTACTAGGTGTTAGTACTACTACTACTACCGAACGACAGTATTCACTCCAAAAGTGTGAGTGAAGACACATAAAAAAAAAATTACTCAAACAATATGCGTATACACTATAAATATCATGATCACGATTAATAGCGTATCACTCACATTGCAGATCATCGAGACGATGGACGTCTATCGATATGATGATGGGAAACATTTCACAATAACCAAAGCTTCACGAAGCGCGATACGGTCCAACTTATGTTCCATGTATTTTGTGAAGAAAAGACGATTTTGTGGCAACTACTGTACGCGTTACAAATTCGACGTTGACAAATATCACGCACGTTGTTGGCGTCACATAAAAAAACACCGCAGTGATTTGCCACCGATCGTGCTGTTGATGATAGTATCCGATCGTATACACAACAAATCACGGTGGCTTCAATTTATCGTAGAGTGCGAACAAAATAACGTACCGATAGAACTTGTGGTTTACGAAAAGAATATGTTCAAGTGTACCGTACGTCACGGATGGAATTTTCTTTCACGTTTTCGTCCGATTCCTGAACTCTATAACGCTGTTCAGCGTGTGCACGGCTTACACGATTCACACGGACAGATGAACTACGCTACTGTATACACGGACATGCTCGCCTACGGAAGTTCGATACCACACGCTTCTTGTTGCATCGTCCTTACGGAGCGCACTATTCCGATACGCACACCGATGGAAATATACAGAAGCGTGATGATGATAGTGCCAAAGTGCGCACTGGATCCTAGCTACAACGTAAGTTTTGACCTGCACTGCCCACCGTCCTCGTTACCGACACTAGCGAGAGGGAAACAGTTCGCGTTGGTGAACAACAAGGCGCAGGGATTATTTTCGGTAGCCTTTCTGAAGGAGGCATTGCCTACACTCCGCAAGTATTGCGAATACTTTGGTCTGCGGTATTCGCACGAACAAGGGTACACGGTGAAAGACCAGCGTTTGTACGAACAGTGGCAGCATTGCACGGGCTCTATGGCGGACGAATTTTGGTTGTTGAACTCGTATCTGATACACCTGCATACGAAATCGAGAAGTCAACGCCCAATCGCTGAACTCAAAGCTAAACACATGTGCGAGTGGCTACCTGAGAACGATAACGTCATAGTCGCGGAAATGCACGAGTACCGCGACAACGTTATACGTAGCGTCATGTTCAAAGACATGAATTCTGTTAAGACTGTAAGAGCGTTGGACTCGAAACAACACGCGCTCCCGAGATACTACATCGGTATGAGCCTCGTGCGTAATGGGCGTATGAAAATCAGTTTAGCTCATGTTTTAACGTACTTGCGCAATCGGAAAAAGAACGTGATGTTCTTCCGTTCGGTCGAGATGATATAAGCGGGTGTGGAGCGGTGGCGGTGTGACAGTCGCGTGATGGAAGGTGGACGTGCCAGAACGGCATCGATGAGAATTACCTTCAGCACCGAGCCGACAGTTTACTACATTCCAGCGTATTGCGAATCACGGTTCGCACGACGACACGAGAATGAAACGAGCTGTGAAGAATATACACCAGAGCGTTCGCAAGACTATCGCGACGGAGTTGCACAGACCGGTAAGAAGGAATTTTCCGAGACGTGCGGTCGAGTTGAAGGGACTTCACGACTTGTACCAAGCAGACCTGGTAGAGATGATACCGCACGCAAAGGCGAACAAGGGATTCAAGTACCTTATGGCGATGATTAACGCGTTTAGCAAGTACGCGTACGCCGTTCCATTGAAAACGAAGACGGGTGTAGAGGTCGCACGAGCTCTGGAACCGATTCTGCGTGCTAATAAAATGAAATATCTGCAGACGGACAACGGGAAAGAGTACTACAACAGTACCGTAGAAAAATTGCTGAGCAGATATGGTGTCACACTCTATTCCACGTACAGTGAGAAAAAGGCTTCCATTGTGGAACGCTTCAACCGTACGTTGAAAACGCACATGTATCGCGCGTTCAGCGAACAAGGTCATTACCGTTGGTTGGATATGTTACCGGAACTAGTCAGCACGTATAACAACACTGTGCACAGAACGATTGGAATGAAACCGCAACAGGTGAACGAATCCAACGAACGTACAGTGTTACGCAGGATTCGTGTGAACACAGCGAGGAGCATCGATTATAAACGACCGAAGTTCAAAGTAGGCGATCGTGTGCGTATAAGCAAACACAAAATGACGTTCGCTAAAGGATACACACCGAATTGGACAAACGAGATATTCCTCGTTCACACAGTGCGTACCGGCAGCGTACCCGTCACTTATTCGCTAAAGGATCATACAGGAGAAGTGTTGAAAGGTGGTTTTTATGAACACGAAATCAGTAAATCGAACGTTGGTGACGTGTACTTGGTAGAAAAGATCGTACAACGTAAAGGCGATCGTGTGAAAGTCAGATGGTTAGGATTCGATGGTAAACACGATTCGTGGATACACAAGAAGAACTTGGTATAACAACGATTCGACTCGAGGAAATAGAACTAGTATGCGTCGATGCGTTACGATGACAACATGCGCGCTGTGTACAGTGTAAAAGACATTGTGTCACATCCTGGTTACGATGAGTACATCGTGAACACGTCCGCAAACGACGTTGAACGCATGCGCAGGATCTTGACGGTGTACGAGTACTGGCAACGGGTTACCAATCGCGTGACGAGGTTCCGACTCAGCGAAATAGTACCAACCGGCACCGGATTCGATCACTACAAAGAATGTGTTTGGTCGGATCCAAACTGTGAAACGGGTCCGGACACATGTGTATGCAGTTACATATCTACCGACTGCTACGATATAGTGCGACTATTAAATAGACTGTGCGTAGAACGACAACATGAAAATATTGCAACAAGCGCACAGACTAAAAATACAGGACGTGGACTATTCGAAATTGTGCGACGATGGTGGGAGTGGCAGAAAAAAACGTAAACACGGACGTCTTCTGCCCGATACCGTTCGTTCGATCATCTGCGGACCTTCCGCGTGCGGAAAGACAAACGTCATGTTCAACCTGTTGTTCGATGTAAACGGATTGAGATTCGCGAACTTATACGTGTTTTCTAAATCACTATTTCAACCCAAATATCAGATGCTGGAGACCCTGATGACACGACTTTCCGACGAAGGAATGGGTTATCACGCCTACAACGATAACGAAGAGGTACCACCTCCCGACGAGGTCGATCCCAATTCTATTATGGTGTTCGATGACGTGTCTTGCGAAAGGCAACACAACATACGCAAGTATTTCTCTATGGGACGACACAGCGGTGTGGACGCGTTTTACCTTTGTCAGACGTACAGTCAAGTGCCAAAACAGTTGGTTCGTGACAATGCCAATCTAATAGTGTTGTTCAAACAGGACGATCGCAACTTGAAACATGCGTACAACGATCACGTCAACACGGACATGAAATATGACACGTTTAAGAATATGTGCGCTGAGGCGTGGAAAGATCGTTACGGCTTTCTCGTTGTGGACAAGGATTCTTCTATCAACACTGGCAGGTATAGAGTCGGTTTTGACCGTTTCATAGTAGTCGCGCCTAACGATTAAACAAAAAAAAGTCACACGTTCAGCTAAATACACATGACCTGCTGTCAACGATTTTAGTTGATGTTCTGCCGTTTATCGAGATGGACGACAAGAAGAAACGACTAGCACGTGATATCGACACGATCAGTGATGATATACGGAAGAAATACCGTGCGTTAAAACATGGGATTCGTGAAGAAGAAGCATCGTTATCCAAAAGTTACAAACCGATTCTAGAACCGTTACAAAATATTTCGCAAGCGTTGCTTGAAAAGAAACGTAAATCAACAAATGAAAAGCCTTCAAGAGTGAAAAAGATGAAACGTGAAGAGGATGAGGAAGAGGAGAAGGAAGAGGATCTGACAGGTGCAATTAGTAAAATCGATGCGGGAACACCATCTCGTTCCCGAACGAAGCGACCGCGTTTCCTGAAAACGCCTGTGATAGCCGAAACATTGGACGATGATGATGATGATGATGATGAGGGCGATCCCAGTCTCAACATTGAAAAAATGCTAGACACACCGGAAGGAAGACGTGAAGCGCGTAGATATTTTCAGGACAAATACGACAGTGAATCATTAGCGAACAAGTACATGCGTATGATCGTTTCGTCCGAACGCGATCGTCTGATGGACTATACGTACGGTGTAAGACACGAAAACGGAAAATGGATGATCGGTGATTCACAGTTCGAAATCGATACGGACGATTCAATTCTTATCAACGGTAAACGATACAAAGGTACACCAGGACTCTACGAACTAGTGTTCATGAAGCATCCTAATGAAAATATTTACAAGGAATCAGATCTGAAAGCGTACAAAGATATACTGCGTAACACCAACGCGCATAAGCAGTATTACTTAGCGAACGCACAGGTGAACGCGAACAGAGGTGTAAAGTATAAACGAATAATATCGCAACTGTTTCCACCGAAACGTACAGGACAGGGGCATAATAATAATATTGATACATCGTATATGACGTTAACGAGAAAAAAAGACAAAATCGATTACGTGCACTGGGACGATCCGAACGAACTTGTGGACAGATTGCGACTGTTAATGGCATCACAACGTGTTGGAAACAGTGGGCACACGAACGAAATCGTCTCCATAGTGGAAGAACTACGTGAAGCAGGCATAATCGTATAATAAGAACGGTTCGATTCTGAAAGCCGATAAAGTGTATAAATAATACTGTCGTACATGCACCGGGGACATTCCACGTTTGGTTGTGACATCATGGATATCGTGCTACTGTTCATTATCGTGTGCACAAGTGCTGTTGTCGCATCGAGCGTTAACGCTAACGATGTTGATTTCGCTATAGATTACTTGGTGCGATACGGTTACGTGCCCGACGATAGTTTACGACTCACGGACAACGCCACCATCGATATGGACGCCTACCTTCGCACGTTTCAAGTGAATTACAATTTAACCGTAAATGGAGAATTGAACAACGAAACGATGAATCTGATGCGTGCGCGGAGATGCAGTAACGAAGATTTCGTGTCGTACACCTTACGAACACCGTGGGCCAAGAGACGTTTGTCGTGGCGGTTCTTTCACGGTAGCGCCAGCGCTATAGAAGCGTCACGACAAGCGTTCGCTGTATGGCAGAAACATTCGAACCTGGAATTCGAATATCGACCCAACGACATAAACGCCGACATGGTCATTGCTATGAAATATTTTAAACACAGGTGTCTGACTTCGAGGTGCACGATCTGCGGGTACGATTTGGACGGGCGAGGAGGTATACTCGCTCACGCTTACTACCCGCCCGATTTACCGTATAACACTACCGAAATACACATGGACTACTACGAATCGTGGAATTATACGAACGCAACCGAAATACCGGACGATCAGACCAGTTTTCTTCAGGTGTTAACGCACGAAATCGGACACGCGTTAGGACTGTCTCATTCCCTCGAGAAGGATTCGATCATGTACCCGTTCTACGTACCACGCTCGAACGGTCCGTTCGACCTGAGAGACGACGATATAAAAGGCATTCAACGCTTGTACGGGAAGCCGCCGCCGCCGCCGTCGCCAGCTACGACGACGACGTCAACGACGACGTCAACGACGACGGCGACGACAACGAACGACACCGTTCGGACGACGGATTTATGTCGGCTAAAGAACGTTAATCAATTTTTAATAATCAACAGACACCTGTATATTGTGCACGATAACTTTTTGTGGACATTGGATCTCGAGTCGAAGCGATCGAGTCCGTCGTCGCCGCTTCTGTTGACGGATTGGTTGACTTTCTTACCGTTGACATTCACCAACGTTTCAGCGATGTACCAGAGACCACGAACCGAAGAAGTGGTGCTATTCATAGACAACTACGTATACATGTTCGATATACACAGTCTGCAACCGCTGAACGGGTATCCGCGTTCGATCACAACGCTCGGTGTTCGCACGATGACGAAAATAAACGCTGCGATACACACGTACACGGGTCGAACTCTTCTGTTGTACAACGATATGTATTACGGCGAAATAGACGAGTGCACGTTCACGATCAGGAAACACGGATACGTTAAAGATCGTTTTGTCGGCTTACCAGAAGCCGTCGACAGTGCGTTCCGATACATCGACGGAAAGATTTATTTCTTCAAAGACGCACGCGTATACGTGTATGATGAATTTCTAAATACGATCGTAAAAGGAAAACATAGCGACGGACTCTCCGTTGTCGGAATAAAATGCATAGACAGTACGATCGTATCAAAACTAATCGATTTATTACGCGAGTACGTATAAATGCCGTGAACAACGGACGAGACGCATCATTCACAAGATGAGTGTTGACAAGTTCGGCAGACACCAGAGCGCTGTCAGAGCGCGAAGGGAGACGCGTCGCAGTCTACGGGAGGATATTGGTATCTCGATGACCGAGGACGGGCACTTCGACGTAGCGGGGAAAAAATACACAACTTGGGCGAACCGCAAGACGGTAACGATGCCGTTCCACTGCGCTTCGTGCGTGACCACTGTCTGTTTGCCGACGATCCGTCGTCGACGACGACGACGCAAGGAATAGACGCGAAAGGTCGTAAGCTCGTCAACGTCGGGGCTCCCGTCGATCTCGGGGACGCTGTCAACAAGCAGTACGTAGACTACTCGTGCTTACGTTTCACACAGCTGGTACCGAACAAGAAGAACGGAGCTGTCGTCGACGCGCGGGACCATCGCATACAGTCTCTGAGGGAACCGATTCGTGCGAGAGACGCTGCGACCAAAGTATACGTGGACTCGAAAATCATACCGAAGGATACGAACTCTAACCTAATGGTCGGCAACGTGCGGATAACACAGTTAGCGCCGCCAGTCAACAACAAGGACGCGGTGAATTTGGAATTTTTGAACCGACACACGATCACCGCGGTAAACGACGCTTATTTCAACGCACAAGGAAAGACTATTCTAAACGTCGGCGACGGTGGCGCACGGGCTACGGACGCGGTGAACGCACGTCAATTGGAGGAGGCGAAGCGGTACGCGAAGAGCGAAACGTACAAACTCGCAAAAGTGTTCCAACATCGTTGGGAGAAAGTGGTATCGTATATCTATAAATTGCATAAGCACGCAGCGCGTACTTCACTTGGTGCCGAAGAGGCGGACTTACTACTTACGAACAAGGCGGAGACGAACGAGTTGATTAGTGATCTGGACAAATCTAAGGACGAGCACGATTGGAGATCCCTTTATCGAGAGCAAGCGAAACAGTAGTCATGTACGAACTACGTAGCCGAAAAAAAAGGGAGGGCGTGGTCTTATCGGAAAAATAGTTAAAAGCGCGGTACCATTTGTTGCGAAGTCAGTACCTACACTGATCAATCGAGCGGTGGACGTATTACCGGTGGAACTACATCTGCCCGGCTACAGGTTCTGTGGACCCGGAACGAAACTAGAGCAGAGATTGGCTCGCGGTGATCGAGGAATCAACGAGTTGGACGAAGCTCGTCGTGAACACGATATCGCTTACAGCAAGTACAAGGACAACGAACGACGACGTGTAGCGGATCGTGTGCTAGCCGGTAAAGCGTGGGAACGAGTGAAAGCTTTGAATTCCAGCATCAGTGAAAGAGCGTACGCGGCAGCCGTAGCAGCAGCGATGAAGGCGAAATCAGCGTTAGGCAGCGGGCTATGCTGCGGTGGCGGTGTGCGTAAACGTCGCACCAGACGACGCAAGCCGGTTCGACGCACGATAATCAGGAAGAGGAGGAGGAGGACAACGACAACTGGGGCAGGACGTCGACGAAGACGGGCCGATGGTAAAAAGGCTTCAGGACTATACCTTCGACCGTACCGAAAAAACTAATCAAAATACCCGTGCGTCCGTTGTCCGATCGAGATCTTTATGAGTACACGAAACTATTGCGTATACCTTATTTCAGAGGCGTGTACATGCGCGACACACTTCCTAGTACATCACCGTGGGAGAACGAAAGCGCAATCGTGAATCTGGACGACGCTACCGGACCGGGCACGCACTGGGTATGCTACAAGAAGCGAGGCGACAGAGTCTGTTACTTTGATGGATTCGGCAAATCTGCGCCCTCCTGTCGAGCTAATACGGTACTTTGGATCGAACGTGACCGACATTCATTACAATTACGCACAGAAACAGCCATCGAACACGGTCATCTGCGGACATTTATGTTTAGAGTTTTTGACATCGAACGATCAGTAAACGACAAGATGTCTTCGCTTACGGTCAGTGTCACAGGAACGGATCCAAGCGCACTGGTTTGTGACTTTTTTCCACCGCTTGAACTGACGAACGGTGAATGGTACGCGGGACTGCTGGACTTTACCACGTACAACTCTATACCGAACGTGGAAAGCGGAAGAAACAACATCTTTCCCGTACTAAAGGGAGCACGTAAAACGTTAGAACTCGTCAATATACCGACCGGTGTGTACGAAATCAGTGATATCGAAACATACCTGAAGAAAGAACTAGCAGACCCAAAATTTTCTCTACGACCCAACAACAACACGTTGAAATGTGAAATTTATTGTTCATACGATATCGATTTCGGATGTACGGAACACACGATCAGTACCATGTTGGGTTTTTCCAAGAACCGAAAGTTAGAAGCGTATATATTACACACGTCGGACGTGCCTGTAAACATTAACAAAGTGAACGTTTTGGAGATAAGGTGTAACGCTGTACAAGGCTCGTACAAGACGGGGCGAAACGAGCATATACTGCACTCGTTCTATCCAACGGTTGAGCCAGGATTCAAGATAGTAGAAACGCCTAGAAACGTCATTTATTTTCCACTTAACGTACTACACTTGCGTAACGTTACACTGTCCGTACACGATCAGGACGGTGATATTGTGAATTTTCAAGGCGAAGTCATCACCGCACGTATACATTTGAAACGTGTGTAGTAATCATGGGAATTTATTTCACCGATACCCCCGTGATGAAGAGCGGTGGCGGCGGCGGCTCGCACCACGAGATAAAAGAGGTCAACACTTTTGGAAAAGGTATCAGTAGACGTTCGTCGTTGACACGGTTAACAGCAACTAACCGACGCTACCTGATTTCATTAGGATTCAAAGTCAAGAAAAACAAGTAATATGGCGGACAGCGGTATCGTCTTATCGGTTGAACGTCGACCATTCTTCGAAGACAACATCACGCATTACGAATATCATCCTCATGCACCGTACGCGTAGCGTCACGATACGGAAATAACGATGAGATACGCATACCTATACTGCAACAGGAAGTCTTAACTTTACCGATGGAAAGTTTCCTGTACGTTGAAGGCAAATTGAGCAAAAAGACCGACAGCACCGGTAGTGTCAACGTGAAAATGATCAACAACGCGATCGCGTTTCTCTTCGAAGAAATCCGTTACGAACTGGCCGGTGTGGAAGTGGATCGTACCAAGAGCGTCGGCATCACGTCCACTATTAAAACCATGCTATCTGCCGGCAAGCAGGACATTGTTTCGATGCAAAACGCCGGTTGGGTTGCTCCTACAGCTAACGAGATAACACCGACCGGCCAACACGAGGAATTCAACTTTTGCATACCGTTGAGGATGCTGATGGGATTCGCTGAGGATTTCACGCATGTTATTTTAAACATGAAACAGGAACTTATACTGTTGCGCACTTCCAGCAACGTTAACGCTTTGTTCTCGTCCACGGATGCGCCCGCTAACGCCGATATAGAACTGACCAAAATCTCTTGGATGATTCCGTTCGTGTACGTGAACAACGAAGTACGGATACGATTGTTGGATATCATACGCAAGGACCTACCGCTATTCTTACCGTTTCGTAGTTGGGAACTGCACGAGTATCCGGCTTTACCGACGACCGACAGACAGACTTGGACAGTGAAAACAACTACACAACTGGAGAAACCACGGTACGTGATACTCACCTTTCAGACCGCCAGAAAAAACAATCTGAATAAACACGCAGGTGAATTCGATCACTGCAATGTGACAAACGCGAGACTCTTTCTGAACGACAAATACTACCCTTACGATAACCTGAACCTGGATATCGATAACGGACGTTACGCATTGCTGTACGACATGTATACACGATTTCAAAAATCGTACTACCACAGAAGTCAACCCAACGTACTTCTAACACCCACAGAGTTCATAGCAAAAGCACCGTTATTCGTCTTCGATTGTAGCAGACAGGACGAATCGCTCAAGTCATCACCAGTCGACGTCAGATTGGAATTCGAGTCATCGACCAATTTCCCCGCTCAGACAGCGGCCTACTGCTTGATACTGCATGATTCAATAAATGTGTACACTCCGTTATCCAACACGGTGCGCAGACACAATTAAACGCTTACTATATATTAATGTTTTTTTTTTTACTGTAAATAGAACTTTGCTTTTTTAGAATGTAATTTTTAATTAAAAAAAAAATGTAATCAATTTTCATGTATTTTTATTTTATTGTAAATAAATGTAATGTAATCAATTTTCGTTTATTTTATTTTTCTGGAGGGGGAAAACGATTCTCCTCTTCTCCCTATTCTTCGTTCAGTGTTTCATCAGCACGAGTCGCGAGTGGACGTACAAGATGCTTTCACACGATATCTATGTTGACGATATCAATCACAACAGCAACAACCGCTATTTCAAACAATGCGGTGAAGCGGCAACGACTACATCAATCAAGTCTTTATCACCGGACGATAAAGAAGTACAGGTCATCTTAATTCAAAAAATCACATCTCCGTACCCGCGTTACAGAAACTTGGAAAACCGTTTAAAGAGTTTTAAAGAATGGCCTGTATCTTTAACGATAACACCTAAAGAATTATCAGAAGCGGGTTTCTTTTACACCGGATGCAACGATAGAGTGATTTGTTTTTGCTGTGGAGGTGGATTAAACAAATGGGAACGTGGAGAATATGCTTGGATGGAACACGCACGACATTTCCCTGCGTGCTCTTACGTAATGTTAATGAAAGATAAAAATTTTATCCTCAAGGCACTGGGTATTGTTACCGAGGCGCAAGCACCAACAGCTGTAGCAGTGACAGCAAAGAACGAACAACGCACCGACACGATCAAGGAGAATATAAAAAACGTAGAAGAAAGCTCGAATCGTGATACGATGTGCAAAGTCTGTTACACACAAAACGTGGAAGTTGTACTTATTCCCTGTCGACATTTTATTACATGTGTGAATTGCGCCATAACCCTACATAATTGTCCATTATGTAGAACCGCATACACTGCTTACATGAGAGCGTATTTCTAGTTCGTTTTCACGCGTCTATTGAACACCAGGTTTGAAAATATATATATGCTGCTGTGACAAAAGTGTTTTATACAACCTCCGCTAATATCGCATACCTCAGTGTTTGAACAGCACGCGTTGAAGACGGACGCATGGAGCTGCTATCTCCGTACGAGTACATACGCTGCAGTGACTTAAAGCATACAGTACTGTACCCTATAGAAATTTTTGTATACAACGTTCTGACATGTAAATTTGTTGCACTGATCCGTGACGAAAATATAAAGTACAAAATAAACGTTCCGAACAAATTCTTTACGAGCGTTTCACAATATATAACGTGTCTGTTCCGTAAGACGGACGGATCTGCAACGTTCCTAGTAAAACCAAACACGTTGTATATAACGAAAAAAGGATGTGCGAGGATAAACTAGCAGTCATAGTTGACTTTCACTGTTTTATCGACAATGATGGAAACGAACTCGTTAAGGAACTAGCCGTTATGGACGTCACTGCATTTGCCAGCAGGCATTGGATATTTACACATCCAGTAGAGACGATTGTTTCGAATCACAAGCATGTGAGGACAAACAGATGGTTAACAGACCATTATCATGGACTAACGTGGACGGACGGGGACACATCGTACGAACATCTTGTACCGATATTAGAAAAGTATACGTTTCCTTTTAACTTCGTGTTCGTAAAAGGATTGCAAAAAAAAAGATTTCTACAGAAGCGTATCGTGCATTTTAATATTATAAATTTAGAAGATTTCGGATGTCCCAAACTCGATCAATTACAATCAATACACGGAACAGCCTGTCTCACGCACCGCTTATGTCCGGAAATATGTACAAATAGTAGAGTACACGCTTTACGCGAGTGGGTTGTGTCAGATTTTAGAATAGTCAATACGTTTCTGATAAATTACTAAAATTATTGTTTAGCGCTTACATAAAAAAAACAGTCGTCGCCTTTCTATCGATTACATCATCTGTCTAAAAATAAATTAGCGTGTTCAAACAAGCGCGACCGCTGTCTAGACGTATAAAAAAAAATAACCGACACCTCTCTTCCCCACCTACCCATCGAACCGTGAGAAATCAAGTTGCATCCTGTTCACACAGTTAAAAATAAATTAACGTCGGCGACATGTTCGAACAAGCACAAGTGCTGTCTAGACGTATAAAAAAATAACCGACTCCCCTCTTCCCCACCTACCCATCGAGCCGTGAGAAATCAACTCGTGACCTGTTCACACGGTTAAAAATAAACGCTTACTGTGCGTTGAGTGGTTTCCCCCCTCTCCGGTTTCCACCTCCACAACTACCTCCCTATATATTCCACTGCGCACAAGCGTTAGTCGTTCATTCGTTGAGAGACGTGCCGCAAATTATTATAAGTTCTTTATTTTAAAATGGCATCATTCACTGAAAAGTTTGCTACCATTAGCGCAATCGAGTATAAAAAAATAAAGGAATTGATAATCGGTGTAAAATATCCGATAGAAGAAATGCAAAATATAGACGCAAAATACAGTAAAACTATACTCGTCACTCTTCAAGATTACAAAGACCCTAGACTAAAATATCGTGTATATCTACCAAAGAGATACGCAGGTGTTTTTGAAGATGAGGAATTAAAAAATTTATTACCGTGCTCGCTGCAACTAATTTATCGCGGAGAAAAGGATAGAGCTTACATAGTAGAAATTGTACAGTAGTATCGAATGGACATCTTCATTTGTCACGTACGATTACATATATATATATTAACATGTACTTAGTTCTATTTCATTTAATTATAAATAATATATGTGATTACACATATTTCATTTGATTATGCCTAGATAATAAAACAAGGCTTACATGTTGTACACTTTAGACATCTTCAGAATTAACAAATATATTTGTACATAATTGTCATTGCACACGTTTACCAATAATATTTAAAATAATGTGCTTACACATAATTCATTTGATATAATTGTATACAATTGTATTTTTTTTAATTGTCACTACTGTGTGTGTTTATTTCATTTTTTGTACATATTTGTCTTGTCATAGTGCACTGTAATTTTCACTACTGTGTACGTTTACATATTATGTATTTTAAATTGTAATATATTTTGATTACTTTCACTACTATGTGCGTTTACATATTATGTATTTTAAATTGTAATATATTTTGATTACATGTATTTTAATTATTTGTAATTAAACAGTATTGCTTTAACCTTTTATATTGTTTTTTTTTAATTTCAAAATTCCTTGGAACATTAACACTATTCTAAAAAAAATCAATTTTATTAAACAACAAGTGTATGATTATAATATAATTTAGAAATTAAAGAATATTTAAAAATCAAACTGACCTTATACAAGTTCCAGTTGAGTCTCGCGACGAACTATGTGTCTTGGAGAGCAGTTCGTACAGGCTTATATATAGTATTTCAAGGATGTACACGAAAGAGATGGTAACAACAAAAAAAGCTCCCACACACAAAGTCATGAACACGCACTTAGCTCGGTCTGCGTTCTAATTCCCACACGCTGTGATAACAGATGGTGTCACACATCCTGTTTGTTCTCTTATTAAAAAAAACTTTATGTACGACCACGTTCACACGCTGCGATAAACAGATGGTCATACAGACGGAGCCGATTACATCATCAACAAAAAAAGTAACGGCTGCCACGCATACTTATCTTGACTTGTTCACACAATAATTTATGTACGCCTTTAAATTCGTTCACACCCAACATTAACATATGTTCAGACAGTCGGCGACAATTAATTATACGCTCAGACAGACGGCGACAACTAACAGATGGCGGCAATTAATTCTACGCTCAGACAGCCGGATGCAATTAATTTAGCGACTCGCTAAACAGATGTCTAGACAGCTGCAAAATGCACGTGGGAGTCAACTGCTACATTAAAAAAAAATGCATGTGGGAGCCAACTACCGCTTGTCCCTATTATATTACAAACACACCAGTAATAACGAGTGGTCTGTCAGCATTCTGTTGTAAAAAATAACTCCACATGTGAAAAGCATGGATTTTTTTTTATCGTATAATATTTTTATGTTTATATATTTGTAAATATTAATTGTAAAGTAGATATTTTTTTCTTTTATGTACAGGGAAAATGACAGTTCATTGCTGGACGTCACACGACGGGAAATTCAAAAATTGTGGTGGTGGGAGTAACCATGTTTATACACAACATCGACGATATCGGCACGGCAGGGTAAATATATACGAAACCAGTACACTATAACACCGAGTTGGCAACAATGGCGAAACATACATTCAACCCGTACACTATAACACCGAGCCGACAACAGTTGGCAACACCGCATCGACGCTTTTCCAACATGGCCGAACTTCCGGAAAAACCCCTTACATATACATAACCATACACTATAACACACGCACGAATCGGCAACCCGGCCGTACCTTAACCACTACACTCTTACACAACCCGACAACGTCGCACCTTTTCCAACATGGCCGCCGGCGCCCCACCACGGCGGGCGGCCATCAAGCCACCGCCAGGCCGCCGCCCAGCGACGATGACGACGTCAACGACGACGTCAACGGCGAACGGCGAACGGCGAACGGCGAACGGCGAACGGCGAACGGCGAACGGCGAACATAGCCACGCCTCCGCCAATCAACGCACACATTACCCCACTTTAGGCGGCGACGACGACAACATGGCCGACAGACTACTGCCGCATGGTTACCCCCACCACCACAATTTTTGAATTTCCCGCCGTGTGACGTCACTTCCGGCAAGGAACTGTCATTTTCCCCCTACTAATAATCTACCTAATAGGCCTTATTCGCAATAATAAATGTAGTAGATGACAAGAAATAGTGAAAAATGAAAGAAGTCGAGTTGAATGAGAATAGGAGGACACGATTTTCCGCTGGTTATAAGCAACTTGAAACATATGGTTCATGTGACGACGTGCTTTACACTGTGCTTGAGCTAGGTCAGCCGTTTTATTTAATTTCGCAACGAAGGAACTGTTTTCTTTTACCCGCTACTTGGCCGTAAACCGAAGCGTATGAAAAAGACAGGCCATGGAGCGTACGACGATTTTTGAAGTCACGTGACGTTAGGAGTTGAACATTTCCGGTGTTATCCTATGTACTCGCGTAATTAACGCGCTTTATTTGACCAGATTTACTTAAATATTTCTGATTTTTTGTTAAAAATTAAACATATAATGAAACATGTGTAATCCACATATTTTTTAAAATATCAAGAGGGATAAATAAAACACTTATTTATCAAAGCATGTAGTAATATTTGTTTCTACGTTTTTCACCTTTCTTTCTTTTTCTATTTTTCCTTTTGAAGAAGACATACGATCATTATATTTTTTAACAAAATTATTTAATATTATTTCACATACTGTAAAATTTATATCTTCAACCCTATTATACACATTTATATCCACAGCATTTAGATACATACTGTTAAACCTCACTTTCTTAATTTTAACGTTCTTGTTAAAGTATATGTATTCCACATAAAGGTATTATTAAGCTTCCAAGACAAACTGTAAGCCTACGTGATGTATGTTTTTAATTGATTTTAATGAAATTAGTGAATTACAGCTATTATTTACCCATTAGTTTTAATTTACTGGTACGATTTTCATTATAATACCCTAAGAAAAACAATACCCTAAGAAAACGATATGTGGTTAAAAAAATCCTTCCCCTCCTCGAAATGAAATCCTAGGTTCGCCCCTGATGCCTACAGCTGTTGTATGTAAGAAAAGACTGTTGTATGGGCCCTAAAAATTTAGAATTAGGATCTTATAAATTCGAGATAATACATACCTGGTCGGCTCAGAAGTTAACTATAAAAATAATATTAGTGTGGAAATCCGAAAGCGTATTTTGTCAGCAAATAGGTGTGTGCAGGGCCTCTGAAAACATCTAAAGTCTCAGTTAATACAAAGGAAGACCAAGGTATTGTGGTCGCCTTTATTAAATTAAAAAGATTAGAATGGGCTGGAAACATTATACGTGCTTGTGAAAACAGAGTTATTAAGAAGATACTTAATGCAAAGCCAGAAGATACAAGGAAAGTTGGAAGGCAAAAACTGAGATGGAGGCACGGGCTGAGTCAGTATATCAGTACTCTTGGAATTAGAAACTGGAAAAATATGGCTATGAATAGAGAAGAATGGCGAAATCTTCTGAAGAAGGCCAGGGCCCACAAAGGGCTGCCGAGCCAATGATGATGATGATGAGTATGCCTACAGTAAAAACCTATTTCCATCGTCCACTTGTCGTATTATTGTTGTTTGGAATTAATTTTAACTTTGTAACGGCCACTTAGGCCGTTACGCAAAATTTAATAACTAGACTACTTGGCCTAGAGGAAGCGAAAAGTGTGCTGGAACCCAGAATAACAGGATTTGCAATCAACACTCTTGTAACTAGTAACAATTTTTGATTAGTCCCATTTTCTTTAAGAACATCAATTTAAGTTACCACAAAATATTTAGTTACAAGTCTTTTAAACAGTTGGATTCTAGTATCATTTTCTTTAAGAATATCAATTTAAGTTATCACAAAATATTTAGTTACAATTTTATTTGAAACAACTGGAGTTCTGATACCATTTTCTTTAAGAGCATTACTTTATGTTATTACAAAAATTCAGTTACAGTTTTATTTAAAACAGCTGAAGTTCTTATACCATTTTCTTTAAGAGCATTAACAAGATGTTTAACCTGATTACCAGGGGGCCAGTCTATTGAGTTGTTGTTGACTGAAGTTTAATAATTAGAACGCTCCCACCTGTACTTTTGTTGACCAACTCGAATGGTACCATGTTGACCAGTGTGCCATTGGTGCTGCAGATGATCCTTAGAGTGTGGTGAATTTCCAGCGAGTCTCATTCCGGGGAGATGTCCTTTGGTGTTCTGTAGCAGGAGTATTTCTGGACCTGACGGCTTCGGGGAGCATCCTGGTGCACTGCTTTGCGGATAGTGACCGGTGTTGATGTTACTACCTCTGCTTTCCCTTTCTCCCGGCTGGTGCGGGGATCCTATAACATTTTTATTTGTAGATCAGCCGTCAGTCAATACACCCACCCCATACACTCTCTCGCCTCGGAACACAGACACCACACTCAGTCAGAATTTCTATCAACATTCTATCTGCTCTTATTAATTTAGCATGGTTTATTTTATCCAGTTATAATCATTACTTTTGATTGAATTTACAATTTTATTAAATTAAATATACAATTAAATACAATGTCACCACGTGTTTCCAGACCGGAAGTAACGTGTAAGTCAATTTTACAATCCAAAGATTTTACAATGAAGTAGACTTTACAGATGTCGAGGCCACACACACACACACACACACACACACACACACACACACACACACACACACACACACACACACACACACACACACACACACACACACACACACACACACACACACACACACGTACACCAACATAACACATAACCCATCATTAAATGAACATAGAATAATATAGTTGAGCTCACCTGAAAACCCTTTACTGGCTTACGAAGTCATATTGAAAGATTTACGAAGTACTTAGCCCTGGGCCGTCAGACCATCGAACACTCTATTGGAAGGTTGGCGAAAAAATGAGAGTGATGCCTGAATTCTTCGGTCCCGCTATGCTACATAAAATCGACTTGTTTCGATTTGCCGATCATAACCTTTGGTAAGCTGTTTACTAACAGCTGCGTCCAGCAAGCAGCTGATATGTCTGACTAGGCCTTCTAGATTGCGTTGCCGTGGCGGAGACACGGCCTTAATAATCGAGTTAGCTGTGGCGCACAGCTGCTACGCGCGTTGGCGGCACTGAACGTTCAAATCACGCCGGGAAAATTCAAACCCCGGCACCCCCACCCCAAAAGGGCAACCTGCTTACCCCCCAAAAAAAATTCACAGCTTCCTGGCTATTTCACAATGACAACCACCATCATCTTGGCTGCTTTGGGAGTCTCAGGAAAATAGATCGCTCTCAGGAAGACAGAGTCTCAGAGGAAAACAAGACAAGAAGAAAGAGGAAATGAAACTGTGTGGGTGCATATGTACCTGGGTGTGTATGTGTATAATCGTGTGGGAAGTGTATGCTGACCTGGCCAGGGCCAGCACAAAGAGAAGACAGAAAGAAGAAGAAAAAGAAGGCAAGAATTCGTACGCGTACTAGAGCTCTGACCTCCTATGGCCCCCCAAACTCACAAACTGAGAACCCAAGAGCCAACTTAACACTTTAACAAGGCACCTTTCTACCACCACTCACCTACTTATGCCACATGGCAAAACTTCAACTTGGATATGTGATCGGTCAACTTCTCTATATCACTGTTGGGATCTCCCAACCTCACCGTCACTGGTGACACAAACCTCAGAATGCGGTATGACCGGACCAACGATAACACAACTTGGCGGCTCTTTTGTCCACGGCTGAGCTGATCGGGTGGCTCTGGCAATAGACTAAATCCCCAACCTTAAAGGGATCAGGAGTCCGCCCCTGATTGTAACGAACACAGACACGCTCGTGCGCACGAAGCAGATTCTTCCGGGCCTCTTTCCACCTGTCTGCTGCCCTAATGTCGGGAGTATTAGGCAGAAGATCTTCAATTTTCCACAAGTTGGCCAATGGAAGTGTGGGCGAGAATCCAAACATGACCTTAAAGGGAACGGCCTTATGACTTTCATGGAGGGCCGTATTGAAGGCTAACTGTAACCACTTGAGATTCTGGTCCCAACAATTCTGTTGCTCTGCGTGGTAAGCAATCAGAGCAGACCTAAGATTCCTGTTGAATCTTTCCGCGTGGGACGGCTGAGGGTAGTAAGGGGAAGTGGTTACATGTTGGATACCTTTTGCGAAGCACATCCGCCGGAATTCACCCGAAATGATTTGTGGACCATTGTCAGAGACAATGATGGCCGGAAGTCAGAAATGTTGAAAGATATTAGTCTGGAGTGCTAGAATGGTTAACCGAGCGTTTGCCTGCCGTAAGGGCAATAGCATAGCCAGACAAACTTAGAGAAAGCATCCACACAAACAAGCAGGAAAGAATTACCTGACTTGCTACGTGGGAGAGGTCCCACGTAGTCGATGAATAACTTCTCCATTGGTCTGCTCGCCACGTCCGATGACAAGAAACCTAACTTAGTGTTTTGGGCAGGCTTGCTTAACCCACAAAGATGACACGCCTTAACTCTAGCAGCAATATCCCTATCCATGCCCTTCCAGATAAAATGCTTCCTAATGCTGGAAATGGTCTTTGAAATTCCCTTATGTCCACCTACTGGGGAAGTATGATAGTAGCTGAAGACCATGGGCACTACCTTGCTAGGCAGCACGATTTTAGGGACTCGTCCTTTTCTTTCTTTGCAACACAGGACGCCCTTGTACAAGAAATATAGGACCTGTACGGTACCCTCTTTTAACTTATGGATGATAGGACCCAACTCTTCATCATCTAGCTGATGGGGTAACACATCAGTAAAGGCTAGCGGAAAGTCTAACAATAAGGCACAGGGTTGCTCAGATTGAACTTCACTGGGTAAGGAAAACATGCGGGACAAAGCGTCAGCAACCACATTCTTAGTTCCCCTAATGTGTTGCACCTTGAACTTAAAGGATGACATTTTTACTACCCATCTTCCAATTTTACCCAGTTGACGGGGATGAGCAAGAAGCCAAGAGAGGGCCTGATTATCGGTCTCAAGTAGGAACTCAGCATGCTCCAAGAAACGCCTGAACTTATCTAGAGCGTATACCACTGCCACACACTCTAGTTCATAGAAAGATGACTTCTTTTCTTGTTGGGTCAAGGTCCGAGATATAAAGCCACTGGCTGCCTAGCACCATCAACAACCTGGGAAAGAACCGCCCCGAGCGCAAACGAACTACGAACTCTAGATTATCTTCTTTAAATAGTAGTCTATATGGACTGAGCTCATATTCTAAGCCGGTAGAAATTACACAATTAAAAATGGACACAAATAACAATTCACCACAAACACATGACAGAAGAAGGAAAAACTTGACTTCATGCAAGTGGCTTTCAGGGTCCCCTAGCGAAGCAAGAGAAGGGGTGAAGACGAAAGGCAGAGCCAGCTCCCCGAATTCACCAAACAAACAACACACAACAACAATAACACTAGAATAAATACTATTACACAACACCCAATTAATAAGTACAATCCATTAAATCAACTAAGCACTTCTCATTCTAGAGAATTTTAAAATACTCAAGGATAATTCGAAATCCAAAACTCAATGTGTCAACAACAAGGGTCCATGGTCCGACCATAACCACATTCTCCAAAAAAAATCAACATATCTTGAATATCTCTTGATCAGTTGTGACGATTTCATTAATAAAATATGGTAATTAATAATTAGGTAATGTGAAGGCTGAGAAATTTTAAATTTTTAATAAAATCGCTCATTTAAACTACATCTTATTGCTATCATTAAATAATAATAATATTTAATAAAGAGTTGTAATAATAAAATAAAAAGGAATACGAGTGTACAGATAGGGTAAACCTTGTTAATTAATCCTGCATAGACATGCGCTAATCGGAATTAACTTGAATTCCGACCCCTAAACAAACTAATAATACTTGTAAATTTGACATTATTTAAATTATTAAACAAGACCACTGTAATGTACTTTAATAACGTCTGTAATTAAGAATATTTCTGCTTAATTAAATAGTCAAACTTTAATCCTTTAAATAAAGAAGGAACATGGAACTACTTTTATGCTGAATAGTAAATGACGCGAGATTACTACTCTCACCCCTTAACTATTAACCCACTTGCAATGGAGCGCTCCCGCCGTAAGCTGCGCACAGCGTTGGTTCGCGACGCAGAGATAAATATGTGAAAGTTCGCTAAAGAATACCTAAATAACTAAATTGTGCGCCGATGACATCTCTATCAAATCTTAAATAAGAAATTATGTAATTAATACAGTACTAGAACCATGAGGTGAAATTCAACTAATAAATAATCATGTGAAGTGAATACCAGTGAAACAAACTTTTGCTTTATTTATTCTAACAACAAGAATTACTACAGTCATCTAAGAAGAGAGTACCACACCCAGAATGATTTAACATACGTCAGGAACTTCACTGTCACCGGATACTAAGGTAACGACAGACCTTCAGGAAACACACCGAGGACCGAAGAGCCAAATCTGCATCAACTACAGGAAACCACAGGTGACATGGAGGCTTGTCTTCCATGGCTATGAGATACTAAAATTATAACCAACAAAAGACAATTTAACTAACACTTTAAGACTTTTAAAAACAGACATTATATGTAAGATGTAGTCTGTAATCTAATAAAACTGTTTGTAGTAAAAGAGTAAAAGTTTAAACTGAAAGCATTATTGTTTTAAAAAGGTTAATAAAGTCCATTCTTCAAATGGCACAATTTTCAAGATTGTATATGGAGAGGTGACCATTATTAACATACTATATTCAATCCCGGATCCGTGGAATAAATTAAATTGATGTACAGCTTTATTTTGAGGGACCTTGTGAAAGAATAAAATATATAATCATCTTGTAAACTGTAAGCTGTTGAACCATATATGTTGAGAACTTTAAGTAGAGCAATTAATCTCATTATGTAATAAAGAGATGTCATCTTTAGTACCGACTAAACTGAGTGCATAAATCAACAGTCTCCCCTTCCCAGTTTCCTTTTATATTAATTGTTTTGGTGTTGTGATTAATTTTCAGCTCGTCACAACGAAGGCAGCCTGTATAATTGGCAGAACCAATTAATGCGGGTTCCCTATGTTATAACACAAGTTAAGGTGTTATACAGTCTAACTCCAATCGCGCGGCCCAGTAACTCAATAATTTGAAATAAAACCATCAGGACAATCACTTCAGACCTGAGGTATGATTAGACCGTAGTCTATAGCCTTCAACAAATTTGAGGCTAGTTTTGTACAGGATCGTCTTAAGCGAGGGTGCAAGGAATACACGGCGCCTCGTATGAAGCTATAACGTTGTTTGTAGTAAAAAGTACTTACAACAGATATGTCATGTTGGAATTTGAATTCTTCGTTTATTTTTGTTTGAATAATTTTTTAGTTCTTTCTTTTTAATCATGAATTGCAGATTTCTGCAGTTATTTTAATTTTCACCAATGTGATAGTTGGGCCTATAATAAAAATAATTACTACAACAACAATAACTACGCCTTGATTGCCAATTGATACAACTGAATTTTTTTAAATTTGAAAGTTAGAAGTTTAGGCCCAAGAACGTCAGAGTTAGTTTTTTAATACTGTATAACTAAATTACCTCGTTTACAAATTTATCGTATTTACTTAATATCTTCTATCACTTACTAAGAGTGACAGACCATATTTTAAGATAAATATTATAAAAAATGATTTAAGTCAAGCATAATACTAGAAAAGTTATCAAATCTAGCCATTATAAGCACTGAGAAGACATTGGCATAGATATAAATGGTAACGAAAGAGAATATGCAAAAAATCATGAGAAATTGATGTAGGCTGTTAGAAATTAACAAATGCTATTGTAGTTGATACTTTCTAATATTATTAGATTCTGAGATTAATGAGAAATAGTGTGAAGTTTATATTATGAATGAATGATTCTCTATTTAGCTTCACTCAACGCAAAGTAATAACTTTCCTGAATAACCTAACCCATAACCGACAGGGGGCGGCACTTAACACTCTGCACCCCGGTAGCAGTTAACCTAGAGACGCCACTGCGAGAATGCCTGTGCGCATTGATAAGCATGAAAGAGAGAGAACGAGAGAGAGAGAGATTGAGAGAGAGAGGGGAGAGAGAGAGAGAGAGAGAGAGTGAGTGAGAGAGAGAGCGTAAACACAAGGAAATATGTACCGGTACGTATAACTGAGCACAAAAACAAGTGCGCATTACGTTATAATACTAAGAAGATTGGTAACACAAAAATTAACAGTAAAATTATAGATCAGTCAAGGTCGGTATTGGCAGAAGACCAGAACAGCTACCAACCTTGCCTCTAGCCATTCCCCACACGTAATGTGTAACTGGATTACATAATTATAGGCCTATAGGCCTATTAATTACACAATACGCGCGTGTGTGTGCATGTAGCGTTCTGCAGCCTGTTGTGTTGTGGCATATTCTATCACCATTCTGTTGCTTTTTTTGTCATCTATGTTTTGACGTCTTAGCAACAATGCAGATTGCCGATTAATTACCTGATATTGGGGTATTTTTGTAGTCGACGGGTATATTAATGGGTAATTTGAAATGACGGATATTTTCTGATAATCTGACATGTGTCTTTAGAAAATTATATATAGCGCAACTCCAATTATCTGGGCTTCAATCTTCCGTATTCCAATTATCCAGATCGTCCGTTAGTACAACGCCTGAACAAAATATTTAACACAGGGGTAAGTCATAGTAAGTACTTTATTCAAAATTTATATTAACCCAGCGTTAGGTAGGTGGTCCTTTAATGGGGATCTACACGCGGATGATCTGTTTGTTGTAGCATTGGACAAACAGAAACACTTGATCCGAAAACTCCAAAATGAAGAATACCAATTTTGGAGCCTTAACATAAGTTTTGGAAAAACCGAACAGGTGTTTGTTTGAAGTAAGGGAACAGGTATGACAGTAGATTAGCAAATTATAAAAAGTAGTACTTTTTTAAGAATCTTGGAGTGAAATTAACAAAAGACGGTAGTAGTGGTGAAAATGTCAGCGGTAAAATAAAATAAGGGATAATAGTGATAAGGCAGCTTAAGGTCTCATGTGCAGGCTAGAGTGCGTTAGAAATAAAGGTAAAATGGTGTAGACAAAACAATTTTAGATACCATAAATACAAAGCGCCTCGCATGGTATGGAAACAAACGCCTAACGATCTTTGGCCCAATATGTTGTTAAACTGGCATCGAATTAGAAGGCGGACCCAGGTTTTCGTAGAAGGAGGACATACATGATAAGATATGAGTCTTGCAACAGGGAGACTGGAAGGACAGAAACTTCTGGGTGCACGATGCGAGAGACTGCAATGGATGGATAGTGATCAAGTTACGCGATAAAAAAACCAAGAACAACTTATAAAGTACGTTAATTAGGCATAGAGTATTTTACATACCGTTGGACTAACAAATATTTTGGTACTTTCGCATTAACGGGACACAGTTGATGGACGAATGAAATGAACATGAACAAGGAAGATGTAAACTGGCCACTTCCCGTCTTGAAGCCTTAATTTAACAGTTGCCTTATCTGTGATTCCATTCAGCCAGTCTTACACTCCACTTACAAAATAAATGCTGTAGATTATTTTTCACGGTGATAGTTCAATATCACAGCCTGGTCCCTGACATCTGCGCGTAGTACCGAATGTGCGGTTGCGTTTTTAATCGCACGTTGTGAAAAAAATGCACAAAATGTCTGAAAAATTCGCCAAGTTGGTGTAAATACATTTGCGTATATTCTGAATTTGAAGAGCAGTTTTCCCTGATCTTAATTGTAAAAACTGAGCTTTAAAAATAATATTATTTCCTCAAAAACGATTCAGCATTTAGCATAATGTACTACACAAAATTTATCTTAACTATTTTGTTTTCTGGATGAGATTTTTAAAAACAAATTTTCTGCAAAAGCGACTACAAAGTCAGAGTAACTATCCGTACCAACATCACCTAATATTTTTTTTTTATATAGGCTATACATATTATTTGTTTTATAAACTTCTAGTTTTGAAAAAGAAATTAAAAACAAGTATTGGTGTCCCATTAACGCGAAAGTTGGGACTCAATATTTATATTATATTTCGTCCCAATTGTCATTCCAATTTCCAATTGGGACTTATATTTCCAATTATCTTGTTTTTATAAACCTGATAGGAACAGATGTAACGAGTGCAACTGGTAAGTCGCTGTAAGTTACAGTGAGTGTCCTCAACGCGGAGGCCCAGACCGAACGTCCGGCTTCAAATATCCGGAAATTATGGAGGGAGCGATCGTTGAAGCGAGACGGTTTGAGATTATGCCTTCACTTTTTCAGCCACTTCAATAACCGCGGAGCTGCCAACGATAAAAGTACACGATTCAGGCCACTATTTTAATAGCGTGAAATTTTAAGAAGCTACTGATGAAAGTTTCTCATAATGTACTAGTAAGCTTCATGAGCTGCAGAATTCGCTCAATATTTTGAACGAAATAAATTTATTATGAGATAAATATTAATATTAGATGGTTTTTCAATTCATTTTTTTCAAGTAAAATAACAACTGTAAAGTAGACAATCATAAAATAAACACAAAAATTATGAATACTGCATTGGTATTTTTAGTTAAATTTGTAACCATAATACCTACATGACAAATAATTTAGTCCTAACTTTTAAGTTTATGTATGTTTCAGTAGCTATCTGTACGCCTATATCTAATACTTTTCATAAATTTACATAACGTAAAGATTTTTTGCAAACATAACTTACAAAGTTTTTGAAGGCGGTCCAAAGTTTACAAGGAGAGTTAAGAGATATTAATTTTTGCTAAATTAATTACTAAGCATACCTAGCGTGTGTTTTGAATAAAATTCCTCATAACTTGATGACCCACATAGAGTTTTATGATTTTATTAAAATTTTGACTTCCGTTTTGGCTCGTGGTATCACTAAATTAAAAAAAATGTCAGTGTAAACTCTACTTTCGGATCTGGGTTAAAATTCCGCTTAGTATAATATGGGGATTTTTACAATTAAAAAATGTTTATTCTTTTTTTGAGTTTTGGTGTCCTAGAATTTAGAAATTTCCGAAACTGCATAATATATTCAGAATTTGGTTGAAGTTCTCTTTAATCTGATACGGCACATGGGTTTGTGCGATTTTTTCGAAATTTTAACCTCTGTCATTTTTTGCCTCCCGCCCTCCTATTTTGTGGGGATCAATCTAAAAAACAATAAGGATCTGTAGAGCAAAAGTATGGACATGCGTGCAAAGTTTCACGAAAATCGAGTGATGAATTAAAAAATAGTCGTGAGACATATCTCAAACAGGTATATAGTTAGACTGACAGACAGACATGTGGCAAACGATCGAGGCTCTCAACGATAAGTGATCAAGAGAGATTACTGAATACACTGCTTTACCTTCACTCCTCTGGAGGATATGCGACTGCCTACGCAGTTACGGTCTCGCGAAACGGTGTCAACAAGAGTGCGTGCTGAATGCAGATTGTTTGATACGATAGACGTTAAAATATTTATGGTAATTATAATGAAGGCGTGTGTGCGTTTAATGATGTCCTGACAACGCCAAGGTCTCACGTCGTCTGTTGTGCACGCGGCCTTGCCACGCCTCCGCCTCTTGCTTCTGATAACAGCACACTGCCGAAACGTGAAAGTCCGAATTTTAAGAAACTAATTATCATTAATTAATTAGTCGTAATTCGTTCATTTTCCTGGAGTTCTTGTGATTCTCTTGCGCGTCGAGTCACTCGCCACGTATCCGCGCGTCTCTTTCTCCTCTTCTTACGTTGCTGTCTTCATCAGTCGTTTCAGAGCATGTTTTAAGAAATGAAACCAACCAGTGTATATATATATATATATATAAAATATATATTATATACCGTATGTATATGATTTTTATATAATATTGAAAATTATGTAATTTGAATTCAAACCATGATCATGATCATGATCATTCTTTGACCATGGTCATGTTCATTCTTTACTTGTGAAATTAACTGTAAAAATAGACACAAGTGCTTTAGACGTTAGAAAAATTAAAAAAAAAACACCATAAACACTCAAATGAATTCATTATAATTAATTATGTAATATTCAATAAGTACAGATAATGCTGAAAGCTAATATGCGCAGATGCTGCAAACGCGCCTTCGTGATTTGCTGTTCTCCCTTTTTTATCACTTTTCGGCGCCGGCACTAATACCTGCCACTAATGCCTGTTTATTGCTTAAAATATGCTCTGAGTCGTTTCACTCTCCTATGCCTATCATCATTACTCTCCAAATTTGTATCTCATACTTTGTATCCGGCTGCACCTGACCTTCCCGTCGGGGGGTGGGGTGAATTTAGTGTCCTTCTTTCTTTGTCCTTCATGTGTTTATCTTCTTTGTTATCGTTTCTCTGCTCGCGTCCAATCACCAGAACCTCTGTGTTTTATACACATCATTTATTGTCTCCAGCCACGATTTCTTCTACTTCTTCATTCCCGACCATCTCCATTCTTCATCAGGCGTTTTCTTCGAGCTACTAATTTTCCTTGTTAACTTTCTTTGGAACCTCGTCAGTTTATCTTCATCGTTAACCGTCAGCAGCATATGCCATAACAGATCTCATTACTGTCATGTATATTCTCATATTCACTACTAACGTTTTCAACCTTCATAAATTTCTTTTATTTTCAATACTTTCTCTTCTCCTCCTGTAAATGTTCTACAGTTGTCTTGCTTCTCTCATTATTCATTCACCACTACTCACAAATATTAAAAATATAATAACCCTTTGAAATATTTACAAATTGTTTTTCTCATAAAATGTTTGGAAACTAATTACTAATAGATAATCCTGGGAAACTGTAACTCATCAGTATGCGGACGGCGTAGTTTTCGTCCATGGTGCTGTGGTCGAAGATAAAGCAACGAGTAGTGTTGGACCTGTCGTGGGTTGAAAATGTCGTTCGTCGGGTTGGGCAACAGGGCGCTGTGACGCCTCGTGCAACATGGAAGTCAGGAAAGCAGTTGTGACAGTTCGGTTATCTGTCAAATGGTAGAAACACATTTTTATATAAGAAATACGTTAGCTCATGAAACACAGGCATATATTATATTCAATTAACCAACTTTTGCTAGTGGTATCTAGACTGTTTATACAAAACACCTCTTTTTTGCGTTCCACTAGTTTAATGTTCCTCGACAAGTGCTTTCGAGCGATTAGCGTGTCACGAAATCAACTTTTATTTCGAAATGATGATGAGCTAAAGCGTTCGAAAGCGCTTATCGGGGGTCCATTGAAACGAACTACTGAATTGCAATAAGTAGAGTTCTATTTTTTAAATACGTTGAAATCCAGATAAATATTTTGAAATTCAGATTTTAGCAATGGCAGTGCAATTTGAGTATACTACTACTATCGTAACAACAGATTATTATTCATTTTAAATGATTATACGTTCACTCTAGCTATAACTTTTAAGTAGACAGAGCTTTTAGTAATATGCAATCTACCAGAAAATTATAGTTAAATATCCTTCCATAACCAGATGGTATGTAGAGTAATACCGCCGTCCGATCCAATCTCATCAAAAGAAATCAGTGCTAATTAATAATATGACCAAATGAAACACAGTGATTAGAGAAGACTCAGTTGTTGTAGTTTACGGAATGACAAAGAGCGGTATTTATAATGATGTTGATCCCATTGTTAGTTGTGAGGCGCAGAGGTTGCATAACGGATTCAATCGGACATTCTCCGTCAACGATTCGAGGATTCGTGTTTCGTGGTTAATTTTTTTTTAAATTGACGTTTAATTAATTATTTATTGTTGCCAGAGAATTATAGAAAGACACGTTTTAGGAATGACTAGAAGCGGTAGTTGGTGTTACACCGTGATGAAATAGAAGAAACGAGTTAAGGTTGCAGTATCAAGAAGATCAAAACGAAAAATGTGGCCAGAATGGAATACAATCGATGGCCGCTTTGAAGAACGTAATGGAAACCGTACAGCCAAGCACGTATGAGAGGAAGACAGGAGAAGCGATGGAAGGATTAAGTCGTTTAATTTTTCTGGTAGACGTGCATAAAGCTAGAACAGAATAGTGGAGATCGGGAGAGGCCATTGTGCTGAGGTGTATCGCTTGACGAAAAATGACTGGTTGGTGGTGTTGCTGGCAGAGTTTTGTATACGGAACATATTTAGTTTTTTATATACTGAAAAATGTTTGCAAATCCCTACGACGCACGGCCAGCCACCATGGGAATTTTTTAACCTTTGTGGCTTGAGCTTGGGGGAGGCCTTAGTCCAATACTGGAATATTTTGGCTAATAATTGAACAAGCGAAGCAAGTTCTTAGTTTTGACTCGACCGTTTGAATTTGTCTGTCTGTCTATCTACTTGTGGCATGTCTTACGATAATTTTTGAACTCGTCAACAGATTTTCGAAAAACTTGTCATGCTTGTCCTACAGAGCCCTATTGGTTTTTGAAACTGATTCCTCCAAAAGTAGGGTGATCATGTGACAAAAAATTAAAGGAAATTCAAACAGCAATCTGAATATAGTGTTAATTTTTTAAAATTTCAAAATTGTTGGACGTCAGGTCCCTAAAAGGAGGTTAAAATTTGAATAAAATCGTAAAAATTAAAGAGAATTAAAGAGAATTAATCGTATCAAATTAAAGAGAATTTGTAACTAACATCTGAGTGTAGTGTTAAGTTCCGGAAATTCAAAATTTTGGGTCCCCAGGCCCATAAAAGAGATAAAATATTTGAAGAAAATATTGTGAAACTCCAGCTGGGTATCAGACTAAAAGGAACTGTAACCGAAATCCGAATATTTCGAATTTTTAGTGTTTATTATATGGTGGTGTGCTCTACAGTTGTTATATTATTAAAGAAATAGTAGAGTAATAGGAATTTTCGTATTTTTCCATAATTGAAAAATTATCTCATATCGAAATTTATGTAATAATAGACGTACTTCGTTCAAAATAGTGAGCGAGTTCTGCAGCTCAGGTATTAGCTCAGTACTAGTACTAACAGTAACAACAACGACAACGAAGGCATCGTCATCGTCATCATCATCATCATCATCATCATCATCGCAACCATAATCATCATAAAAACAACAACGACGACGATGATGATGATTATGACCATGAAATGGGGTGAAAGACGTCCATCAGAATCTGGGAAAATGTGGAATTAAAGAAGAAGATATAATAAACGGAGAAGCGTTCAAGAAGGAAAATTACGGAGGTGAAGGACCATGGAGAAACTAATGAAAACCAAAAGGATATTATCGGAAGAAGAATGAGCAAGAGTGAGTCAGATATTGAAGAAAGACTGGCGAAGGAGAATACTACTACTACTACTACTACTACTACTACTACTACTACTACTACTACTACTACTACTACTACTACTAATACTACTACTACTACTACTAATAATAATAATAATAATAACAGCAACAACAACAGCAACAATAACAATAATAATAATAATAATAATAATAATAAAAATAATAATAAAATCAATAGGACTGGATGGTAAACAAGTTGACAATTAAATGATATGATAAGGAATGATATCGCAGATTGGAATTACATAGAGAACGCAGCAGCAATACAAAATTAGAAACAATAAAAATGACGGAAAATAGACAGGAGAACGAAATGTGGAAAAATTTTAATAACGACAAAGGTTAAGAACAAATCTCACAGAATATAGTATAGAAGAAAATCAGCTGATACGTGTCGGCCATGACAAGATTATAAATAAGGAAAGACTAACTCGAAGGCGACATCAGTAAACAAGAGCAATAAAGGCAGGTTTAAAAAACTTAGTAGGCTGAAATAAGAACATGACTACACTCTCGAGAGAATAAGAAGGAATTGTGGCGCATTTCGCTACAGGCGGTCACGGCCTCATATTTCTGTTGTAGATATAACTATTCTTAACCAAATTGGTGCCAATGAGAGAAAAAATAGATACAAATACATGTTTCATTATTAAAAATTTATTGAAAACATTTTGAGGACGTCTAGGCCTACTATCATTTGTGTCTCCGTTTCAGGTTCAAAATATACTCCTGTATACCAAAGGGCAGAGGAATCTTTACTGTATTGCCTTCCCGAATAGAGGAGTCTGGGAATGTATCCGCTGAAAAGTCGTTTTGAAAAGTGGAAATTATTTTAAAAATCTATTGAGCGATGCTGTGAAAAAAGACTATCTGAATTGTTTAGCGCAGTCAAGTACTAAGAACGATTTATTAACAGAATCGGACTTCATTGGTGTAACTGATGACTTCCATCCAAAAAATATAGAAGCAAGTTCATTTAAATTAATTTTTTAACTACTATACTGTATGTAAATGTTTCAAACACTAAGTGGATGCTAAAATATTTTTTGAATGTTCACTTTTCTGCTTTTGTCATTGTTTTGTCTTAGAACATTAATGCAAATAAACTTATTGTATTTTAAATGTTTTCCTATTTAGATACAGTATCGTCTACAATAGAGAGGAATAGAATATACATTACAGTTTATTGTTTACCATGTATTTTAAGAAAATATTGAAAGCTAAAAGAAATAACAATAATTTTTTAACATTCTCGAGACTGAATATGTACAGTAGTACATATCTGACATGCCATTATTAAAATAATCAACGTTAAATTATGGTGATTGTGGTGACACGGTGATTATGGAGTAAGAATTATTAAGATTTCAACAATGGAAATTCTGGATGGGGGTCTCAAATACGGCTCCGGCTGTAAGAGCACATGACAGGAAGGAAAATGGACAGAAATGTAGGAGAGAAACCTATTATGGTCGTGAAAGCAGAGAGGCCGTAAGGATTCTGATATAATAAACTATATGGTGACATAAGTTTGTGAATTTTAATCTACAGGCTGTTAACTTGTAGAACTAGTGAAGTTAAATTTTCAGGTTGAAGAGATTCACAAATTGCCAATGATCGGATTGTTGTTATATAAATTACTTTTTAGGATGAAGAATATCCGGTGACTTGTATTGTGTAGTGATAATTTAATATACAATCGAAGTTCAAGTTTAAATATTATAAAGTACTTAGCCTAACATGCGTTTCGGCTTCAGCGCTTGATCCCGACAAACGAAGAGAGAACAAATCAAAGAACTTTTCCCGTTAGGCGTAGATAAGTTTCACAGACAGATGGCGATCGCCAGCTGGCGGTATAACCCTAAATTTGATTTGCCTTCAGGCTGGATATCCTTCGCCAGTACCGTGTCATATACTCTCGTTCCATACGAAGAACAAACTGGTCCTACGCTTACTGAGACTTAGACTCTCTCTCTCTCTCTCTCTCTCTCTCTCTCTCTCTCTCTAAGTCTGAGTTATTTTCTCTAAGACATTAATGCTGAATTATAAAACTTGCAAGAATTTAAAAAAAATCTAAAAACAACCTCCTGGAAAACTAATTTGAGTACTTTCAGACAATACTCTTTACGTATTTGAGGGGCTTTTATTTCATAAACGTGATATTGCATTGTGATCATAACAGCCGTGGTAAAGGTAATTTTATAGGGGGGTGTGAACCCCAAAGTCGAAACACCGATCTCTCCAGGTTGAAGGTTATGAGGTGGGCCGAACCCCATAGGTGTGAAAATTCATTTACTGAAGTTTAAGAACAAACAAGGTCTCTTGCGTCAATGAAGAACAAGAAGGAAGTAAAGTTATACAAGATGTGAAGGTATAGTCTTGCGTTCGCCATTCACTCTAAACATTTATTAATTCGTCTTCATAGAAAAGTTTGGTAGAAGACTTTTCGTTTCTGAGAAAGAAATTTCATGCTACATTGTTATGATTATGCACTCACGAAGACAAAGCGCAAGATTAATATCACAACGGGTCTTTTGGATCGAATCAAATTTTCCTGTACTTGATTCATCAAACTCTAGAAGCCGTTAGAATAATGTAGAGTGAAACCGCAATAGGTAGTGTTCGCTCGCTTGCGGCAGGCACAGACCTGCTACTAGCATGTTTATGAAGTAAACGTATCATGCTGGCTAAGTGAAACATTTGTACACTCCTCTTCAAAGCATAGGCCTATATAATATAGTCGAGGTGAAGAACATTGAGGCTGACGCGGTACGTCAAGCTGAGAATCACAGAGAAACAATAAAATGAAACAAAAGTTTGACAAGTAAAGAAATCTAATCGGATAAGAAATGATGAAATCCACGAACAAATTTTATTCGGATACAGTTTTTAAAAGCGGTATCTCCGAAGTTACTTCCAGGTACGTGAAATATTGTTGTAACCTCGAGTGTTTTCGGCGGCCCTCACCACCATTCTCAGCCTACATTAACAAAATAAGGTTTAAAATAAATAAATAAATCTTGTTTACGGTTTATTAAATTAAACTAGCTAAAAAATTAACGTACAAAAGTAACAACGTCGAAAGTGTGAAATGTGGATTTTAATAAACAATAAATTAATAACAAATTATTCAAGATCGATGAAAAGTGTCAATACAAAAAAAAATAATTGAACGAGCGAAGCCATTTCTCAGTTATGACTCTACCGTGTGACGTTTGTCTATCAATCTGTTTGGTGTGTGTCTCACGATAACTTTTGAACGGGTCAACCGATTTTCGTAAAACTTGGCATGCGTGTCCATACTTTTACCCTATAGAACCCTATTGTTTTGAGATTGATCCCTCCAAAAATAGGGGGGTGGGAGGCAAAAGCGTGGGGGGTTAAAACTGTGAAAAAAAATCGCAAAAGCCAATGTAAGGTATCACATTAAAGGGAATTTAAACCGGAATCTGAATATAGTATTAACTTTTGAATATTTCAACATTTTTGGACGTCAGAGCCCTAAAAGGAGGGTGAAAATTTTGAACAAAATTGTGGAAATCCAGCAGTGTCAGACTAAAAGGAATTGTAACCCAAGTCTGACAGTTTCGAATTTTTAGTGGTTATTGCACGGTTATGTGATCAACAGCTGTTATATAACTAAAGAAAGAGTAGATAAATCGGGATTCTTGTAAATTTTCCCATAAGTGATAAATTATCTTCTATCGAAATTTATGTAATAATAAATGTAATTCGTTCAACATAGAAAGCGAGCCCTGCAGCTCAGGGAGCTTACTAGTAAAATAGCCTGTCTTATCGATTTTGGCGCAAGACATCTACGACCGACGATTGCCAATAAGCGTGAAATCATTGAAAAAATGCAACTTTTGTTGAAACCGTAGGCAACTGAGAGGCGCTTTGCACGCAACGCCGACGAGCATGTTTCGTGTCTACACGTAATACCGTTTCGGGAGTGTATTCACACAAAGCGGTATAGCATTTAATTTCTCTTTTCCACGTGCGTGTACGTAACGTTTCTTTATCTCAAGGCCATCGCTTTACGCAGTTGTTTAGATTAACATATTTTTCTTATGACATTGACTATGTTGACTTAACTGCCCGATACTTCCGTATCGATTGGACGATAAACGTCTAAAGCTTATCTACCTTGCGCACTCGCATGTCCAATGTTACCGACTGATCTTCACTACTTCATATATAGGCTTGCTAGACAACAGCGGGACAAATACTGATGCCACAAGTCGCTTGACACTTAGTTTTAGAAGTGGTCGTCAAGCAATAAATGACGAAACGTTTTGTGAGGTTCGGCCATTAATTAGGCCCAGTTTTAAAACATTTATATCGACGTTTTGTTAAAATTTACTGACATAATCACGATCTGTACGCAGGTGGTACAAAAATAGTACACATATGAGTGTTTTTAATATGAATTTGTGTGTTTGATTTACATCAAGAATTATAATTACTACTTATTATTATTCTTTTATTAATAAGAATAATTATAATCTCCCATAAATATTAACATTCATTGTGTGTGTATTAATTATACCTGTACCGCTCGAATACAGGTCCTGATGATGACGAAAAATCTCGACAATGAAGTGTTCAAATTTCGACACAAATTAAAATTGTGTCCAGTTAATTTTTCAAAGCCTTACAAAAACCTTTCACCATAGAAGTTACTGAAATATACTTTCTGTCAAGCGACTTAATGACCCTCCCCTTCACCCCCTACATATATTGTAATCTTCTGTCCTGCAACATGTCGAAGGCTCAGGTAGGATCTGTACATGAGCCTATACTTCACTTCATTCATTCTCTGATATCACCACCGATTCCCACTTCGTCTTCCTCATTTTCCCTTCATCTTCCATCTATCATATTCCCAGTAACAGATCCTTCTAACAAATGCCCTAACCAGTTAGCTTAACTTTTCTTAATGCCTTTCAATCATTTTCTCTTTCCCCATCTTTTCCAACACTACCTCGTTTCTTATCAATCCGTCAATTTTATATATTGCTTTAATATAATTTGCCTCCTTACATCCGGTGTACACAGCTCGCGAATAATATTTTCGGATACAAGAAGAAGATTTGAGTATATGTAGGTTTGTAGTTAAGCGACACGTTCAGCATAGAACGGGTCTAGATTAAGGCCTGGGGGAGTTTGTCTCACCCGTGGGAAAACGATATCAAACCCTCAGGGAGTAAAATCCATATGAGAACGAAGTAAAGAAAAAGCATAGCGAAGAAGGAGTGAAAATGTATAAGAAAAAGAAAAACGAAGCTTATTAACGATAATTTTCCTTCTTTGGTCTTCCCTTCAGCAACTAAACAATAATCGCTATGTGTGAAACCGATTTACCAGGCACAGCAGAAATACATTGGTAAAGTTTATCATGCCCATAAACACCATGCAGTGCATTTTATTGCTGGACGAGTAGAAGGTTTTTGCAGTTCGTTTGGCAACAATTGAAAATTAATTTTACAATGGAAACCTTTGTTAAGCCGTTTCTTTTCCATATTCTGATTAGGAGTTCGTTTTTGCCTATTCCAAGATTGCACCCGAAGTCGATCTGTCCATCGTCGATGGCGTCTATAGTTTTTCCCACGACCTTCGCCTCAAACCATGTTGCAGCATCAGATAGATTTATCAGATCTTCACTTTTGATCCTGTCTCTCAATGCCAGTGAGTGAAGAAATCTCATCTGTGAATCGTTAATTATTCTTTTAGCTTTTAGCATTCTGTCCGTCACTACTACTAAAAATATTGTTACGACATTACAGAACAGTCTACGTGTTTGTCGAATGTGCCAGAAGAATCTCGCTCTAATGTGTGTGGCATAGGTGGCTGTCAACGCATCCGCAAGTGTTTTATTGAAGTCGCCAGCGCGCGGACTGTGTCAAGGCCGGAGTTAATTACGTAGTTCACGCGGCGCTAAGACGCAATTAGGAATGTTCTCGTCTGTGAGCGTGGGTCAATACATGGCGGCAGCGGCCTTAGTAGTCAGTATAGTGGCGATATATTTACAGTGCGCTTCGAGAGTTATTATCGGGCGATATTACTGTGTACGTTCAAGTGGTTATTAGTGAAGTGTTGCGTTTTATAATCGGGTGGTATAATTGTAATACAATCGTGTTTAATATTAGTGACATTTTATTGCGTGTGAACAATTTTTATTCGATTTGTTGTAGAGACTGTGTTGTTAATTACGAACTGTTAACTGTGGAAATTAAAGCTGGTAATTAGTAACTTAATTGGTGTCTTGTATGTATTTTGCTTCCACTGTACCTACGACGATCGAGTAACAATATTATTGAATATAATTTGGACTTTCTTCCATATTTTTTTTTCAAAATATTGCCTTGAATATTTTGGATCCTTATAATCTCTCATATTTTACCAAACATTTTTCCACATCCTTTTGAAATCCATTTAAAATATAATTATATAAAATAATACTTGTTAAATATACAGGATTATATTGTTATGAGGTAAATTAGTTTATTGTCGTTGTTTATTTGATACTGTAATCATACAAAAATATCTATGTGAAGATGTTGTATAGAACTCCAAGTTGACTACAGATGCTCATTATGAGTACATTATATACGGGAATGAATACAATGCAAACAGCGAAAAATGAAATACGTTTACGTTAATAAGGATGAGAGAATAACAAAACGACACACAATCGACAGCTAAAATATGTAAAATATTAGAAAATGATGGGGAGGAGTCGTATTACATGAAAACGAAAAAAAGAAGGAAGAAATAAATTGGTGCAAAAACAAAGCTTACAAAGTATACTATCATACAAAACAGCACCTTCATAAGTAGAAGAGAAATTAGCACAAAAACCAAAAACAACCTATATAAAACCATATGTCAATCTAGTCTGTTACATAGGGTAGAGTCTTGGAAAAGAACAGATAAGACAAGAATAAAACTAACAGAATTGGAGATGAAGTATCTGAAATGAACTGTTGGCAAAATTAGAAGGGACGGAATACGGAATTGATGCGTAAGAGAAGAACTAGAATCGACAGCTCTTAATGAAATAGGCAGGAATCAGTTACAATGATATGGCCATGGAACCGGGAAAATCTATGAAAGTAGACGGAAGGAGACAAAAGGGCCGATGCAGACAATAATATCAGAGATGAGGCAAACAGCAGAGGGAAGAACGCCAGGCAAATGGCAAGTCAGAGAAATATATACTGTCACCGGACAAAAGGCTTGCCGCATGAAAAATGGCGCAGATCGTACACTCTACTTATTTTGGTGGCCCTAAAAAGGACCGTGTGGCGAGAACGCTGATGTTGGTCGTGCCGCGCTGAGATGTTCGGCGGCTGCGCCCGCTATTCGTGGCGTACTCCTCTTCTTTCGGCATCGGTTGTAGTGTCGGCTGCCGGCCCAGCGAAATCCATCGATGGCGCGGAACTGGAGGGCGAAGACGCAAGAACGCCGGTTCTATTCTTCGGCCGTTCCTTCCGGCTGACACCGCGCCGATGTCGTCCGAGAGAGGAGAGGAGTTGAAGTGCGTCCGATGGCGTGGCGATGAAGAGTGCGCAAAATTTTTTTTTTTTCGCTCTGGGCTTTGCGGTTGTGCGTCGCAGAGACGAACCGCTCGGTATCTGAGTTCCGAGCTGCCTTCTGGAGCTCCTGCCTCGTGGCCCTGCCCAAGTAGGGCGTGTGCTCTATAGCAGGCCGATTCTCGGCTGTTGTGCTAGCCTACACTAGCGCAGTATACACCGAGGGCGTTTCCACGAATCACCTGGACGTATACGGTACCTTCCCAGCCCAGTCACTAGAGGATTGCCTGGGAACCTCGCCGCACGTGCATAAAATTTGCGTGCAAGCCGCCTGAATGTGTCGTCCAAGGAGCGGACGCCAAGTCCTCTCCTTAGAAGGCGAGATGAAAAGCGACGGGGGACTTTGGGCGCTAGCCGAAGCCCCCTGTCGAGGACGCTCTGCAACTTCTTTTTATGCATTGCGGCGAGGTAACCCCAGACCGGGCAGGCGTAGGTAATGACCGGCAGCAGATACGCGCCGACGATCATCCTACCCAATTTCCTGGTCATGGCTGAGCTGATCAGGAGTGGAAACAGTGCGCACAGGCGAGTGGATGCTCGATTAAGAACTGTCTGTGCGTGGGTACGCCAGGTGAGCCGACGGTCAAGGTGTAAGCCGAGGTACTTGACCTCGTTGGACCAGTGCAAGTACGTTCTGCCGATACGTAGCTGCCTAACGGGGTTCTTCCGTCGCTTAGAGAATTCGACGGCTACACTCTTGGTAGCGTTGAGTTGCACTCTCCAATTCTCGGTCCAGTCCACGAGCGTGTCGAGCTGGCGCTGCAGTCGTAGGACGGCCCTTTCCTCATGACGATCGGCCGTAAATACGGCCGTGTCGTCAGCGAAGAGGGCCATCTGGACTCCAGGCTGTCTCGGCACGTCGTTGACGTAGATCGAGAACAGGAGGGGGCCTAGAACACTACCTTGAGGGACGCCGGCTGTGATTCGCCTCTCGGAAGAGACTGAATCGCCAACTCTCACGCAGACGGTCCTCTCCGTCAGAAAGCTAGCAACCAGATGGAGGTAGCAGTCCGGGAGCTGGACTTCCCTAAGTTTGAATAACAGGCCATCAAGCCATACGCTGTCGAAGGCTTTCTCAACATCTAAGAAACAGCCAACGGTCCGTTCTCTCCGACACCCGGCTTCCGTGATGCTTTCCACCAGTCTCATCAGTTGATGAGTGGTCGAATGCCCCACACGAAAGCCGAACTGTTCGGGGACCAGCACGTCAAAGTTGGTTAGATATTCTCGTACACGACGCTGTACGAGGCGCTCAAAAACCTTGGACGTAGCGGAGAGTAGGCTGATAGGCCGGAGGTTTTCCGAGCGGGTGGTATCCTTTCCCTGCTTCGGGATCACGATAACCGTCGCCTTTCTCCATTTCTTGGGAAAGTAGCCCAGTCTAAGACACGCGTTGAACAAATCAGTCAAGAATTAAACTCCAGGCTCGGGAAGAAGTCGTAGAGCGGTGTTGATAACACCGTCCGGGCCTGGAGCTTTTCTTGGCTGAAGTTCAGCGAGCCGATCTGAGACCTCTTCCAAAGAGATGGGTTCGGGCTCCGCCGTGATCGGAAGAGACAGAAAGTCTTCCACAGCCATCTCGACTTGTTCGTCGAAGTCCCAGTCCATGGGCGGGTTGGGAGCGAACTGTCGCTCGAAACACAAGCCCAAGTACTCGGCCTTCTCCTCCGGGCGACCCAGGAGTCGACCGAACGGTCCAACAATGGCGAGAAGTGGAGGTCGTCGCCTCCGTCCCGTCAATGCGGTAGGTATTCTGTACGGGTGACTTTGCGGGTCCGCATCCCCCGTTCGGGCCACATCGAGTTCCCAACAGCTACGTCGGAACGCCTTCAGACTGCCACGCAGTCGTCCGGTGAGCCGATTGTATGCTGCCTTATCGGCCGGATCACGGGTCCTCTGCCAACGTTTCCGGAAGTAATTCCTCTCGCGAGCGAGAAGAGAGACTTCCTCAGGGATGCGTTGGTAGTCAGGCGTGAAGCCAGCTCGCGTACGTGAAGACACGCCTATAGCCGAGATGATTGCCTCTTCGATTCCCGCAACTGCTTCGTCTAGGAGGGGAACGGAATCGAGTGGGGCCGCTGGCGGCAATCTACGGCACAAGTCCGGGCCGTGGCGATCCCAATCGATAACCTTCTTCTTGTCAGAACGTGCATAGGCGTGCTGGGTAGCGACGTGGACCAAGATAGGGTTGTGGTCGGATGTCAGCTCCGTAAGTGAGAATACCTCGACCGGACAGACGACTCCTTGGGTCACCGCGATATCCAGAACATCGGGAGCCGCGTTAGGCCTTGACGGAAAGAACGTGGGTTGCGCTGGACCAAACACCATCGCCCGGCGCGATTCAACAAAACTGAGCAAGCGCCTCCCGTTCGGAGTAGTCAGGCGACTATTCCAAACGCGATGCTTGCAATTCAGATCGCCGGCCAAAATTACCCTTCGATGGGAATCGAAGATGACGTCCAGGTCGCCGACAAGGAGTTCAGCTTGTGGGGGCTTGTATGCTGAAACCACGAGGACGCCGAAAAGAGCTCCGTGGACCTCAATGGCGGTGGCCTCTAGGTTGGTAAGCTGCGGCAAAGCGACACGATGATGACCTACGGAGGTCCTCACCGCGATCGCCGTGCCGCCTCCTCGTCGGCCAACTCGGTCATCCCGATAGACCACGTAATTTGGTAATCGAAACCGGTTCGCCGGGGTCAGGTGGGTTTCCGAGAGGAGAAGTACGTCGGGTTTGAACCGAGCCAGGAATTCAAGAAGGTCGGAATGCTTGGAACCGATGTTGTTAGCATTCCAGGCTACGAGCGAGAGATCTCGTCTAAGGGCTCGGTTCATAGAAGACCTATTACTTCGCAGGCTTCCACCAAGAGCATAAATCTCTCAGTTGGGTCAGCAGTTTCCAGGCGGTCTCGGATGGACCTGAAGGTGGATGCGACTTTCTTGAGGTCGTAGCCAGACAGAAAGTCGCGGACGAACTGTGCGTCATCGGAAATGACGGACTGGGCGGTTTGCCTGTAAACTGAGGCCGCGTAAGAGCGACCAGGTTCAACGGCAGATCGGGTCGTGGTGGAAGCCACAGGACCAGGGGCAGACGGTTTTGAATCAGCGGCAGGAAAAGTACGCTGTTGCGCTTCGTCGGACTTGTTGTACCGGGAAGCAGGACTTTTCTTGGTCTGTGGGCAGGCAGGAGCTCGGGGCCGAGCATCCGGTGTGGTTATCCCTTTTTTGGTTTTTGTGATGCCTACTCGCGGAGGGCCAGGGTGGTGGAGGTGGCAGTGGTGGCGAGGCTACCTCTGGTTCAGAGGCGGGAGTTGGAGGTTCCGCGGAGGTGGAGGGTTGATTCTCCGGCTCCATAACCGAGATGACGGCTACAGGGCTTGTCTCTGCTTCTGAAGGAGACGCGGTACGTTTTGGTGCCTTTGTAGGGGCTGGAGGTGGAGCCGGAGAGGGCGCGCGCCGTGCCGGTTGTGCCTTCGGTTGCGGCCTAGCCTGTGTTTTAGGCTGCCTCTGAGGTTGGGGCTGCATAGCTGGCTGCCTTGGCTTCGGGAGGGGCCCCTGTGGCTTTTGCTTCCGAAGGAGCTCCGCCTTGTAGACAGGGCAGTTTACGTTACTTGCTGCATGGCCTTGGCCACAATTAATGCAGCGGAACTTGGTCTTGTCTGCCACAGTGCAGGCCTGGGTTGAATGTCCCAGAGAACAACGTAGACAGGCCGGGGCATTGCGGCAGACGTCGGTATGATGGCCGAACCTCTGGCACCGGTGGCACTGCGCGAGCTTGCCCTGGGGACGACTGGATTCCACCCTGACCCGGAAGCCAAACAGCCGCGTCAGTTGGAATATTTTGTCTGCAGCCTCGCCCTTCTCGAGCTGGAGACGGACGAGCGGGAGAGGTACTCGGGTTTCTGAGTGCGTGAACAGGCGGAAAATTGCCTGCACTGGGTACCCAAGGTCTCGGAGTTCCATGAGGATCTCCTGTGGATCGGTGTGCGCATCAAGCCCTCGCAAAATTACAGACAAGGGCTTGACTCGCTTAGGAGAGAACGTGTGGTACTGAAGGTTGTGCGCCTGGAGGAAGGCCTCGACCAAGCGATGGTCCTCAAGCTGGCGGACGATAATCTTGACCGTATCACCGCCAAGCAGCTTCAGGTCAAGCTTGTTGGCCGACAGGCCGTGGGCCGCGATCAGCCGTCTGTATAAGGCGGCGACATTGGACACACTGTGGACATACAGGGGCAGCGCGCGACCAACAGCGGCAGCAGCCGGAGCTGCTGCCGAAGCAGTCGGAACCGCGGCCTGTTGGCCCTGAGAAGGTCCGATGTCCATGGCCGAGGTCTGAGAGGAAGTGGATCCGGTTGTGTGGGTCCTCTTCGGCTTCTTAGCCGGACGATTACGCCGACCAACGGTCGCGAATTCGCCCGACTCGTCCGCCGGGAGAGGGGGTAGTGGGTTCGGGAGAGGATCGTCCGTCTCCATCGCCCGAGGCGATTCAGGCGAGTCGCCCAGATGGGGCAAGGCAGAGCCGAGCGACTCGGCACTTGAGCCGTTGCCCGTAGAAGGCATGCTGGCCAGGTGCGGCTGCCGGGCAGAGACTGCTAGGCAGTCACTGCCAGACGCCAGGGATCTCGGGTCCTGCCGAAGCCGGATTACCCGCGCGTCTTCCCTGCTCACGACGATGCGGGAGGAGCTGGGCTAACGACCAGCTTCGTTGAATACCAGTCCTTACCAAGACTGGTGTCCACTGGCCCCTTTACCCGGCGATATCCTAGCTCGCTTACCACTGGTGGGGGCTTGCAAGGATCGTCCGAGGCAGCGCTACCTAACAGTCGCGAGCAGGTTAGGAATTACAGACTGATATGCGGCACTCACCAGGTGAGCCCAGAGCACTCCTCTTCTTTCCTGTCCGGCCAAGATGTTTTCCGGCGCAGGTGGTCCTTAGAAGGGCAAACTTCGGCCAGCTGCTTCTTCTACCAGCTACTAAGTTCACTGGTAACAGCTGGCTCCTGGGTCTTCTTTCCCACGAAGAAATCAGTGGTATTCCTCGTCCTGCGAGGTGGGCGAATGCAGCCAGAAGCTGAAGCGACGTCCAGAGTAGAGAGAGCAGTCCAACCTGTTCAGTCGAGATCTGGAGCAGAAGTGAGTCGGCGGATGCGACGGTCTCGTCTCAAAAAGTCGTGCGCAAAATTTTCTGCCGGCCCGGGTTTTTATTAACTAACCGGGATCGCTGATTGGCTAGCTCCGAACACGTAGTTGGTCACGTCTCGGCGGCTGCTGATGCCGGATTGGCTTGCCTCGTATTCTTCAGGTGTCACGCGCCGTGTCGCTGGTACCGGAGAGCAGTCGTAATGAATCGCTGTTGCCACAATACATAAGGACTCAAACAGCAATGTATAATGGGAATAATAACAGGCGCTGCCCAGTTTACAAAGAGCAGCTGGACAAACTTACTAAACCTGTCCAGCCTAAGCCTCGACAAGTTGTTAGCCAACCAGTCAAAACGGCCAAAGCCTCTGAACCTGTGGTACGGAAACCAGCCCCTAGGTCTGCTCCGGTTCCGAAACCAACAAGTGCAGTGAGCCCGAGCAAAGCTCAACAGGCCAAACCAACTACCGCGCCCCCGGAACCGGAACGCGAAGTACCCCACTACGCTCTAGTCCCGCTGCCGGATGATAAAGAGGAAATCGATCCTCCACGGCCGCCGCCACCCAAGCCTCGATACCCCAGATCAGGCAAGAAAGGTAAAACCCAGGCCAAGAACACGGGCCAGCCAAAGGTACCTGCCACTGGACCCAAGCCTGTCCACCAAAAGTCAGAGCGACCACCCGCTCCAGAACCTGCCCCCAAGGCTTCCACCACCTCGCCCCGCCGCAGCTATGCAACTGCCGCCAAGCGTTCTCCCCAGGCCTCATCTACCGATGATCTTGCCGTCGTGTCCGACTTTCTGGCAAGCTACGACTTGCAGAAAGTAGCCCAAACATTCCTTAAAATCAAGGAACGCTTGGCAACAGCCTCGCCCCAAGACAAATTCCTCCTCTTGGTGGAAGCCTGCCGTATTATTGGTCTGTTATGAACGGACAACCACGGCAATCCCTCAAGCGAGACCTCGAGCTCGTGGCGTGGAACGCCAACGGCCTCGCTTCCCGGCATTCTGAGCTCTTAGAGTTCGTTGCCCGACACAAGCCCGATGTGCTTCTTCTTGGTGAGACGCACCGACCCCGCATCGTCGTTTCCGACTACCCAACTACGTGTGCTACCGGGATGACCGGTCGGGTCGCGTAGGAGGGGGCACAGCCATCGCGGTGAAGGCGAGTCTTCGCCATCACCGTGTTGTTCTGCCTCAGCGGCGGAACCTCGACTGCACCGCGGTTGAGCTCCATGGTGCTCTCGGCGGTCTACTCGTGGTTTCCGCTTACAAGCCTCCACAAACGGAGCTCCTGTCGAACGATCTGGAGGCCGTCTTTGGCGCACACAGGAGGGTAGTGTTGGCGGGCGACCTGAACTGTAAGCACCCTGATTGGGGGAGCCGCTTAGTGAACCCAAACGGGGCCCGCTTGCGCAGGTATGCTGATGCGGCTCGGGTCACAGTCATGGGTCCTACCGGGCCTACGTACTATCCCTCGAGGGCTAACTCCCGCCCTGACGTACTGGACATTGCCGCGGTCAGGGGCGTTTATTGCCCGGTCCACGTCTCCGTCATTTCGGAACTGTCCTCGGACCATTGCCCTATAAGTGTGCATATAGCTACCCAGCACGCCACCGTCCGCGATGAGCGGCGGGTAATCGAGTGGGACCGCTTTGGCCCGGCGTTCAGTCGCCGCCTACCTGAGCATATCCCGCTCGACACTACTCCACTACTACATGTCGACGAGGCAGTTGCCTTATTCGACACAGCCGTAGTCTTGGCGGTTGACGTGTCCTCCCGGATGAAGTCGGGGCTCACGCCCGACTATCAGCGTATCCCCGAAGAGGTGTCTCAGCTCGCATGCGAGAGGAATCGCCTCCGGAGACGCTGGCAGAGGACTCGTGACCCGGCTGACAAGGCTGCGTTCAACAGAGCGTCCGGCAAGTTGCGTCGCGACATGCTGGCGTTCCGTAGACGCAACTGGGAGCTAGCTGTTACACAGATGGATGGTCCTGCCGAGGACCGTAATGTCTGGCGGATTCCCAGTGCCCTAACGGGAAAGCGTAAACGCGCGCCTCTCCCCGCACTGGTCGGACCCGGCGGTCAACCCCTTGGCCGCCCCCTCGAAAAGGCAGAGTTCTTGGCTGACAGTTTAGAGCGTCAGTTCGCTCCCAACCCATCCAAGAACCCGGCTTTCACTGAGCAGATCTGCCGCGAGGTAGAGCGCTTTCTATCGGCCGGTATCACAGTCCAACCGGAGCCCATCTCCCCGGAGGAGGTCTCTGAGAGGATTGTTCAGCTCAAGCCCCGGAAGGCGCCTGGCCCGGACGGAGTCATGAATTCCGCCCTCCGTCGCCTTCCGGAGCGAGGAACCCAGTTCCTCTCTGACCTGTTCAATTCATGCCTTAGACTGGCCTACTTTCCGGTGAAATGGAAAACGGCTACAGTAATAGTGATACCCAAGCCGGGAAAGAATTCTTCTCGCGTGGAAAACCTAAGACCCATCACCCTCTTGTCCGCGACGTCCAAGGTTTTCGAGCGACTGATCCAGCGTAGGATCCGCGACCATCTAGAAAGACTAGACGTGCTGATCCCCGAACAGTTCGGCTTTCGTGAGCTGCACTCCTCGACTCATCAGCTGATGAGACTCGTGGAATGCATTACCGAGGCTGGCTGCCAGGGCAAACAGACGACTGCGATCTTCCTAGACGTAGAGAAAGCCTTTGACCGCGTGTGGCACGAGGGTGTCCTTTACAAACTCACGGAAGTCCTTCTTCCAGATTGCTACGTTCATTTGATCGGCAGCTTTCTGCGAGACCGTAGCTTCCGAGTGAGACTAGACCACGCACTCTCTTCGGAGAGGCGTATTACCGCTGGCGTCCCTCAGGGAAGTGTCCTTGGGCCTCTCCTGTTCTCGCTGTTTGTCAATGACACGCCCCGAGTTCCTGGAGTAAAATTGTCGCTGTTCGCGGACGACACTGTGGCTTTTGCCTCAGAGCCGAACGCAAGTTATGCGGCAATTAAGCTCCAGCGTCAACTCGACGCGTATGTCGGGTGGACCGATGACTGGAGAGTTGCCGTTAACGCTTCCAAGAGCGCCGCGGTAATATTCTCGCGCAAACGCAAGCGGCCTCGGCCGCTTAAAGTAGGCCCCGTCGAGGTGCCCTGGACCAACAGCGTCAAGTACCTCGGGCTCCACGTGGATTCCCGACTCACCTGGCGAACCCATACACAATACATCCGTCAACGCGCTTCGGCGCAACTCAGTAGACTTTGGCCCGTGCTATCTAATCCGGCAATGACCCCCGGCTAGGTAAGCTCATAGTCAACTCGTACGTGTTGCCCGTGATTACCTACGCCTGTCCTGTTTGGGGATACCTGCCTCGTGGTCATAGAACAACGCTCCAGCGCGTACTCGACCGGGGACTGAAGCTTGCGTGCAAAGTCCCCCGGAGGTACTCTTCTCGTCTTTTGAGGAGAGGACTCGGTGTCCGCTCTCTTGATGACACCGTGAGACGCCTGGCGCGTAGATTCTATGTTCGTTCCGACAGAGTGACCCACAATTCCCTCATTGCCGGACTTGGTAAATACACCCCGCGACCAGGTGAGTCCTGGAAGCGACCTCGTTTGCTAGTCCCGGTGGTATAATCCACCAATCGCAGGTCGCTTCACACCCCTCCATAATTAGGTAAAACATATATAATGAACTCAAATCGACCCAGTGGCAGGAGTCCTTTCTGAGACTCGGGACACTGCACTACTCGCGACCAAAAAAAAGGAATAAGAAGAAGAAGAAGAAGAAGAAGAAGAAGAAGAAGAAGAAGAAGAAGAAGAAGAAGAAGAAGAAGAAGAAGAAGAAGAAGAAATATACGGGGGAAATCAATTAAAAATCTATTTAATATATTAAAGTTTGCTGTCAGCATATAATAAGATTTTTGTTGTTCGTTATTTAATTTTTAGTTTATTTAAACTCATTATTATTTCCATTACAGCGACAAGGCATTGCCTTTAGGAGTTAATAAATAATAATTATTTCCATCGCGAGCGAAAACAATTTATGGTGAGTCCGTCGGTTTCCAGTTCTATCTTTTTGTCTTTATTTGCTTATTCCAGAAGCGTTTAATTACGCTGAAGTAAGACAGCTTCTTTACGGAACGCCTTGATATAAAAAAAGGCAATTGGCCTTGACATGTAATCATACGTAGGTACGCGTATGCAAAACCGATTCCTAAATGATTTCTATTTTAGTATCATTGTCTTCAATGTAGATGTTTGTTGTTAACTGCTTCACAAAATATATGCATAACTAAAGAAATATCGTGTGTGCGCGTGCGAGTGTGTGCGTGTGTTTGCGTTTTACTCCATGTATATTTCCAATCTCTTCTTACGTAGGAATGCGCATAATGGAACAATAAGGAACACATTTAATAAAAACGTGGTACGTTAGTACACCCAGTTACCACCTTCTGTTTTAATAATTCTTTTGTACAGAAAGAGAAAAATCTCCAAATCATACTCGCCGCTCCTGCGACCAGTTTTGTCAGACCTTTACTGACTGAAAACCCTCTACTTTCCCTGACACCGTGAGACTCACTAGCAGGTGTCTGACAGTCTAAGATACGTCTTCATATCATCTCTCCTAGTGCCTTCCTCAATAGAAATTTTCTTCGAGTCTTTTACTTCCCCAATTGAAGGATCGAAGCGTTGCTGAAGGTTCGTTGGTGGTGTTGCTGAAGGGTCGTTGCTGGATGAGTTGTTATATACGAAACATATTTAGTTTTGTTATGTACTGAGAAAATATTTGCAAATCCCCACGATGGGTAGTCAACATGGGAATGTTTTAGTCTCTGAGGTTTGAGCCTGGAGGAGGCCTTGGTCCAATGTTGGAATGTCTTGGCCAAAAATTGAACGAACGAGGCGTGTTCTTAGTGTTGACTCGAACGTTTGGCATTTGTCTGTCTATCTATCTATCTATCTGTCCGTCTTCTAATTGGGGCATGACTCACGAAAACTTTTGAACCCATCAACCGATTTTTGTAAAACTTGGCGCATGCTTGTCCACACTTTCACCCTTCAGAACCGATTGTTTTTTAGATTGATCGCTCCAAAAATGTGGGGGTGAAAGGTAAAAATGTGGAGTGTTAAAACTGTGAAAAAATAGCATCAAGGGGGTTTTAACGACAATCCGAATATAGTGTTTACTTTTGAAACTTTAAAAATTTGTGGGCGTCATTGCCCAAAAAGTGGGTGAAAAGTTTTATAAAATTGAAAAAATGTATGTGTGGTATCAAATTAAAGTGAATTTTTACTATCATCTGAATGTAATGTTACGTTTTGGAAATTTCAAAGTGTTGGAACACCAGGATTAAAAAAAAAATCAAATGTTTGAAAAAATTTGTGGAAATCCAGCAGGGTGTCAGTCTAAAAGAAATTAGATTTCAGACTAAAAAGCAGTTGTAATTTTTCTCATACGTAAAAAATTATTTAATATCAAAATTTATGTAATAATAAATGTACTTCGTTCAATATAGTGAACGAGTTGTGCAGGTCAGCAGGCATACTAGTAGTATTCGTATGCTTTCCTATCACCGTCGATTGTTCTAGTTATTATGACCGCTGGTAATCGTTCTCCGATTACGTGTGCTCCGTCATGTAGTTGTTTACGATCTTGACCGGTCGCCACAACTAGTGAGTGCATTTCACCTGTATCGTCGTTTTCTCCACGGTGTACACTCCACACTGGCTCTGCCGTGTGCTTTCTGCAGCCCACTATAAGCAAATTCATTTGTGCCGATTTTTAACATTAATTAAAATTTTAACACGAAAATATTTTTGTACCTCAAAAATATTTTTGTACCCAGTTTTTTAATAATTCCCACGAGACATTGTCTTACGCATTCCTTTAATAATTGTACCCATCCTACCGCACTCGCTAAAGGCACCGATCTTAATTCTCCTTTTTTCACTAGAGAAATCGCCGACCACTGAAGATCAAAAAGTTTGGCATAGCGGTATTGTTATGCCTTCAAATAACCGTAGTTCCCAATGATTCGCATTTCATGGAATTTTCATTTATGGTCAGAGTGCCATGAATCCATCCTGCCGTGGGCAAGATAAACAGATTCACCGACACGAAAACGAACGCTTTCTTAAGGGACAAAAAGCCTACCGTAATTTGCGCATTTCCTTAAGTCGCCCTTAATTCGAGTCAACATTATTTCAATCCCAAGAAAAAGATGGGATATACGCTTACTTAAGTATAATTACATATATTTAAAGAAAGTATGTAAATTCGTGATGTCAAATAATAGAGTGTTTTGACAGATATATTCAACAATTTGAAAAACCAACAATATGTGATAGTAAGTAGGAATGCTTATGGTAAGTACTAACATCATCATAGGAATACAATAATGTCTGCTTTGTACATCATAACTTTGACCATAAATATGGTATTACTCTTGATTTCAACAGACATCTTAACGTCCCCAGCGCGTGTTGAAAAAACGAGAAGGTAGAAGAACGTACGTATTTTGTTTTCAAGAGCGTATTTACGGGACCCCCCCCCCCCGAGGGTAAAAAAAGTTGATGAATTTTGTTAATCTCTTAATTTTTAGGCTGGTTTATTTTTTGTTTTCAGGTGCGTACGCTAATATAGTAGTAGCTCTTTTTTAAATATACAAGCAAATGCATTACACAGCAATAGGGCATACGTGTGAAATATGAAATATTGGAAAATCAGTTCAGTCAATAAGTATCTTTTAACAATGTTTTAATAACGCGATTTTTATTGTGTTATTACTGTTTATTTTAATGGAACTGATTATCAGTGCGTTTTTCAGCTACTTTAAAGATAGTATGTGACGATTTAAATTCTAACTGTAATCGTAAATAAAAAAATTAAGTTTGCGAACGATTAAGTATTTTTAAATCGCACTATAAAACCTAAACCCCCGTATTAACTCAGTAGGAGAATGAGAAGTAATTAAAAATAATCTACAGAAGCACTAATAAAAAGGCCGAATTGTAAAAAGTTATTATTATCATAATTAACCCTTTGCTAGTCATCATGCGGTGACCTGTTAATTCCGGACTCAACGTGTTTATCGAGTCGTCTGTAATTTAGAAAGATATAAAAATCATAATGTTTATAATTAGAAATTTGAAGACACAAATAGTAGTTAAAATAACTCACTTAAATTATATATGTATAATTAAGGTATGGTTTTTGGTAATAAGAATGTTAACTTAAATAAAAATAGGAACTATATTGTCGCGGAGTAATTGCCCCTCTCCTTTGTTATGTACCAGTTGAATCGAGCATAAGACTCGCTATGTTGCCTTCACGCCGTACAGACGTAAGAGCGAGAGCTCTACCAAAATGTATTTGATTTGTTTGTTTTATTTAACTGTAGTATATTAGCTACCACTGCTAAACGTAGAAAGCATTGTGTCATGTATCAATAACATAAATATGTGTTAAGAAGAAGATGTAAAATGTAACACAAAAACAGAACTAGTGGTAAGCAAAATGACGTCTCCCCTCAAGAGGTAACTCCAATTACAACATCACTCCTGAAGATGTGATCTGCAGGAACTTCATAAAGACACGTATACGATGCATAAGACTCTGCCTAGGACATCCGTGAATCTACATCTACTTACACCAAAGAAACTTCAATCTCCGCAGTGAACATCCGACCTGAATTCTTGCCTAAGACACGACCCAGATGATGACGCCGACTACAAGGATTCCCAAGACGGACACCCCAGGACGAGGTGACTACGTTCAATTGTAAAGGTGACTCGATAGCCTTGCTATCGAGAGTTAATCATATTTGATACACAACACACTTCTAAAAGAGACTTTTCAAAGACGATTAATTTTATTTAAAAATTAAAATGAGACAATCTAAGAGTTTACTGTAAAATTCAATTATCATACGTTGTAACGCCTTAAATGTAAAAGTAAGTTATTATCACTTCAAGTAATAATGCCATTCTTCAAATGGTAAAAGAAGTCTTGCAAGCTTCTAGATGAACTGAAAATAATAAGAAGTCTTTACTATAAATATACATAAAGTAAACTCGGATCCGAGGTATAAGAATACATAATCAATTTGATCCCAAGTTTTATGAAAAGCATTTAAATATTTTAGTTTAATTAATGATGTCATGGGATCTTTTAGTAACTGTTGTTAATAAAGAGAAGTCGTCTTGTTACACCTGAAAATGAGTGCATAAATCAGTAAAATACCTTCCCTTGTTTCCTTATACTTATAGTAAGTAATTTGTTCAATTAATTTGACTTTAAATACAGTTCGTTACAACGTAGGCAGCCCATGTAATTGGCAGACGTCAGATAAGATGGGTTCCCTGGATTTGTAACGCGGCAATACGTTACAAGTAATGTTGACTAGTCTTAACTTGTGTTTTCTTTTGTATGAAGCCGACCCCGGACATCCCCCTAATTCTAGATACGCCACTGTTTGTTTTGTGTATGAAATTCGCATGAGAAAGAAAATACAAAACGTGTTCATTGTAACCGAAGGCATCTGCACGTTTCGCCTGAAATCCAGAGCACCACCTTCAGGTTTGCACAAACATCTCTGTCGTTACTCTCTTATAGCCATGAAGTAAGTTTAGTATAATAACGGCTTCTTCCTGTACCACTGAAGTAGCTTGCAAAGGCCGTAACCTGCCTAAAATATAAAGTAGTGGGGTCAGCACTATGACCATAGTGTTATCCTTGTTACTCATTTGCACAGTATAAATCACCCTGGGGATTAATAAATGAAGTTTGATATTATAATATTACCTAGAATTGAACCAGGATCTCTAGCAATCATCATAAGAAGTCGGTTGGACTGCCATGCCTCAATAAACTTAACAATAGGTTTAGGGTTTCCCGGTGATTCGGAAAAATGTATTACTCAGAAAGAACCTTAAAAATTCGCAGCGTCTCGATTCATGTAGAAATTATCGTTTACAAGAATGAATGATGTGCCTGCAACGTAGCACATACACAAACAGATAAAGTTAGAATTCGATTTTAATGAAGTGGAGTGAACGACACCAGACGCGGGATAATGGTTATCGTTTCTCGGTTCACAACAATGACCTTCCACTAATGACATTCTTTTTAATTCTTCCGTTATCGGATTTCATATATCCTTAAGTTGTGCATACATCAGAAAGAAAGCTGAGTATCAAATACAAATAAGTTACATTTAGTGACAGCCGAAAATAGCATAGTAATTAACCTACGATATTGACTGTTTCGTGAGTCACCTTATCTTGGGTTGGTTAGGCTATTAATGTATGACTGGAAGGCGGTGGACTGTCGCAGGGTCGAATCCATGAGCGAGGAAATCGGAGGATTTTCCCGCCATAAATCTTGAAAATCTTTTTTTTTATAATTCTATTTATGAAAAACAATTTTTTATTTCATTGTTTTTATTTCTGTTTAATTTCTGTGTGAGAGTAGTTTGATTTTCAAAATATTTAAAATTTGCCGGTGAAGAGTAGTCAACAACTTTTTTTAAAGAAAAAACACCTTTCGTTAGGAAGAAGGAAGTTGAAAAAACGAAAATTTTCTTTTCCCTATATTTGTTTCCCTTAAAGTGTCTCCCCCCCTCACCAAATATCTCTTTGATCATGTCTGTAGTGTTGTGAAATCAGATCCGCGTTTGATGTCAGTGACACCTTAGACGAAATGTTCCCTAAATAATCTGTGCTCCGTTTGTAGGCCATTCCATTATCCTATGCACCCGCCGTGTTCTATGTTTTGCTGTCACTTAACATGGCATATGCTATGCAATAACCTACTTTACAGTATCATCACCACCACGATTTGTAGCCACAGTGCATAAAGCAGGACGATTTTGTTTAAATTTGGCATCCTTTAAAGCACTGGCTTCTTTCATAACTTACTACTTACATACTGGACATAACAAAATAGCTTCAATCAATGTGTAAAGTACAGCAATATAAGAATCGATATTAAATTTTATGTGTAAGTTTATTGTTTACTAAGTGCCAGAAAATTATTTTCGGACAGTCTCGATATTAATTTTACTTTTAAATGATATATAATTCGTAGCTGTATTTTTAATTTAGATTAATACAGGACCGAGTGTTCTACTTCACTGGTGAAACTGTCGCATGCAGATCTAACTGCCTTTGGGCTACATCATCTCTTTGGTTCTATCTCCCTCTGCGGGATTTGGCCTCTTCAATGATCCAGCGCCATTGATGAGTATTCGACGCCAATAATTTTTTACATGAGCAAGTCGTTAATTTTCTGCAGAGCACTCTAACTGGAGGACTTTGTAGACCCCCCACTCTACAAAGTTGCTTTCGTTTCAGCTGTAGAACACGGTCGCGTTAGAGTGCCATCTGTGCAGCCGTTGGCCTCTATAACAGATACACGCCCTGCTACCTATGTGTACCATCCTAACCAGATTACCTCCAAGCTGCCCTAGCAGTACCCACTTTCGGCCGTTTGCCGATCACTTCACCGAAGGGATTGGTTATCACAACCTTGGAACAGGTTTCTCGGAATAAAAAGGCCTATGACAGTGTCTACCTACGCGTGGAGAGACTAGTGCTTTCTCGTGAACGAAAAATTTATTACAGATAGATGGGTATTTCCATATTTATATTTTATATATTTATATTTACAGATAGATATTTATATTTCCATAAAAATTTACTTGTATTGACCACAGTATAAACTTGCCAGCCACCTACTCCAGATATGCGATGAAATCTGTAGTGACGATATCTATAGGTACGAGAGTTTTGAAAAGGTAACGTATTACTCACAACAAGAAGGATTCCGATTGAGATGAGAAAGAGATATGTTGAATCTTTTATTTAGAATGCGGATTTTTGTGGCAGTGAAACGTGGACCGTCAAAAAGAAAGGTATCCGGAGAGCTTCATAATTTGCTTTTGGCGAAGAATTACTAAGGTGAAATCGACTGATAGAGTGAGAAACGACGAAGTATTTATGAGAATAGGCGCGTATAGAAAACTGCTCAAAGTAATAATAAAGAGAAAAACATCTTTGTTGGGGCATACATTCCGTAGAAACTGTCGACAGCTAAGGATCACAGAGGGAAGGAAGAGAGGTCGTGGAAGAAGATAGTTTGGAATGCTTGATGAAATAAAAAACGGATAAAGCTGTAGTCAGATAAAGAGACACGCACATGACCGAGAAAAATGTAGAGGACTGAGTTGAAACCTGTCGTAGTATATAGTGATTGATATTAAATTCATATGAGTCTTATACAGTACAACTTTAAGTCTATATCAAGCAAAAAACGAAAGAAACATGCCGTTACAAGATGTAGTGTTATTCACTTTACATTATATACTAATCTTAAACAACTAAGTAAACAAGACAGAATTCTTGTCATATATAAACCAAACAATTCACAAAAGTGGTTTTGAATTTATTTTTGTGAAACAACTTTTTTTCACCATGGGTGATTCGGATATTAAGACTAATTTGGTATCGTTTGCAACTCTGCAATTGCAACAGAGTGTTTTTAAAAGCGTATGCGGGAGAATCAGTTTTTTATATAGATGTTTACTTGAATAAGAAATGTTGCGCGCTGACCTATAAAAGTCCTTGCGTCGGGGGTCTTCACTGCCAACCTTTTTGCTACAGTGTAACATGTCAGTTAGAGATTATCAAACCTGCATAAATTCCAGGTTTTACTTATATCCATGTGCCGTTGTCACATGTCTGTCCTGTTATCAAGATTAGTCATGGCAGACTCAAACTGGACACACTGGTAACCTAGAGCAATAATGAGAGGCCATATACATACACATATATATGGGCGTAGGTATATACTGTACATACACTTTCATGTATATATGGCCTATACGTTTGACACGAATTCGTTTATAATTTGTAATATTTTGTTGCTTAAATAAAATATATTAATAAAATTAAAATAAATATATTATTATATATATAATATTAATTATATTATATTATTATTTTATATTATATTATTTCTTAATATATTTTTATATTAATATTAAAATTAAAATAATGATAATTTTTAACTTTAAATAAATTATTAGTAGGCTACATTTTATAATATACTTTAATAAATTTGTACAAATAATTGGTCATGTGATCACAAAAGCAATAGTCGAATTCGGAAAAATACAAAAAAATAATGTAACTTCAGGAGAAAACATATATTTTCATTAGCTTACCGTGCCTAACCTTAACACGTATACGTTATATAAGTGGTTTATTTACAAAAAATAAATTAATTAGGAAGGGCGAATATAAAAAATTGCATGTGGTTTATTGCTTGGATCTTTTATTACTTTTACAAAAGAAATAATAAAATTGGATTTTATAAAATTATGAAATGGACACATACGTGCGCGCTCTCTCTCACAGACTCACTCACTCATACAAGCAATTTTTTGTATCTTTTCTATAGATATAAAGATACATGGCATCTTTTTGCGACACCAATTTTACGATATCAGAATGGTGTTTTTGAGTGGAAACAGTTTTCATGAAACGGTTTACGCAGACCGTAGTGGAGTGCAGGGAAGGCAGTGCAGAAAGTGAGATACGAGGTGACCAATCATGTGACACACCAACCATGTAGCTGTTCTGAACAGAAAATGATTGCATGGAAAACAGCGCGTCACAGCTACGCATGCGCAATTAGATCTTTTGACACTGCGTATTCAGACGCCCGTTTCATTCTAATTATTTTAGCTGTACATAAATATGAAACCACTTTGTTAAAACGTATATTACAGAAGAAGAAACAACTTTATGAACAGAGGAGCCAGTAGCGAGTCGACGTAATTGGTTTAAGATGAATTCAAATCATACAAAACCATCCAGCAAGTCTGCAGTCACCATGAATCGCAGCGTCTTATGAATTCTAAGCTTCTTTGTATGCCTTACCGACTTACTCGTCAAGATTTTGTTCTGATAAAAATACTTCGTTTTCGACCGTCAGTCTTGTTCTGGCGTCTTCATTTTGTCAAAGTCTTCCTTGATAACAGAGCCGGAGTAGTGACCACATAGGTATCAAATCAGCAGTTATCTATTCCATAACAATTTTGCTACGAACTGACCTACTCGTTCTTTGAATCAGAATTTTGATCTCACTTCGGTTTCAGTTTTAGTTTCGGTTCGGCACGATGTGGGTCGATCTTAATAACAATATCGTCTTTTGTGAGCAAAATCATTATCAGTGGTGATTTTATCTAAAGGCAGGATTTAAACGAACTGTTCTCTCCATGCTGTCCGTTCTTGTGACGTGCCTTAAGATCTTTTTAATTTTGCCTCATATCAAAATCCATCAGAATAAAACGTCTTTCTCTTTCTCTCTTACATGCAGTCAGTCTTTCCTTCTATTATTATTTTCACTGAACAGTCTCTTCTCAGGATGTAACTAATACAGTTTGCTTTCCTCTTTTATTTACTACAACCACGTTAGCAAGTATAACAGGAAAATTTTAAGACAGTTCATTCATCTAAACAGACACGACTAGAAATCTAAATTGACAAAGGAAAATGGAAGACGCAAGGAATAAGATATAAAGGAAGGCCGACTGGTCGATTGGGGGGCATCGCGGGTCTTGAAAGTTATGTAATTAAGGGGGTGGAACGAGAGAATGAGAGAGAAAAGTGACTGAGAAGGCTACATACATGAGAACCTGAATTGAGGGGGAAAGAGTGGGAATTAGTTGACTCATCATTTTGTTTGGTCTGAAGGGTTTCTGAAAGAGAGTAAAGATTGTGTGTATTTTGATTTGTATTGTCATTTGCTAAAATGAACTCCTAGGGCAAAGACTAGGAACAATCCCGGACATGTAATCAGTACGTCTAAACAATACATTCGATTTTTCATTAGCATGTCATTCATAATAAAATTTTATATATTGAAAATATAAAAACGATTTGTTTCAAAATGAATTTTTGGGATGAAAATAGAATTTAATTTATAAAACACATTTAATATTTATTAATAATAAAACAATCTAAGGATGCAATATGGTACTGTTATTTATTATTAAATGTTGTCATTGTCGTATCGGAAACGAATTATAAATTAAATAAGAAACACGTATACGTACAAAATTAAAATTAATTGGAAAGATACATGAAAAGTGAAAATAGACGATTGTTTTTTGTGTACCTTTTTTTCAGGCTTTTTTGTGTACGTTTGTTAAGATCCTTTTTCTATTTTCTGAAATATAATTGTAAAATCACAGCATTTAAAATTTATTAAATTAAATTTTGTACAAATTATTTTACAAATCCTTGCTTTACAACAAATTTAAAAAAAATCTTTCTCTGTTGGCATCTTTCTGTGACTCGGAATAGAAAACATAGGCCTACATTCGGCGAGTTTTAGTAACCGCTATATAAGTCCTCGGAAACGCAATTTTAAAGTAGTTTCCACACCTAACAGACAAGTTGACGTTTTTTCTACGCTGTTGAAGTTAGACGGGAATGACTTTTTTTTAAATTTTACCATTTTCAATTCGTCAGTAGTTTTCAATTACTCTTTTTAATTTTTACTAATATAGCCTATTCCAGGCTTATTTCAGCTTCCAGAATTTACATCGTGAAGATAAAAAGTTCAGCCTGTCAAACTTAAAAATCCTTGAGTGGAGATATTCACAAGTTATGAGTATGGCACTCAGGTTACAATCAAAGACATTCGTCAACTGACAACAAAACAGTACAGAAAGGTGACTAAGAAGGCTATAAACGTGAGAACCTGAAATGAGGAGAAGAGTGATTATCATTTTGTTTGGTCTGAAGGGTTTCTGAAAGAGATTAAAGCCAGTACGGAATGAGATAATACTTAGCTATGCCTATATAGTTGATGCCTTACCTAATTCTTAAACACACTAATAATACTAGCAGGCTTTTTAAAATCAACGTTTTTAAAGAACTGATAAATTCCCAGACTTGAGCAAAAATCCTCCCCCCCCCCAACTCCGGATGTTTCCCTCTAGCATGGGAAAGAGGACATGTCCGGGAAAACGCGGATACACGGCCATCCTAGTTTTGAATTATGCATGCATGCATGCGTGCGCGCGCGCGCGCGCGCGCGAGTGTGTGTGTGTGTGTGAATCAGTTTTAACAAGTTCTTACATGCATTTAGTAAATAAATTCAATAAAATAAAATATACGTGAACTTACATTTTACGGTAATATGACGATTATAAATTTTTGGTTCATTTTAAATTGTTGTAATTCGTCGGTTCATTACAAAGTTTATACATTTTTTTTTAAACGCTCTTAGGACCTCTTTAACACTACGCAGACACCTTCAAAATTTATACTTTGTAGAAAAAAATTACGAATATGAATATGAATGAATACAAGGTACGTGGGAGTGGTTGCAATTGAAATTTCAGCTCATTAATACAGTAGAGCGGTGTAATTACTTTCACAGTAAGGCTGTTACAGTTATAGAAACAAATAATCGTCGGTTGACGGAAGTACGTGTTAACTAGGCAGACCTTCGCCACAGTGGAATTTGTTTTAATAAAAACCTGGGTTAAACACTGTTAAGAATTTTTGCGTGGACGTTAACAATATATATTAATCGTTGAAGGAATGCAAGGTTGCATATAGACAATACTGTACCGCAAGTCAATCCTATAACTACACGTGCCCACGCTTATGCCCATACTTGCTTTGCTTACCGTCAAACGATAGTTCTTCATATTTCTCTTAATATTCTTGATACAAACATCAAAATAATTATCAAGATTCTTCTTTTTCTTCTTCTTCCTGTGGCATGGCAGTACTTTATTGGACCATAGCTTTATTCAAAACCAGCAACAAAAATCTCCGGTCATCCCTATTCTTGTGGCGATTTCTACCCAGCAAGTCCCGTCAACGTCTTCCCGTATTCCTCCTTTCCGAAAAGTCCCATGGCGCCATCCTTGGTATCCTCTCCGCTTCCATCTTTCCTATATACCATTCCTGTCTAAGTCTCTGCGACTCAGACACAGATTCACCCGACTGTGATCCTTGTACAACTGCTTTTGTTTGTGATTGAAGCTTACTCTCCGGGTATTGTTACCTTTAACTGACCTACATATCTTTCGTAGCATCTTTCTTACGAAAGCTTCGAGCATTTCTTCAGGGTTTCTTGTGTGTATCTAAGTTTCGCATCCACAGGTAATAATGGACCTTATTACTGTTTTATATAGTCTAGTGCCAACTTCGTATTACGCTGCACTAACTCGTTTCGAGTTGTTTCCTTTAAAACAAAGGGCCAGTGGAGACGTTTTGAAGGTTCGTCGTGCTGGTCTCGCGAGACAGGCTGTCAGCCAGAAAAGTGGTAATAAAATATGCTGGGAGGTTTGGAATTTAACGATGTACGACATTGTGCCTGGTTACCGTTGCACAAGTAGGCCTATATGGCTTTATCCAAACTAAAATTATCCTAAAATTAAAAAACTAAAACTTATTATTTTTTAAATAACATCGTTAAATTCTTTATATTGATTGTATCATTTTGTTCATAAAAAATTAAAATTTACACACACACATATTCAACTACAGCAATAATAACTTTACACTGTGTATATATTAAAATAATTATGACCGTGATTGTGTAATAAGTTACAAGGTACTTGAGCCAAATAACGTCATATTCCTAATAAAGCCAATTGATTAGGAATAAAAACCTACGCAGTTGTGAACGAATGTATCTGTAAGCTACTTCCATCCCAGAAAGCTGAGTCTGCAGTCCGGTAAAGTGCTCATCCGACGTTAACGGCGGTGCAACACGAGCATTTTCACAGGCAGCAGGTGTGTGGGGCGCCAAATTTCAAAGACAGACTTTTCGATAGTACATTTATTGTTGCGAATAAAAATGTGTTTTTATATTTAATATATGGATATTGGATATTTTATAAACTTTTAAAGTGCCTAGCATTAAAGTGATTAGGCCTACTCTTTGAGGGAAGCACAAATGAAACGCTTTACAATTTCAACAACAGAGTGTACTGGCGTGAAACCCGCTCAACGTCCCCTTGCGGCCGGCGGCTGTGCTTACTCCATGAACCAAGCTCACAAGTTCTCACTTTGAATTTCTGTATAAAATATCAGAATTGAAGTGTATGGCAAAAATTGATTTAGATTCAAAATGTAAGTAATTTCAAGAAGTATTAACCGTTGGTGATAGTGAAGACATTGATGCTCACGAACTTGCAGATGAACTGAGAGTTCTTTCAGTTATTGAGGAAATAACTGAAATATTTATAATTTCATTGGAAGTATTGAAATATACTTTAAACAGGACCTTGCACTTAATTCTTCTGTTGCTTTTAGAGTCCTGTTAACGCTTCCAATCACAGTGGCTAGTGGAGAACGAAGTTTCTCCAAACCGAAATTAACAGAAACCTACTGTATATAAAATGAATTAAGTCTGAAACACGATTCGACGATCTGGCGACCATATCAATTGAACATGAACTAGGCAAAAATTTGGACTATTGTGATTTAACTAAACGTTTTGCGGCTATTAAAGCCAGAAAAATATGTTTGTAAATGTTTTTATTTACAAGAGTTTTACTTTTTCAGATAATTAATAATTTCTTTCCTGTATATGAAAGTTTCAGTGTTTTTATAATATGTAATAACAGTTACAAGCAGTTACCTAACTACGTAACTAACTACAAGCAGTTTTACACATTCAGTAATAAATACTAATAATGTTATGTTGTTCTTAAATTTGAAATTAAAACACTGTTTGAAACCAACGCAACGACTTTCATTTTTATACGTCATTATTACACATGTCTGTAATATTTCCTAATATTTCAAAAGTATCTAAAAAAAGTAAATGTTTTATTTTATGGTCAGTCGTAAGTTGCAGACGTACCAAAATAAATTATAATAGTAGTCTATAATTAAATTGTAATAATATTTTAATTTATTTTCAAGACCATCAAGTTTTCATATTCTTATTACAAGCTAATTGTTTACAGTGTTTTTCGGATTTTCATTTTCTTATAAAATAACAACACTGAGACTTGAAAATTTAAGTTTCCTTGGATTCTAAAATACTAATAATTTACTGATGTACTGCAAAAAATCTGAGGATTGTGACTCAGCTAATTTTACATTGGGTCTTCTTGCGAAACCATTATATTTAGAAATTTTAAATTATACATAGGGAGGTTTTTGTGTAGTTAAAAATTTTCGGATGATTTTTAGATCGGATAAACTTCCGTTAGATTTATAGATTGGGGGGGGGGGGGCAGGATGAGTTTTTGCACGAGCCGTAAAATAGCGCCGGTCCTGATCACAACGCAAGCTTTCCTTCATATTACTTCAGTATCTGAGTAAACTAGCAACGGGTACGGATATTCTTGACGCCCTGCCGTATAATGTTTTCATACTTACATATTTACAACGTACCAGGTGTTAGGTCAAAAAGTTTGTGGAATTTTTTGAATTTTCCGTGGTACTTATGTCAGATAAAAAAACTGTATTTATGGTTCACATTTTAGAGACAATCGTCTAAACATTTAGCCGTATTTGATGCATAGTTTAGATTTGACAGCTAAATAAGTAAGCGGGTTTTAAAAACGTATTCGGCGATTTTTGTATCGTTCTGCACAGTGACGCTTAAAAATTTGCTCTAAAGTTTATGTTAACAGTAAGATAAACTACTCTACCGTGGTGAAAGTGTTGTAACAGGTTTTAAGCGAGTCTGGCATGAATGACCTAGCAGTTTAGAAATGGCATAAAATCCTCAAAATCATAAATGAGTTGAAGACCGTGGTAATCAGATGAAGACTGTGATTTTGTGTTCCATGAATCTTCATCACTATATGAAACGGTAAAGAAAAATGCTATTCGGGAACTCACGCGAGTTCTATAAAGCTAGTTGTATAAAACGACCAGATTTATGGAAATTGCATCCCAATAATGTACCAGCACAAGAATGCTTGTTCAAGAATTTTGAAAAAAAAACATCGTAATGATGCCGCAACCGCCGTATTCGCCAGGTAATCTCTCTGTATGCTTTCATCTTGCCAACAATGAAATTACCACGGAAGGACAACGAAACGACTGCTGAAGATGTAAAAGAATTTCACTGAGCCTACACTAAAACCTGCATTCGATAAAAAATGAAAAAACGTTGAGGCTATATACGACGGAGACTACTCCGTTAGAAGGGGACACTGTAAAAGTAGATGAACCAAAGCAAAGCAATCTAATAAACAAAAATTGCTAGAACTTCTTCATCAAACCTCGTACTTACACAGTACAAGTCGAAATTTCACTATACGTAGAATGAATGTTTCTTTGAAGGCTATGTTATAAATAACAGGCTGTATACTAAATCTTAATGAGTAATTCCTTACCTTTTTACCTTATAGTTTTATCCTTGACCTTCTGTTATCTCTCTCCACATATTTAATGGGTGTTTATGCAGTGTTTAAGCATGCAATTTCTATTTTAGTCAGAGAAAGATGTAATTGTAGCAATAAAAGCCGAAAGGGAGCGGTCGTGGCGTAGTGGCTAGCGTGTGGCGCTGCTACGCTGTCGGCGCGGGTTCAATTCCCGCCTGGGGCCATCTGATTTAGATACGACCGTTACCCCTCGCAAGGCAATGGCAAACCAGCGAGAGGTATCCTGCTTAGTATAAACCTTCCCCAATTATGCCGTTCGGATCCGGCGTTAAACTGTAGTCCCATATACCTGTGAGAGACTCAGTACCACACGCATCACGGGTATATGCGGGGAGGGTACAAACCAGTCGTAAGACTGAAGGACTACGAAAAGCCGAAAGAGCCTATGAGGACTGCAGATCTACTAATAGTAGATATGGAATGTGTCAATGAGACAACTGGATAAAACCTAATCAGCAGTTCGGCAGGCAAAGAAAACGACTACGTTAATGTATCGGCATGCCTATCGTTCCTAAAATGTTACGACGAACTCTATTCAGCTATTATTCAATGAACTCATTAATTAACCCTAGTAAAGCTACTACTGACAAGAAATAAACACTTTCTCTCAAAAGACATCCTGAAGTTGCAACAGAAAGGCTAATTATGAAACCCGGTCTAGACATAAGACTTAACACATTTATAGCAAACGACACTTTCAAGAGGCCCGATAAATCCTGCAAGAAAACGGATTAATGGATATATCAGTGCTAACCCATAACATAAATGAAAAACAGTTACACTTACTATCATCGCTAATAGAGTGTTCTGCCTCTCAGAGATGAAAAACATGCACCTTATATAACTCCGAGTGTGAGGAAAAAATTGTGGTTTTTAATGTGTGCTTTAATTGATTCGGTTGTGACCCTAATGGTTCTCTTTAAAGGGCAAATACTCAAACCAGACGTGTACAAGACCATGCTTACAGGAATTGTGATTTATACGTGTGTAGAAAATATAAAAGAATAAATAGAAATAATTTCTAAAATATTTTTATAAAGATATTTTTGCTAAACTATTATAAAAAATTACCCTGCTGTGATCAGTTTACAATAATTAAAACACAAAAAAGAGCTGTTCTCATTTGTAATGTATGTTTCTAATCAGGAACTTACTTTTCATAAAACATTTCTTTCCTAATGACAGCAAAGAATACATACGATTTTTTAATAATTTTACCTCTAAAATCATGAAAATAAAAAGAAGTTAAACTTTAGCATGACCTTATTCGGCTCAGGTACATTATGTAACTTTAATTTTATTGTTTATGTAAATGTATGTGCGGGTAGTTGTAATGATTCATTTTTTAAATCCAATTTTTATTGTAGACATTCCTTAACCATTCAATGAGTATCGTCCTCTTCATAAATTTTTATAAATATATACATTATTATAATTATACAAATTATAGGCATTATAAATTACTATAAGCAATAATTTTTTCCTATAAAGATATTCATTACTTCGGTGTTTATATCTTTTTTTATATAGTACAACTATTTATCATCATAATTATTTAACATAAATACTGATAAGTATCTTGGACAATGTCTCCTTCCAAAACTAAAATTCTTACTTTCTGCTCTATGCCAGTGTGACTATTGTTTGTTTTGCTTACACCGTAGTATCTCCTGTATCTTCACTTTCTGCCCAAATAGTCGCTTTTGTCTATATTGTTAGAATAATAATTAAAACGAATTTCAGTGTATCACAATTTTTTAAAACTCTAATTTAAATAATGTGTGGGTCTGAAATGGATTCCTTCAGATCGGAAACAAAATGTATTCCCTCGCCGATTAATCCAAAGTTCTCGAATGAGAAATTATTTTATGAACTGTTACATAGTCTTCATTATGATGATAGACGGAATACTTAGTTTGTCAGATAGATTAGGTAGACTTTACTACTTCGGTAGTTATTGACATCTTGTATGTTATTTTAGAAAACTTGCTACGATAGCTTTTTGAGCGTGAGACTACCTGACCAAGTGCAAATCTCGCAAAACATTTTATAACTGCTCATTTTATAACTCGTGTATGTGTCGCGTTTGTTTTTGTCTTTAAGAAGGGCTGACGCGGACATTTCTAACCCGTCGCATAGGCTATTTTAAAGCCACAATAGTATTTCAAGGGCCAAAATAAATGTTCTGCCCTTTATAAACCACACAGACGATAGTGATGTGGACAAGTCAATCAGAAACATTCAGAGTCCTACCATTTATTTTGACTCAACATCTACCAACTAATTTTAAAGAAAGACTAGAGAGAAAATGAATAGTTTGATAAAAACTGTGAGCCTAAAATCTTTAAATTATTACAGAAAGGGGTTTTGTAGAATTGTTTGTTAGATATAGTTGACAAAATTGCAACTGAACTAAAAACCTGGTTCCAGACAGTAAAAAATTAATGGACGAGTATCAAGTGTGTATTATCTCGGTTAAAGACAAGAGAGAATCGTTCTCTTTCTTATTATATCATCAAACGTTTTTCTGCGAAAAAAGGTTGCAAAATGAATCTTTAGAGAACTAGATAGGTCTCTTGGAGCTTCGAATTCTTGTTTTAGAATAGTTGAATGCAGGTAGACTATGCAGTATCCAGGAACAAGATAGTCAAAAAAATACAAAATCAGTAACTCTGATTTTTTAAAGAAATAATTTGTACAAATTATTAAACAAATAACAAACTGCTGATGGTTACGTGTGTGTTTTTCATAATTATGTTTAGTCCAAGACCTACTATTAATCACTTTTTTATTAATTCAATCATACCTGAAAACAAAAATGATGTGTTTGAGACTGATGATTGTGACTGGTCGCGACTTAAAGCTTTTTTTAACATTATTTAAGTTTCCTTGTTATTTTATTTAATATAGTTTACGCAAAGTAAAAATCCCCAACTTCCTTACTTATTCCTTGAGCAGGGGGCGTCTGAATCCATGTTTGCTCCAGGTAACAGAAAATGGTTACCCATATTTTTCTGACCCTACACCGTTGACATAATTAATATTATTGATTTGTCCACCTTTAGTGGCCATTTTTAACCTAAACGGCAACAGGGTTCCTTAGCCTGGCAGAAATATATTCCCGTATATCTTAGCCATAAAACGTTTTACCACCCTTCACCCTATGTAGGTGTTGATTGCCTATATTTCTGTAATATCTTGCAGTATTTTCAAAGAATTCATAACAACCCGTTTAAACGGCCGTTTAAATTAGTTTCTCCATGTTCTCACGCGTTTCAAAATGTTAAATAACACTATTTGTATTAAATAACATTATTTGTATTAAATAACACTATTTGTATTAAATAACACTATTTGTATTAAATAACATTATTTGTATTAAATAACATTATTTGTATTAAATAACACTATTTGTATTTCGGCAGCAAACAAACAGGCCGAATGGTATCGCTATCGTGATCAACAACAATAAACTAAATTTGTGAATTCTAAATAACGAAGTGTATCCCACTTTATTCCGGCTGCAGTTGTAAACAGTGGAGACATCTACATCTAGTGAGTAAGTAAATCTCAGAATAACGTGGTAATCTCTGTTAGACTAAAATCGTAATCCAATCGTTCTGTAATTCTACAATGTCTCGCCGGCTGAAACGTTTCATTGTATTGAATTGTACTGAGTGGGAATTTTGGTAAGCAGCATTCGTTCGTTCCGGGTTTGTCGAAATCCGTGGTCTAGCTACGTCAGGGTACGATTTCCGTCATCTACCTGTTTAAATAAACATAATGACCACTCCTACTTGGAGGAGTAGAAATTATTTACGTGTGAGCCTGTATATAGGAAGTTATACGTGCACTTGTGTGTGTGGGGGGGGAGAGAGAGAGAGAGAGAGGCGTGTGCGTATGTGTCCTTTAAATCTAATTCCTCACGTACATTCTTTAACTTGGCAGTGAATTTTGATAGATGTCAGTTGTCACGTTGAGGCTGTCCCTGGCAATGTGGCGTAAAGGCTAAGAAACGCCGCTCCTGACAAACTAAATGACATTCAAATTTTACATTATGTAATACAGTAAACTTTTACAATACGTGATTTGTGTGCACTCACGTCAGTAAGAATAGGTTTTCTTCTTTACATGCAAAATCTAGCGCTTGTGTTTGTGTGTGATCCCGTTATCTACCATTTCAATGACGCACCGCGATCGGTTTCCAAAGTCACGATACAGATAGACATCGGTCTCCTTGTCCTCCACCGTTACCGTTAGCCGCAACATTTGTTTTCGATATGCTGTTGCGTCTGTGATAAGGACGTTTCACGGTGAGCTATATCCGGTACCCGGCGCTGACGGCGTGTCAGGTGTCAAATTGCCTCGAAGGTTTCGCAGGATTAAGGAAGAGAAAGCAGCCCGGCTTTATGATGTTATCGACAGACGTTGGTAAACAGACCTTTCCGATACAACAAATTAAAAGTTTTGACCATTTACGATTTTAATAACAAAAACAGTTACAAATCTTATCGTTCAGTACATGCGTGTCATATCCACGTAAGCAATCCCAGCGTGTACGCGGACGAAGACGAAGGAACGACAGGAACTGGCCAGTCTTCAGTGAAGAAAGCGTTATTATAAAGACGTGTGAATATATATTACATCTGACAGGGTGCTGTCTGTGTGTAGGCAGCATCCTGGACATCTGCCAACAGTTGCGTTATATATATATATATATATATATATATATATATAAAACATCGGTTATAGCGTCTGTCGTCGCTGTCCGATTTCCAGACTTTCTCTCTAATATTTTTTGTCCTGACAATGTTCTTCTGTCAGATTCCTCGCACTTAGAGCTTTCTGGATGCTCTCTCCATGATCGTCTGTATCTTCCCCTATTCCTCTTCTCCGGGGGTAACCATTCCATTATCCTTTTTGGCAACCTTTCTCCTCCCATCCGTTTAACACGTCCAAACCAAATTAACTGTCTTCTTTCTATTTCGTCTACTACTACATGTTTCACATTTATCATTTCTTTAATCTTTTCATTTCTTATTTTCTCTCGCCTGGATACTCTGCGTGATCTCCTTAGTGCATCCATCTCTACAGCTAGTATTTTCCTTTTGTCCGCTTCTGTCATTCTCCAACTCTCAGCAGCATACAACAGAATACTCTTTACGATAGTATTGTATATCTGTACTTTCCTTCCTCTAGTTATCTGGTCATGCCACCATATACTATTTAGCCTTTCATAGCCCTCCGTCCCATGCCTACTCTCTCCTTTATTTCATCTGTATCTCTGCCATCCTGCTTTACCTGTACTCCTACTAAATACTTATATGCCTGGCAATTTTCAATTTCTTCATTATTTTCCAAATGCAAGATGGTTTCAGCACCTCCCACGCATAAATACTTGGTCTTTTCTAGATTTATTGACAGTCCCCATCTCTCGTATTCGTCTTCCGAGTCATATACTCCAAGTCCTCTTTGTCTTGTGCTACTAAGACCTGGTCATCCGCGAATTGTTATGTGAAAGTATGGGTTCCATCTATTGGAATTCCCATACATTCGCGTTATTGCTTTCGAAAAAACTGAATATCCTCACTAGCGACCGCACTTCCGTTTGTCGTTTGTTGCTGACTGCACTCTCCCTACGTCCTAGCCTGTCAGGATCATTACGACATTCTGCCCTATCATCTTCTGTAACTACAAAGACTACATTTTACCTTTGTCATCAGCTCCTAACGCGTTTTGGTTAGCCGTTTCCAGTAATCTCTGCAATCATAAAAACTAGAAAAACTATACGAATTTTTACTGATGAACGAAAAATTGGAGAATAAACTTTCATGAGTGTAATAAGTTAGTGGATATTATCTTCGCCGACAAAAATTTAAGAATGAGCTCTATATTCCTTTTGCGAATACTCAAGCAGGGGCACAAACAGGATTTATTTCTGGGAAAGGGGCTGCAGGATAGGGGCTTAGATTTTGGTGAATAAAACTACAAAAATATAAAAAAATCACTTATTATTTGTTACTAATTTTGTTGTAATTAAGAAAGTAAATGTGCTACGGGCTACATTAGCAGATATCTGTCAAGAAATTCGTAAATTTAACAGTCATGAAACAGTAAAGATGATATTTTACATTACAATATAAAAAAAAAGAACGGCACCAAGAAACCAGCACAACTTTCTTCCATCTTCAAAAGACTCTCATAGTGTTAAATGTTTTGTACGAATTGTTTAAACTTCGCCTTAGTGTGCACGTGTCTGTAAATATTTGCAACACACGGAATCAAATCGGTCTAGTCGTTTTGCTACAGGAAAGAATAAAATATTTTTATAAAATTGGCACTACAGGTCCTCACAAAAAAATTGGGAATTGTGCTACGGGCTGCGTAAGTACCTAGTTGGCAGTAGATTTTGTTGAAGTTGCCGTACATATCATGTTGCCGGTAGTTCCCCATGTCCCAAATGCCTCGTTCGGTCTTTGGACAGAATAATGGACACGATTTAAGATTTTAATTGTTGTTTTGTTTCGAAATGGTAATATAATGGTAATACGGATTGAAAAGCGTGTTGATCAATAGGCACACCTGTAAAAGATTCGAATAGAAATCATTTAATACTATTCGAAACAGTATTCATCTATTAATACTACACATACCGAAATATATTAATACTACATTTAATAGAGTGTAGAAAGCATTTAATACTGACAATTTTTAAACTACCGTGGAATAAATTATTGCTATCTAAATATCGTAAACCGGGCTTGATACAGTGAGGGCTGAATAATCACTCGAAGGCTACCTCTCTCCTACGCGCTAAAGGACATACCTCAAAAAGGCAAATTTGAAGAATTTCTCAGCCACCAGGCAACTAGCAAGGTTTGCACGAGGCGATTTCGTGATCGCATAGCGTAGGCTACCAAAATTAAAAATATTCGTATTCACATAATTAACCATTCTAACATTTAATTCGATTTGTATGATTACATATTTATTGGAAAATTTTTTTAAATTCTGATATTTCGCTGTGCCAGTGACTGCAAAGGAACATGACCCTTGACTTCCAGTTAAGATGACAACAGCACACAAAAGACAGAGATACCAACTGTACGTAAGAAACAGTAAAGATTGCCTTATGGGAAGATAATCGCAGTTAATAATAAATTACTTGGTAAATTTATGAATACAACCAGATATTAAAACTCACTGAACTTAAGGTATTGAGCTTTCTTACACTAGTATACGGTATAAAGTTTCTTATACTTGTAAGCTCCCTGAGCTGCAAAACTCCCTCACTATTTTGAACGAAGTACATTTATTATTATATACATTTCGATATTAGGTAATTTTTGAATTTTAAATTATGGAAAAAATTACTAAAATCCCGATTTCTCTGCAATTTGTTTAGTAATATACCACAATTGAATTATTTAGTAGAGCACACAATTCAATAAACACTCAAAATTCTAAACATTCAGATTTGGGTTACAACTCTTTTAGCCTGATACTCTGCTGAATTTTCACAATTTTACCAAATATTTGATCTTTTTTGGGATCTGGGGTCCTAAAGTTTTGCAATTTCCAAAACTTAACACTTCACTCAAACGATACATAAAAATTCTCTTTAATTTGATTCGCCACATGGTGTCCAAAAATTTTGAAATTTTCTAAAGCGAACACTATATTCAGATTGTGGTTAAAATTCCCTTTAACTTCATAGGCCTCAAGGGCTTTTGCGATTTTTTCACAGTTTTGATCCCTTTACATTATTGCCTCCCGCCCCCCTATTGTTGGAGGAATGAATCTCAAAAACAGTGGGGTTCAATAGGGTGAAAGTATGGACACGCATGCGAAAATCGGTTGATACGAAAATCGGTTGATGAATTCCAAAGTTATCGTGAGACATACTCGAAACAGATAGACAGTCACACAGAAAAATGCCAAACGGTAGAATTAAAACTGAGAACTTGCTTTGCTCGTCAAAAAAGAATACAATTTTGCAGTAAATACGGGGCTCATTTCTCGCTCGTAAGTGACATTCATCATGATCTTGCATCAATGAACTTGAAACGGTGAACTTGACAGTTTTGCTGTCAAACAAGAAGGAATATTCCACCGACACGTCAACGTTGACGTGATCCATTCCTCTACAATGGCAAATCTGAACAGAAAATTGGATCCTGAACAGGAAGACCAGATATTGAACCGTTTTAGTAGTAGTGAGAATTAGTAGAGTAGTAGTAGCGTTGTGAAGAAGAGTGCAACTGAAACTTTAGGACATCAAAGGGCGAACTTTTAATTATAAGTATGGTAGGTTTAATATTAGAAATAACTTAATATCTGCTCTTTCAGGCCAGTTTAATTAAAAACGTATGGTTAGGTCTGCTGTTTACTATCATTGATGTTCTTACTACTACCACTTATACTTTATAATCCTGTAATAATAATAATAATAATAATAATAATAAGAAGAAGAAGAAGAAGAAGAAGAAGAAGAAGAAGAAGAAGAAGAAGAAGAAGAAGAAGAAGAAGAAGAAGAAGAAACGAAATGTCAGTTATGTGTCCACTGAGCTCATGCGTGTTGGCAACTGCCAACGCGAGCAGCAACGGAATTGTTTCAGTGCTTTACACAAACAACAATTGTAACTGTTTAGCATACAATGAAAATAACTTATTTACTCAATGACAAATGCGAAAACATTACACGCATTCAGTAATAAAAATAATATTTCATTCCATTTAGGGGCGTAACGATACTCGATACCTTGGAATTAAAGCGTTAAGGGATCAGCTGACGAACAACAGAAGGAATGGACACGCGATGAAGATCAGTATTTTGTTGGCATGAAGAACAGACACATATCACGACAGTGCCAAACTGTGGCTGACTCTGTCGCCGTTTCCTCTTTACTGTTTCTTTCCACCTATGTTCGTTATTAAATGTCACCTATATGCAGCTTTATTTTTGCTGCCCCTATATATGCCACATTAACCCGCTTGTAAGACGACCTTTTTCACAAATATCGACATGTTAAAATATCAAATCGTCTTAGATTCTCGTACAAATATTCAATTTGTACATGGCAGTATGTGTACTTCCAAAAGAACAATATGCCTATCTGACGATCACTTTATTTAATTAAGAAAGTTGTGTTAGTGGTTATAATCACAAACAGAATTATCACTGTTGCACACCACTATAGAAACATTATTCCGATTAGTGCTTTCAAGCTTCTCAGCTCATCGTCAGATCGGAAATTTTTTTTCGACGAAGAGCTGAGAAGCTTGAAAACGCTAATCGGAGTAATTTTTCTATAATGGTGTGCAACAGTGATAATTCTGTTTGTGATAACTTTATTGTTAGGCTCTAAGGGTGTTTCCGTCAGGTTAGACCAGTTCCGTGTTACAGTCCGCACATAACATTTTTTATAAGTTGAATATCTTTTCGTTAAATAACATTACTATGTTCCGCTTTACCGCTGAGATGTCCCGCAGTGTTAAAATATTTGGAATTAGTCTGACGGGTCGTAAAAAAAAACTGCAACGGAGCTATAACAAAATTTTCACAGATGGAGAAACAAAAACCACTCGGGAATCACAAACTATAACACATATCATGTGTTTGGCTTGTCTTAAGGCCAATTTGCTTTTAAATATCATTAAAATATACAGACTGAAACACGACAATAATTTTGGAGTAAAAAAAAACGATAACAGCGATACTGAAAGTCGTGTCAGTGACTTAGGGCTATTTCACGCCAGTTATTGATGAATGTACTTACGCCTAACGTTGTACTTTTGGCATGTGACAAGTTTACCGGGCTATTTGACGAGACTGTGAGGCACAACAATGACACGTTGGGATCCCAGAAGCTGATGTTCTTTGCCGGGTTCTTACAAGACGTAGACTGAAAAATGCGAACGCAACAAGCAAATCGTTTAGGTGACCCAAAAAAGGTTTTATGTATCAGTAAATAAATCATTCAGAAACAATCTGAAGAGGTTCTGTTGCGACTGCTTACACAGTGGTAATTATAGGTTTATCCCTAAATGCAATATTAAAAAGACTGATGTTGTACAGATATGAGAATGGATTCAGACATGTTAGCATTTCGAAAACGTGAAATTATATTATGAGGATTTAAAATATTTTTTGTTCTCCAATGTTATTGATGGATCTATAGATTGTATTTTATGGGAAGACGGTGATGGAAGTGATGAAAACATGCTGAGGATCAATGAACGAAAGGTAAAACTTCTTCGTGTTTATATTTTCTTTTTGCGATGGTTTTACAAACCAGTTACAATATTTACCCTGTGTAATTATGTAAATATTTAATATCGTGCATGTATCACTATTATTTCATCAAGTATGTGTATAACAATACTGATTAACGGAATGTATATTTGTGACGATGTAATTTCGTGATTTTATTTTTACAAATTGAATTTACCTGCTTCGCACATGTTCCAAATTGGGAGTCGTCTACAAAAGGTAAATACAGTACTTTTCATATCCTTTCTCTGCGCATGGTACATTATTACTTTATTTAAAACATTAGTACTCACATGAATAATAAATTTGGCAAAAAATAAATAAACTTTTAAAACCCTATTAGCTGAGCATTTACACGTCACAAATTGAAAATGAACTCGTAGAACTGATGGATATGTTTTCGAAGACATAATAGTTATTAAAACTGTCGCCTTTGAACGTCAGTTTTAGAGTTTTTGCTTATTCTGGAGTTTAGTTAAAGAGATTTTTTGGGTTTTGGTTTCAGAACAAATTATAATAAAACAGTTCAAACCGATTGGCTCGCATACATCATGTTCTACAGCAGTTAGTAGATAACAGTCTTTCCTGACACATGGAAGACCGTAATAATTTTTATCGTTTTGAGTTTTTAAAACGAACGTTTTCTTGTTGCCACTGCGGCCGGAAATGTGAGAAATATTCGAATAACAACGGAGAAAATATGAAGACAGCTTATTTTTAAATAAATAAAATATATCCATATACGGAAGATGCACTCTTCTCTGAATAGGTTGAATTGCTTTTGTCTCTTAAAGTCATATATGAAGGACTTCGTGGGTTCAATTCTGAATGAATATTTTCACAATACGACTTAAGTTTCTGCTCGTTATGATATGAATTTGACATGTATTCAAGAGCTGTCACGCGCTTAGTAATGGCAGCCTTGCTGAAGTCGTCTAGGCTATGAGCCCACTAAATTACACGGACGGGCCTCTCTCGCCAGGTCTCGTGTCCACAGCTAAGAGTAGCCACTTACCCGTGTTTCGCCTGCACGCACAACACAAACTTACGTCGACATGAAACGATGAAATACATACACAAATCCAAGTGACGTGGTACTACTGATCCATCCGTGTCGTGCCGGAATGCCAGTAAGCCCTGTTCAAATTTATCCACTTTTTTCCAACCTTGAAACTAACATTTTTTGAGTTCATTTTTACTGTGTAATATTTCTCTGACGTTTCTTGGAAAACTATATGGGTCAGTGCGAGGTACGTGTGGTTCCTGAGTCTGCTCACTCGGAATGAAGACGTCGTAAGATTCGTTAAAGGACAAAGATTCGCGTGGTTGGGCCGTAATGAAAGAACATTTAGAATAAAGAAGGTTTTAAATTGGAAACCCTAAAAAAAAAAAAGAATGAAGGGTATGTCTTGTTATCATACTTTGAAAGCTGAGGTGTTGGAGGAGTGTTCACCCGGTCGTCTTAAATAAAATCGGGAAGAGTAAATTAATAAAACACACACACACACACACACACACACACACACACACACACACACACACACACACACACACACACACACACACACACACACACACACACACACACACACACACACACACACACACACACACACACACACACACACACACACACACACACACACACACACACATATATATATATATAGATGTATAGGTGTCGCATAGAATAAGTAGTCGAGATATATATTATCGTGTTATTGGAATGAAGTGGATATATTGATGATGCTATTATTTTCCGACAATCTACTGTGCTTTTAACACTATTTATAAAAAATAATTAATCTGTCTCTGTTGACCTTCGTAACACAAACTAACATTTAATTTCTGTACAATGAAATAAGTTAATATTCAGAAAGTTCTTTTTTGTCCTATTTAAACTATAAAGTCTTTACTCATATAATAAGTATTCCAGTCTTTCTTTTACGTAAGTTTTATAGGTGTGTATAAATATATAAGTTCACTTCCCTGTGATGTTGACTACAGATCCCTCAAATGACGGATTCTTCCTATCTGAACGAATACTCGATTCCGTAGAGAGACTGATCTTTATGTCAGAATCTTATTTTTGAAACTCGATTTCTTGTTATCTGATTGGTTCTTCAGTAACCCCTTGTCACGATTGGGCTTACAGATAATTTCTTACACGATTTCTTACACCGGGCTTACACGATTTTCTTACAGATAATAAACTTTCCTGTACAAGGACGTATTGTAGACAATAGTTCTTGTTCAAAAAACCTGAAATATTTTACGACCGATTTAATGGGCCATAAAAAACTTCCATTAAAGAAAGCATAAATTCAGTTACTAATTTTTAAAATAACTACTCTCATCAGGTAGGTCTTTTATTATGAACATTCTGATATAAGTCCAATCTTAGAATTTCCCATATCTCAATAGTTATTTAAATGAATATGTTTTCTATGAATATCCCGTAAAATAATTACGGGTAAAGGTTGTACGTGTGGGGCCCAAAGTGATCCTTGCGCGAAGAATAGGCCTGCAATAAACATGACCCTCGAGAAGTCTTGGGGAACAGTTTGACAGCCTCTTCTCTTACCTGCAAGTATTGCCTTACACTCATCATTTTGGAAACGGAAGAACTAGTTCCTTATGTACGGGCGCGCCCGGTGTGTTTCGCGTCTATACTGTACATTTATATTTAAAATGAAACGCGCGCGTGTGTATACTGTTCATGTGTACGTATATTGTGAAGGCCAATAAAACAATATTCGTACTGCTATCGTTTATTCATTTTTTTAGATGTTGTGTGTTTGTGCGTGTGTGAACCTCCCACCTGCTATTGAGCGTGAATTGTGAACTGTTGGTTTGTAACGGCCCCGTACTAGAACTGTTTCTTACAACAATGACTGAGGGTAGATTTGTCAGTTAGAGTGGAGGTTGTAAAATACTCTTGTTGGGTTTATTTTTATTGTACCCTAATTGCACACTCGAGAAATTCGTTCTGTCCCCACACGTGTCACTTTTACCCATATTTCGTACACTCGCGCACGCGCACTACACACGCGGCTAAGAATCCTTACACACCATTTCACTGCACTTAGTTGTTTTACAAGTCTAAAAATACTTAAAACTAACATTTTTCACAATGTTAATTAATTTAGTATGTTCAAACCTGCAACCTCTGCTTATTCATAAAGCGTCTTTTTATGCTATCATATGCTTTATTCTCTGCTATATTCCATTGCGATTAGAATGTCCATTGCAATTTACAATATAATATTAATCTAGAGTAGGTTATAAAGTGCAGCCTAAACAAAGTTGGCGTAGGAAAGTGCAAGGCGCGACCGATTCGCTACTAATAAAATATAAACAAAGTGTTCGGCTGTACATGAGCGACGACATACGACTATGTTTGAGCAATAGCACCTGCCTAAGATTTCCACAGGCGGCGAAGTAGACGCAAGCCTAGAAAACGGCATTGCTTAGTTTCAGTTACGACAAAGACGGTCGTATTTGATTTTAATTACATAGTGTCTAAGAATCAAATAATTTTCTAAGTAGCACAGCGTCAATTGCAGTTAATTTAAGTTACCTCAGACGTAATATTAGTTAATTAAAATTAGTTAGAATAAATTAGACAAAATTGATTTTTACTAACGAACATGTTTATAAAATAAAGTATTAATTATCCTTAGGGGCTGAAGCCCTTGGTAGGATGGGTCGTCCGCGTTTTATCTGCCTTACGACTCAGTAGTCTACGGTTGTCTTAAGGTTGGGAGAACCACTGTACTAAACAGATTCGAAAGGATAATGCTGAATTGTTCGCAGCTTAGGAGTGTCTTAGCATTGACTCTTGCATTAGAATACAGAGGCTGAATCAGTTGGGTTATGTCGTGAGAATGGACGGTGATTGTGGCGAAGCTGTACAAGTGCACTCCCACTGAGAGAGACCTAAGGCTTGGTGAAAATCTAATGCTCAAGCAGCTGAGAACAGGCAGTACTGCACATGCATCTATTACACCGCTGTGGTAGTAGCAGATACGTGATGTTTTCATTTTGGATAATGCGTCGTTAATGATGAATTTCCGATTCCTTAAGTACCAAGCTACTGTGTATGTGTATGTGTGTGTGTGTGTGTGTGTGAGAGAGAGAGAGAGAGAGATAACAAGTCTGTAAACACACATTAACGCGGGCAATTAATATCAATTTAGATTTTCAAAATTAGTGTGCAGTGACAGGAAAGTCCATTGCTATCTTAACACCCTAATGATGCTCTCCGGAATGTATAAACAAGTGGAATTACGTAAATGCGGGGATTATGACGTACCCAACAGGGATGAAGTGAAATTTTATAGAATTTCGTCACACGTACACAACGGTACTTCCCAAACTGCTGAACGTAGCCCTAAGCAAAATTTTTGAAACTCAAGGGAATCTCTACCCTTATACTGAGTATAATATTTACTGCAATAACTCAACAGTTATTTTATAACTTGCGTTCCTCGCACCAAACGCCTGGACCAGTGCAGCGTTTACTCGTTATAGATTACGTTAACGATGTTAAGAACGTCTTTGACATGGCCAGATGCCTTCGTCTTGGCGTTTGTCTCTCGGCGGCCACTTCGGTGTTCCTTCGCGGGAGGGATGTCTTGCGTGTCTGCTGTGGCACGGACAATGAGTACAGGGACTGCCAATGCCCCCTGCCCGCAATCAGCGTAGCCAGGCTGTGTCGGAGCATCCCGCCTTTCCTCCTTTCGCCGGCCAGACCTCTTACCCAGACTTCGTCCACACCTGCTCCTCAGGAACATTCTATAGTCTCATCGATCCCTGCTTCCGAGCCCGTTCCGATGGACGAGAAACCAGTCCACGAAGTAGCCAAGCCCGTTCCTGAGAGGTCGGAATCTTTCCCACCACTGGCCCGCTACACTCTCCACAGAAAAGGAAGAAGCAGAAGAAGAAACCCTCTGCTTCTCCGGCGGCCCCTCAGATTCTGCCCAATACATTTAAGCAACCGGAGCGTTCCGACGCTGGGCTAGCTCGGAAGGACAAAACTAAGACAGCTCACACTGAGGTTCCCACGGGCGAGCGCCCTGTCCAAAAACACATTTCACGAGTCAAGTCAAACCGCAGCTTTCCTGCTGTAGCCCGAAGCGACGCCTGTTCCAGCGTCTGCTTTTTCTTCATCGTCCTCTTCTGTTATCGTCGATGTAACATCTTTCTTCGAGGAATTCTACCTCGTCGAAGTAGTCCGTATCTTCAAAACCATTTGCGATCGCGTTCGCGCGGCGACCCCGACTGAAAAGGTCCTCCTCCTCGCAGAAGCTGTAGCCGCTATAGGACTTCTTTAAATGTTCCGCTCCCATAGGATTACTTCCCTACAGCATACCCTCCCACAGTGGCGTGGAATGCCGATAGACTTCTGCCCCGTCTCGAGAAACTTCGAGAGTTCCTAGCCCGTCACAAGCCCGCGTGATTCTCATTACTGAGACCTCCCTTCGGTCCCATGACAACGTATTGCCCAACTATGTGTTTTACAGGGACGATAGACCCGGTTGCGACACCGGTACTGCCAAAGCTGTCAAGACTTGTGTTGGTCACCACCGCGCGGTTTTGCCTACTAGCCAAAATATCGTAGCCACCGCCGTAGAACTCCCTCTTGGTTTCGGCTTATAAACCGCCGGACACACCAGTTCTAGACATGAGCTCGGCGGATAGTCCCACAGGAGCTTCGTTTACAGGATACCTTCCGCGTGACCGGGAAGAGGCGGCGTCTTACTCTCCCGGCCATCAACGTACCTGGGTGACATCCCATTACCAAGCCGAGAGAGAAATCTGAGTTCCTGGCCGAATGTTTGGAGCTACAGTTCGCTCCCAACTTGTCTGGCGACCCAGGCTTTGATGAGGAGATCGAAGACGAAGTTGAGAAATACCTTCGCAACCCGATCACGGCTGAACCTAACTCACTTCAGAGGCAGAGGTTTCCGAACGGCTTTTAGCAGTTCGACTCCGGAAGAGCACTGGATCGGACGGTGTAACGAACACCGCACTACAGAGATTTCCGGATATGGGAGTTCTCTTCATAATCGACCTGTTCAATGTCTGTTTGCAGTCTGCCTACTTCCATTGGAAGTGGCGCCAGGGGACTGTCACGATGAACCCGAAGCCGCATGAAGGCCCCCAGTTCACAGAAAACTTCTAGCCTATCAGATCCAGGCCGTTATCTGGCTCCAGGAACACCTTGACTCCTACGTTGAATGAGAAGAGAAATGGAGGGTCGCTATTAACATGGCCAAGAGCACAGCTGTAGAAGGCTACCACCCGACAGACTTTACGTAGGCGATACTCCCCTGCCTTGGTCTCCCGGTGTTAAGTACTTCGGGCTTAACCTGGATCGTAGTCTCACCTGGCGGACACACTCCGAGCAAGTAGTCCGCAAAACTGCCCAGCGTCTATATAACCTCCGACCCAAACTATGAAGCAATTCTCTGATCCGGCGCCCGGGGAAACTCATTGTCACTACTTATGTGGCGCCGGTGGTTACCTACGCTATCCCAATATGGGGCTGCTTCGCCAAAACAAATAAGCGTAAGCTTCAGTCTCTCCTGGACCAAGAACTGCGCTGGGAGTGCAAAGCCCATTACCTAACTTCTAAGAACACGACTCTCTGCGTGTCTGTTCCCTGTACGCTACAATACGGACACTTTCCCAAATGTTGTACCGAAGCTGTGCCCGTTTTGAGGGCAGTCACCTAGTTAGCGCCCTCGGTCGCTACCCATCTGTGCCAGGCGATTCTTGGACCCGGCCTCGGCGAACACTCACCCCCAATTAGATCCTAACTGAACACTCACGGTCGGTGGCAGGCCACATCCAGTAGTCCAGGGAATTATAATCACCGCGGCGGGAGCTGGGAACGCGGCATACAAACAGGCGACGGGCATGCCTTTCATCCCGCACAACCCCACATCTTGATTCCGAAGAGAGACTGATCTCTATGTCAGAGTCTTATTTCTTCAACTGAATTTCCCATAATCTGATTGGTTCTTCGGTCATCCCTTATTTAGATCTTACCGATAATAGATTTCCGTACAAGAAGACTACCGTACAGAACAATTCGTATCCGAAAAACCTGAAATATTTTACGACCGATTATAAAATCGGGCCACAAAATCTTTTTACTTACAAAATGTATACATTCATTTACTAAATTTTAAAATAAATATATCCTCATGTAGGTCTGTTTATTACGTGAATTTTGATGTAAGTTTAATCTCAAAATTTCCCATATTTCAACAGTTATTCAAATTAATGTGGTTTTTATTAATATCTGTAAAATAATTACGTACCCTCCCACACGCGGCTAAGTATCCTTACTCACCATTTCATTGCACTTGATGTTACTTTACGAGTCTAAAAATACTTAAAACTAACATTTTACACAACTATTATCAACTAAAATCTTATTTTACAATTGTAAACTATTTTACAATGTTCAAACCTGTAATCTACACTTATTCTTATAACGTCTTTACATGCTATCATATGCTGTATTCTCTGGTACATTCCAAATGCAATTACTGTAGACTGTCCATTGCAACATAGGCCTATATATAGTTCATGACCTACTCGAACTACACTTTTATTCACCATTCTTGAACAATTATTATTGATGGAATCCACTGTTAAAACAATACTTACTACTTTAATTTTGCAAAGCGCTTCCGGTGACTGGAAGTAAACCTACCCCCTTCGTCACTGCTTGACAAACTCTGTTTCTTCTTCTAGATCGCTTCTGTCTTGTGAGTCAGTGAGTGTGTGTGGCTAGTACTGATAATGTATTATTATTAAATTATTAATTTATTATTGCATCAAATAACACAACATTATATTTGATGCAATAATAAATGAATAATTTAACAAAAATAAATTAACATTAACTTAAATCTCTCTCTCTCTCTCTCTCTCTCTCTCTCTCTCTCTCTCTCTCACACACACACACACACACACACACACACACAAATAGAAGTGAACCAGAGAAGCACGAAGAACAGACACTGAGGAGCTTAATACTAAGCAAATGGGTATTTCCAGTCCCTGAAAGCGCTCGGCAAAAATTAAAAAATTAAGTGATATTTGAAATACTGTAGTTGTTTCCATCAATATTATATGTATATGTATGTGTGTGTGTGCGTGCGTGCGTGTATTCGCGCGAGCGTATCTGTAGCCTTTCTTGTTATAAGTCTTCAAGTTGCTTTATTTGCTATAGGTTATACTATACTGTATAAAAACAACAATAATACATTTATGCTACAAGTGAGAATTTAATTTTGTTTCCTTACGCGCGTAACTGAATTAACTGTTAGTACAGTTATAAATATTAATTTTCTATGTACGTAACTCAAAGTTTCTTGGAGCAATTACATAACAGTGTTTAATACACTTGCTTCTGCAAGTAGAGTATTGCGTTTCTGTCGTTTCAATACCTTACGCACGTTCCACTGAAAAAATCAGCATCAACAAAGGCTTGAAAGTAAATCAATAACAATCGAAATAATTCTGAAGTATGCTAGAATAATTTAGAATTATTTCGATTGTTACTGATTTACTTTCAAGCCTTAAGTGCTGATTTTTTCATTGAAAACTGCGTAAGGTATTGAAACGATAAAAACGTAATACTCTACTTACAGAAGTAACTATATTGAACAATTCACAATATTAAATATTAATTACAAGTTGTTGTGTGTGTGTGTGTGTGCGTGTGTTCGCGAGCGTGTTCACGAATAGGCCTACTTACTCGGAAGACTGGTGTTAACGAGATTTCAGAAATTAGTGTTCAACACTTCAATAAAATTGTGAGAGAAACGCACGATGACAAACAGCTAAAATGCGAATATTTTTGTATGAATTGGTGAGAGCGAGAAGACGGGCTGCGAATGGTCTCGTCGAGGGGCGAGGAAACCTATGAAGGGCCAGGAAACAACGGAACACACATTTTACTAGTAAAAGTACTAAAATATAGGTAGGCCTATATAAACATGCATACATACATAGGGTACGTGTTTCTGGCGAAGATCTGTATGATTTTTTTTATTTTATTGCAAAATATACCAGACACGAAAACTGGTTATTTTCGTAACTTGATTTCAAAAATTAATATTTAAAACTCTTTGTTTAAAAATCAATACCGGTACTGATAAACGGAATGACAGGCGGAAGTGTTTGCGCGTGGTATTCCGTATTAAAAGATAAACGTAGCTAATTAAATATTCCCGCTAATTGAACAATTAACATTGCTGTGAACGCGTGTTCTGTACTAAGGCGATTTTAGAAATTACGGCTTATGCTAATGCGTGTCGGGCAAATTGCATGTTAGTCGCCTGGTGTCCCTGAGTGCTTCTATCTGCGACAATAACCAATGACGGAGCCGAGGGCGTGGTTTTTATCTTCTATATATACTCGGGGAAAGAGACGCATCAATATCACATTCAGTTCAGAGAAGAGACAACTGGCTCTTTTGGAACTAAATCGACACAAAATGTACAAACTGGTGAGTACGCTAAGCGCTTGTTCGTTGGTTTCCTCTGGAAATGCGTATTCTGTGAGCCAGAGAAACCATCTACAGGTGTTGATATCGCAAAACTGCATTTTTTAAGTCTGTAATAGAAGACTTTAAATTGTATTAGTTAAATAGAAAATAATTAATCTCAAGGTTCACTCAAACCGATACAATAGACAAAATATGTTTTTTTTACAGTACTAAAAAATTGCATAATATTCTGTTCAATTTATGTATGTTATACTAATAATAACTGTTACTATATTTTAAGAAATGTTCTTGTAAATATAGTAATATTATTAAATACTCTGTCATTTACTTATATTAATATTATCTAGCACAAATATTTACACGTTTGTTTACTTTGCTAATTTCTTTATTCATAATTTTTGGTACTAGATGTTTTCACAGTACTGTAGTTTCCCTCAACTACGGTGCATAGTGAATCACATAATTAACAACAAATTTCACTGAATATTTCAATTTCAAACAAAATAATTCTATTTTCCACGTTTGCCTGTCCATTACGTTTTTTGTCCTCTAACCTCCATTCTTTCGTTGGCTTCATCCACTCATGTATCAGTGGTCTTCTTGTCTTACAACTTTCACATGATTCCCAGACCATCTTCCGTCCCCCATCCGCCTCACACGCCCGTACCACTTTAACCGTAATCTTTTTTTCTTTCACGATTTGTATTTCGTTAAGTACTTACTTTCTTATTTATAAACAATGACAGATTATAAAACTTATTTCAATTTGTAATATTATTCATTTTTCAATTTTAACTTTACATTTATTGATTTCACAGTCAGGACATTCTGGGCCACGTGGAGAAAACCCGGACTATATAAATTTCATATCTCACTTCTGCAGATTAAGGGCTCGATTGACTTACAGCTTGAAACTATTACAGTAAAACAATCGCTGTTGTTCGGTTTAACATGTGTTTCTGAGCACAAAACGTTTCGCATGATAAATCTGCAGGGTTCCTGGTATACCGGCAGAAACGCACGTTTAGCCGAACAACACACACACACACACACACACACACACACACACACACCGCCACTTACACTCATACACACAATATAATTATATCGTCACGATAATAATAGATTTCTTCTGCAATGATATTACCTTTCACTATATCAACTATACCTTTCGTAAAAGTGATCCACATTATCAGACGTTCATACGATTCAGACGATTTGTGCGAAACGTACGGATGTAAAAAAATAATACACTTCCAGGAGAAAGTGGACTTTACTTCCTGTGTGCTACACACACACACACACACACACACACACACACACACACACACACACACACACACACACACACACACACACACACACACACACACACACACACACACACACACACACAGAGTTATGTCGCTATGTATCGTTGATACTAACATTTAGGTTTCTTATATAATTTAGGCCTATTATAATGATTGTTATTTTCGTAAATGCTTGGCTATCTATAGTGACTCTCTGTTACGATGAAGTATCGCGTTGCTAACAGTTTAACCTCTGATGACGGTTATACCTTTCGAATCGCGTATTATACACAGAGTACATCGGAACCCTAATGTAAGCCTACAACCTCTCAACATCGCAGTACAGTAACGTGCCGCCTCTTGCAACATGTGATATTATTGTAGTTAATAAACTATAAACAGATAGTTAATAAGTATCTAGTTTATCCGTTTATCCGTACGGATATCTGTTTAATCTCATACACGTTACACAGTATTTTTCTATGAACATTATCCAGCAGTTCGGAAAAATTCTAACGATTATGGTCAATTACCGAGCGTTTACTAGTAATCTCAAACGCAACATTGTATTCGTGTTGCAACGTTTATAATTCTTTAGTATCTCAAACGCAACATTATAAGTCTCATAATTGCGTTTATTTAGCCTTTTTCGTGGACAAGTATTTTGTCGGCTCTCCGATGTATCGGTTTTATAATGGTGACAAAACTGTGTGGGTTGGACACTTGTTAGAATCGGATCAGCATACCAAGCGAAACGCGCGCGCGTACACAACATACATGTAGTCTACAAAATAACATTATCATTTTTGTCGTGGTATTTAGCGACCTGGGCTACTTGTCGCCCGGCCCGTATAATTTTAATAATTTCATATTTATTATTTAAGAAATAATAAAAAACCCATTTGCATAAAAGTGTAAACGCCCACTTAACAACATATCAAACGGAAAAGAAACATAAATGAAAGAATTAAAATAAATTAATAATGAATTTATCCAAGCGATTGAGAGCCGCCACTCGATGATTAAGCCAAGATCTGTTTTAATAATACTGACACATATATTAAGACATGAAACTGTTTGCGATTTCATTATATGTTATTAAAAATACTGTATGTACAATATTTTACAATGCAAGACATTAATCATATAACAAAAAAAATGTTGTCTACTCAACTCAAGTTCCCCTGTCATAAACTGTTTTTTGGTCCAAGTTCCTTTCCAGTATAGCGTTCCGGGTTTCCTTAACCAGTGTTTGGAAGGATACGTGTACATGATATTCCATATAAATCTAAAAATTTCCGAATTCTGTTTGCTGTTCCATTTTTCCCGTTCCATCCATTGCTTTCTACAGACTCGTTTCCAATTTTTCTTACTTTAATCAAATTACTCAATTAAATCAAAACACAATTATAATATTCAGTTTAATTGTATTGTAGGTTGTGCTGAGCGCTGTGATGTGTCTAGTAGCAGGGCAGTCGGACAAGTACCCCGCTGGACTGAACCCCGCTACCTGTCCCGACTACCCCAACTGTGACAACTCCATCATCGCGTTGTACAACGGACCGCCGGTAGCGTACACTGCTCCAGGATACCCTGCAGGAGTCAACCCCGCCGCCTGCCCCAACTATCCTTACTGTGGAGCGTACTCGCCGCCCGGATACTTCGTGCGCCAGTACCCGGCATCAGTCAACCCCGCCGTTTGCCCCAACTACCCGTACTGCTTTTAAGACTTCAACGTTCTTTTTCTTCCTCCTACCGATAAACGAAGTGTAAATAAACTCGTCAATCACGTGATCATACTGTGTTCATATTTTTGTTTACAATAGATACAACGTTTGTTAAACTCGTACCAATAAAATCAAATAAAGTTACAAAGTTTTATATTCATTTACTGAGGTAAGATTTATTTCACGCAATGTTCACGCAGGTCTGGAAACTGTATGCAGTGACGCACACACACACACACACACACACACATCAAAACTAATATGGCCGTCGTATCTAGCAGGTCAGAAATAATGACAAGAATCTGTTTTGGAAACATAACGCATAAACGAATCGTGACATAAACATAAATCAAAAAGTACGTTGTTGACAGCACAAGCGAGATAACACTAGCACAGTGGGAACTTCTAGTGCAGCGACTTTACAGAAACGTCAAATAAACACGGAAAGTTACCACTAAACGTTGGTGCTAATTCTTAAAATTCGCGACTTTTATTGAATCGACGTAACACCAGACGATTTTCCCCATAAAACAAAAGTGTTATTTTTTATTACACCGAATTTTTATGTGTAAAATATTTAATATATTAACTACAGTTATAATGGTGAGTTTTGACATTATTTGTCCAGTTGTGTTACACTCGGGAACAAAATGTTGACTGTTCTCCATTATCGCTGTCTTCTTCATCATCAGGGTTTTGTGTGTGTTCTAGTGGGTCCTCAGTAGTAAGTTCCGCATGAGAGTTGAGTTATCTTGTGTTGGACTTTCCAGCGAAACCCTGACCGTAATACAGTAAAGCTCTACGTAACGAACAACTGACCGGTCCCTTCACAATTCTCGTACTAAACAACATATTTTTATCTGTATGTTAGGCAAACGAAAACTTTTTAAGATTACTCTATTGTGATCGAAAACGATCAAAATAACAAAACCCTATATTTCTGCGCCAGTTATCGAGGTCAGTAACAGAAAAACAGGTAAACGGGTGTTGTGTGTTTAGAGGTACCGTGAAAACTAGGACATCTTCAGAGCAATACACAGGTGTAGACGGTCACACAAAACTCCAACCTTTCCTACTGTTGGTTCAGAAACTTGTGTAGATTACCTGGCGGTCCCTTCCAATACTGTGGACGCAGTCTTCGATCTTTGTCGTCACTAACAAAGTATTCTCAATTTCTGATACAAACACGAAATGATTTACGATTTGTGTTTACTAAATGAAATGAGTAGGCACATAGACGTTAACACACACACACACTCACGCGCCCGCCCGCAATGTTACAGACAATACTCAGATACAACAATCAGATTCTCAAGTTCTTTTGGGGTAAAAATGATATGTGTGGGGCCAGAAAGAATTTCTCGAATGAGCGATTAGGGTGCAATAAAAATAAACTGGTATTTTACAACCTTCACTATACATCTACCCCACAGTCATCGTTGTAAGAAACAGTTCTAATATTGAGCCATCTCAAACAAATAGTTCACAATTCACGCTCAGTATGCACGCGCGCGGTTTACACACACACACACACACACACACACACACACACACACACATACACACACAGAATACACACGCGCCCGTTTCATTTTAAATATAAATGTACAGAATAGACGAACAGGAACCGTCATCTACACGAAACACCGAACGCGCGTGCGCACAAACATACACGAGCGCGCGGTCCTATCAAAAGTAAATGACAACAGCACGAATATTGTGCTGTTGCCGTATGCAATTCACGTACACGTGAACAGAATAAACATCCGCGCGCATGCTCGTGCACGCACACATGCACACACTAAACATTAACCTCCTTCAATCATATGACGTATCTGATATTTATTTAAATGTGTTTAGTTTTTTATATTTATTGTGTTTATTTTTTATTATTTTGATTTATGGATTATTTAGGAAATATTTCAGAAATATTTGGAAGGATAAAAGGTTTACGTTGCCTATATTATGTCTAAAAACAGTTCTTTGTTCGATGTATGTAAATTTCCCCACTGATACTCAATATGGTAATTTTCGAATCTCCTATCACCAATTCTACCTACTCTTCTCCGCATATCTCTGTTTAACTTAGCATTCGACGTTTTGTGCGTGGATCTCTCTATTCTATAGGTCTACAAAAGTAAAACTAAGATTTTACACAGAAATGGTTGAAGTTTTGCAGGTTTTAACTTATTTTAGCCTCTCCAACTGTCCGTTACTATTGTAGTGTCAGTTGTACAAATTCTTTAACAACGTTCAAGAGATTATCGCTGTCTCTCTTCTCTACTATTTTCTGGAAAACTTTCTTTGATTCTCTCTTTATTCCCCCCACTACCCACTTTGTTTTGTTATCCTTCCTCTGCCACATTCTTGCCGTCCAAACGCACTTTTGTCGATTTCGACCGTCTTGCCTGTTCTTTCTAACTGAGTACAATTTTATTGCAGCCAGACACAAAATAACTCACGACAAATGGTAATAAGTTTCATAACTTTCTGTAAATGCAACTTACTTTCCCGCATGTTATAACTGTATTATCATGTTGTGCTAATACACATGAGTCAACAGATTCATTCGTGTGGATGTTATAGTTTATAAATTAATTAATTTGATTAATTATTTTCTAAAATAAGTTTTTTGTTACTAAACTTGTTACTGACTCTATTGTTTATTCAGTGTAGTATTTAAAATCGTACAGAACAATAATTTTCCAAATAATTAATAGGCGTAATTTAAAAATAAATAAAACCAATTTGTTCGAAATATAGGCATTTTGCAGTATCTGCAGAAGTGTGAAACTCCAAATCAATATGACTGGTAAAATCTATTATTTCAATACATAAACACTGCTTAGTGAAAAAATAATTATTGAGAATAATTAGTGTAGCCAACACGGTTAGACTGAATTGTTTGTGTGCAGCCATATGGCGAACAAATTCCCCCGTTATATATTAATGAAAACTGTAGTAAACTTATATAAGTAGCATAAGCATCTTGAGAAACTGTCTAAGAATTCTTCATACATTATATGAATGAATGTAACAGAGCAATGTATGAAGTGTATCGGAGACAAGCAAATGGGCCACAATGGAAATAAATGTTTTTATTTACGTGTCTATTAGGATGTTGATGGTGGGAGAGAGTGATAGGGGAGAGAGTGTCATTGAGTGAGTGGGTGAGGGGGTTATTTACGTAAGTTTAGGCATTCGGATTTCTAAACGGCAAAAGTGCCTGTACATCAATGACTATATTCAGATATATCGGCTCAGCATACAAGGTACTAGAACTTCTGTTTCAAAAATAATGAGTGTCGAGATTTATATAGGACAATGAATGATGTATTTTAAGTTGAATAATTTTTACAAAGAAGTGGTATATTGTTTTCACAACGTAACAGTTAATATTTGTATTAGCAGTTAGCTTAAAATATAGGCTTACTGCACCATTGTGAATAACATGTATAAGTTTAGTATTAATAACAATAACAAATAAGCTACAGATTTGTTGCGTTACTATAATACGAATATAGTAAGTCTTACAATGACACACGTCCCCCCCTCTCATCATAGATACAATTTAATTATATAGTAGGAGAATAAGAGTCTGCAATAAGATATACACAAAGAGATACATTAGAACTACTATATGTGCTAAAATATTATAAGTACTTTAGCAGTTAGCACATTACTAGACACTACGTTAGCACTAGATTTATAACCAACAAACGTATATTCGATGTGTATAACAACACACACACACACACACACACACACACACACACACACACACACACACACACACACACACACACACACACACACACACACACGCACGCACGCACGCACGCACGCACGCACGCACGCACGCACGCACGCACGCACGCACACAGTTTTTCAGTACATACTTAATACACAGGCATTATTATTCCTATAGAGGTATAACATTCGTAATTTGCAAACGTAGCTTCCTAGTATAGCCTACACTTAACAACGCACCGAAAACATAAACACCGAAAACTAAAACGTCCTTTCATAGTAATAAAACACACCATTAATCAGTTTACATCTATTTTTGAAGCATCAAGGAAAGGGGTTGAAGGTTTACCCTTGTTTATTGCTCTGAATGGATACTAGTTTTCACAGTACCTCTAAATACACAACACCCCAGGTAAACGTTCACTGGATCGAGATTCCTAGATTTAATCCATTCTATACATTTTGAAAACAACTTACTTTAGCTACGGGGTGACGTCACGTGCTTTTAATTCTACTCAAGTTGTTACTACTATTAATGCATTTACTGGTAACAATAGTTATGTCAAATAGACCTCTTGGAGCTACGCGTATTAGGGCTATAGCACATCAATATTTAAACTGATAGGCCTAGGTGTCTGAAGACCCAGAGACAGTTTTGTCACTTTTGTACTGGCTGTAAATTTTCTTCATCCACTTGTACGTAAATATGATACATGTATAAATGTGAAGGGTGTTTTTTATTTCTCTTTTTTCCAATTATAACTGTATAGTACAAAATACAGTATATTGTTGTATATTAACTAATTTTTTACTACAAATATTAATAAGTTATTTAACCGATACTGTGACTGGGGAAGGGGTTGCATTTAACTTATTCCTCAAATTATCAAAAAATATCCGGTCCTCCAAAAGACCATATGCAGTGAATACACTCACATATTTTACTGAATATATGAAGAAAAATCGACGTTATGTTTATAATGCAAAGAAATACACACAAATTTATTGTTTATACCCGGATCCAAAATTTGCGTAGGCTTACTTTTTTTTGAGTAATTAGGTGTCTGTACACTTCACTAAAACTAGTTTCAGGTAGTGACTAGTCTCTAAACTCTAGAGATTGAAATAAAAGATGATCGTTTATTTAAATCATCACCAGCAGCGCAACAACCCTTTACTGAGTCAAGGCCTCCTTTAACAGCCTCCGCCAGTTGTCCCAGTCAAGTGCAGTTTCGGGTCCCAAATATGTGGCGCGCATCATAGCTCACACCGTCTTCCCAACGTAGTTTGGGTCTACCAACTCTCCTGGTGCCATAGATCTGTTCTGTGAGTGCCTTTCTTGGTATTTCATTCTCCCCCATTCTGATCACGTGTCCAGCCCACCTGAGTCTACCAAGCTTTATAATTTTCACAATATCTGGTTCATTCAGAAGTATGTTCAGTTCTTGGTTGGTTCTTTTCTTCCATTCACCTCCCACACATATTGGACCAAATATACTACGGAGGATTTTGCGTTCATGAACTAGCAGGCTTGACTCAGACTTTCTAGAAATGGTCCAGGTCTCAGAACCATAGGTAAGAACTGGGGGGATCAGTGTTTTATACAAAAGCAGCTTGATGCTCCTGGCAATTATTCTGCTTTGGAACAGGGGTCTGAGACCAAAGAAGCACCTATTAGCTGAGGCGATTCTTCGCTTTATTTCCTCTGTTGTTTCCCCATCAGCGTTAACTGATGTTGTTGATTATTTCGAAGGAATAGATGCCAATTTGGATGTGCTCTCCTTCTCTAGCCTCCTGTCCTGTGGGCATGTATTTTGTCTATACAATTATTTAAAACCTTATAAAATTATTGTTTTCCACTTTATTGTATGAAATAAAACTATTAACTACAAAAAATGTGTCTCTAAAATGAAACGTAAAAGCCTACATTCATGCAACTTTTAATTGTACCATGTTTTTACGTGTACATACAGTAAAGTTGGAAGTTATTTTTTGAGTAAAGCGTTTATGAAAAGACACTAAATAAGCGTGACAATATGTTTATTAATTAAAAACCTCTACACATAAGAAATGTCGCTTAAAACAACATTAACATTGTAAATACGAACATAACTAAACGACAATACTACCAGTGTTGTTATTAACACCAGGTAAGAATTGATTCCTGTAATAATAGCAAGAAGTGTAAACACGTATCGGCTCGATACTTCAGACATTGGATAAGGAGATATTTTCTGTCTAATAACATGAGCAACCAACGAGCTTTAACGCTAACATTCCTTAAGTCATAAAACTCTCGTCCCTTGTCTCTCGCCATCTTCACTAATCTTTTCCCATCCAGCCTGGATATGTGTTCATTATACAACCGTCTTCTGTCCTTGTCCAAAACGCGGACAAGGACAAGGACGAATATTATATTTGTTATTCCAGAAATCTCCCTTATGCTCTCACTGCTTATTCTCTCCGATCTTGCTTTCTCTACAATTCTGCTTACAATTGCCATTTCTACCTTTTCTGTCTTTTGCTTTAGACGTTTGTGAACTAATCTCGGCGCCACATGTCAACAACACATGTCTTACTACACGGATACGTTAACATTTTATCAGGAGAGGGGAAGCGTAGCAGCACTGGCACTGCGAGTTGCGTGGGGATACACTACGTCCCCCTACGCTGCTTGACGTTTGTGCAGTCAAAGTAAAACCCATACGCGACTTCAAAATTTACCCTTCCGGAAATTACAGTAAGAGCATTAGAATACTTAAACTTTATACTTTGTTATTCTACATCGTTTCAAATGACATACTTTGTAACACGAACACGCACAAATATTTGCCTATAATTGTATGCAAATCGACGCTCACGATATTCACAGCTGGGAAACATACATTCAAGTGACAAACTTCTGAGTATAACTGCTGGGCAGCGTGAGACACGCTTGCGCGTTTACCTCTGAACTCCCGTGGTTCACATTTTTAACGCATCCTTTGTTAATTTTGTCTAGCAATACTGCGGTAATGTAAATTTTAGTATTGCTGCCCGTCCTGAGATATTGGAACGAGCAAAGTGAGTTTTCAGTTTTGAATCCACCGTTGCCATTTGTCTGTCTATCTATCTCTCTATTTGTGGTATCTCTCACGATAAGTTGTTGAACGCGTCAACCGATTTTCGTAATACTTGGCATGCGTGTCAGTACTTACACCCTACAGCATCCTATTGTTTTGAAATTGATCTTTCCAAAAATTGGGGGGTGAGAGGTAAAAATTTGGGGATCAAAAGTGTGAAAAAATCGTAAAAGCCTGTGTGGGGTACAAAATTAAAGGGAATTTAAACAGCAGTCTGTATGTAGTGTTCATTTTTGAAAATTTCAAACTTTTTTATGTTAGGGCCTAAAGCATAGGTGAAAAAATGATAAAATTGCAATCATTCACGTAGGGTATCAAATTAAAGAGAATTTTAACTAACATCTGAACGTAGTGTTAAGGTCTGGAAATTTCAATTGGAATCCAAATACCCAAAAAAGTGGTAAAAAATTTGAAAGAAAAATTGTGAAAACCCAGCAGGGTGTCAGATTAAAGGGAATTGTAACCCAAATTCGAATGTTTCGAATTTTTAGTGTTTATTGTATGATTGTGTGCTCTACAATTGTTATGTTACTAAAGGAATGGTAGAAAATCATGCATTCATGCAACCAGCAGCGACCGGTATTTTGTAAGTATAAAATAACTTCTGCAGTAAAAGCTGTCATTGTCCATTATTAGCCGATGACAATTGACATCATTATGCGAACCATGTATCTAGGCCTATTATTATTCAAAAAATTAAACGCTCAAAATTATTCATTATTTAAAACTATATGATAGGATTAGAGTTTGGTCATATGGTACAATACAGTATTTGTCAAAGTCAACGACCACTACAGCAGCAGGAATACCAACGAATAGGCACATGTGCAATTGCCTACACGCTTATTCAATTCCTCACGCCACTGTCAGTAGGTATGGTATTTGTGAAAGACCGAAGGGACGCCAATCGATTGTATCTTGTTTAATCCCTAACCATATCCCTAACCCAAGTGTTTTCCACTTCACAGCACACACACCTGTTAAGGGCGCTCGAGCTAACTTTTCCAGTCTCTCTCTCTCTCTCTCTCTCTCTCTCTCTCTCTCTCTCTCTCTCTCTCTCTCTCTCTCTCTCTCTCTCTCTCTCTCTCTCTCTCTCACTCTCTCACTCACTCACTCACTCTCTCTCCATCCTCTCTCTTTCTTCCTCTCTCTCTTCCTGAGATATTTTTTGTTTTTCTTAAATTGATGTAACAACATGGGGAGAGTGTTGAGTACCCGAGCCAATGTTCTTGTGTCATAAACGTTTAAAAAAGCGACAAAAAAATTCTTAAGACTGTGCACAGCAGACATATACATTGAGTCTCCGAAGCAGAGACGGTCGTGGACCGAGAACCAAGAACTTGACCATAATCCGAGTGAATGCCTGTGCCGTAGAAATACTTCTAATAATATAAAAAGGAAAATAGAAGACGATTTCAGGGAACAAAAAACGTGAATCTACAAACTCAGATAAACAGACAGTTTCTGTGGAAAGAAAATTTTAAATAACAAAGTGTAAAACAATCAATCTTAAACAACTCAATACTGTTAACTCAGTCTGAGGGGTTTAGTGAAGGTTGTAAACCCACTTGGGTAATTCCTGGTAGGCGTGACATCTCAAGACTGTTAACTCAGTCTGGCGGGTTTAGTGAAGGTTGTAAACCCACTTGGGTAATTCCTGGTAGGCGTGACATCTCAAGACTGTTAACTCAGTCTGGCGGGTTTAGTGAAGGTTATAAACCCACTTGGGTAATTCCTGGTAGGCGCGACAGCTCAAGACTGTTAACTAAGTCTGAGGGGTTTAGTGAAGGTTGTAAACCCACTTGGGTAATTCCTGGTAGGCGCGTCGTCGGAGCGAAGTGAACACTGCTCTCTCCAGTGTAGCATAGCCCTCTACCTAGGGCTAGGGGTGTTTAGCATCATATTCATTACATTCACAGGGCCCAGGGCAACAAACTAGGTTTTTACGATGACGTCTCGTTTCGTATATTCCGATACTTATTTTGTTTTTTGGAAATCTATTTCAGATTTGTTAGATTGTTATGTACAAAATCTATGCAAAAGTTTGTATTATATTACATTGTATCTTATTTGTATTCTTGCACCTGAAAGCAACAAACTTTGGCTGTAAAGCACGTGATAACTTAAGGAAAAGTTTATACAAGTAACCAATAGGCCTACAGTTAATCTGTTAACAAACCCGGCATGTGAGCACGCAGCATGCGGAGAATTGACTGTCGGCGAAGTTGATGATTTTTAATTAGCATGCCACAAGCGCAGTCGATGTTATAAGAAGGGCAGCAAATTTTCCACTGCGCAATCGGTGAACCCCCGTCCGAACCTATACTGAGAAATATAACTGAAGATAAAAGTTTTTAATGTCAGAAAGAGCGAAATGTACAACATAAAAACTGTATTAAAACATATTAAAATATGTTGAATCGTTAATATGACATTAGAAAACTATAGCGTCAAATATGATTTATAATCTGTCAAAGTTTCTTTTTGATACGTTAACAATTAATGGAGTTATTCATTTCACACTCACATGCGCACTTGCGCACTCTGCACGTATATGAATACAGGGACAAATTTATGAACAGTTTGATGTGTCTCACTTCACAATCCTAAATCATATTACATCACTTCACAATATAATACATATGTCTAATTAACAAAGTTGAACAAACTTATTGTCTATATATCCTTAAACGCATGAAAAAGAGGTTCTACAGTATTTCTTTCTCATCGTTCTGCAATGTTCCATTGTAAAATATGTATACATAATTCCTTTGTAAGTAACTCGTTGAGTTTCTTGCAGGTCTCCCATGTAATACAGTAATAACTTCAAATAAATACAACTGTAGGTTTATTTACACCTGACGCACGTTTCACAGAAATTCAAAAAAAAACCTCTGAAGATACAAAATGATTTCTGTGAAACGTGCGTCAAATGTAAATATACCTACTTGCAGTTGTATTTATTTGAGGATATTATATAAAACATTTTAATGAGGTCGTAAAATTTGCAGATAACCATCAGACATGACTTAACGTTTTTGTGCAAAGCCTAACCAGAGTTTTTAATTATCACATCTTTATCTATTACGTAAAAGCAGTTTCAACCAATCAGAACCTTTGATATGTCACTCAGATATCGAATTTGTGCGGGAGGTCCGGGAGTTCTTCAGAAAACGTCGACCAGAGAGCAGACGTAGCTTCTGTGCAAGTTCCCCGTGAGAGGTTTAACAAGCTTCAGAGTCACGTTGAACTCAATAATTCCTATAATTTTCAAATACCAGTCTGAGATCAACACACAATTTAAAATCCTATCTTTATGGAATAATAATAATATAATATGGGCCAGTGTCATATAGTGGTGTCCGTGTGAGTGGAAGATGTCCGTTAGGTAAGTTATGTCTCATCCTTAAGTTAAGTATACGCAAGAACACAACGCACTTCAGCGGACTTGAGTAATTAGTTATTAAACCCGTAGAGACGAAACTTGAGATAATATTATTAAATAAATTATTATGGGATCCTACGAATAGATGTGCGAAGTTACGTGAACCCCCATTGGCTCGCAGAAGCGGACATCCAGAATTAACGCGCTCAGGTATAAAGAGCTAAGTGTGGAATTCATCCATCAATTAATATCCAGCAGATACAAAGATTTACAAAACATTTAAAATACTTTAATTATAATTTCTATGTGTTAAAGACAATAATTTTATTTTATTTATGTAAGATTAGTATAGACAATCTAAGAGATTTCTATTTGATTATTTTCAATAAATATCAACCTCAATAATAACAGACTGTATTTATCTATGCAACCTATATGTACCACTGCAATATATTGCAATAAAACGATATTGCAGTAAGAGTCATTTTAGAATTACTAGCCGCTATTACACACTTTATGACGTTACAGACATTTTTAAATTGATTTTGTTCAAATTTTGTAAAGTAGCTGTAAGTTTTGAAGTAAGAGATGGGTAATTATGTGTTATATGTCAAAATGCCCATAAATTTATTCTCTGTCATGTCAAGTGCGCGTGTCCACGTGTTATTCGTATTTTCCTGAATAACTTCTATTATAATTAACATATCGAAATGAAACTTGGACAGCGTATGCGTTATAAATAGCGCCACATTTTTCATATGTCATAAACTCAAAACATATAAATTTACTATGTATTTTTTAACTAAATTCACTTTTCTATAGAAGCCTTATTTGCAGAAAAGTTATAAAACTTTTAGATAAAATCTATACATGATTTTGCAGACTCTGGCGTAGTTTTACACGATTTCTTGCTATCAAGGTAGAAATCTATCACATGTTCTAAATTTTAACCAATCAGGAGCTTCAATTTTCATTTGCGATGTGCTCTGGAAGAGGAAATTTCGTACAGTTCTCGTCTACAACTCGTCCTAATAAGACGTACTCTCTGCGCGAGTTTTTCGCGACAGTACACGTCTCCTATATGAGTGACGACCGTCCTAGATTTTAGTTACGAGTTACCCGTAAGCTAAATCGAAGGGTTATTAGAACGCCGAACAAAGGTATTTGAAGATCTATTAGTGCTAACTCGCGCTAGTCAAGATTTTCCGCTTAGGTCAGTTGTATTCAATTCGGAATACACCTGTGTGAAAGGGTGGACACATCAAGATTGCCGGAAGGTGTAAGATAAATACACCGCATTTAATAGAAACCTACTACCCACTTATCAAAGTGGGTAGTATCGCGTGCGTGTGTGAATCGCGTGTGTCAGCAGCAGCCAGATCAGAGGTCGACGTTAACGCAGCGGCTTTTAACCATGAAGGAATTCTTTAATCAAGTAACATAGACGATTGTTCAATTGAATTTAAAGAGAATACATAACTAATAAATAATTTGTGTAAAGAATTTACAGACAAGCTTTAAATTTGTTTTAGTTTAATAAATTCCTGTCTCCAGATAAGGGACTCTGCTAGGCTATATATTATTAGTTCTAATACACGTCTATATATCCTTAATTTGTTTCACTGCAAATATATATCTTCGGATCCTGTGACCACTGCAGTTCAAATCGACTATTTGTTTACACATTCAATCTCTGACGATGCACATACAATATATATGTACACGACGTCTATAAATCAGTACACGTTTCTGTCCGCTTAATGTATTTAATTCTTAATAAATTTGTTCCATTCCTGTCTATATTGAGAATGTTTTTGGTTTACAACAATGTTATACTTTCTGTTTCTTCCTGTTGCATTGCATTGTCTCCTTTGATATTCTCATCCTCTTTTTACCTTACGTTCTTGATTCCAAAATCCTCCTATACATTATACTAGATGGCCCCATCATTTAAGACGTTCTTTTTCGGTACATTCTCTATTGGTTCTATTACTTGTTATTTTCTTATTCGACCGTTTCAAATCCTATCATTCTTGATGACTCGTTCGTACATTCTTCGTTTCTGCTATGCTAACCTTTCTTTTTCTTGCTCGGTTAGTATAGGTATATACACCGGTTTATAGACATTCGTTTTTTTTAACGGATTTCTTGTTTATAAGCATCTTGCTCATTACATAATACACTATTAAGTTGACTATCAAGCTCCACGAGCTGCTAAACTCGCTCACTACTTTGAACGAAATATATTTATTATGAAATAAATTTGACTATTAAATAATTTGCCACTTATCAATAAATTACGAAAACACCGATTCCTTTACTAATTTTTAGTAAACTAACAACTGTAAAGCAATCGTTGTAATTTTTACTAAACTTTTTTTTTGCAATCTGTTAGAAAATAAACATTTGGCAAAATTGGTGACAATACATATGACATGTAGAGTGTGGTCCATTGATCACTCCTCCTTAAGCACTAATATTACATAAATCTAGCCGGAATGTCCACTTGTTTGTGGCGTTTGAGTCTTCTTGTGTTGGTGCCTGCGACTTCCATGAGCTTTTGAGCTAGTTCGCTGGGGTGCGCTGCTAATCTCTTACTGCAGTTAACGAAAAATCGTTTGATTTCATGACGGACAGAAGTCACTTGGAGGTCACGATTGGGAGAGCAGCACGACGGGTGGTCGAGTGGGACCGATTCGGGCTTGCCTTTTGTCGCAGACTCCCCGAGGAAGTTCCGATCGATACCACTCAGCACATCGACGAGGCGGTCGCCTTGTTCGATGATGCCGTGGTCTCTTCCGTCGGCGTGTGCTCACGGATGAAGCCTAATCTAACGCCCGATTACCACCGTATCCCTGATGAAGTCCGTCTTCTCGGTTTAGAGAAGAACAGACTTCGCAGACGGTGGCAGCGGACGCGAGATCCGGACGACAAGGCCAGCTTCAATCGGCCGGCCGGCAAGTTATATCGTGACTTGCAGGCCTTCCGACGAAGCTACTGGGAATTTGCTGTCGCCAAAATGGCAGACGATTTACAGGAGGGGAGCTCCGTTTACTGGATTCCTTCCGCGTTGACCGGGAAGAGGCACCGTCCTTCCACTCCCGGCCATCAACGGACCTGGGGGACATCCCCTTGCCAAGCCGGACGAGAAATCTGAGTTCCTGGTAGGGCACCTGGGGCTTCAATTTGCTCTTAACCCTTCCGGGGACCCAGACTCCGATGAGGAGATAGAAGACAAGGTTGAGGCTTATCTCGGCAGCCCGATCACTTCCGAACCCGAGCTCACTTCGGTGGAAGAGGTAACGGTCAGGCTTTTAGCGCTTCGGCCCCGGAAGAGCCCTGTACCGGACGGTGTTACTAACACCGCCCTACAGAGACTTCCGGACCGGGGAGTTCGCTTCCTGGTCGATTTGTTCAATGCCTGCTTCGGATTCGCCTACTTTCCTAAGAAATGGCGTTCGGCTACGGTCAAGATGATCCCGAAGCCGGGGAAAGGCCCAAGTTCGACGAGAACCTCCGGTCTATCACCCTGCTGTCGTCCACTTCGAAAGTCTTCGAACGAGTCGTCCAGCGGCGACTAACGGATCACCTTCAACGGTTCGACATTCTGGTCCCCGAGCCATTCGGTTTTCGTGCTGGGCACTCCTCGACGCATCAAATGATGCGCTTCGTGGAGACCGTGGCCGAGGCCGGTTGCTCGCGACAGCAGACCGTCGCCGTTTTCCTTGATGTCGAGAAGGCTTTTGATCGTGTTTGGCATCCAGGCCTTCTTTACAAACTCACGGAGATTCTCCTTCCGGATTGCTACATTCATCTGATTGCTACCTTCTTCGGAACAGAACCTTTCGCGTGAGAGTAGATAACACCCTTTCTTCGGCAAGGGCTATTACTGCTGGTGTACCTCAGGGAAGCGTCTTGGGCCCCCTGCTTTTCTCTGTGTACGTCAATGACGTACCCAAGTTGCATGGCACCAGGTTGGCCATGTTCGCCGACGACATGGCAGTGTATGCCGTCGATCGTCGAGCTGAGACGGCCGTTATGTGGCTCCAGGAACAATTAGACGAGTACGTTGAGTGGGCAGAGAAATGGAGAGTTGCCATCAACGCGGCCAAGAGCACAGCAGTAGTCTTCTCCAGACGCTTTAGGCTCCCTGACAGACTCTACGTAGGTGATACTCAGTTGCCCTGGTCTCGAGAGGTCAAGTACCTCGGGGTCCACCTCGATCGTCGTCTTACCTGGCGGACACACTCCGCACAAGTAACCCGCAAGACCGCCAATCACCTATACCAACTCCGTCCTGTGCTATGCAGCAATGTCATGACCCGTCGCCTAGGGAAACTTATCGTCTCCACCTACGTGGCGCCGATGATTACAAACGCGATCCCTGTATCCCTGTACTTGGTCAAGACCCATAAGCGAAAGCTTCAGTCTCTCCTTGACCGAGGATTGCGCTGGGCGTGCAAAGCCCATTATCTGACCTCAAACAAAACAATCCGAGACTCCCTGCGTGTCTGTTCCCTGGACGCCACTATACGGACACTGTCCCGTAAATTTTATCGTCGCTACGCCCGATTCCAGGGCAACCACCTCATTAGCGCCCTCGGTCGCTACCAATCTGTGCCAGGAGAATCTTGGACCCGGCCTCGGCGTACACTCACCTTCAATTTATTAATTAATTAATTGAAAACCCACGGCCGGTAGCAGGCCACACCCTAAATCCAGACCCTATCAATAGACCCTGCGGCAAGAGCTCTATCTGAAGCTCGGAACGCAGTACATGAGCGGGCGACGGGCATGCCCTTCGTCTCGCACAGCCCACTGGTCCGGACTTGGATGTCGTTCTCGATGACATTATTCGGTACGTACCGAGGAGCGTTGACCATAGCTCGGAGCACCACATTCTGGAATCGTTGTAAAATCTCGATATTTGAAGTACTCGCTGTCCCCCACAGCTGGATGTCATATGTCCAGGTTGGCTTAAGTATGGCTTTGTAGATAAGGAGTTTGCTTTCCAGAGTTACAGGGGATCTCCTTCCGAGTAGCCAATACATTTGCCTGTACTGTAGTCTGAGCTGTTTGTTTTTGGTAATTATTTCGCCAGGTAAGGCGGCAGTCCAGATATATACCGAGATATTTTACATCTTCCTTTTGCGGTAGTTGGCAGTTATCGATTGTTACCGGCGGGCAGCTGTCACGTCTCATAGTGAAGGTAACGTTTGATGATTTAGTTCCGTCCGCCTTTATCCGCCACTTCTTTAACCATTGATGGATTTCATTAAGGTTGATCTGTAGGTTACGTGAGGCGCAGGCAGCATCTGCGTGCGAGGCCAGGATCGCCGTGTCGTCGGCGAAAGTTGCTGTCATAACTTGATTTGAAGTTGGAGGCCTGCGGTATATATTAGGTAGAGCACAGGACGTAGTATACTTCCTTGTGGGACTCCAGAGTTGACTTGATGAAAGCTTGTAAATTCATCTTGATGTTTGACAAAGAAGTATCTGCCTCGGAGTCATGGTCTGAGGACAAGATAGTAATCGTGTGGAAGGAGTTTCTTCAATTTGTATAATAGGCCGGTGTACCAAACCTTGTCAAAGGCCTGGCTTATGTCCAGGAAGGCTGCAGAGCAACATCGTTTACCTTCGAGGTCGCTGCTTATTTTATTAACAATGCGATTGACCTGTTCTATGGTGCCATGTTTTTTTCTGAAGCCAAATTGGAAATCAGGTATTGTCTCCCTCTCATGTAATATTGGTTGGAATCTTTGAAGAAGAAGTTTTTCAAACACCTTTGATAAAAGAGGCAAAAGCCTTATGGGTCTGTAGGATGTTATAGCGTGCATTGGTTTACCGGGTTTGGGCAGCATTACAATCTGCGCAACTTTCCATTGGTGCGGGAAATGGCCGAGTCGCAAGATGGAATTGAAAATCTGGGTTATCGCTTTCAGACATTTTTTCGTTATCTCTAGTAGCACTTTGCCGGTAATCAGGTCATACCCTGGCGCTTTCTTGGGGTGGATTTCCCTAGTGATGACTGCTTGCACCTCCTTTAATTTGAATTTACAAGCTGGTAACGTCATCTGGAACGGGACATTTAGGAATGCAGCTACCTCGTCATCGTGTTCAGGTTCATCAGAATGATATGGTTCAAACACCGGATAGTTTGCAAATGCGGCGGCTTTTTCTTTACCATCTCTGGCCCACTGTCCACTGGCGTCCATAATTGGGGGGTATGGATTGTTGCGGTCATTTAATACGTTTTGTGGCTTTCCAAAGCGAGTAATTATTAGCTTCTGAGGCTGAGAGGTTCTCCAGATATTCTTGAAGTCCTTGATTTTTCAAGTCGTAAAGTTAAGTTCTTGAAGTCCTTCGAGGCTTTATTTAATTTTTGTTTATTGGCCGCTGTTCTGTTCATCCGCCATTGTTTCCTGAGCATGCGTTTGTAAGCAATTTTTTCCCTAACTATTACTGGGCATGATTCGTTGATTTGCGTCATGTTGCGGTCAGGTGTAGCCATCCACGCAACTGTTTGTATGGATTTTGTGAGGGTTTCGACCGCGTATTCTATGTGAGTGTCTGTTTTCAATGGGATGTTCAAAGTTATTAAATCGTCTAGACAAGTCCCAGTCAGTTAGTCTGCTATATAAGGTTGGCTGTTTTTGTCTTCGAACAATTTGGGAGTGAACTGTTACTATCAAATTGGGGAGTGATCGGAGGATAGGTCCAGGCTTGTCTGTGTCCGGATTTGACTGATATTGAGACCTTTGGTGATACAGTAATCGAGGAGGTCCGGTAATCGGTTTCTATCTGTAGGCCAGTAAGTTGGCTCCCATGATGAGATATAACTAAGATTATGAGCTTGAGTGGTTGTCAGGAGTGCAGTGCCCTTGCCACTTGTAATTCTTGACCCCCATCTGGTGTGCTTAGCGTTATAATCCCCGCCAGCGATAAACCTATTGCCAAGTGTCAAGAAAAAGTCTTCGAAGTGCTGTTGCTGGTTATTGTGCTTCGGCGGGCAATAAAGGGCGGAGATTGTTAGTGGTCCAGTACTGATGTCAACCACGATGCTTGTTGCTTGTAGGTGTTCGGTCACATATTTGTCGGTTTCGTAATGTTTTACATTATTTTTAACTATGAGTGCCCCCGTGAGCTTTACCATCAGGGTGGTTGGTGTTGTAGATGTTGTACCTCGTAATTTTTATAAAACTTTTTTCTGTGAAGTGCGTTTCGGAGATAAGCATGATGTCGATGTTATGGATTTGGAGAAACGTCTTGACCTCTTGCACGTGGTGACACAGGCCATTGGCATTCCATACGGCTAGTTTCAAGACCTGTGCCATTAACGTATCTTACTAACCAGGGTTGTTATAAGGTCTATCATCTTACCCATACGTTCCATAAAGTTTTCCATCATTTTTTCCATTTTTATGAGGATGTCCGTTTGTTGTGATGATGTGGTTTGACTTGGTTGTTGAGCGTTGGAAGAGGATTGGTATTGTTGTGAGTTCCGGTTAGCTATCTGCGCATAAGATACACCTGGTTGAAGTGGTTGCAGGGGTAGCGGTCTTCTAGGTGTTTGGGGAATATCCTGGTTTCCTTTTGAGTTAACGGTGGTCGTGAGTAATGCCTCTGATGGAGTTGTTGATATATTAAACAACCCCTGTAGTTAGCAGGGTGGTTTTCTTTACAATTTACACATTTCACGTCATTGGTTCTTTCAGTCCTAGAGCAGTCTTTTGTAAAGTGATTACCCAGACATTTGACGCAGCGGGGATTTCTTGTACAGAGGTTTTTCGTGTGTCCATATCGTTGACATCGCATGCATTGGGGTAACTCTTGTTTAACATGCTGCGGAGGTTCACACGTAACAATTAAATTCAGTAGTTTACGTACATTATAAATTTCGTGATTGTTATCATTACGTTTTATGTCTACGAAAAATAGCGGTAGCGGTTCTTTTGTTTTTCGCTGCTTGATGTTGACATCGTGCCCGAGTTCTTGAATGCCGCTTTTTATTTCTTCTATGTTTGTAGACGGGTGTACAACTGTACATTCTTTAAAACCACGGGAAATGGTCTTGACTGCTTTGATTGGTATGTATGGAATTCGGTGTCTTTTTCCTTTAATGCCTTGATGATGCTGGTATAGTCTTTGCCGGTAGATGGTTGTATTCTCACTTCATCGTTATGAAGTGCTTTGATGGCGTATTTATCTGGGACGATTGTATTTAACAAGTCGATAAGTGGATTGATTTGTTTAACACCTGCAACAAATATTGGTGGGAGTTTAGGCTCGTCAGGGTTATTCGTTTGATTTTCAGTCCCTTCTGATTGAAGGTCCCCATTGTCGTCTAATCTTTCATACCTGTTTTGCGTACTGATTGGATTACTTAACCAATAGTTTCTCTGTTTAACTTGTTTGCGTGTGTGGTTTTCGTCGTCTGGACTTCGCAGGCGTGTCGCGCTCCGTGCAATGGGTATGGTTTGCCACTCACTTTCTGTGTGACGTGGTGGTAATGACGGTGAGACGTTCATCTGTGGTGGCATATGAGAATGTTGCCCATGGCACTGGTCGCTCATAGTGTGTGGATGGTAGACATTTGCATTATATGGCGTATTTTGAGGTAAAGGCAGCGAAACATGCCCTGGGCGCTGTGGTGTCGGATGCTGCATGTACTGTGTAAGACGGGGATTTTGTTGATAGGCATACGAGTTAGGATCCATTGCAAGTGGGTCAAATATACGCGTATTCAAGGTTGAACACAACTGTTTCAAGTTGATAACGCATACGTACACTCACAAGCCGATACGGTTTACGAGAATGGACCAGTTTTCCACGTGCCCACTCACTCAAGCACACAATCACACACACACGCGCACGCACGTACTGAAGGCCTAGAAAGACACAGTATATGTTGACAAGTTGGACACACTTTAGTAAACTAACAATTGTAAAACAATCGTTGTAAATTTTAGTAAACTAACAACTGTAAAGCAATCGCGTTGTAACTTTTTTATTATTATGCATATAAAAAACACTAAAACGTCCGACTACTGCATTGGATGTTAGCTAAATTTATAAACATAATGTCTATATGACAAATAATTTAGGCATTTAAATTTATATATGTTTACATAGGTATTTATACGCCTATACACTTTTGACAAATATTAAGGCCTACTTAACTGATATGTAAAGTTCTTTTGCAGATATAGCTTACAAACATTTTCAAGGCGATCCGTAATTCACAAGGAGTGCTGATATATATAAATTCTGTCAAATTATTATAACTTAGCGAGTTCACACTTTGAATAAAATTCCTCATAATCTGATGCCTCGCATAAATTTACAAATTAAAAATATTTTTGACTTTCAGTTTTTTCCAGTGGTGCCTCTAAATTTAAAAAATGTTTAGAGTAAACACTCCATTCTGATCTGTCGCATCTACATACCATAATTGCGATAAATACATGAGGATATGAGTAGAAAGAACAAAGACTACGACTTTATCAGGAGTATCGAGAATTAAATTCCTATGGATTTTCCATTGGAAGTGGCGCCAGGCGACGGTCACGATGATCCCGAAGCCGGGTGAAGGCCCCCATTTCACCGAAAACTTCTAGCCTATAAGATCCAGGCCGTTATCTGGCTCCAGGAACACCTTGACTCCTACGTTGAATGAGAAGAGAAATGGAGGGTCGCTATTAACATGGCCAAGAGCACAGCTGTAGAAGGCTACCACCCGACAGACTTTACGTAGGCGATACTCCCCTGCCTTGGTCTCCCGGTGTTAAGTACTTCGGGCTTAACCTGGATCGTAGTCTCACCTGGCGGACACACTCCGAGCAAGTAGTCCGCAAAACTGCCCAGCGTCTATATAACCTCCGACCCAAACTATGAAGCAATTCTCTGATCCGGCGCCCGGGGAAACTCATTGTCACTACTTATGTGGCGCCGGTGGTTACCTACGCTATCCCAATATGGGGCTGCTTCGCCAAAACAAATAAGCGTAAGCTTCAGTCTCTCCTGGACCAAGAACTGCGCTGGGAGTGCAAAGCCCATTACCTAACTTCTAAGAACACGACTCTCTGCGTGTCTGTTCCCTGTACGCTACAATACGGACACTTTCCCAAATGTTGTACCGAAGCTGTGCCCGTTTTGAGGGCAGTCACCTAGTTAGCGCCCTCGGTCGCTACCCATCTGTGCCAGGCGATTCTTGGACCCGGCCTCGGCGAACACTCACCCCCAATTAGATCCTAACTGAACACTCACGGTCGGTGGCAGGCCACATCCAGTAGTCCAGGGAATTATAATCACCGCGGCGGGAGCTGGGAACGCGGCATACAAACAGGCGACGGGCATGCCTTTCATCCCGCACAACCCCACATCTTGATTCCGAAGAGAGACTGATCTCTATGTCAGAGTCTTATTTCTTCAACTGAATTTCCCATAATCTGATTGGTTCTTCGGTCATCCCTTATTTAGATCTTACCGATAATAGATTTCCGTACAAGAAGACTACCGTACAGAACAATTCGTATCCGAAAAACCTGAAATATTTTACGACCGATTATAAAATCGGGCCACAAAATCTTTTTACTTACAAAATGTATACATTCATTTACTAAATTTTAAAATAAATATATCCTCATGTAGGTCTGTTTATTACGTGAATTTTGATGTAAGTTTAATCTCAAAATTTCCCATATTTCAACAGTTATTCAAATTAATGTGGTTTTTATTAATATCTGTAAAATAATTACGTACCCTCCCACACGCGGCTAAGTATCCTTACTCACCATTTCATTGCACTTGATGTTACTTTACGAGTCTAAAAATACTTAAAACTAACATTTTACACAACTATTATCAACTAAAATCTTATTTTACAATTGTAAACTATTTTACAATGTTCAAACCTGTAATCTACACTTATTCTTATAACGTCTTTACATGCTATCATATGCTGTATTCTATGGTACATTCCAAATGCAATTACTGTAGACTGTCCATTGCAACATAGGCCTATATATAGTTCATGACCTACTCGAACTACACTTTTATTCACCATTCTTGAACAATTATTATTGATGGAATCCACTGTTAAAACAATACTTACTAATATTTAGAATTAATATTAGGCAATTACCTGTATTAACTTCCGTTTTGTGACTGCTTTAGTTTTTTCCTTAAAACAACGCGTTTCGAGAATAAATTCTCATCATCAGGTTTTTTAAAATTATAAAAACATCAAATTCACCCAAAAGGGGTCGTCAACTATTTAAAATACACAAACACAAAAACACCACACATAATTAAACACCGACACAGTCACGGCACAGTCCGATGCGCATCGTCTCGCCGCCAACGACCAACTGTTGCACTTTGTCTTATATGACCGTTATCATTGCCCGCTGACCCATCGATATCGATGGCCGTGTTGTACAGCAGATTCGATCGGAACGAAACTTTGTCATTAAGTAGCTGGTCCGTTTGTAACTTAGAAGCCCTGTATATCTCATATTCCTCCACAGCGTTCATGTATGCACCCTTTTTACAATTATGAAGCAGTTTAAAGTTTGTGTGGAAGTCTGAGTACTTATGATTATACAGCATTAAATGCTGAGCGTAACTGGATCTAGTTTTCGAGATATCACTTTTGGGCAGGTGTTCTTTAAAACGTTCGGCTGACGGCCTGCCCGTTTGTCCTATATAGAATTTGTCACAGTCATCGCACTCAAGCTTGTACACTCCAGTTTTCTCTTCAGCCGGGATATGAGTTCTTTGTCCCAAACGTTTTTTCATGTTATTTGTGGTTTTAAAGGCCACTGCTATTTTACGTTTTTTCAGCTCATTCTTTACAATGACTGGTAGTACATTTGTGTACTCAGTTACTATAAATTTAGTATCTTCTTTAGATGGGCCGGTTAATCTGCTTTTACTATTGATTTTTACCGAGTGTTTTCTTATAAGCTTGTCTATGATTCCACTGTTATACCCATTAGCGATAGCTATACTTTTGATTATATTAGTCTCTTCCACTCTGTCTTTTTGCTCAAGGGGAATAGCAAGCATTCTATGAACGAACGCGTTGAAGGCTGCCATTTTTTGGGAATATGGATGGTACGAATCACCATGAATAGTAATATTCGTGGTGGTGGGCTTTCTATAAATTTTGAATCTAAAACGGTCATTATATTTGCTGATAGTGAGATCAAGAAAGTTCAGGCAGCTATTATTCTCCATTTCTAGGGTAAATTGGATTTTCATGTTTATGCTGTTCATATATCCTTTCAAATTTTCTATTTGTCTACTCGTTCCATTGAATATCATAAAAGTGTCGTCAACGTAGCGCACGTAAAATTTAATTTTGTCTCGCTGTTTATTAAGACTAGACATTAAAAATGTATTCTCAAAGTGGTTCAAGTATAGGTCCGCTAAAATCCCCGATAAAGGTGACCCCATTGCCAGACCATCCTCCTGCATGAAATACTCATTATCATAAGAGAAATAATTTTGTTTGAGTATTGTTTTTAGCAGTTGCATAAGTTCATCAATTTTATTTCTACCTAACCTATTTGTATTAATTAAGCTATTTCTGAGAATAGTCATTGTCTCATCTACCGGCACATTGGTGTACAGATTAGTTACGTCAAACGAAGCCAACCTATAATGTGGTGCTGATTTAATAGTTTTAATTTTTTCAACGAGATCGTAGCTGTTTTTTATGCTGTAGTTATTTACTATGTCAATGTTCTCTTTTATGATTTTCACTAATCTTTTAGCCGTCCTATAACCAGGGGCAGTCGTGTAATTTACAACCGGGCGTATTGGCATATCTTCTTTATGTATTTTGGGTAAACCCGTAAGTTCTGGGGCCCTGGCATTTATGGGTTTTAAATAACGTCTAGTGCTTTCATTGAGGAGATTGGGGCATTTATTTATAGCGTTGTTTAATTCCTTGACATAGGCGCTAGTGGGATCCTTGTGTAGCTTTTTAATATTATTGTTTTTGATGAACTCCTGTACCTTATTGGTATATATATTTTTGTTAATAATAACTACCGTATTACCCTTATCAGCTGTCGTGACGATAGCGTTATCATGTCGAAGTTTTTCGTAAACATTCCGTGCAATACGCGCGTCAGGTTTGTACTTATTTTGCAGGTTAGCGTGTGGGTATCCTTCTTAATAACTTTGTTTATTTTGTTATTTATGATGGCACGCGTTTCCTCCTGATGCGAAATATTATCAATAGTTTTTATGGCAGCTTCCGCGCATATTATTTCACGTATCATAAAGTTCTTATTAAACGAGGGAATGTTATACATCAAACCTTTGTTCAATAATGTCATTTCGTTATGTTCAAACTTAATTCCGGTGTAATTTGCAACCCGCTGATGAAATACGTGGCTATGTTCTACTGTATTATTATCGTCATTGTGTTGTTTTGTATACAGGTTTTGAAACTTTCTTAACTGTTTACGTTTAAGAGAACTGACGACTTTGTTTATCTGTCTATTGACAATGTCGAGAATGCCGTTTATTACTGCCGGGTGAAACTCGTTTAAAACTTCCAGGTGGGCTAGATAAAGCTTAGTATTTAGACCACTTTTTAAAATATAAAGTCGTTTGATCTCTTCCTTAATCCAGATTGATTTTATTTTTTCGGAACAATGTCTGCTGTTGATGTTGGAACTTATGTACTTCGGTGTGATGTTGTAGTGAAGGCATCTTTTGTTATACTTGATGTTCTGCGATGCCTTAATCAATTTTAATTTGATGTTTTTAAATTTATAGACAATACGTGCCTGACTGGCTTCTAGATTCATTTTGTTTTAATTGTCTCCAAGTCACGTTACTAATATTTAGAATTAATATTAGGCAATTACCTGTATTAACTTCCGTCTTGTGACTTCTTTAGTTTTTTCCTTAAAAACAACGCGTTTCGAGAATAAATTCTCATCATCAGGTTTTTTAAAATTATAAAAACATCAAATTCACCCAAAAGGGGTCGTCAACTATTTAAAATACACAAACACAAAAACACCACACATAATTAAACACCGACACAGTCACGGCACAGTCCGATGCGCATCGTCTCGCCGCCAACGACCAACTGTTGCACTTTGTCTTATATGACCGTTATCATTGCCCGCTGACCCATCGATATCGATGGCCGTGTTGTACAGCAGATTCGATCGGAACGAAACTTTGTCATTAAGTAGCTGGTCCGTTTGTAACTTAGAAGCCCTGTATATCTCATATTCCTCCACAGCGTTCATGTATGCACCCTTTTTACAATTATGAAGCAGTTTAAAGTTTGTGTGGAAGTCTGAGTACTTATGATTATACAGCATTAAATGCTGAGCGTAACTGGATCTAGTTTTCGAGATATCACTTTTGGGCAGGTGTTCTTTAAAACGTTCGGCTGACGGCCTGCCCGTTTGTCCTATATAGAATTTGTCACAGTCATCGCATTCAAGCTTGTACACTCCAGTTTTCTCTTCAGCCGGGATATGAGTTCTTTGTCCCAAACGTTTTTTCATGTTATTTGTGGTTTTAAAGGCCACTGCTATTTTACGTTTTTTCAGCTCATTCTTTACAATGACTGGTAGTACATTTGTGTACTCAGTTACTATAAATTTAGTATCTTCTTTAGATGGGCCGGTTAACTAAATACGGTAGTTATTATTAACAAAAATATATATACCAATAAGGTACAGGAGTTCATCAAAAACAATAATATTAAAAAGCTACACAAGGATCCCACTAGCGCCTATGTCAAGGAATTAAACAACGCTATAAATAAATGCCCCAATCTCCTCAATGAAAGCACTAGACGTTATTTAAAACCCATAAATGCCAGGGCCCCACCAGAACTTACGGGTTTACCCAAAATACATAAAGAAGATATGCCAATACGCCCGGTTGTAAATTACACGACTGCCCCACGGTTATAGGACGGCTAAAAGATTAGTAAAAATCATAAAAGAGAACATTGACATAGTAAATAACTACAGCATAAAAAACAGCTACGATCTCGTTGAAAAAATTAAAACTATTAAATCAGCACCACATTATAGGTTGGCTTCGTTTGACGTAACTAATCTGTACACCAATGTGCCGGTAGATGAGACAATGACTATTCTCAGAAATAGCTTAATTAATACAAATAGGTTAGGTAGAAATAAAATTGATGAACTTATGCAACTGCTAAAAACAATACTCAAACAAAATTATTTCTCTTATGATAATGAGTATTTCATGCAGGAGGATGGTCTGGCAATGGGGTCACCTTTATCGGGGATTTTAGCGGACCTATACTTGAACCACTTTGAGAATACATTTTTAATGTCTAGTCTTAATAAACAGCGAGACAAAATTAAATTTTACGTGCGCTACGTTGACGACACTTTTATGATATTCAATGGAACGAGTAGACAAATAGAAAATTTGAAAGGATATATGAACAGCATAAACATGAAAATCCAATTTACCCTAGAAATGGAGAATAATAGCTGCCTGAACTTTCTTGATCTCACTATCAGCAAATATAATGACCGTTTTAGATTCAAAATTTATAGAAAGCCCACCACCACGAATATTACTATTCATGGTGATTCGTACCATCCATATTCCCAAAAAATGGCAGCCTTCAACGCGTTCGTTCATAGAATGCTTGCTATTCCCCTTGAGCAAAAAGACAGAGTGGAAGAGACTAATATAATCAAAAGTATAGCTATCGCTAATGGGTATAACAGTGGAATCATAGACAAGCTTATAAGAAAACACTCGGTAAAAATCAATAGTAAAAGCAGATTAACCGGCCCATCTAAAGAAGATACTAAATTTATAGTAACTGAGTACACAAATGTACTACCAGTCATTGTAAAGAATGAGCGGAAAAAACGTAAAATAGCAGTGGCCTTTAAAACCACAAATAACATGAAAAAACGTTTGGGACAAAGAACTCATATCCCGGCTGAAGAGAAAACTGGAGTGTACAAGCTTGAGTGCGATGACTGTGACAAATTCTATATAGGACAAACGGGCAGGCCGTCAGCCGAACGTTTTAAAGAACACCTGCCCAAAAGTGATATCTCGAAAACTAGATCCAGTTACGCTCAGCATTTAATGCTGTATAATCATAAGTACTCAGACTTCCACACAAACTTTAAACTGCTTCATAATTGTAAAAAGGGTGCATACATGAACGCTGTGGAGGAATATGAGATATACAGGGCTTCTAAGTTACAAACGGACCAGCTACTTAATGACAAAGTTTCGTTCCGATCGAATCTGCTGTACAACACGGCCATCGATATCGATGGGTCAGCGGGCAATGATAACGGTCATATAAGACAAAGTGCAACAGTTGGTCGTTGGCGGCGAGACGATGCGCATCGGAATGTGCCGTGACTGTGTCGGTGTTTAATTATGTGTGGTGTTTTTGTGTTTGTGTATTTTAAATAGTTGACGACCCCTTTTGGGTGAATTTGATGTTTTTATAATTTTAAAAAACCTGATGATGAGAATTTATTCTCGAAACGCGTTGTTTTAAGGAAAAAACTAAAGAAGTCACAAGACGGAAGTTAATACAGGTAATTGCCTAATATTAATTCTAAATATTAGTAACGTGACTTGGAGACAATTAAAACAAAATGAATACTTACTACTTTAATTTTGCAAAGCGCTTCCGGTGACTGGAAGTAAACCTACCCCCTTCGTCACTGCTTGACAAACTCTGTTTCTTCTTCTAGATCGCTTCTGTCTTGTGAGTCAGTGAGTGTGTGTGGCTAGTACTGATAATGTATTATTATTAAATTATTAATATATTATTGCATCAAATAACACAACATTATATTTGATGCAATAATAAATGAATAATTTAACAAATAAAATTAACATCAACTTAAATAAATCTCTCTCTCTCTCACACACACACAAATAGAAGTGAACCAGAGAAGCAAGAAGAACAGACACTGAGGAGCTTAATACTAAGCAAATGGGTATTTCCAGTCCCTGAAAGCGCTCGGCAAAAATTAAAAAATAAGTGATGTTTGAAATACTGTAGTTGTTTCCATCAATATTATATGTATATGTATGTGTGTGTGTGTGCGTGCGTGCGTGTATTCGCGCGAGCGTATCTGTAGCCTTTCTTGTTATAAGTCTTCAAGTTGCTTTAGTTGCTATAGGTTATATTATACTGTATAAAAACAACAATAATACATTTATGCTACAAGTGAGAATTTAATTTGTTTCCTTACGCGCGTAACTGAATTAACTGTTAGTACAGTTATAAATATTAATTTTCTATATACGTAACTCAAAGTTTCTTGGAGCAATTATATAATAGTGTGATATTGTTCAATACACTTGCTTCTGCAAGTAGAGTATTGCGTTTTTGTCGTTTCAATACCTTACGCACGTTCCACTGAAAAAATCAGCATCAACAAAGGCTTGAAAGTAAATCAATAACAATCGAAATAATTCTGAAGTATGCTAGAATAATTTAGAATTATTTCGATTGTTACTGATTTACTTTCAAGCCTTAAGACGCTGAATTTTTTCATTGAAAACTGCGTAAGGTATTGAAACGATAAAAACGCAATACTCTACTTACAGAAGTAACTATATTGAACAGTATCACAATATTAAATATTAATTACAAGTTGTTTTAATTCAGTTATATCTTAATCCTTTAACGATACAAACTGTGAGGAGAAATGTAAATACTACAACATAGTAGTGTGTGTGTGTGTGTGTGGAGGCGCGCGAGCGTGTTCATGAATAGGCCTACTTACCCGGAAGACTGATGTTAACGAGATTTCAGAAATTAGTGTTCAACTCTTCAATAAATTTGTGCAAGAAACGCACGATGACAAACAGCTAAAATGCGAATATTTTTATATGAATTGGTGAGAGTGAGAAGACGGGCTGCGAATGGTCTCGTCGAGGGCAGACCTCTGAAGGGCCAGGAAAGAACGGAACGCACATTTTACTAGTAAAAGTACTAAAATATAGGTAGGCCTATATAAACATGCATACATACATAGGGTACGTGTTTCTGGCGAAGATCTGTATGATTTTTTTTATTAATATTGCAAACTATACCAGACACGAAAACTGGTTATTTTCGTAACTTGATTTCAAAATATCGGTATGGAGAACCATACATGACTTCCATGTTCTAAGATTTATATTTAAAATCATATTCGAAATGAAATATTTCCATAGAAACTACTTCTTTCTACTTATTGCTTCAGCCTTAACCACAGTACTGTGGTCACTAACGTATACCACCTCATGTTTTCGCACTCGATTTTCACTGATGATGGCAGTCGATGGACTGCCGAAAAGTCTGGTTTTGCAGAAAACATTGGACTTCTGCTAAACAGCCCGGGAAGGAATTTTAACAAAGAACTACTTCTTTGTTGCCGATAACGTTGTACACATATAAAAAATTCTCCCCTCCCCCTTCAACTATAATTTTCATTAATAGAAAATTACCCCCACCCCGTTCACCTAACCTCTTCATTTATAGATATTTCATCTACTTTTCTACAGTGGATTATTAAGATCTTCTTATCAGGATACTTTATTTATCAAAATTAAGTACTTTACTCTAGTTAAAACATAAAACGTTGCCGGTAAACTACCCCTTTCTGTTAACCGATCGTTACCAAAATCAATAGACCTTTAGTCCTCTACAATTCAGGAATGCATGCAAAAAAATATTTGATTCTATTTGAATGTGCGGCAGTTATCGTTCGTCATGGAAACATTTCTCTTGTTACAATATAAAATGTTGCTGGTAAACTACTCCTTTCCCTTAACCGATTTTCACCAGAATCAACAGGCCTTGAGGTCTCTACAAATCAGGAATGTGTGCAAAAAATTAGTTGATTCTCTTTGAATTTACGGCAGTTATCTTTCGTCATAAAAAAATTACCCTTGTTAAAACATAAAATGTTGCTGGTAAGCTACCCCTTTCCCTTAACCGATCTTCAACAAAATCAACAGACCTTGAGTTCTCTATAATTCAAAAAGGCATGAAAAACGTAGTTGATTCTGTTTGAATTTACGGCAGTTATCATTCGTCATATAAAAAATTACCCTTGTAAAAAACATAAATGTTGCGGGTAAACTACCTTTTTCCCTTAACCGATCTTCACCAACACCAATAGGTCTTGAGAACTCTACAATACAGGGCTGTATGCAAAACATTATTTGATTCTGTTTGAATTTGCGGCTGTTATCGTTTGCCATAGAAAAAAATTACCCTTGATAAAAAAACGTTGCAGGTAAACTACCCCTTTCCCTTTACCGATCTTCACCAAAAACAATAGGTATTGAGTACTCTACAATTCAGGGCTGTATACAAACATTATTTGATTCTGTTTGAATTTTCGGCTGATATCGTTTTCCATATATAAACATTACCCTTGATTTAAAAAAAAACCGTTGCTGGTAAACTACCCCTTTCCGTTAACCGATCTTCACCAAAAACAATAGGTCTAGAGTATTCTACAAATAAGGGCTGTATGCAAAAAATTTTTTGATTCTGTTTGAATTTGCGGCTGTTATCGTTTGCCATAGAAAAAAAATCTATAGATAGATAGACAGACAGACAGACAGGCAGACAGACACACACACTGACGCTTTTCGAAAAATGACTTTTTTTCATGTTTTGAGTGTAGTACAATCAGAATCTGCAATAATCTCGAACACGATTTTTTTTGGCATCACCATACTTCCATTTCCTTAAGGAACGTGGAAGTAAAATTAATATTTAAAACTCTTTGTTTAAAAATCAATACTGATAAACGGAAGTGTTTACGCGTGGTATTCCGTATTAAAAGATAAAAGTAGATAATTAAATATTTCCGCTATTTGAACAATTAACATTGCTGTGAACGCGTGTTCCGTACTAACACGATTTCAGAAATTACGGCTTATGCTAATGCGTGTCGGGCAAATTGCGTGTTAGTCGCCTGGCGTCCCTGAGTGCTTTTATCTGCGACAATAACCAATGACGGAGCCGAGGGCGTGGTTTTTATCTTCTATATATACTCGGGGAACGAGACGCATCCATATCACATTCAGTTCAGAGAAGAGACAACTGGCTCTTTTGGAACTAAATCGACACAAAATGTACAAACTGGTGAGTACGCTAAGCGCTTGTTCGTTGGTTTCCTCTGGAAATGCGTATTCTGTGAGCCAGAGAAACCATCTACAGGTGTTGATATCGCAAAACTGCATTTTTTAAGTCTGTAATAGAAGACTTTAAATTGTATTAGTTAAATAGAAAATAATTAAGCTCTAGGTTCACTCAAATCGATACAATAGTCAAACTGTTTTTTTTTACAGTACTACAGACTTGCATAATATTCTGTTCATTTTATGTATGTTATAGTAATAATAACTGTTACTATATTTTAAGAAATGTTCTTGTAAATATAGTAATATTATTAAATATTCTGTCGTTACTTATATTGTTAAATATTATCTAGCACAAATATTTACACGTTTGTTTACTTTGCTAATTTCTTTATTCATATTTTTTGGTACTAGATATTTTCACGGTGCTGTAGTTTCCCTCAACCACGGTGCATAGTGAATCACATAATTAACAACAAATTTCACTGAATATTTCAATTTCAAACAAAATAATTCTATTTTCCACGTTTGTCTGTCCATTACGTCTTTGTCCTCTAACCTCCATTCTTTCGCTGGCTTCATCCACTCATGGCGGTCTTCTTGTCTTACAACTTCCACATGATTCCCAGACCATCTTCCATTCCCCATCCGCCTCACACGCCCGTACCACTTTAACCGTAATCTTTTTTTCTTCCACGAATTGTATTTCCTTAAGTACTTACATTCTTATTTATAAACACTGACAGATTATAAAACTTATTTCAATTTGTAATATTATTCATTTTTCAATTTTAACTTTACATTTATTGATTTCACAGTCAGAACATTCTGGGCTACGTGGAGAGAACCCGGACTAATATAAATTTCATATCTCACTTCTGCAGATTAAGAGCTCGATTGACTTACAGCTTGAAACTATTACAGTAAAACAATCGCTGTTGTTCGGTTTAACATGTGTTTCTGAGCACAAAACGTTTCGCATGATAAATCTGCAGGGTTCCTGGTTGACCGGCAGAAACTACACACACACACACACACACACACACACACACACACACACACACACACACACACACACACACACACACACACACACACACACACACACACACACACACACACACACACACACACACACACACACACACACACACACACACACACACACACACACACACACACACACACACACACACACACACACACACACACACACACACACACACACACACACACACACACACACACACACACACACACACACACACACACACACACACACACATATGCACATACCGTCACTCACACTCATACACACACACACCGCCACTCACACTCATACACACAATATAATTATATCGTCACGATAATAATAAATTTCTTCTGCAATGATATTACTTTTCACTGTATCAACTTATAGACCTTTCGTAAAAATGATCCGCATTATCAGACGTTCATACGAATCAGACGATATGTGCGAAACGTACGGATGTAAAAAAATAATAGGCTACACTTCCAGGAGAAACTGGACTTTACTTATTGTGTGCTAACACACACACACACACACACACACACACACACACACACACACACACACACACACACACACACACACACACACACACACACACACACACACAGAGTTATGTCGCTATGTATCGTTGATACTAACATTTAGGTTTCTTACATAATTTAGGCCTATTATAATGATTGTTATTTTCGTAAATGCTTGGCTATCTATAGTGACTCTCTGTTACGATGAAGTATCGCGTTGCTAACAGTTTAACCTCTGATGACGGTTATACCTTTCGAATCGCGTATTATACACAGAGTACATCGGAACCCTAATGTAAGCCTACAACCTCTCAACATCGCAGTACAGTAACGTGCCGCCTCTTGCAACATGTGATATTATTGCAGTTAATAAACTATAAACAGATAGTTAATAAGTATCTAGTTTATCCGTTTATCCGTACGGGATATCTGTTTAATCTCATACTCGTTACACAGTATTTTTCTATGAACATTATCCAGCAGTTCGGAAAAATTCTATACGATTATGGTCAATTACCGAGCGTTTACCAGTAATCTGAAACGCAACATTGTATTCGTGTTTAAATAAGTCTCATAATTGCGTTTATTTAGCCTTTTTCGTGGACAAGTATTTTGTCGGCTCTCCGATGAATCGGTTTTATAATGGCATTACAAAACTGTGTGGGTTGGAACATTTGTTAGAATCGGATCAGCATACCAAGCGAAACGCGCGTGCGTACACAACACACATGTAGGCCTAGTCCACAAAATAACATTATCATTTTTGTCGTGGTATTTAGCGACCTGGGCTACTTGCCGTCTGGCCCGTATAATTTTAATAATTTCACATTTATTATTTAAGAAATAATAAAAAACCCATTTTCATAACAAGTGTAAACGCCCACTTAACAACAATACAAACGGAAAAGAAACATAAATGAAAAATTAAAATAAATTAATAATGAATTTATCCAAGCGATTGAGAGCCGCCACTCGATGATTATGCCAAGACCTGTTTTAATATTACTGACACATATTAAGACATGAAACTGTTTGCGATTTCATTATATATTATTAAAAATACTGTATGTACAATATTTTACAATGCAAGGCATTAATCATATCACAAATGTTGTCTACTCAACTCAAGTTCCCCTGTCATAAACTGTTTTTTCGTCCAAGTTCCTTTCCAGTATAGCGTTCCGGGTTTCCTTAACCAGTATTTGGAAGGATCCGTGTACATGATATTCCATATGAATCTAAAAATTTCCGAATTCTGTTTGCTGTTCCATTTTTCCCGTTCCATCCATTGCTTTCTACAGACATTTTCTAGAGACTCGTTTCCAATTTTTCTTACTTTAATCAAATTAATCAATTAAATCAAAACACAATTATAATATTCAGTTTAATTGTATTGCAGGTTGTGCTGAGCGCTGTGATGTGTCTAGTAGCAGGGCAGTCGGACAAGTACCCCGCTGGACTGAACCCCGCTACCTGTCCCGACTACCCCAACTGTGACAACTCCATCATCGCGTTGTACAACGGACCGCCGGTAGCGTACACTGCTCCAGGATACCCTGCAGGAGTCAACCCCGCCGCCTGCCCCAACTATCCTTACTGTGGAGCGTACTCGCCGCCCGGATACTTCGTGCGCCAGTACCCGGCATCAGTCAACCCCGCCGTTTGCCCCAACTACCCGTACTGCTTTTAAGACTTCAACGTTATTTTCCTTCCTCCTACCGATAAACGAAGTGTAAATAAACTCGTCAATCACGTGATCATACTGTGTTCATATTTTTGTTTACAATAGATACAACGTTTGTTAAACTCGTACCAATAAAATTAAATAAAGTTACAAAGTTTTATATTCATTTACTGAGGTAAGATTTATTTCACGCAATGTTCACGCAGGTCTGGAAACTGTACTCAGTGACGCACACACACATCAAAACTAATATGACCGTCGTATCTAGCAGGTCAAAAATAATGTCAAGAATCTGTTTTGGAAACATAACGCATAAACGAATCGTGACACAAACATAAATCAAAGAGTACGTTGTTGACAGCACAAGCGAGATAACACTAGCACAGTGGGAACTTCTAGTGCAACGACTTTACAGACACCTCAAATAAACACGGAAAGTTACCACTAAACGTTGGTGCTAATTCTTAAAATTCGGGACTTTTTTTGAATCGACGTAACACCAGACGATTTTTCCCATAAAACAAAAGTGTTATTTTGTAATACACAGAATTTTTGTGTGTAAAATATTTAATATATTAACTACAGTTATAATGGTGAGTTTTGACAGTGTTTGTCCATTTGTGTTACACTCGGGAACAAAATGTTGACTGTTCTGTTTCGTTTTTTCCTTCACGTCACTACTCCCTGGCAACGTCTCAGGTCGTATTCACTTTGTGTTGAACTCTCAACAACAGCCCGTCCTTTGTCACCTAAAATCTGGAGCATAAGCTGGTGTGCATCTGCCAATTCTCTTTGTTCTTCATTATCGCTGTCTTCTTCATCATCAGGGTTTTGTGTGTGTTCTAGTGGGTCCTCGGTAGTAAGTTCCGCATGAGAGTCGAGTTATCTTGTGTTGGACGTTACAGCGAAACCCTGACCGTAATACAGTAAAGCTCTACGTAACGAACAACTGACCGGTCCCTTCACAATCTCGTACTAAACAACATATTTTTATCTGTATGTTACACAAACGAAAACTTTTTAAGATTACTCTATTGTGATCGAAAACGATCAAAATAACAAAACCCTATATTTCTGCGCCAGTTATCGAGGTCAGTGACAGAAAAACAGGTAAACGGGTGTTGTGTGTTTAGAGGTACCGTGAAAACTAGAGGTTCATCTTCAGAGCAATACACAGGTGTAGACGGTCACACAAAACTCCAACCTTTCCTACTGTTGGTTCAGAAACTTGTGTAGATTACCTGGCGGTCCCTTCCAATACTGTGGACGCAGTCTTCGATCTTTGTCGTCACTAACAAAATATTCTCAATTTCTGATGCAAACACGAAGTGATTTACAATTTGTGTTTACTAAACGAAGTGAGTAGGCACATAGACGTTAGCACACACACACTCTCGCGCGCGCGCACGCATGGTTACAGACAATACTCAGATACAACAATCAGATTCTCAAGTTCTTTTGGGGTAAAAACGATATGTGTGAGGCCAGAAAGAATTTCTCGAATGAGCGATTAGGGTGCAATAAAAATAAACTCAGAATAGGGTATTTTACAACCTTTACTATACAAACACTATACGAACGCGCGTGCACACAAACATACACGAGCGCACGGTCCTATAAAAAGTAAATGACAACAGCACGAATATTGTGCTGTTGCCGTATGCAATTCACGTACACATGAACAGAATAAACACCCGCGCGCATGCTCGTGCACGCACACACTAAACATTAACCTCCTTCAATCATATGACGTATCTGTTATTTATTGAAATGTGTTTACTTTTTTATATTTATTGTGTTTATTTTTTTATTATTTTGATTTATGGATTATTTAGGAAATATTTCAGAATTATTTGGACGGATTAAGTTGCCTATATTATGTCTAAAAACATTTCTTTGTTCGATGCATGTAAATTTCCCCACTGATACTCAATATGGTAAGTTTCGAATCTCCTAACACCAATTCTACCTACTCTTCTCCGCATATCTCTGTTTAACTTAGACCACAAGCATTCCATGTTTTGTGCGTGGATCTCTCTATTCTATAGGTTTACAAAAGTAAAACTATGATTTTACACAGAAATAGTTGAAGTTTTGCATGTTTTAACTTACTGTAGCCTCTCCAACTGTCCGTTACTATTGTAGTGTCAGTTGTACAAATTCTTTAACAACGTTCAAGAGATTATCGCTGTCTCTCTTCTCTACTATTTTCTGGAAAACTTTCTTTGATTCTCTCTTTATTCCCCCCACAACCCACTTTGTTTTGTTATCCTTCCTCTGCCACATTCTTGCCGACCAAACGCCTTTTGTCGATTTCAACCGTCTTGCCTGTTCTTTCTAACTGAGTACAATTTTATTGCAGCCAAACACAAAATAACTCACGAAAAATGGTAATAAGTTTCATAACTTTTTGTAAATACAACTTACTTTCCCGCATGTTATAACTGTATTATCATGTTGTGCTAATACACATGAGTCAACAGATTCATTCGTGTGGATGTTCTAGTTTATAAATTAATTAATTTGATTAATTATTTTCTAAGATAAGTTTTTAGTTACTAAACTTGTTACTGAATCTATTGTTTATTCAGTGTAGTATTTAAAATCGTACAGAACAATAATTTTCCAAATAATTAATAGGCGTAATTTAAAAATAAATAAATAACCAATTTGTTCGAAATATAGGCATTTTGCAGTGTCTGCAGAAGTGTGAAACTCAAAATCAATGTGACTGGTAAAATCTATTATTTCAATACATAAACACTGCTTAGTGAAAAATTAATAATTGAGAATAATTAGTGTAGCCAAAACGGTTAGACTGAATTGTTTGTGTGCAGCCACATGACGAACAAATTCCCCCGTTATATATTAATGAAAACTGTAGTAAACGTATACAAGTAGCATAAGCATCTTGACAAACTGTCTAAGAATTCTTCATACATTATATGAATGAATGTAACAGAGCAATGTATGAAGTGTATCGGAGACAAGCAAATGGGACACAATGGGAATAAATGTTTTTATTTACGTGTCTATTAGGATGTTGATGGTGGGAGAGAGAGTGATAGGGGTGAGAGTGTCATTGAGTGAGTTGCTGAGGGGGTTATGTACGTAAGTTTAGGCATTCGCATTTCTAAACGGCAAAAGTGTATGTGCTTGTACCCAAATGACTATATTCAGATATATCGGCTCAGCATACAAGGTACTAGAACTTCTGTTTCAAAAATAATGAGTGTCGAGATTTATATAGGACAATGAATGATGAATTTTAAGTTGAATAATTTTTACAAAGAAGTGGTATATTTTTTTCACAACGTAACAGTTTATATTTGTATTAGCAGTTAGCTTAAAATATAGGCTTACTGCACCATTGTGAATAACATGTATTAGTTTAGTATTAATAACAAACAATAAAAAAAAGCTACAGATTTGTTGCGTTACTATAATACGAATATAGTAAGTCTTACAATGACACATCTCCCCCCCTCTCGTCATAGATATAATTTAATTATATAGTAGGAGAATATGTGTCTGCAATAAGATGTACAGAAAGAGATATAGTAGACCTACATTATGTGCTAAAAGTATTATAAGTACTTTAGCAGTTAGCACATTACTCGACACTACGTTAGTACTAGATTTATAACCAACAAACGTATATTCGATGTGTATAACAAACACACACAGTTTTTCAGTACATACTTAATACACAGGCATTATTATTCCTATAGAAGTATAACATTCGTAATTTGCAAACGTAGCTTCCTAGCAAACATAGCCTACACTTAACAACGCACCGAAAACACAAACACCGAAACGAAAACGTCCTTTCATAGTAATAAAAGACACCGTTAATCAGTTTACATCTATTTTTGAAGCATGAAGGAAAGGGGGGTTGAAGGTTTACCCTTGTTTATTGCTCTGAATGGATACTAGTTTTCACAGTACCTCTAAATACACAACACCCCAGGTAAACTTTCACTGGATCGAGATTCCTAGATTTAATCCTTTCTATACATTTTGAAAACAACTTACTTTAGCTACGGATTGACGTCACGTGCTTTTAATTCTACTCAAGTTGTTACTACTATTAATGCATTTACTGGTAACAATAGTTATGTCAAATAGACCTCTTGGAGCTACGCGTATTAGGGCTATAGCACATCAATATTTAAACTGATAGGCCTAGGTGTCTGAAGACCCAGAGACAGTTTTGTCACTTTTGTACTGGCTGTAAATTTTCTTCATCCACTTGTACGTAAATATGATACATGTATAAATGTGAAGGGTGTTTTTTATTTCTCTTTTTTCCAATTATAACTGTATAGTACAAAATACAGTATATTGTTGTATATTAACTAATTTTTTACTACAAATATTAATAAGTTATTTAACCGATACTGTGACTGGGGAAGGGGATTGCATTTAACTTATTCCTCAAATTATCAAAAAATATCCGGTCCTCCAAAAGACCATATGCAGTGAATACACTCACATATTTTACTGAATATATGAAGAAAAATCGACGTTATGTTTATAATGCAAAGAAATATACACAAATTTATTGTTTATACCCGGATCCAAAATTTGTGTAGGCTTACTCTATTTTTTGAGTAATTATGTGTCTGTACACTTCACTAAAACTAGTTTCAGATAGTGACTAGTCTCTAAACTCTAGAGATTGAAATAAAAGATGATCGTTTATTTAAATCATCACCTGCAGCGCAACAACCCATTACTGAGTCAAGGCCTCCTTTAACAGCCTCCGCCAGTTGTCCCGGTCAAGTGCAGCTGCTATCCAGTTCCGGGTCCCAAGGATCTGGCGCCCATCATAGCTCACACCGTCTTCCCAACGTAGTTTGGGTCTACCAACTCTCCTGGTGCCATAGATCTGTAACCCTATTGTATTAGTTTCATGATTTTTTTTTTTTTTAAGGGTTACTTGATCTTTATGACTAGGCTGAAAGCCTAGAAGGAAGCATAAAGTGTGCTGGGTCCAATGAGACGGGACTTGCAATTAATACTCTCTGGTAACAAGCAAGATAACCTTTATTATTTCGTAAACTCATCTTATAATTTTTGAATATTCATAATTTATAGATAACAACCTTTATGACACGATAACACATAATTCAACCTACACCGTACATGTTGCAATAGAACATTGCAGTAAGGGAAGTGTAGCCAGGACTACATGCTGTTATAACAGGTTATGACGTTATAGACATGTTAATATTTGATTTTTGTCCGAATATGTAAATTAGATGTAAGTATTAATATAAGAATGGGGCAAAAGACTATTATGTATTAAAACACCCATAAATGTATTTGTGATTATGTCATGTGCGGGTTAAAGGTGCGAGTGCGCGAGTGCGCGTGTCAGTCGTATTTTTATGAATAGCTCAGTTATAAATGAGCGTACCGAACTGAGATTTGGACAGCGCACGCATCTCAAATAGCGCTGTATTTTCTGGGTGTCAGATGCTTGCTACGTAATATGTAAATTGGGATTTTGTTAGTAAAAAGCCCTTTCTATAAAGTGCTTATCTTTTAGAGGGCAGAAAAGTCTTAGATAAAATCTATACCTGCTGCTGCAAAAATCTGCAAATCGTTTCAAGTAATCATCTATCAGTTGTAGCCACCAATCGCGTGATAGCTGTTTCGACCAATCAGCGGCCCCAATTTTCCATTAAGATTGGGTCTCCGCCGATGAATATCAAGTCAGTTCTATCCTGCAGCTCGAATATTTCAGACGTGCTCTCTGTGCGAGTTATCCGTGCAGAAACGTGGCTTTGAACGAGGGATCAGGGTCAAATTTGCGACGAGTTACCCGTTGCTGATACCTTGACGGGGTACGAACTCATTATAAAAAAGTAATAAGCTATTCAATTTTGTTAACCAGTGATACTGTCGCGTGAATCAAGATTTCCGCTTAGGGAAGGTGTATCCACCCGGGGTACTCCTATGTGATCGCGAGGACACCTCAAGACGCGGGAAGGTGCATGCTTAACGCACCAAAATAAGTGAGATTAAATTACAACCCAATTTGTGCCCTCAGATTAGATTAGACTGATTACCGGTGACGGCGTGCGCGCGTACAAGAGGAGCCCCAGCGACGCGGGAGTTTGCAGAAAGGAGGAGCAGATTGCGGCAATTCACAGGACTGGCAGTAAGACAAATCAACCCACGAAAACAACATCCAAGTAACCAATTGACATTTCTTTTTAAAATCAGATCAATCTGATTTAGTGACGATTTTGAAATAAAATAAATATTTTGTGAACTACAAAGCATATAAAAATTTTGTCTTAAAATATACAACCTTGCTCCAGATAACTGTTTATGTGTTCCATTGTTACTATGCCTAACATTTGTTTTGTCGCAATGTAAATCACAGACACAATTATAAGTTTAAAAGCCTTGTGAACAGCCTGTATAGTTTTATCAAAACACAATTTATAATTTTCAAATACAGGTAAACAGCCTGGATAATTTTATCAAAAAAATACAATTTATAAATTTGAAATGCCTGTAAAACGCCTGGATAATTTTATCTAAAATACAACTTATACATTTAAAATCCCTGTAGACAGCCTGTATAGTTTTATCAAAAGTACAATTTATTAATTTAAAGACAACAACCTGGATTGGCCATAATAACAAGAAAATTACAAAATTTAAAATGCCCGTAAACAGCCTGTATACTTTTATGAAAAGTACAATTTATAAAATTAAGAAAATAACCTGCTGACATGTTCCATACGCCATCCGAAAAGCAATAAACCATTACAAAATTTAGGAAAGACCCCCCCCCCCAAAGCCAGACAGGGTAGTAGAAAGCTGGACAAGAGCCAGACCCGACATAAGGTAACATGTCCGGGAGCTTGCATAGATTTGCACAAACAGGTGACTACCCTTGGTTTTAATGTGTAACCCGGCCTAATTGCAGATATAGGAAAACTCCCAACCCTTTTATGAAATAAGAAAATGATTATGTGTAAAAAGACCCGTGATTATAATAGATGCTAGACCAGCCGGTCCAGATCTGCATGTTAAATACTGCACCTAGATACTTAACTAACATGCCATTCAGTACCAAAGTAATAAAAAAATAAAATATAGCATAAAAAAAATTAAAGAGCGCTGGACACATGCCAGCAAACGGCCTACAATTGATCTCAAGACTAAGTACATTATCAAAACAAGATTACATGAAAAATGTCCAGCAGGGCACGTGCACAATTAAAACGGTTTTATGCTGTAAAAAGTCAATTTAAGTGGAACTTGAATTTTCTTTTATACATGGTTAACGCACGATACCAGTTGTTTATATAGATGCCAAATTTAGGTAAGTATTGGATTAATATCACCTCGTTTTGTCCAGATGATTCCCAGGTGGTCTGTGCCTTGTGGACTGTCAGTCGGTCTTGCTGAGGGGGCGTTTACAGTGGCATGCTTACGGTTCTTTCTCCTCCGGCAGGTGAGAAACGAGAGTCTGTGTTGGTGTGGTCCGTTCAGGACATGGTGGAAGATGGAAATTCCACCATGCTAGGATCAGGTCTCCGTCTGTCTCGGGAGCCCTAGGCATGAATAATAATTAATTCGCTGACAAACCACTTATTCCCGAACATAACACACACATGTACCACTGCCTAAGCTTGTACAGACAGAATCAAACAGGAATCAAACACTTGCCACCCCTGACCAATTCCACTAAGTTCTTTATAAATAGGTGTGTAACATGTTCTCTTTTTTTTTTAATAACTCACACACAAGGCCTCAATGCCACATAATTCGGTTCAATTTATAACGCATCCCTACATGCGTATGTAAGTTTAGCGTACTTCAACATGTTATAAGTTAACAATGGCCACGTGCTCTCACAATCGCTACATCACAGTTCCACAGAATTACATAACTTTACACCCCTTTTGACATGGGCAATTACTATTTACTAAATACATATGTATAAGGCTGTTTCAGTGGTTAAATAAATCAAAATACATGACAGTGAATATACTTTAGGTCACCACGCACGAGACATGCATATCAGACATTATCCATTCATATCTAAGCCAATTATTGTTTAAATTAGAACTTTCTTCAAGTAATGAATAATATATATATTTTTTACTTACCTTACCGGAGGTCTGTAAGAGTCTACCTATGCATAATAGGAGAGAAAAAAATACAAAATTAACCAAATCAATCTGCCGAAGGGATAGGCTGTTCACGGAGCAGTTGACGAGACTCGACTGAACAAACTTACCAACAGGTGCTTTGAGTCGGGAAACACAATTACCCGCTTTCGCTAACAGATGGCGCCGGCGTGCAGAAACGCCGAAACACGGCGCAGCTGACAACGTGAAAAAATAAAATAGCAATTTACATTTATAAATATATTTTTATACAATCGCCCGGTTTCTTGATAAACCGCGGTACAGATCTGTTCTGTGCCTTTCTTGGTATTTCATTCTTCCCCATTTTGATCACGTGTCCAGCCCACCTGAGTCTACCAAGCTTTATAATTTTCACAATATCTGCTTCATTCAGAAGTGTGTTCAGTTCTTGGTTGATTCTTTTCCTCCATTCACCTCCCACACACATTGGACCAAATATACTACGGAGGATTTTGCGTTCATGAACCAGCAGGCTTGACTCAGACTTTCTAGAAATGGTCCAGGTCTCAGAACCATAGGTGAGAACTGGGCGGATCAGTGTTTTATACAAAAGCAGCTTGATGCTCCTGGCAATTATTCTGCTTTGGAACAGGGGTCTGAGACCAAAGAAGCACCTATTAGCTGAGGCGATTCTTCGATTTATTTCCTCTGTTGTTTCCCCATCAGCGTTAACTGATGTTGTTGATTATTTCGAAGGAATAGATGCCAATTTGGATGTGCTCTCCTTCTCTAGCCTCCTGTCCTGTGGCCATGTATTTTGTCTATACAATTATTTAAAACCTTATAAAATTATTGTTTTCCATTTTATTGTATGAAATAAAACTATTAACTACAAAAAATGTGTCTCTAAAATGAAACGTAAAAGCCTACATTCATGCAACTTTTAATTGTACCATGTTTTTACGTGTACATACAGTAAAGTTGGAAGTTATTTTTTGAGTAAAGCGTTTATGAAAAGACACTAAATAAGCGTGACAGTATGTTTATTAATTAAAAACCTCTACACATAAGAAATGTCGCTTAAAACAACATTAACATTGTAAATACGAACATAACTAAACGACAATACTACCAGTGTTGTTATTAACACCAGGTAAGAATTGATTCCTGTAATAATAGCAAGAAGTGTAAACACGTATCGGCTCGATACTTCAGACATTGGATAAGGAGATATTTTCTGTCTAATAACATGAGCTACCAACGAACTTTAACGCTAACACTCCTTAAGTCATCAAACTCTCCTCCCTTGTCTCTCGCCATCTTCACTAATCTGTTCCGATCCAGCTTGGATATATGTTCATTATACATCCGTCTTCTGTCCTTGTCCAGAACGCGGACAAGGACAAGGACGAATATTATATTTGTTATTCCAGAAATCTCCCTTATGCTCTCACTGCTTATTCTCTCCGATCTTGCTTTCTCTACAATTCTGCTTAAAATTGCCATTTCTATCTTTTCTGTCTTTTGCTTTAGACGTTTGTGAACTAATCTCGGCGCCACGTGTCAACAACACATGTCTTACTACACGGATACGTTAACATTTTATCAGGAGAGGGGAAGCGTAGCAGCACTGGCACTGCGAGTTGCGTGGGTATACACTACGTCCCCCTACACAGCGTAGGGGGACGTACTTTGTATTACATACTTCGTTCGTGTTACATACTTTGTAACACGAACACGCACAAATATTTGCCTATAATTGTATGCAAATCGACGCTCACGATATTCACAGCTGGGAAACATACATTCAAGTGACAAACTTCTGAGTATAACTGTAGACTGCTGGGTAGTGTGAGACACGCTTGCGCGTTTACCTCTGAACTCCCGTAGTTCACATTTTTAACGTATCCTTTGTTAATTTTGTCTAGCAATACTGCGGTAATGTAAATTTTAGTATTGCTGCCCGTCCTGAGATATTTGAACGAGCAAAGTGAGTTTTCAGTTTTGAATCCACCGTTGCCATTTGTCTGTCTATCTATCTCTCTATTTGTGGTATCTCTCACGATAAGTTGTTGAACGCGTCAACCGATTTTCGTAATACTTGGCATGCGTGTCAGTACTTACACCCTACATCATCCTATTGTTTTGAAATTGATCTCTCAAAAAATTGGGTGGTGGGAGGTAAAAATTTGGGGATCAAAAGTGTGAAAAATCGTAAAAGCCTGTGTGGGGTACAAAATTAAAGGGAATTTAAACAGCAGTCTGTATGTAGTGTTCATTTTTGAAAATTTCAAATTTTTTTATGTTAGGGCCTAAAGCATAGGTGAAAATTTTGATAAAATTGCAATCATTCACGTAGGGTATCAAACTAAAGAGAATTTTAACTAACATCTGAACGTAGTGTTAAGGTCTGGAAATTTCAATTGGAATCCAAATACCCAAAAAAGGATAAAAAATTTGAAAGAAAAATTGTGAAAACCCGGCAGGGTGTCAGATTAAAGGGAATTGTAACCCAAATTCGAATGTTTCGAATTTTTAGTGTTTATTGTATGATTGTGTGCTCTACAATTGTTATGTTACTAAAAGAATGGTAGAAAAATCACTCATTCATGCAACCAGCAGCGACCGGTATTTTGTAAGTATAAAATAACTTCTGCAGTAAAAGCTGTCATTGTCCATTATTAGCCGATGACAATTTACATCATTGTGCGAACCATGTATCAGTTTTCAAATATTTTACAACTCAGGAGATCCTCAAATTTTGTGCATAATGCATTCCCGAAACTCGGATTGTCCGAAAGCCAATCACTGTACAGCAGGCCTACGGTTATTCACTTTTCTGTATCTACTCTAGGTTACTAGGATCGGTTCTGTAAACTGTAATACGAAAACCTGTTCTTATCACGCTTACAATCGTGTGAACGCTATTGTTAAAAATTATACATAACACAATTACACAATAAATTAGTAATTGTAGTGCTTATAAACAGTGTTTGTGAAACAGTCTACTGTATAGTAGGCCTATTATTATTTCAAAAAATTAAACGCTCAAAATTGTTCATTCTTTAAGACTATATGATAGGGTTAGAGTTTGGTCATATGGTACAATACAGTATTTGTCAAAGTCAATGACTATTACAGTAGCAGGAATAGCAACAAATAGGCATATGTGCAATTGCCTACACGCTTATTCAATTCCCCACCAAAGATCTGTAAACCACGGTATTTAGATCTTTGTTCCTCACGCCACTGTCAGTATGTATGGTATGGGTGAAAGACCGAAGGGGCCCATGTCCCTAACCCAAGTGTTTTCCACTTCACTGCACACATACACACACCTGTTAAGTGCGCTCGAGGTAACTTTTGCAGTCTCCATCTCTCTCTCTCTCTCTCTCTCTCTCTCTCTCTCTCTCTCTCTCTCTCTCTCCCCCCCCCCTCTCTCTCACTCTCTCTCTCTCTTTCACTCACTCACTCCTCTCTCTTTCTTCCTCTCTCTCTTCCTCGGATATTTCTTGTTTTTCTTAAATGTATGTAACAACATGGAGAGAGTGTTGAGTGCCCGAGCCAATGTTCTTGTGTCATAAACGTTTAGAAAGGCGACAAAAAGTCATAAGATTGTGCACCAAAATCTGCACAGCAGAAATATACATTGAGTCTCTGAAGCAGAGACAATCGTGGACCGAGAACCAAGAACTTTACCATAATCCGAGTGAAAGCCTGTGCCATAGAAATAATTCTAATAATATAAAAAAGAAAATAGAAGACGATTTCAGGGAACAAAACACGTGAATCTACAAACTCAGATAAACAGACAGTTTCTGTGGAAATCAAAAATTTTAAATAACAAAGTGTAAAAAAATCAATCTTAAACAACTCAAGACTGTTAACTCAGTCTGAGGGGTCTATTAGTGCTAACTTGCGCTAGTCAAGTTTTCCGCTTAGGTCAGTTGCATTCAATTCGGAATACACCTGTGTGAAAGCGTGGACACATAAAGATTGCCGGAAGGTGTAAGATAAATACACCGCATTTAATAGTAACCTACTGCCCACTTATCAAACTTGAGATATGTAAACAAAACAAAAAACATATCGGGTAGATAAACGGGGTGCGTGTGTGAATCGCGTGTGTCAGCAGCAGCCAGATCAGAGGTCGACGTTAACGCAGCGGCTTTTAACCATGAAGGAATTCTTTAATCAAGTAACATAGACGATTGTTCAATTGAATTTAAAGAGAATACATAACTAATAAATAATTTGTGTAAAGAATTTACAGACAAGCTTTAAATTTGTTTTAGTTTAATAAATTCCTGTCTCCAGATAAGGGACTCTGTTAGGCTATATATTATTAGTTCTAATACACGTCTATATATCCTTAATTTGTTTCACTGCAAATATATATCTTCGGATCCTGTGACCACTGCAGTTCAAATCGACTATTTGTTTACAATCTCTGACGATGCACATAAAATATATTTGTATACGACGTCTATAAATCAGTACACGTTTCTGCCCGCTTAATGTATTTAATTCTTAATAAATGTGTTCCATTCCTGTCTATATTGAGAATGTTTTTGGCTTACAACAATGTTATACTTTCTGTTTCTTCCTGCTGCATTGCATTGTCTCCTTTGATATCTCCTCTTCTTTTTACCTTACGTTTTTGATTCCAAATTCCTCCTATACATTATACTAGATGGCCCCATCATTTAAGACGTTCTTGTTCGGAACATTCTCTATTGGTTCTATTATTTGTTATTTTCTTATTCAACCGTTTCAAATCCTATCATTCCTGATGACTCGTTCGTATATTCTTCGTTTCTGCTATGCTAACCTTTCTTTTTCTTGCTCGGTTAGTATAGGTATATACACCGGTTTATAGACATTCGTTTTTTTTGACGGATTTCTTGTTTATAAGCATCTTGCTCATTACATAATACACTATTAAGTTGACTATCAAGCTCCACGAGCTGCTAAACTCGCTCACTGCTTTGAACGAAATATATTTATTATGAAATAAATTTGACTATTAAATAATTTGCCACTTATCAATAAATTACGAAAACACCGATTCCTTTACTAATTTTTAGTAAACTAACAACTGTAAAGCAATCGGGTTGTAACTTTTTTATTATTATCCATACAATAAACACTAAAACGTCCGACTACTGCATTGGATTTTAGCTAAATTTATAAACATAATGTCTAAATGACAAATAATTTAGGCATTTAAATTTATGTGTGTTCCCATAGGTATCTATACGCCTATATACTTTTGACAAATATTAAGGCCTACTTAACTGATATGTAAAGTTCTTTTGAAGATATAGTTTCAAACGTTTTGAAGGCGATCCGTAATTCGCAAGGAGTGCTGATGTATTAATTCTGTCAAATTATTATAACTTAGCGAGTTCATACTTTGAATAAAATTCCTCATAATCTGATGCCTCGCATAAATTTACAATTTAAAAATATTTTTGACTTTCAGTTTTTCCCGTGGTGCCTCTAAAGTTAAAAAATGTTTAGAGTAAACACTACATTCTGATCTGTCGGATTTACATACCATAATTGCGATAAATACATGAGGATATGAGTAGAAAGAACAAAGACTACGACTTTATCAGGAGTATGGAGAATCAAATTCCTATGGATTTTCAGGTCTCAAATTCCTTGAGAAGAGAATACACACGACTCGACAAATACAGAATATTTTTTTAGGTATTTATTGTACAATCTGTCCAGTCAGTTGCACAATTAGTGCATCTTATGGTACATTGTTTTGGAGAGAGCACTCTCCCTTCTTGTTCTGTTACATATATGTTTGGCTGCATATAAGCAGTTACACATTATTGTGTTTACTTGATAATGCCACTTACCAATTTACAGTAAATCTTGTTGACAAATCAGTGGGTTTAATTCTCTTCAGTCGTCTTATGTACATCCTTCAGTTTATCGATCAGCTTTCAGCTTGATTGGGTGTATTGGACTTTGATAACTGCATTTGATACTTGCACTTTCTATCGCTTCTTTGGCAGCAGATACATACAAATTTGACGGTGTTTTATCAATGCATGTGGTACGTACCACGGTGTATTCACAGTGGTTCCCAGGACACTGTTTTGTATTTTTTCGCTCTTGTCTGTGTTGTTGTTGGTGGTGGTTCCCCAAAGCTGCACTCGGTAGGTCAATGTGGGTTTTAAAATTGTCTTGCACAATAACAACTTACTTTATATTGTTAACTGTGATTGTCTGCCCATAATCCAGTATACATATCTCCGTTTTAGCCCCAGTTACTTACGTTTATTGAGTATACATACTTTCCACGTCATCCTCTGGGCAAGATACATAAGAAGATAAGAATATAAAAAATGAACCAAATAATTTTGAATATTTGGCATCAATGAAAGAATTAAAGAAAACAAAAAAAAATGGATAATCACCTTGATTGCGTGGACAGATACCGATTGCTAGAGCACTGAATTATAAATGTGAGTAAAGATAGATACCGTAACAGACGTGTGTGTGAATGTGTGTATTACCTGAAACGAGGAATATGAACGCTTTTGTATCAACACGTTGTCCTCTGTACTACGTACACACATATTTATATGGCAACACACACATTATACGAATTAATTATTATTTATTGTACATTGCTCTTGTATGCGTCCTGAAAACTACAATAAATTGTGTCGAAACGTTGGTTAAACAGTGTCTCGTTAATTAACCAGACCTGGATAAACTTCTCATCATTTACTATATAACGAAACAATAACAAGAAAAATATATCGTTGAAGCTAACTGTCGATTACGTAAGAAAAACTTGTGGTTTTCAGATGAAGCGTAACCGTGTTTGTTAGTCGCTGTCCCTCTCTTATTTCAAAATATTATGTTACCCACACGCATACGCGCGCGCGTACATGCATTCAATTTGTCATATATTCGACCTTCACCTGTCACTTCTTCACTGCCTGTCGGAAATACGAAACTGTAATTAAGAGCAGAATTAGGCCTATAATTTATTACAAGGATTACAACCGGATTAAGCGGATTAGGATACAACTTTCTACGCGTACGAATGTAACGTAAATTTCATTCCGTTCGCGTTTGACCATACTGTCCCCTTTGTTCTTCTTCTTTTTCTATATTTTTTCGCTCACAGTGGCCTAAACTTTTTTCTGGGGCCCCCGCAGGAATCATTTGCGGGCCTCCATACTACCGTTATATAATGGCATATTCATGCCATTGTTCCCTATTGAATACTAACCCCTCCCTATAGCTGTGGCAGCTACTAAAATTATATAATGTAAACATAATATGTTCTCCTCAAGACTGTTTGAAATCTCTTCTTCTAAACCTAGGCAAATGACATCGGTTATTTCTATAAATCCTAAAAAGTTTTCATTTATTGTTTACGTTGATGGGCCTTCCCGTTTCGTCTTCAGAAACTGAAACATGCCTGTTTATTTGATTCAGTTGATCTTTCCTGATAATGTGTTACGTAGTATTCATTATTACAGAGAACAAATGAGCAGACTCAATTTGCTTCGAAATAATATTTTCAACACAACGTTTTCGCTACTGTGCTGGCCTATCTTCTCTTTATGGCCTCTAAAGGCTAAATTTGAAGCAGCCAGTGTCAGAGTAACATTTACAACGTGATCCAGTATTTTGGTTGATTTATTAGTTTCCTTTCGTAGCTCATAACGAATAATGCTGCAGGACTTGCCGGTAGTCATTCTTAACTGGAATCACTGTTATTTTACCAGTTAACCAAATAACGTAAACTCTCTATATTATAGGTGTATCATTAGGTACTGGTATAATAACAATAAACAAATAAATGGATATTTGTTTTTGATATTAAATAGGTGCGGAGATTTGATTTTACTTGAGTTCACTGGTTTATACCCATTCTTAAAAAATTAAAGGAAATGTTTGCGTGGGCCACCTAGTTCGCACCCCCCTTATTGGGGTCCCTGCGGGCCCGGCTGTTACGCCACTGATCGCTCATTTTGACACCGGTCGCTTAAGACCGATTTGTATAGTTTTCCCATTATTCGCAGTCTGGAAAATGCACCAGGCAGCGTGCCTTCACAGACGTTCCAGCTGTCACAGACCTGGGTTGTGCAACGAGCGTCTTTGGCTGCCCCGGTCTGTCGCCCACGTCAGCAAGGCTCAAAGCTTCCAGGGGAAGCCAATTAGCCGCAGACTGGAGGCGGTGCAACCACAGCTATCACGAAGTGCGAGTTATTATGTTTTTAAATAGGGTATACTAGGTTAGTAAACTCACTGAGCGCTTGCTATTTTGAATAGAATACACTTTTGGATACAGTGAACAGAATACATTATTGCATAAAATCAAATTAATACATTTTAATTTTTTAAAGCTGTAATCAAATTTCATCGTATATATGCTTCTTAGCAATGTTCGAGAAATACCACGAGGAGGTGACTATACGCTGTTTCTCACTTTTATGTTTTTTTATTTGTATTTTTTTCTTTTTAGGAGTGTTCTGAATACACGTACAAATAAAGATTTCACAAATAATGTAGTAAATACCACAGTTAATTAATCTGTATTCAAAACAAAAATCCTGCGGTGTTGTAAGGAATTTGCAGTCGACTTATAAATGTCCCACATGGACTTTCACAATTAAAAAAAAAATTTGACTTCCATTTTTATACTTTCATACAGTTAAACAACTTTCAAAGTAAACACTACTTTCAGATTTGGGTTATAATTGAGTTTAGTCTGACACCTGGTATGGATTTTTACGGGTTTTCAAATTTTCAATCCCTTCTTTAGGACCTGTTATCCTAAAATGTTAAATATCGAAAACTGACAACTACATTCAGATTTTGGTTCAAATTATCTTTATTTTTATACGCCATGCCGATTATTTCAATTTTTAAAAAATGTTAACCCCTCACATTTTTGCATCCCGCTCGTTTTTTTTTTTTTTTTTTTTTTTTTTTTTAGGGGGATATTTAAAATACAATAGGGTATGTGGGGTAAAAATATGGGCATGCAAATAAAGTTTTATAACAATCGGCCGATGCATCGTGAGACATCCCCCAAGCAGACAGACGACAGACAGACAAATCCCAAACGGTTAAATGAACTGAAAACTCGCTTCCCTCATTCAAAAATAAAAAAAATCAACGCAATTGTTTATTAAAAATTTACGTGTCTTACGTACGTTTTTAATAAAATATTCTTCTCTACATATTTAACCTCAATTTTCCTTTTACCGTCCCCTTTAATGTTTTTAAATCTTTATGCCATTATTTTAAAAACATACAAAGAAAAAAATAATATGGGAATGCTGTTGATTTTATGTATATAAATTTCTCCGTATGTATGTAAATTCCGAATGGTGTCGTGTAAATCTGGCTTATGTATAGATTTGTTGCAATTATTACTAACCCTATCGTTTGCTTTGTTAAATCTCGTCAGTCTCCCATCAAACGCTGTGAGCAGGGCGGCCCGTCGCCGGACTTTCGTCAAGTTTGGGAGCCTCAATAACCAAGGTAACTATGATTGTTTTTGAGCTATCGTAAATCAATGCTAGTGGCTAATAATTTTGTATATTACGTTTGTAACGAAAAGAAGAAAACTTGTAATAGATGTAAAAAGATTGTTATCCATAACCAACCAAGACGTATCTTGTCTTAATAGTCAGCCTCGCCTAAAACTAAATTTCAGTCAGTCAACTTGATGAAAAGACCTAAGATGTGTAAGGTTCAGAGTCAGTACTCGTTATATATGTAATTTGAAGTCGTAACCTTGTAATGCAATTTTGTAATATTGTAAATTGTAACTACGCACTGTATGAATGCATGTGTGCGTGTTAATCGAACGATGTGGGTATAAAGTGTACTAAAAGATGTGAAAACTTTCAGTTCAAACTTGGTTCGACGTTCCGGACCGAAGACACGAGAACACGAACTTCGTACAGTTTTTACACGATCTTACAGCACAGACATAGCAGTGGTTCAAAGCAGGTACTGAGGAACATGCAGCCGTAGCGACCAGACCCAGCAGGTTGCAAATGCACTTATCTGGATTGCCAAGTAATATTTTTACCTTTAATAACTTACGGTGGCAGTTGCTGCATAATCACGAAGGAAAAGCGAAACAAACTAGTTACTCACCCTAAGTGTCAGAAACAATTTTATAAACTTTTGTGATAGATAACAGTGTCAGAAATTTATAAGTAGATCACAGCGTGTACGCTGAACACCATATTGTAAACTAGCATTGATTTATGCGACACCCCCATATTTAGCATTTAACATTTTCTATACTCAGTTTTTCAAAAAAAAAATTAGTTCAGTACTGACCGTTGCTGACTGGCACATAATTAGGTAAATTTTAGAGGCTCGTAATGTTTTTGAAATAAACGGGTCGCATCCGGCTCTACTCACAGATTGACGCTTTCAACAATTTCTTTTACTTACACCTCCTCCCTTTATAGAATTAGGTTAATTATAGAAACACTTGAGAAATAAGTTACAACACAGGAAAAGTGTCTTAGGCATTTTGATGGATTTAGATATTATATTATGTTATTTGTGTGTATGCTGGGCACTTCCGGGGCCTAGCAGCGGGAAGTGCTACAGATTAAAATTATTTTTTTACCCCAAAAAGGTACAAAGATCGCCATAATCTTTTCAAAGACATTTTGTAGCAAAGAAAGCAAATACAGAATTTTTTTAAAATATTTGTTCACCGCCTTACAAAGCAGACTTCTCTCTTAACCTTCATGTTCTAATCTCAGGTTGAATACAAAAAAATTGCATTATGAACGAGTTCAGTAATCGTAAACAAGTTTCTTTGCCTCGGCGGAAAATTAGCAAGCGATAAATGCAAAGTAGAGTTGGCACCCAATAAATAAACGCAGTATCACGATACATTATCATATTTAATAGAGCAGCTTTTGATCTTTAATAACAAGTTAGCGTTGGCTAATTTCCGAATGGCAGTGTACGTAGTAAAGTCTACAACATGAAATTGGCTCAGCAAATAACGTAATAACTTTGATTAATTGATGTTAAGAGGGTGTAACTCAATCGGCGGACATTCATTATACGAACCGTTTGCCAAACAGGTTTCTGCGAGCGTGGACACGTGTGATCGTCTTGTACAAACTACACGAGGTCACATTATTTACATTACTTTTTATTTAGATGCCGAACGACAGAACAGTTAGTACACTTTAAACGAATAGGGAGTGATGAACAGGACAAAGGTGTTCTCAATAAAATGAACAGATTTCAAAAATACGCGTCTCTCGAACACTTCAAGGCGCGTCTCTTGAAAGGACAGTTGTGAGATTACGGCCCTTCAGATTAATTAGCCTACTTCGTTTTGCCTCCGTTTCCCTCCTTTAAATAATTTCCTCTTTAGACAGAAAATAACATTCTGCGTTTGCAGGGGTTATGACTGGCTTTGGTTAATCAATCCAGTGTTTTAAACATTTCCTTTTTAATTGTGAATCCGCCACTGTTTTAATTTTTTTGTTTTTTGCTGTTTTCTTTTTTAACTCTTCCCTTTACTTTTAATATGTATATTTAGATAAAAGTGACACGTGTGAGGCCAGAAAGAATATCTCGAGTGAGCAATTAGGGTGCAATAAAAATAAACCCAAGAAGGGTATTTTACAATCTCCTTTATATCTGACACATCTGCCCACAGTCATTGTTGTAAGAAACAGCTCTAGTACTGAGACGGTACAAACTAGCTGTTCAAAAATAACGCTCAATAGCACGTGCGGGGTTCACACACCCACAAACACACAACATTTAACAAAAGAATAAACGACAGCAGCATGAATATTGTTCTATTGGCCTACACAATATACGTACACGTGAACAGTATACCCACGCGCGCGTTTCGTTTTAAATATAAGTGTACAGTATACACGAAATGAATCTCCCATCTTCACGAATCACACAGGGCGCGCGCGTACACACAAACACACATGCATTCACGTCCTATTAAAACTAATTGACAACAGTACAAATATTGCTCTGTTGTTGTCGTATGCAATTAACGTGAAGTAAGTTCTTAAAATAAATGTTTTCATTTACATGTATATTAGGGTGTTGGTGAGAGGGTAGTTGAAGGTGAGAGAAGTAGTGGGTACATTACAGAGAGAGAGGGGGTGAAGGTACGGAAGTCTGTGCATTATACTTCAAAAGTGCGTGTGCGTGTACGTGATCTGAATAATGATCTATATTCACACGTATCGGCTCAGGTATAAGGAACTAGTTCTTCCGTTTCCAAAATGATGAGTGTAAGGCAATATTTGGCAGGTAGGAGAAGAGGCTGTAAAACTGTTTCCCAAGACTTCTCGAGGATCACGTTTATTGCAGGCCTATTGTTCGCGCAAGGAACACATTGGGGCCTATTTTTTTTGCATCACTTGCTAGTTACATTATTATCAGTCTTCATAGAGCTGATTCCCCCTCAACAGTTTTGAAGCTGAAGTTATGAACGGTTCCCATACGTACTCTTGAGACATTCCTTTGCTCATAGCGCACTACTGTTATCTTGATTGTTCTTTGTTCTAAGGATCACCTCTGCAACCACGTCCTTGGTAATGTTTCTCAATTGCCGACTGTTCTGATTTAAGGGCTTTAATAAATTTCCATGTGGTTAGATGGTGGGAAACATGACCATAGCGAAATCGGGGATTTGCTACCCTTAAATTGAATTGTTTATTTTCGGGAAATAATTCTGTGGCAATTCCAGTGATGAATTGTAGAAAATAGTTGTACTCTGTGAAGTCTTCGACTTAACCCACTTATCCCAGTATCTTTAAAGTAGTTGAGGAGAGGACGAAGAATCCGCTTACTGTGCTTGTTAAAAAAGAGCTCCCTTCAAAGGTCTCGTCGCTGCTGACAGCATCTGTTGACGGTACGTAAGCATGAATTTTGAAATAAAGAAATTGCATTTGTCGGAAAATTAAATAAGACTTTGTTGTAATGACAATTTGATGACGATAATCTCATGGAGGGCCGGGTCTAGTTTGGGGTCAAGGATTTCGGCACTGATTACTTCATCAATAGAATCTGGTTTTATCTCATCTTTTTCACTACTTTATATTATCTTATCACCACTTTGAAGTCTTGTCGGCCTTCGGTAACGAACTCCCCCACTTATTTTTCCGAATGGAGTCAGTAAATCTTTTCCTGCGTTTCCCCTCTTTACTTTAGTTGGGGTCGGAGCTGCAGTTAAAGATTGATCACAACTACTGACAGAACTGAGCTCAGTGGGTGGAGCGGGTTCTGACGGGGGCACGGAAGAGGACGGAAATGAGCCACATTCCATAGGCTCATTGGGAGTAGTAGGAAGTTCTCGTGAATTTTGAGGGTTTGTTTTTTGTGCGTATGGAATGAGGACATAAAATATCCCTGCATAAAATCTCCCGAAAACTTCAGTTTCTTAATCCCTCTGACTGCCTCTCCAAAGTTGGCCAGAAGGACGCCATTTTGGTACACCTGAAACTCGTAAGGGGACATCTCTCCGTCTGCCATGAGCTCACAGGTGGTGCCATAACTGGTAGGCTTTGACATTTCGGAGAGAGACTGAGGCTTAGTTCAGTAGGACACCCTGAACCGCGTCATGGTGAATGGCTAGAGTCTCCCCCAGTTATTGGAGACACGGGGCACAATGTCAGCCCGCACTTGAGCCGCCAGCGAGGCAGTGGCTCGCAGCTGGTAGGATGGGGAGAGAACAAGCACGCGCCGTCTCCACGGATCTTAACCACGCGGTGAGGTACAGCTTCTCCGTCAACATATACCGGTATCAGTTCCTTCTCAGCCATTGTAATACGGTGTTTATCACAAAGAAAGATACGTAAAATAATATAAAGTAAAAGGAAAACTAAAACAAGTATGTGAAATCTTTCACTTACCGTAAACCAAAATCTTAGAATACAAAACAATCAAAACTGAATATTTCCACCAAAATGTATTTCCAACCAAAATTGTATCCAAAGAAAAAACGCCTGTTGTCGAACAGTATTAGGTAAATACTATTGGACGACAGAAAAAGAAAGGCAAAGTGAGAGGCGTAGCAGTAGGCAATTAACCAGGACTGTACCGTTAAAATCAGCAGGTTTTGTGTATAGCAAGACTGTGGTGAGGAGCGGTTGGCAGGTTACTTTGCTTCTGGGGAAGGGAAGGTAAAGCAGCTGATAACGATTAAGATAATGGATAAGAGGCCGGATTACTCGTAAATTTGCAAATAATAAAATTATAGTTGAACCGCTAGGAGTCGCATTAGTATAATTATTTACAATTAAGTAGTAACTCAAATTTTATAAGATAGGGTCGTAAGCATAATATCAGTAGAAAACCAGTGTACCATTGATTGTCCACAACCATTCCATTCCACTTTCCTCAAGTGCACAAATTTTGAATAAATAAATTTAGTCTAAATTTATTTTTTGTATTCAAGAGTCAATACAATTTTCCGAAATAAGCTTGAGATGAGAAAAATAATAATCACGTAACGGACGATTGCAGCTGCTGATGTCCTGGAGCGTCCTGTTGTGATGAGTGAATGAATGGTATTTGGCTTTTATATGTATATGTAAATTATCGTATCTCAAAAATTAATTTCAACCCTATTTCAACCCTTTGGTGGGAGAATTTTTGGAACGGTTCCTTAACAAATACCTAAGGCACAAAATAAATAATTATTAGCGTATCTCAAAAATTAATTTCAACCCATTGGTGGGAGAATTTTTAGAACTGTTTCTTGGCAAGCACCTAAGACTCGGTGAATAATTGTGCTGAATTTCAAATTCCCAAGTGTTTTACAAGTGGATAAATTGGCGTATCTCAAAAATTAATTTCAACCCTATTTGAACCCGTCGATGGTGTAATTTTTACTTCCATGTTCCACAAGGAAATGGAAGTATGGTGATGGCAAAAAAAAATCGTGTTCGAGATAAGGGCTGATTCTGATTGTACTACCCTCCAAACATGAATAAAAGTCATTTTTCAAAAAGTGTGTGTGTGTGTGTGTGTGTGTGTGTGTGTGTGTGTGTGTGTGTCTATGTGTAGAATTTTTTCTATGACAAACGATAACTGCCGCAAATTCAAACAAAATCAAACAATGTTTTGTAATCATGTCTAAATTGTAGAGGACTCAAGGCCTATTGATTTTGGTAATGATAGGTTAAAGGGAAGGGGTAGTTTACCTTGAACGTTTTATGTTTTAACAAGAGTAATTTTTTCTATAACGAACTTACTGCCGTAAATTCAAACAGAATCAAATAATTGTTTGCATATTTGCCTGAATTGTGGAGGACTCAAGGCCTATTGATTTTGGTAAAGATCGGTTAGGGGGAAGGGGTAGTTTACCTGCAACGTGTTATGTTTTAACAAGAGTAAAGTACTTAATTTTGATAAATAAAGTATACTGAGAAGAAGGTCATAATAAGTGTAGAAAGGTAGATGAAATATCTATAAATGAAAAGGGTAGTTTAAGGGAGAGGGGGTAATTTTCTATAAATTAAAATGATAGTTGAAAGGAGAGGGGATAGTTTTGTATATGTGTACTACGTTATCGGCAACAAAGAAGTAGTTTGTTGTTAAAATTCCTTCCCGGGCTGTTTGGCCGTGGTCCAATGTTTTCTGCAAAATCAGACGTTTCGGCAGTGCCATCGACTGCCATCATCAGTGAAAATCGAGTGCGCTAACGTGAGGTATACCACGTTAGTGCCCACAGTACTGTGGTTAAGGCTGAAGCAAGAAGTAGAAAGATGTAGTATCTATGGAAATATTTCATTTCGAAAATGATTTTAAATATAAATCTTCGAACATTGAAGTCATGTATGGTTCTCCATACCGATATTTTGAAACGGTTTCTTAACGATAATCTAGAGCCCAAAAGTAACCTGTCTACCAATTTTCAAGTTTCCAGTCCTCAAGGTTCTGGACATTTCGTGATGAGTGATTCAATGGTATTTGGCTTTTATATAATGAGATATTGTTAACGCAATCGCTGTATTTGGGAATGCTGAGTACAAATTATTTTGAAAAAGGTAAAAAAATACTTTTTGCCTCATCCTGCAGGATTTTGAAAAAAATCAGTTTTAAACCATTCAGTTCAATAAACAAGTCAGACCCGTCGATATCTGCCTCACCTAGAGAATCGTTTTAAGTCATTATATCTCTACGATATATAATAACTTCGTCTTTCGGGTAATTAAACAAATTACCATTGGAAAATCCACATACACTATCCAATACTTTTAAGTCTTTGAACTTGCTGTTCAAAGAGGATAAAATCTGATCCTGGACTTTGTAAAAAAAAACTTCACTTTGTAGTTACTTTTGGATCCACTGAATTTTCTGGGTCTTCGGGGTATTTTTTGAAGTTCATATACGAAAGTTTTGTATCACGTATTATACAAAGTCTATGTATTATACGAAAAATACTTAATATGGATGCAATTGGAAGATTCTAAGATGCATAACAATGTTGAGATTGAGCGGGTAAACATTATTTATACACGTCGATAATGATGTGATTTGCCGCCCCCTCATTGTGCTGTCCTTGTGCAGCGCACACTTTGTACGCCTGCTTACGGCGGCCCTGGAAGTGAAAGGTTCGACAATATTAAGCCAGATAAGAGATAATGGCGCAATACAATGCGTATGACCTGCGAAATAATACGGTGGAATACTGTATTGTATAGGCCACTGGGAAAGAACACTTTTGGAATACAAGGAATAAGGTAATGATAACGCGCCAAAAGGAACAAGCAGACGCGCTAAATTCTGGTAGGACAGACGTAGAAGAAAAATAAGAAGATTCTATGCAAACACCTGTAAAATATTTTTGTTCTTTCTTCCTTCTTCTTCGAGCTTTGGACCTTACAATTCGTTGTTCTATTTACAATTTGGCCGACTACCTTTCCTTTGTTCTTCCAGTATTCCTTCATCCTTCCGGATTATAAACAAACTTTGTTTTGGTATCCTGTCCTTATCATCCTTTATACATGGTCTGCCCAGTCTTGTATTGGCTTATCTTGTCGCTCATGTAGTATATTCCAAGGATTTCCTTGTGTCATCATTTCTTAGCCCATCACTACGTGATAATCTTGATACTGATATTAAAAATCGTACTTCACTAGCCTCTAGTATTCGGTTGTGGGTCTTTGCATTCTGCGTTCACGTGTTAGGCCTGACCGGGGTTATTTGTTACACGGGTTAGTTGTCACAATGTTCATAACTTGGTCACCATATCGCCTGAGTGCTGTTTGACTCGTCAGCTGTTCCTCCCATTGTTAACAAGGTTTTTATGAAGTTGTGGTGGTGTCTGAACATTGTGACTAACTTTACGACAGATTTTCTGTTGTTTTTTTTTTAGTGGTAAGTAAAATTTTGTCACCTCTCTTTTAACTCTATAAGTCGTAAACGGTGAATAAGTCAGTTTGACAACATACATAGTTTTAAACCCAATATCATTAGGTACATTTATATGTTTTCAAAACATTGCTGATCGTAAAGGTTATATTTCCACAGTATGGTTATTAAAAAATGGTGCGACGGGGATAGTTGTCACAAATCTATTGGGGCTACTTGTCACTTGTGACAACAGACTCCATGCTAGTCGTTTATTTATTTGTTTTGTTTTCAGGATATAAAATGGTTCGTAATTTTAAGAGGAAGGCGGACCAAGACTTTAACCTCCAGATGTTTTGCTGAGGGCAGCTAGGGAAGTTACTTTGAATAAAAGATATTTAAGAGGAGTAGCAACTGAATTTAAAATAAATTATCGAGCATTAGCAAGATATTGTAAAAAAATACCTGAAAATGAGCTCAATGATGAAACAGTTACAGCTCCTTCGATAGTTAATGGTTACAAGAAAGCTCTTCAGGTATTTACGGACAAAAAATTAAATAAGTTAGTTGAATATATTATTAGGGCATCTGAAATTTATTTTTGGCTTCCACCAAAAGAAATACGGAAGCTATCCTACGAGTTAGCTGATGGTAATTTTCTTAGCATCCCAAATACGTGGAGACAAAATAAATTGGCAGGCTCCTAATGGTTTACATCGTTTATGAATTGGCATCATCAATTGTCCCTTCGAAAACCTAGAGTAACAAGCTTGGCCAGGGCCACAAGTTTTAATAAATCAAATGTCAATTCTTTTTTTAATAAACTACAGATTTTTATGGGAAGACATAAATTTCAAGCTCAGGACATCTGGAACATGGACGAGACTGGTGTAACTACTGTCCAGACACCCGATCGAGTAGTGGACTGTCAAGGAGTGAAAAAACTTGGCAGCATGGTCTTAACCGAAAGGAGCACATTAGTGACAACTGCTTATGCAATTTCTGCAACTGGCAATATTATTCCGCCGTTTTTGTGTTCCCCTAGTTCACTATAAGGACCATTTTATTGCAACTGGACTGCCAGGTTCTGCCGGTAATGCTAATCCTTCAGAATGGATGCAAGAGGACGATTTTGTTTTATTTTTAAAACATTTTCACAAAGATACAAAAACCACGCCCGAGATGCCGTGCTTGCTTTTGTTAGACAATCATGGTTCTCATCTCAGTATTGAAGGACTAAATTTTGCTCAAGCTAATGGTACAGTTATGCTATAGTTCCCCCCCCCCCCAACTGTAGTCATAAGCTTCAGCCTTTGGACAGAACTCTTTATGGACCTTTAAAGAAATACATCAACTCAGCCTGTGACGAATGGACGGTGCCAAATCCTGGCAAAACAATGACCATTTATGATATCCCAACACTCATTGCTCGACCCCATACCTTGGCAATGACACCAACAAACATTGTATCAGGATTTAAATGCACGGGAATTGTCCCCTTTAATAGGGATGTTTTTACAGATGTGGATTTTGTTCCAACCTTTGTTTCAGATAGGCCTCTCTCTTTAAATGAAAATGACACAAACAAGTACACTAAAAATGAAGAGCCAGATCAATCTGGGAAGCCAACTCAAGGAGAGGTAATGCAAAAGCCTACTGAAGACGAGCCAAAAGAAATTCTTGCTCAAGAAAAATCAAATCCAGGCTGCAGTGTTTGGAATCAGCATTCATCAGTGTCTCCGGACACTGATCAGGACGGATCAGGACGGACCAGTGTCTCCGGGACGGATCAGGGATCTTGTCCCTTTCCGAAGGCTGGATCGAGGAAAGTCACCAACAAAACAACAGCCGCAAAAGAGAAACTGCGATTTTAACAGACACTCCTGTAAAAAGAAAGTTGGAGGAGGAAAAGGCAAGTGATAACAAAGAACTGAAAATACTTAAGACAAACCTGTTTAAAAAAAACAAATTAAAGAAATCAAGTCTGCAGTAAAAGGAAAAACATGGTACTCAAAAACGAAAGAAATCAGCAGCAAAAAAGTGGGACAAGACTGGAGTAAATTCAGAGGGTGAAGGAAATGAATGCTTCTGTCTTGTATGTCTTGAAGCTTACTCAAATAGTCGCTCAAAAGAAGTGTGGATTCAATGTATGAAATGCAAAGCCTGGTCACACGAACAGTGCACTCCAGGAGGAAAATGTATGTTTGCCAAAATCGTGAATACATAAATATGAATACATTTACTTCATGTATTCTGGAAACTGTAACTACGAAACTTATTTTACAGTTATATGTAAGCGTTCCCTCTATACATATATCTACGATTTTTTTAGTTAGTATGTAGTGACATTTGCCCGGAGATAGAATTAAGTGAAAACTGCACGGAAAGATCAGAGTTCTGGAAAATATGACCTCGTCAGTGGAAGGTTGAGAATCAGAGCTGAGCTCTGCCACTGAGGATGCCAGATCATAGAATGTACGAAACGTTTGGTGTTCATAACGATATCAATAAAAAGTGGTTTTAAACCGAAAAAAGTGATGTTATTAAAAGTTGCGACCACGAAAGTGTGGTCCTGTTGGAAGGTGGGATATGAGAATGCGAAACTTGATTATTAGAGAAACTTGGTGAAATTCTGCTTCCAAGCGTAATGAAGCATTGCCACTAAAAGCCTCTGCACGTGTAATTTGTTATTACACATATCTGTAAAATTGAATTTTTCCCATTTTATAGATTTATTTAAACAGTCCTTAATAATTAATGCACATAATCGTTGTTGGTTGAAACATGTTTAGCAATTCTGTAACAATAGTTTTAGTGATTTAGCAGGATCATCATTAGAAAATTAGAAATACAAAACAAAACATAGGATCCCACTGTTAACAGCGGGGTCAGCTGACTAATTCTTCAGAAGGCACAGCAGTCATGGTGATCAAATACTCTCCGATTTCCTTCCGAACAAGACTCCAATTAATGATGTAATCTGTCGCAATTTGGCAAAAGGGGGTATGTCCAAGAAAATATTTTTTTCAGGAAACAAAAAATTGATATCTTATTTATATTGAATAATACTAGGAAAATTTTTATTTAAAAAAATCGAATAAAATATTTGAATCTATGTGTAAATATTTAAAATTAGGGATAAATATTTTTTTGTAATAACAACAAATTTAATATGGACTTATTCCGTTTTGTGCAGCATTGACTCGGAGGAGAAGAATAGGCAATGACTACAGGCCTATTGTTTTATTTAAAATCCAATCATTTATGGTAAGATAAAATATAATCATTAATCAATAATCATAATCATTTGAATAAAGAAATTGAAATTAGATACATGTATTTACATATGGATCAGACATTTTTTTGTAAATAGTATACTTAACAACATATTGTTACGATGGTCTCACTGATTATCATAAGGTACAGTGGAAAATAAAATACAGACACCAATTAGGTCACTAATCAACAGCTTTAATTAATCACAAACAACTTTAATTAATTTGAATCAACTCGTACAATAACTCAAGTTAAATTTGTCCAAATGCAATAATAATGTCAACTATTAAGAGCTCCCCACTACTTATAACACAATAATCACTTTTCACTAAGCCTCAACAATGACTCGATTCGCACTAAGGAAATCGCTCAACGTAACTGACAGACAAAGCCAGCTGCTGTGGCTTATATAGGTAGCGTAAGTGTTCGAGAATAACTTTCCATCCTTACTGCCGCGTGCCAGCATATGCGTATTTGAAGTGCTCTTGAACATTCTGGAAGGTATTTAAGTGTTACGTGAGTGGACGACCTTGATAAAGACGAGGCACGCTGGGCTAGTCGAGAAGCGCGTAGAAGGACACTCTAGGCTGTCCTAGAATGTTCCATAATTGCGCAGCAATATCATTGTCTCCTCGTTATCATCATTTTCATTAACGCAATGTAATAAAACATTATTATTAAATTTTTCATCAATTGCTGATGTAAAGTAATGAAGATTTAGTGAATCGCACTTTGCAAATCTATGGCACGTAACGGACATTTACATCTCTACTGCCTAACAGATTTTGGATAGGCCCCCTTTTGCAGCATTACAAAGATATAGAACTTTAATTAAACGGTTTCTCTGCTTTTTTGTACTTTTTCAACATTCATTATGAAGCATCCTTGAATGCAGAACAAAGTACCTGAATATCTCACAAAAAAAAGCTTTTTGGACACATTCTCTTTTCGCAAATAGGCGACAGTAATAAAGTTTTAAATTTTATTAGTAGCTGTTTAAATATTGGGGGCAACAACGAATAGTGAAAACCGGAGGAGCTTAAAAATTGCGCAAAGAACTCAAACAGGATACAAAGGTTGTGGTACCACAGACTGTGGTAGGCGTACGTACTCTGTGTATAACAAGCGTAGATAAAGAGAGACTACAAATTTTGGAAAGAAAAATTACTACTGAGATTTATGGCCGAGGAAGATGGAAGAGAGAGTACACAAATCAAGAAAAACCACAAAGGTTAAGGAGCGAGGAAATCATAAGTATTATTAATAAGACGGCTTATTAATAAAGAGAATAAGACGGTTTGGGTATGTAAGCAGGTAAGAGAATAACTGTATTCTAAAAGAGCTTATAAAATGGAAGCCTCAAGGAAGGAGATCCAGAGAGAGACCGATGATGAGGTGAGAAGTTGAGGTTATAGAGGACTTGCAATTATGGTAGTAGCGGTATGGAGGAGGAGAACAGTAGAGAAAAGTGGTTCAGGAGACAGGAACCTTCGACGTGAAGAAGAGAGAGAGGTCGTAAGGCTGCAACTCCGCACGCGAGTGTAAGACTGTAACAGTTATAACGTCGGATTTCAATCAGTCCGGGTCTTCCTAGACATGTTTTCTTTTTCATGTGAGAGAGGAATATCCAGGGAAATTATTGTCCAAGTCCGGGATTTTATCAACTTAGTAACTCTGACTGTAAGAAGCATACCGTACTTAAAACATACTCGTATTAGCTCTGTCAGGCATCAATAACATAGTCACTTGACAATATTTAAAGCGTTTATTACGTTACGATTTTGTGTTTAAATTAAGTACTGTCAGTTATATTTAGATTTAGGATTCAAGTGCTTATTTACTGATGCATTATAGAAGATCTATCCTCATAAAATAAAGGAAATCATGATTGGAAACCTAGAAATTGAGAAAGATCTTCTTAACAATGGGCACCGATCACACAAGTAAAGAGAGTACTCGTTATTGCTTAGGAAACAGAAGATTAAAAAAAAAAAATTGTTGAACGTACAAAGCGAGTTCTCAGTTTTGACTCGACCGTTTGAAATATGTCCATCTGTCTATCTATCTATCTGTCTATTTGGGGTATGTCTCACGATAACTTTTGAACGCATCAACCGATTTTTGTAAAACTTGGCAAGCGTATCCATACCTTTACCCTATAAAAACCTATGGTTTTTGAAATTGATCCCTTCAAAAGTAAGGGGGTGGGAGACAAAAATATGAGGGGCCAAATTGTCGAAAAATCGTAAAACACCTTTTAGGGTGTCAAATTAAAGGGGATCTAAACCAAAATTTGAATATAGTACTTATTTTATAAATTTCAACATTTTCAAAATTTTTGAGCGTCAGGGCCTAAAAGTGGGTGAAAATTTTATTAGAATAGCAAAAATTCATGGTGGCTATCAAATTAAAGAGAATTTTAACTAACATCTAAATGTAGTGATAAGTGTTGGAAATTTCAAAATTTTAGGACCGCAGAGCCCAAAAAACAAATCAAAAATTTGAAAAGAATTGTAAAATTCCAGCAACATGTCACACTAAAAGGAGTTGTAACCCAAATCCGAACTTTTCGGATCTTTAGTGTTTATTGTATGATTGTGTGCTCTACAATTGTTATATTACTAAATAAATCGTAGAGAAATCGTTTTTTTTTTGTAATTTTTCCCATAATTGAAAAATTATTGAATATCGAAATTTATGTAATAATAAATATAATTCCTTCAAACTAGTGAGCGAGTTCTGCAGATCAGGGATCAGATTAGTGCATTTCATTTTTGGTATTTGTTTTATCGAATAATGTTTAATTTTTTATTATTATAAGTATTTTCTATTTAATTAAAATATCTTTACAGTTAAGTAAATGCTATCATTTCATAATAAATAAAAACATCATGCAGTACATGTATACATGTTTTATTATTAATACCTGTTAGGCTGTTAAGAGTACTTTATGATCTAAACATTGGGGTTTTCCAAACGAAAATGTTACATTGAAAATCATTTTTATTTTTTCAACACAGTTATTTTATTACGAATTGAATGCTAACGGTACATGAGATATCGTGTGTGTCCGATATTGTTTCTGTTTTGTATGTACAGCTTTAATGTCCGGGATTGTTTTAATTTTGCAACTGATTGTCCTGTGAGTTCATTTTAGAAGATGGCAACCCTATATAACGCCCTTGGTGTCCGTCCTCCCTGCAAGTCGAAAATTCTCTGGACGTCGTGTCCGCTTCCGGGGGCAACCATCTTGAATTAGATTGATTCAATTGTCCTCCACGACCGGCAGTAGGGCACACCCAAACGGGACGATTTCTGTTCCCGTGGGAAGTTCGGGACATGGGAGACGGACAACATTACACAGCGTATTATTTATTAATTAACAATGAAATAATTTCTCGGATGGCTGCGCGCCAACAGTCAATCCGTATCCATACAGTTATAGGCTGTTATTTATTCAGCCTGTAGGTGTTTCTATTTTAATAGAAAAATGTCAAGGCAATGTAAAGTAACTTGTTTAATACATTATTTATTAAAAACTATTTTTGTGTCTACAATTAATCTTTGAAGATCTTTGGAATTTCATACTTACGTCTTGTTCTTAGTCAGAACATCATCGAAGTAGTAGTAGTAGTAGTAATAGTAGTAGTAGTAGTAGTAGTAGTAGTAGTAGTAGTAGTAGTAGTAGTAGTAGTAGTAGTAGTAGTAGTAGTAGTAGTAGTAGTAGATGTGGTTGTATGTAGCGCACCTAAGGGGGTAATGTGTAGGTGGGGAGGCTACAAAAAGATATACATATTATCCATCACAAAAGTATGTTCTCTGAATTATTTAGCCTAATTTGTAGGCCTATTGTTAGCTTATTAGTATCGCATATCGCATTACGTTATCGGGCCGTGTTATTGATAATTGAAGTAGGCCTACTTATATATAAAAACAATTCGCAAATCAAAACTGATGATATGTAAGGTGATCTATCTTCACATATAGACATATAGATTTATATGCGAAACGTGGACGCTTACAAAGACGACTTCGGCCTGGTTCGCATCAGGGTAAATCACGATGCGACAGCTGTACAAGGAACCTAGCACTGTGGACTAAATTAGGCCTAGAGCGAATGAATGACACTCGACAGACCGCTGAACAACAATGAATGGGACGCCAAGAACTCGCTGGCAGCACGATAATCTACGAGACGAAAAAACTGTCAAGCGGCACTGTTGCAGGAGGTCAAGGCTCAATACGGGAAGAAAGGGACATATCAACAATTATTTGTTACATATTTTACACGCAAGCAGCATCCGTGTGAATAGCTGGGACGGTCCCATAACCATTTAAATCGCGAAGCTTAGAGCTTAACTTGCACCGCGTTAGACGCATCTGTATTTCGTAACATGAGACTCTCGTTATACTATTAAAAGGCCATTTATATTACCCTTATTCGAATAAGAATATACAGTTGTCCACAAAGAAATCAGAATAAAATCAGAGAATTAAATCAGAGTAGCCTACGGGGCAGCAGCTGCTAAATCTAAAGTTATTGGCTTTACTGATTGCGTCTTTTCCAGATTAACCCGAATAAGAGACGACGATATTTGGAAATAATTAACATACGTTGGGACCATGTAAAGCGCGTGTCATACAAAAAAATAGCCTAAACGAGTTACAGAGCGGGTTTCACTAGAGAACCAGCAAGACCTAGGCGAGATTGGGAGTAAGCAAAGAACAAACGAAGCGATGGAGTCGTGGCAGTGGATGAGTCGAGCCTGGGAACGCAGACACGGCTGAGGTAATTGAGCAGCCCGCCGTTTCGTCACGCTACTTGTATTAGCAGCAGCTGCAGTAGCAGCAGTAGCAACAGTAGTAATAGTAGTAGTAGTAGTAGTAGTAGTAGTAGTAGTAGTAGTAGTAGTAGTAGTGGTTCTTTTATCATAAGAACCCTATCGATTTTAGGCAGATCCCTCGAAGAATATGAGGTGAGAGGCAAAAATGTGGGGGTGGGGTTCAAATTTGTGGAAAAATCGCAAAAATTCAATGTGGGGTAGGCTATCAAATTAAACGGGATTTAAACCAAAATCTTATTTTAGTATTAGTCTATGATACTTTCAAATTTTTTTGATGTCAGGACCTCTAAAGTTATAACAATATGTTATAACAATCGAAAAAATGCATGTGGGATTTAAAATGAAAAAGAATTTTAACTAACATGTAACTGTAGTGTCAATAAATTTGGAAATTTCAAAATTTGTGGACCTAGGACCCAAAAAAGAGATGGAAAATTTGAAAAAAATTGTGAAAATCCAGCAGGGTGTCAAAAGACTAAAAGAAACTGTAATCCAAATCTAAATGTTTCGACTTTTTACTATTTGTTGTATGACTGTGTGCTCTACAGTTATGTTACTAAAAAAATTGACGTTAAATCGGGTTTTTTGTATTTTTCGCATTATTGAAAAATTACCTACTGTAGAAATTACTGTAATAACAAATGTACTTCGTTCAAAATAGTGTGCGAGTCCTGCAGCTCTGAGAGCATACTAGTAGTAGTAGTAGTAGTAGTAGTAGTAGTAGTAGTAGTAGTAGTAGTAGTAGTAGTAGTAGTAGTAGTAGTCGTAGTATAGTAGTAGTAGTCGCAGTAGTAGTAGTAGTAGTAGTAGTAGTATAGTAATAATAGTAGCAGTAGTAGTATTAATAGTAGTAGTAGTAGTAGTAGTAGTAGTATAGTAGCAGCAGCAGTGAGTGGGACTGTATTCACGCGCGCATTGGTGTTATACAATAGACGGAGATAATCACTAACAGCCCGTTATCTGCAACATGTTATCTCGACCATTACGTATTCCAGTATTCAGTTAGACATGGTGCAAGTGTGGACACTGCTTCTCGTAAGTAAACCACACTCACGCATGTGTTGTCCAGTCGAATCACACAACACACGTTTTATACATTCCAATGAATTTTATTGTTTTTGACTATGACGCGCTCTTTCGTCACAGAAAAATAGTAGAATCATACTTTTCTCCCATAAAAGAGTTTCTTTGCGTATATTAGCACACGCACACACACACACACACACACACACACACACACACACACACACACACACACACACACACACACACACACACACCCACACACACACACACATATAACACACGCGGCTTAAGCTGAAAAGAATCCGTTTTAGGTACTATATATTTTATTAATATAATATTTGTCTATATGTTTATTCTAGTGCAGTAGAATGTCAATTGTCCGAACGTCAAACGTCTGACGTCGATGAAAAAATAAAATTCGTAAAGTCGATGTAATGATTGTTGTTGGCCGTCATACGCGCGACGTCTTTCCAACATCTTTTTCTATTCATCAATTCAATTTTATGTTAATTATTTAATGTATTGTTACTACGTATATTCAAGGAGGCAAAGAGAGTAGAATATTTAATTGATTTTTTTTTTTTAACGCAGCAATAATTTTCGAACGTATGGATAGAAACGACGGTATGACGGGACGGCTCGGTAGGGTAATCATCGCCATTCCGTTCTAACGACCAATTTAACGGCGAACTTATTTCCTTTAAACGGATGTAAGATCTAGCGGAAAATAAAATTGTTCAAAATTATCTGCAAATATTTTTTTTTTTTTTTAAGGCATAAATTATTTGTATGCCTACTTGCGAAAACAGCAAAATCTGTAAATATATTTCTAAAAACATTTTATTATTGTACTCAACATTTTAATTTTTATATAGAATATAATATTAATGGTAATGTAATATTCACAATGTATACAATGTCTACGGTACTGAGCAGCGTAAGTTATAATACTTATTAGAGAATACGTATTAAAGGAAACCTTTTGAGTGCAATATTGACACCATTTTAAGAGCTACACACAGTGTATCGCAAGTTTTGTGTGTCCGAATTTCGTATATCGTTAGTCACAATCTGACGCTCTACTACAATAAACTTACTTTATATTCTTTGTTGATGCATATGTCGAAAGCAAAATGTTTTCGTTCTCATAAGGAAAACAATTTACTTACATACTACAAAAATAATTTTTCATTTTAATTGATTTTGTTAGTAAAAATGTGACAATGCCACAGAGAAATTATTTAGGCTCACTGTTCGTGACACCGCGATTTCCTCACCGGGAATCACAGTCATACAATAATACTGATGATATAAGTTAACAAGTCAAACTGTATCGACAGTACTAAATGCATTGATAACCTGACGTCACTTGCTGCTGCCTTCCAACCCTTCACACCACCACCCCTTTCTGCTTGCATACTCCTTCCTCCCGTGTTCTTCGGAGTCTATTCACTAGTCGTTTACTTTCGTTTTTCCACTCATAATTTTTATATGGAACCTGGAGTTACCTGTCTGTATTTATGTGGATTTTGTCCACTGCAGTTTTCTTAGTTTCGTACCTATATCCTGATAGGACCGGTGCTCTCCGGCGTTCATACGTCTCATTGTTCCTTTGTATTCTTCAGTTTCAACTGTTCCTTATTGGCGCTAATTTTAGCCTCAAGAATCTTCTCTCTAGCGCATCTAGTTGTTCCGTTGGTTTCTTGGTCATGAACTCACGTAGCGTACAAGTGAGCGATAATTGTCTGACTTTCATTTGGTCATCACGATATATTCTTTTGTCTTAAAATTTTATAAGCATGTAACATAAGCTTTCCTTTAATAGAGTTCTTCAGGTAGGTGTGTGTGTGTGTGTGTGTGTGCGCGCGCGCGCCTCGTTCTCATCATTCATTATTTAATACCCATGTATGTAAATTTTTCTATAATATTTATACTGTTACGTCTAACTTTTAGACTTTTCTTTCCCCTCTTATCACGCATTTGATTCAGAACTTTAATTTTGTTCACATCGTGAATAGCCCAATAGTACTTTCCCGATCGTTACCAATTCATTACAAGCCTTGCTGATATCGTTATAGACATTGAGCTAATATCGTATGCATACAAGGTTTGAACAAAATGTTCGTACATTATTTGAATTTCCTGCGCTGCAAAAGTCCGATTAAAAAACTGCTTTATTGTAATGTCGATTCACCTGTCCACGATTGTATACGTTTGTATACATTAAATGTTTTGGATACCGGGCAATTCTTTTTAACATTCTGCAACGAAAGTTTCAAAAAGTTGAATTAAATTCTTGTAAAAATAATATATTTTGCTCTAACGTGGTAAAAGTATAAGCGAAGGATTTTGAAAATCTAGTATGCATGGTAGAACTGTTTACAAAATTGTACAAAAGCTTCAAAGGCAGTCATTAATGAGTCGAAGATCGTAGCAGCACGACGAAGACTGTTGTATTGTGTTTCACAGATTTTCCTACTAGGTGCTATAGTCAATAAAATTCGGACATTTTAAGTCATTTGCGAAAAGCTCTTCGTAGCAAAAGGACAGATTTATGGAAACTGCACCCTAATAACTCACCATTTCTGGTTCAAGAATTTTAGGCAAAAAAAAACATGATTATGTCGCAACCCGACATGTCCCCAAACAATCTTTTTCTTTTCCCAATAATGAATAATCATAAAGGACTACGTTTCGCGACTGTAGAAGACATAAAACAAAATATCGCTGACCGATCTTAAAGCTGTACCAAAAAGTGCTTTTCAGATAGTCAGATAGACCTCTGGCTTGAAGACTGGAAACAACGTTGATGTAATTGTTTTGTATCTGACAGAAGTCGCTTTAATTGGGACAAAATAAACATAAATCGAGAAAGACATGACTTTTTTATCAAACGTGGTATGCTGTTATTCGTGTTGCTTTCTTAATTGATTTTATTAATTATTAATTTGTGATGTTTAACGTGTTGTTCCATTTCTGTCTCTGAACAGTATGTTCCGGATTAGAACCAGACCATTCCGGATTGTGTCATCGTGAATGGTACTCAGATTTATCATCGCTCGCTTTCTGACATGAGCTGCTGCATCAGACATCGATGTTCTGGTCTTACCAGTTCTGCTGGTATACCAAAATTCTTTATACTGTTTTCACTAATCAAGCTACCACTAAAACTGTGATCCCATCCTCTGCTGAGTATTTCATACATCAACAACAAGCCAATGCAGTTCCTTCAACACATTCCACTTGTCGGCTTATCATCCTAATTCTACGGGTTTTTCATGCATACTTACTGACTCAACTTCATCCGTTGTTCGTGACGTTCCTAACCTGCCCTCCTCCAGCAGTCTTCCTAGTTTCTACTCACTTTTGTACTCACTTTCTGTTATATGTGCCGATGATCATTTTTCTTGTTTTATCTCGACACACTTTGTCGTTGGTTTGAAGCCTTTTATTATTTGGTGTATAAAATTTTAACCATTTTACTATTACTTTTCTTAAAGTATTCTCCCATCTGTTGCAGCTTATCGTTTACATGTTTCCCTGTCTTACATAGTGGACCTTATCCACTGTTCTCCTCTTTGCTCTATATTCTCCGTATATTCTTACCACCTTCTGACATTCGTCAATGAATCATTTTTCTTTTCTTTTCTTTTCTTTTTTATCTTATTTCCAAAACTTGAAGCGTAGTTTCTTGTTATTGTGTATAATTTGGTCCATCCTCCTTCTATTGATAACTGAGATATATATATATATATATACTATCATTTTCTCTAAATCTTTTATCCACTTTCCTTCATATTGTTTGCAATTTCAGGATCTTTTTCTATTCTTTCTATTCTGTGAATATCGGTTTTTGATTCTGTTATTCCTTTTACATTCGTTATTCTCAGTGCTCATCTTCTGTTCCCGACGTACAGTCGGGATTTCCTTCTAAGAGATTTTGTGGTTCTGGGCGAGGGGGAGTTTAGATTTTGATTAATAAAACTACTTAAATTCAAATAAAACAACCTTTTTATTTGCTATTCATTTTGTTGTAGTCAAGAAGGTTAGTGTGGAAACATAAAGGTCACGTTAGTATGTATAATAATTTAGGAAAGTCATGTAATAATGAAGATGACATCCTACATTACAATATAAATAAAATAAACGATATAAAAAAACTGGTACAAATATTCCCGCAACCTCTTGCAGACGTTGGTAGCGTTAAACGTTTTGTACGATTTCTTTGACGCTTCATCTTAGTAAGTACGTGTCCGAAAATATGTTTGTAGAATGTAAAATTAAATCCGTCTACTACAAATAAAAAGCAAATATTGCGTGTACGGAAAGTAGAAACAATATTATTTTGGTATTATTGGAATAACTGGTTCAACTTTGTTTCTGTTGGCCAATAATGCTAGGGACAATTGCACCCTTCTTCGATTGTGTTATTTAATCAAGGCTTACAAATTTCCTACAGTATTCACAGCTGCATTCTGAATGACACGCAAACGCTGTTCGTGCAGTTGCAGTTTCTTCTTAATGTCTTGCTAATCGTTTGTGATCAATACATTTACAGACACTGCTACTGTATTATTTAACTTCCCGCAACTTGTACAGATCCTTCAACTAAACAGCCAGCGGTTGGTTGTCAGCAAACTTATCATTTGTGGAGTTGCAGAATAAATAATCACTGCTTTCCTAGCGATTCTATCAAACAGTACGATATCGGGTCTATTGGCTGCGAGCTGGTAGCTGGTAGTCACACTATCCCATAAAACCCATCCATGATTGTTAAGTCTTAAGTTTATAATATGGTTCCTCAGCCTCTTCAAGTCGCTGCCTCTTCGCAAATGCTTAAAAAATTAGTCTAGCGACATTGTTGTGCCTTTGGATATACTCGGAATGTGCCAACGATGAACATCCACTGTTGTTGTTGTTGTGTTATTATTATTATTATTATTATTATTATTATTATTATTATTATTATTATTATTATTACTGTTATTATTTACTAAAAATTATTAACAAGAGGAATCAGCGGAGACAGTGGAAAATTCCTGTCCTGCGGAATCATGGTGGCGTATATGGTAAGATTTTATGACTCAGTCTTGCACAAGAATTTGTACAACAATTTGTCACTTCAATGACAAAGTCAGTGCAGTTTTATTGCGCAAGTCAGACTTGTTTTCCTGTAAACTGAGACTGAAATGAGGACCAGGTTTTAGATTCTCAGTTACATAATTAAATTTTATATTTTTTTCTTGCGATAATTTCATTCTGTCTGCATTAAAAGTAAGTTGTAAAACCCTAGAAAAATTATTTTTGTATATTACACAGAATTGTATTCGAAACAGTAATTCGAAAGGTCGTAATTAACGTCCGTAGGCTCGTATTTCCGATTTCGAAGCTGTAAGAATCTGTAAGGGTCTATTTATTTTTAAATTTAGGCCTATTTATGTTCTTTTTCTCTTCTCCTTCTTAAGGTTTTTATTACCGCTCCCGCGTGTGTCTCTCTCCAACCAGACTCTTCATATTTCTCTGTAGGCTATTACCGTCTACGATTTCTTCTATCCTTCTATTCGGCTCGGTCATGCATGTTAGTTTCCTTTGCTGTACGTACAGGTTCCATTTTCACTGTTACGATTTCCTCGTTTTTCACTCTGTCTCTCCAAGTCAAACCCTGTTTACCTTCTCCGGTATTCATCACGGTTGCCAGAAACTTCCGCTGGAACTTTTTACTTCTGTAGTGTATACCATGACAAGGTCTCGAATATTAGTTTCTTTATATTCTTCTTGATGATTGACGGGTGTTGTTGTTTGATACACATTACAATCTGGTTGCCGATTTCTCTATTACATTTGTTTCTCACCCAGCCTATGTTGTTCGTGCCGGTAACGATGTCCAGATCTTTTCATAGCCACATCAGGATTCCAAATGTTTTTCTTTGGTATGTTTTAAAGTTCTTTCAACTCCTAACTCACACAAACACACACTACTGTCGTGTCAGCCAGTCAGAAGAAAAAGAAAAACAAAACAGTTAACTAACGAAAGAACATAAAAGTATGTGTTGGAAACAAATATGAGAAACACGTTTCACATTAGAAAAGAAAATATAGTCATAAAATAAATCAGACACACACACATACACATATTTACGTGCGCGCGTGCACTTAAGTAATTACTCTTAATCGCAATTCATGTTGTACGCATGCCTCCGCCCACTGTCTACAGGTCTCCTGAAGGTCTTCATTGAATCATAATTAACTGTCACTATGTTTTTGATTCTTTTCTTTATTTATTTTTAAATGCTATTAGACAATTACAAACATTCCTGTAAAGAACTGTTAACCGTTATTAGACTATAACATTCTTGAATGCTAAATGCTATTACATTAAAATAACTACTTTCACGCTATCAAAATGGTTTTTTCTTTCTTCATGTTCTCTGAAACTGTACTTTCATTTGTTTTTCTCCTATTCATACAAAACCATATCTTATATTTTATACAAATATTTAAATTCTTAAATAATAATGTAGAATATAATTTAATTACTGTCGGGATTATAATTCGCAAAGTCCTTGGGGAAATTCATTATTCAGCCTTTTAGATCGAACGTGAATGAAATATTTAGCTAGAGTCAATTAATTGACATTTGCAATTTATGGGTGTTTTCAAGAGACGTTGCAACTACACAAATTGCAAAAAATTGTTGAAATATGCACGCTTACTGAACAGTAAACATAAATTTAAGAAAGAAACAAAACTTGGCTACAAAACTGTCTTCATGCTTTTAAAAGCGTAGAGTGCATCGAAAAAGAGGAAAGACTAGTTCTGCGGCAGTATCTCTTGATTTCTAATAAAGTTTCTATCACGGTTACTAGACTTGTTAGTCTAGTCTAGTAACCGTGGTTTCTATTGACATACCAATGATCGGATGTCAATACCGCTATACATCCGCATGGTAGCGCATGGTATACCGCTATACATGAGTAGGAGCGGTGGTAAAATAAACATTTCATTTTTGTGAGATACTGTGGAACACTTTTGTTCAAAAAGCCTCACTGAAGGTGAAATCCAATACTATACGCACTTTTCCAGCCGGAATCGTAGTGGCGTATATGGTACATGTTTTAAGGATCAATCTTGCACAAGAATTAACTTCTCAATATGTAGTTACAAAGATATTATGCCACGCGTTGGGCAGCCAAATACTACGATTATGGGAAATTAATTATGCCAACAATAATTAATTAATTATGTAATTATAATAATTTGTATAATGAGATCGTGTAATCACTCAATTAGGTTACCCATATCAACTGATTGAAGCTAAGTGATACATTAGTTCTTTTATGTTAGCATAATTACTGCATTGAGACTCTAATTATTGTATAAATTAATAAAAACTACTATAAATCATTCAAGTGTCATTACTTTCTTGTTCTGAGGTAACTTTGACAATAATGAACGCATATATTCTGGATAAAATAAACACTTATTTATTAACATCATCAAATAAAGAGACTTCAATATATAAATATGGATGATTCCCTGTAAATACATTCATAACAAGAACACATGTATATATATCAAATTACAATGCGAATCCAATACGTTGTTTGCTGGAAAACATACACATACATATATATAATACAATCGATATATAGAAAAACACAAATAGTCAAACAATAAATCTTATACTAATGCGTTCATTGCTTGCCTCAGATGAATAGCGTTAATTATATTTATCATATGCAATTTAAATACTCAAGGGGTGTTTCTTGAAAAGAGACAGGACAGTAGAGTTCTTATGATAAGAATAGCATAAAGATTACTTGTAAAGCGATTTATCCGATATTTCCATCGGTGTAACTCCTTCTCGTTGGTGGTCCATCTGTGTGAAGTTGCGTAGCTGTGACGTCACTAACACTCAACACACGCGGATCAGATTCACTCGCGCTGTGTGTATTTTCTGTTGATACGGCTGTTACTGTTAGAGTCTATGAAATCATGTGTCGTGTGGGTAAGTTCATCATTAACTATGGTGTATATATCTGTCTGTCTATTGTTGAACTTCTTGTGTGAACATTAATGTATAGTGTCTTTGATACCGTGGTGTAATTGTTCCAAATTATATTGTATCGCTTCGCCGCACTGTACAACGTTACGATTTCGTTGTCCGGTAATACATTAACAATACTTCTGCGCGTCGGTTATTGATGAAACTGCGATTGGTTAGTTCAGTTCTGAATTTGAGTATAATAAAGAACTCTAGAGTTATTAAGCACTGGCGTATGTCGCATGATTTAGTCGCTGTAGGTACACTATTACCGGATACTCGCCAATATCGAAATGTTTAAGTCACTTAATTATATACCGCGTAGCAGAGTTTCAAAGTCCCACTGCTGTCCGTATGTTAATCGAACTGTATTAAGACTTAGAAGAATGTATGAAGACTGTTTAAAGTATACGATTGAGAAATTTATAAGGAGACTGACGAAAATTATATGAAGACTGTCGAAAGTTATAAAAAGACTGTTGAAAATTATAAGTAGACTGTCCTCCCGCGTGCTCTGCAAACAGTTTTTATCAAGCATCGTTTACCACAATGCAATCTTCTGGAAGACACGCCTCAGGTCGAACATGATAGGACAGAAGAACTCCTACCCTTATGCAAGACTATCGTTCTTCACTTCTCATTCGACGTTCCCGTTGCCACGATGACGACGGTCCTCTCCACCTGTTCTCTGGGTAGATGCTGGGTTGTGATTGGGTATCCTGTCTCCCCACAAGTTCGCGTCGAAAGCCTCCGTACTCTTTTCCTGGAACAAGAGCAATTTCTCGGCTGTCGATCAGGTCTTTGTCTAAGCGTACTCCGGACCCTGCTGCAGTTCTCACGCGAACAATGTGTCGTATTTCGTTATTGTTTCACTATCCTTGACCCTTTTCCGATAGCTATCCTGACGCAGCGTGTCGTCGTTTCCAAAACGGCACTCCTTCTCCCAGTCGTAAATATCAGTTGTCGCCAGTAAGACGTTCCCCCGCTGTGCACAAGTTCGATTCCATTCTTTAGATATCGATGTCAGTTCTCATACAGGGTAAATACCATTGTGTACTTACGCCCTTTTCTTACTACTGGTACACTTCAAAATTAACCTTGCAGTGTGTCCGTCACAGTTTCTCTGTAAATTGGTACTTGACATAGTTTCTTTTATCTTGCATGTTGCAGGCTGTAAATCTCGGTTGAGTCGAGTCTGTCACGGCCAACCTTATTCCCATTGTAAAGTTATGTGAAGCGTATTCGTATTGTCCGAAGCAAACGTTCAGTTGACACATCGTAAAACTGTTCTTTATTTATTGCTCGTGGCTCGTGTAGGGGTGTCTTGCTGTATGTAACGTCTTTTCGGTCATACTATTAAAAAATTTTAATTCTTGGTTGTTACATAGTCCCCAAATCGGATTGGATGTTGGATCAGCAGAAGACATTCTAATCCTATTTCTGCGCTCTGTGTTTGTTGTGGGAGTCCCCCCTGATAAGGTCACGGTCATTGACCCACTTTCCTCTGCTTGGGGTATACGGGTATATATTCCCTATATTTTGTTGTAAACTAACTCTGGGAATTTATTGCCGTGCATCTGAGGAAGGATGAACGCATTTCCACACATTGTGCATATCTAATTAGATATGGGATTATTTTACAATAATAATAATAACTGTGGTTGGCTGTGTCATCCGCTTATAACCTAATACATGAAATAATTTTTTTCGACATGAAATGTAATTATTCATGTATCGTTTAAATATCGTTACGATAGTTAATGTCCTTAGTCTATCTTGAACATTTAAAACACAATTTACGAACCTGTAAATACATATTGATACATTCATTATTTGTTATTGAGTATCACTCATAATACGTATTACTAACATTTATACTGATTATATTGATTATAAATTTATATACATTATTTAGGAACAATTAACAATTCATTTGAAATCATTATGATTATAGATGACTTCGCTTTATACCACTCAGATTTGATTACTTAATCTTACATCATCGTGTGTCTATAAAAAGCTCGTTATAACGTCTTTAGCAATTTATTGCTGCACATCCGATCGAACTTTTCGCATCATAAGTGTCCTTTCTATTGAAATGTTCATTAACATTGGTTATACACATGTAATTAATGTCATTAGACTGTCACATCGTGACTTAAGAACTCCATGTACAAAAAATCTTTAAATTACACGCTAATAAGTTATACATCATATCGTTTAGCTAGTTGGACCGGTTTTCGCGGGACATTCACTCTATGCGTTGGCCCGTCCCCTGTAGTCCACTAGTCTAACTGATTATCGATGCAACTTTCGCTTTCCTGTGAGACTTGAACTTTCGTTTCGTAGTACTTCTTCAACAGACGTACATTAAAATTTCCTCTCACTTTGCCACTGCTATCGCAATCAATGAGCTCGTATGTTGCATCACCAAGGACGCGATTAACCTTGTATGGTCCGGTGTACAACTCGAAAAACTTGTCGATCCTTTTCATTGCGGCGTCAGATTGGTGGTAGCTCCTTAACAGCACCTTATCGCCGATAGCAAATTTAGTAATTTCCTTACTATCATTGATGCGCTTAGCATACTTCTCTCTTTTTTCCTTTATTTTTACAAATACGTTGATATTTGAACTGTATTTACTGTTGATGACATCTTTGTCCAGCCACTTCTCCCATGCGCGGGTCGGCTTCTTTCCTAATTGCGCCTCGTGGGGGTTATTTCTATTGTTTCGTGGTATGTTTCATTGATACATGTCTCAATCAATCCGACGTATCTTGACCACTTACTATGCTGGTCGTGTACCAAGATCCTGAATAGATTTCCAAGTTGGCGGTTAATCCTTTCTGCTAAGTTGGCGCGAGGATTCCTTATCGCCGTATATCTCGGTTGTATACCCAGCTCCTTGAGACCTTTAATCCATTTTTCCGCGGTAAATTGCGTGCCGTTATCAGTTAAAATGACTTTTGGTCGTCGAAACTTCGCACAGTAGTCGTTGATTCGTCGTAATGTCGTGGTGGTCGTCGCTCTTCTTAATGTGAATAACTTGACAAACTTTGTGAAGTTGTCCACCATGACGAGTAAGTATTTGACGCCTCCTGTACCAGTTGGTAAGGGTCCATAGTAATCGACGCTCACGATGTCACCTCTAGCTGACGGTATCATAGCTTTTGTTCCGCCAAACAGCATCCTGTTGTTCGTGTCCTTGTATCTTTGACATGAGTCACAAGTCTGGACATATGCTCTCACTTTCTTGAACAAGCTGTCAATCGTGAAGTACTCCTGTAACATTTTTATACACCTTTTCGGGCCTAGGTGTCCGTACATTTGGTGTATCTCTGCAATTAGGTCCTTCGACACGCTGTCAGGAATGTATAGTTTCCATTCGCCACGTTGTTGTCGGTATAACTTAACGTTAACAATTTTATAAAATTTGCTTAATTTATTATCTACATCGTTATTCTTAATCTTATCTATAAGTGTTCCGAGTTTGGCATCTTCATTCTGGTATTTGCCGATATCTCTAATTATTTTACCTATTTGTTGACTCATTTTAATAACTAGGTGATTAATCAAATACTCGTGCGTTTCCTCGTTTGTCTCCTGTTTTTCCGCGTCAGCCGGGTATCTACTCAGTATGTCCGCAACTACATTATCCTTTCCTTTACAGTGGATAATGTCGAAATTGTATTCCTGTATGGCGAGAATCCATCTTGTAATTCTCGAGTTGTTTAAGTGGCACTTGTGCATGAATGTTAATGCTTTATTGTCCGTGATTATCGTTAGGGGCTGGCCAAGTATGTACATTCGAAACTTATCCAGACATCTAACGATACTTAGGAGCTCTTTCTCCGTCGTGAAATAATTGCGTTCTGCGCCTTTAAATGTTTTGCTTGTAAAAGCAATCACGCCAATTTCTCCTTCTTCATCGATCTGGTAAAGCTGGCCACCATACGCAAAATTACTAGCGTCACACCGAATATAGTATCTTTGGTTCGGCCGTGGGAACCGTAGAGTTACTGTGTTTATAAATAAATTCTTGACTCTCTGGAAACACTCGTCCACCTCTCTTGTCCATGAAAACTTTCGTCCTCCTTTCAGCAGTTCGTGTAAGGGTTGCGTCTTTTCCGCATATTTACTCGTGAATCTATTATAAAAATTGGTGAGGCCAAGGAAACCCTTGAGTTGTTTTGTATTCTTCGGTGCTGGGAAATCCATAATTGCCTTTACCTTGTCATCGGTTGCTTGTATCCCTTTTGTTGTAAGGCGATAACCAAGGAATGAGATTTCTCGTCTAAAGAACTGTGACTTGGTGAGGTTGACAGTGATATTTGCCTTATTGAGGTTGTTTAGCAATGTTTCTAAATGATTTAAGTGTATTTGTATATTGTTGGAGTAACACAAGCAGTCGTCCACGTAGATGATCGTGTTCTTCTTGACTTCCTCCTCGAGAGCCACATCCAATCCACGTGTCAACGCCGCAGAGCTGGTGCTAAGTCCAAATGGTGTCACTGTGAATCAGTAGCACCCCCCTTCATGCATAAACGCAGTGAAATCCCTACATTCTTGTTTTAATGGGACTTGCCAGAAGCTACTGGATAAATCGACTGTCGACAAGTACTGCATATCACCACATCTAGCCAATATCTCATTTACCGGGGACACTCCTTCGTAATCGGGTACAGTTACGCTGTTCACTTTTCTTGCATCAAGGCACAGGCGAACCCTCCCATCCTTCTTGATTACTGTCACGATTGGATTGACGTACGGGCTGGCACAACGTTCGATTACTCCATATCGTAACATCCGGTTAATCTCCTCGTTCACCTTGTCTCTGTAGGCAAGCGGCACAGGCCACCCTCGTTGAAAGTAAGGTGTCCTGTCCGTAACGTGAAACTCATGCGTGTAACCCTCTATTCTTCCCGGGCACTCCCTAAAAACATTCCGGTTCCTTACCAAAATCTCCTTCAGGCGTTGCAATATTCCTTCATCCACGCAGTCTATGCTCCCAATCTTTTCATCGATGCACCGCAGTACTTCCTCTTCTTCTTCACTGGTTATCACGTCAATGTTCATGATTGGTATAATGTGCTCCTCTTCATCAGTGTTGCTTTTTAAATTAATTACTTTGTTTCCGATGTCGATGCGACACCCAACTTCTTGTAGAAAACTAATTCCTAGTATGCACGGTTTCACTAATTCTGGTATTATCAGAAACACACATTCAAATCGGATACCATCAATCTCAATGTCACACAATATTTGTCTCTTAACTAATTTGGATTTATTTCTTACAGCACTTATTATAAATGTATTCGTTACGGGTAGTGTCTCATATGGTCCTATATTCTTCTTATGATTATTAAACCACGTCTCCGATAATCCGTTCACGAGGCATCCTGTATCAAGCAAAGCTTGCACAATTATATCATTATTAAATTTGATAGTGATTTCGGGACATTTCAATACTTGTTTGTTAATAATTTCGTCGTCCTCTTGTAGTAGGTCCTTTCGTAAATCCGGTAGTAATATATTTACATTCTCACTCGGAAGTAAGTCGCTTAAAAATTCTATTTTATTCTCTAGTTTGACATTTTTTTTTTTTTGTCGCTGTTACCGCTCGCCCTCGGGGTGGTGTCATTGACTGGGGCCCGCTTCTGCTGGCGTAAACTGCACCGTATTGATGTATTGCTTGTTGTCAAAACGACCCCTTGGCTGTCGGTCGCTTTCACTTTTGTTATACTGTCCCTCCCTCTCTCTCGGGTTGTTTTTTCCCTCGTTGTAGGGTCTATAATGCGGCCTGCGATTGTTCTCTCCGCTTGACTGTATACTCGTAAATTCCGTAATTAATGCTTCAAAATTCGGTATACTTGTGATACCACGTGTGACCACGGCGAGCTGCAAATCCTTTCCAAAGTGACGGGCTAATTTTCGGATCAGCTGCTATCGGTCAATGCTGGCGACAGTTGCCGGCTTTCCAGTAATATTCTTTCTACATACTGGACGGCTGTGATTGGCCCATTCCACTCATATCTGCCGTACTCAAGATTGTCGCGTATATTGTCCTGGCGTTCTTGACCCCAGTACTTCAAGGTGAAGGCTTCTTTAAACTCTTCGTACGTGGAGATTTGATTCCGTATGACACGCCACCATATCCCAGCGTCCATCTCCAAGTGTCTCCCGATCCATTTAATGTCATTGTTGTTGTAGTATTGTTCTTGGATCTCTGACAATTACTTCAGGAATTCCATTGGGAACCTGTCAGTGCCGTTGTACTTTAATTCTGTATGTGTGTGTCCGTTAATCCTACTGATTATCCCCGACTCACCTTCAATTAGCTGACGCTGTAGTCGTTCTATCTGGGACTTTAATTCGTTGATACGAGTGGTTTTCTCTCTGGTGCTCTCATCCAGTTTTAGTTCCGCCGACTTCTGTCTCCCATCTAGCTCATTGATCTTCTGCTGTATCGTGCTGTTTACGTCTCCCTGTTCCTGTTGTAATTGTCTTACTGTTTGGAATAGTTCGACTCTCAATTCCTCCTGCTTCTTATGATTTTCTTTTGCGTGTGTTTCTACTCTGTTGTGGATCTTTTTTATGCTTGTTTGAGTATTTTGGGCAACACTCTTTAGTTTCTGTCGGTCTAATTCTCTAGTTTCTCGTACCTCTTCGAATTTCTTGTCGGTGTCGTCCTTTAACTCTTTTATGATCTCGTTCTGCTGCTTCTGGACCTCGTCTATCTTCTTGTCACAATTATTTATGTATTCACGCATTTCTGCGCGTATTTGTGTGACTTCCTCCTTCTGCTTGTCTAACTTTTCTTCTAGTTTCTCGAATTTTTCATTCACTTCTCTTCTGATCTCAATAAAATTTTCATTAATTTCTTCCTTTTGCTTCTCGAATTTTTCATTAAAATTTTCATTAATCTCTTCCTTTTGCTTTTCAAATTTCCTACTCATGAAGTCCATTAATGCGCGCAACGTCACCTCTTCCTGCGGTTGTTGTTGGGACTCCTGTCCCCGCGCTCTGACGTCTGACGTCTCCTCGGTCATTTGTGAATAGGTTGGTGATTCCTCTCGTTCGACATCAGGTACACCCTGTTGGTTATTAATATCAAAATTCATGGAATCGGAACTACTGGTCGTCATTTTTGCAGCCTTACTCCACGTTAACATTCAGTCCAACTAGCTTCACACTAATAATATTTGTTCTTACAACTAACACGAAATATAAATATATACGCTTATCCTATCTACTGCCTGCTCTTTGCCGTGCGATGGGCGCCAAATACAAAGATATTATGCCACGCGTTGGGCAGCCAAATACTACGATTATGGGGAATTAATTATGCCAACAATAATTAATTAATTATGTAATTATACTAATTTGTATAATGAGATCGTGTAATCACTCAATTAGGTTACCTATATCAACTGATTGAAGCTAAGTGATACATTAGTTCTTTTATGTTAGCATAATTACTGCATTGAGACTCTAATTATTGTATAAATTAATAAAACTACTATAAATCATTCAAGTGTCATTACTTTCTTGTTCTGAGGTAACTTTGACAATAATGAACGCATATATTCTGGATAAAATAAACACTTATTTATTAACATCATCAAATAAAGAGACTTCAATATATAAATATGGATGATTCCCTGTAAATACATTCATAACAAGAACACATGTATATATATCAAATTACAATGCGAATCCAATACGTTGTTTGCTGGAAAACATACACATATATATATATAATACAATCGATATATAGAAAAACACAAATAGTCAAACAATAAATCTTATACTAATGCGTTCATTGCTTGCCTCAGATGAATAGCGTTAATTATATTTATCATATGCAATTTAAATACTCAAGGGGTGTTTCTTGAAAAGAGACAGGACAGTAGAGTTCTTATGATAAGAATAGCATAAAGATTACTTGTAAAGCGATTTATCCGATATTTCCATCGGTGTAACTCCTTCTCGTTGGTGGTCCATCTGTGTGAAGTTGCGTAGCTGTGACGTCACTAACACTCAACACACGCGGATCAGATTCACTCGCGCTGTGTGTATTTTCTGTTGATACGGCTGTTACTGTTAGAGTCTATGAAATCATGTGTCGTGTGGGTAAGTTCATCATTAACTATGGTGTATATATCTGTCTGTCTATTGTTGAACTTCTTGTGTGAACATTAATGTATAGTGTCTTTGATACCGTGGTGTAATTGTTCCAAATTATATTGTATCGCTTCGCCGCACTGTACAACGTTACGATTTCGTTGTCCGGTAATACATTAACAATAGTCTGCGCGTCGGTTATTGATGAAACTGCTATTGGTTAGTTCAGTTCTGAATTTGAGTATAATAAAGAACTCTAGAGTTATTAAGCACTGGCGTATGTCGCATGATTTAGTCGCTGTAGGTACATTATTACCGGATACTCGCCAATATCGAAATGTTTAAGTCACTTAATTATATACCGCGTAGCAGAGTTTCAAAGTCCCACTGCTGTCCGTATGTTAATCGAACTGTATTAAGACTTAGAAGAATGTATGAAGACTGTTTAAAGTATACGATTGAGAAATTTATAAGGAGACTGACGAAAATTATATGAAGACTGTCGAAAGTTATAAAAAGACTGTTGAAAATTATAAGTAGACTGTCCTCCCGCGTGCTCTACAAACAGTTTTTATCAAGCATCGTTTACCACAATGCAATCTTCTGGAAGACACGCCTCAGGTCGAACATGATAGGACAGAAGAACTCCTACCCTTATGCAAGACTATCGTTCTTCACTTCTCATTCGACGTTCCCGTTGCCACGATGACGACGGTCCTCTCCACCTGTTCTCTGGGTAGATGCTGGGTTGTGATTGGGTATCCTGTCTCCCCACAAGTTCGCGTCGAAAGCCTCCGTACTCTTTTCCTGGAACAAGAGCAATTTCTCGGCTGTCGATCAGGTCTTTGTCTAAGCGTACTCCGGACCCTGCTGCAGTTCTCACGCAAACAATGTGTCGTATTTCGTTATTGTTTCACTATCCTTGACCCTTTTCCGATAGCTATCCTGACGCAGCGTGTCGTCGTTTCCTAAACGGCACTCCTTCTCCCTGTCGTAAATATCAGTTGTCGCCAGTAAGACGTTCCCCCGCTGTGCACAAGTTCGATTCCATTCTTTAGATATCGATGTCAGTTCTCATACAGGATAAATACCATTGTGTACTTACGCCCTTTTCTTACTACTGGTACACTTCAAAATTAACCTTGAGTGTGTCCGTCACAGTTTCTCTGTAAATTGGTACTCGACATAGTTTCTTTTATCTTGCATGTTGCAGGCTGTAAATCTCGGTTGAGTCGAGTCTGTCACGGCCAACCTTATTCCCATTGTAAAGTTATGTGAAGCGTCTTCGTATTGTCCGAAGCAAACGTTCAGTTGACACATCGTAAAACTGTTCTTTATTTACTGCTCGTGGCTCGTGTAGGGGTGTCTTGCTGTATGTAACGTCTTTTCGGTCATACTATTAAAAAATTTTAATTCTTGGTGTGCTGAGTCAAAAGATTCAGCGCTAGTTCAGTTATTTACAATTGGAGAGAACTGTGGTTGACTATCCTAAACCGGGCTGCTATCTAGCAGTAAGTCCTCGCGTAAAGACGGAATAGTCCGCTTGACGTTATTGGCAGTACACAATTAAAGCTGTTTAATTCGTGCTGCGCTCTGGTACCGAAATAAGAGAGACTAATTCACAGAACCCGATCGCTATCGGCATCTATCGGCTTGCTGTGGTATCAAAATTCCTAGTGCTCCTTTCTGCCGAGAAGTTCGGTAGGTAAACCAGAACGAAGGACTTCCATTTTTTTTTCGTCTCACAACATCCTTCGTTGGTGCCGGTCGCAATCTGTTTCTCTCTGGTAGAGAGATGATCCTACACGCCTAAGTCTTCTAGCTATGAGTAGCTAATTTCTCTTCACGACTGCGGTAAGTCTGTCAAATTACTTTCATATCAATTAACAAAAATATTTCGTTGGAGAAAACTGTTTTAAGTAAGCCTGAGTAAGCATGCCCACTTGTTGAATCGGGCATGGTGCAATACGCAATGTGTTGCTAAAGTTTTTAAAACCTAATAAAACTATATTGATTCAAGTGTCAGAATCTCGCCACTAAAAAACAAAGTACATTGACCACAAAATAATTAAGTTTAAAGGTGATTTAACACCGATGTGATGAGATACGTGTTACATCAATGCAGGTTATATTGCACATGCGTAGTTAGTTTAAGTGGTATAAAGTTTTGCTACAATAACAGTAAAACCTTATACATATATATGGGAACTTACTCAGGCACGTTTTAAATGTAAATGATGTCCCATTCAAATTAATTGTATTATCTAATTAGGTGTAGTAAAAAACTATGTGTTTTAAACAAATTCTTCACCATGTGGTAACTATATATATTCACTCTAAGTAATAATAAGTTTATGAGAGGTTACAGAGCCAAAATAATATTGTTATATTGCAAACAAGTAACTCACATTAGGTGAGGTGCAAAATTATAAAGAATTATTGTATAGAGATTTTTGAATAAGGCATGTTGGCCAAATAAATTTATCCAGTTTAATTATGTAGCACATAACTAGGTGTCGACTTTATATATGTATTTTGGAGGGTGTCCAAACAGTGGGGGCATTTGTGTGTGGTCTCTGACTAAAAATATAATGTGTAAGCAGGGTCCGCCGAACAGAGAAGAAAGTCCTGCTACATGGCTGAACGTTGAACATCAAGAAGCTCCACTCGATACCAGAGAGAATTGGACCACCACACTAACACCTAATAATGTCGGCCACAAGTTTGTCACTCCAAAAAACCTTCATGACTGAAATCAGGTGATAACTATCCCAATTATTATTTACACATAGAGTCAACCATCATACCCGTGAACAGTTATACATAACCATCAGTTTCTACATTTCAAGTTAAACATTCATTGGATCCCCATTGATGGGACAGTTTAGTGTGTACACTGAGTAAAAAATTAATTGTAAAATTTCTAGTAGATTGTCAGTTCAGAGACTGATATGGTTACAAGACAGCATCCAACATAGATTTCCACTCATTTCATTATAGGGGTTCTCTACATATTTTAAGTCAGTTTTTGCTATTAGTAATTTCTCATGTTCAATTCACTATGTATAAAAATTTTATATATATATTCTCTTATTTTAAATCAGTTTTTTTCATTTGTATAAAAGATTACTGGGGAGGTAGGTGAATTTTTAACTAGTTTCAACCAAGCTATGCATGTCGAAACACTTTTCAACTTGTTTGTCGAGACAAGTTTGTCGAGACAAGTTTGTTGAGACAAGCCGAAAGTTGAATGAACATGTCCGTCTCTGACCCAAGTGTATTTTTTTATAAGGTGGTAATATTGTGCAATTTTTTCTCTTTCATTAATTGGCCCTATTTTAGTATATATACATTCTTTATACTAATTATGATAACTGGGGGCGTTCATTATTTTAAACACTTTTTATTTCTCACTGTAATTAGGTACTTAGGCACTTAACCACTTAGGCACTTAATTTTTGATTTATTAGGTCCTGGGGACAATTGTATGCTATACATTATCGTACACCTGATGTGTAATTAACCCACACCATGAGGGTAATTAATAAATGTAAATTTCTAATCCTAATTGGGATTATTATAAAAAGAAAAGTTAGAATTTATATACACCAGAAGGGGTAATATAAAAAAGGGCGTGGCAGAGACCTTTATGTATTTTATGTATACTATTGTATAATGTATTTTTATCTTGTGGAACATGTTATGTGTGTATATTTCTGTGTACATTTTGGGGGTTATAAATATTATACATTTACTGTACTTTTGTGGGAACTTGGATATAGGGATTTATTGTTCAATGTCCTTTTACAACAGAAAGTTGACACATGTAGTCATTGTGGGTATGTCCTTTTCATTTTTTTTTAAGGGAGGTATTCTATCTCAATAATCGTTGCTGATCATTCTTTAAGGAAATTATTTAATTTATTTAACCTTATAACAAAGTATAGGGAATTGTCACCTTTAAAATTTATTTAGTTTGTTGAGTAATTATTTTATTATTAATAGTAACAAGGAATGAAATCATTTATCTTCATTAATTATATACAGTATTCTAAAAGGAACAATATAAAATAAATTTTTATATTTTATTAAATAGTTTAATGGGAGCTTTATTTTCAAGGGTAGATTATTATTTTAAATTTCAATTCATTGATAGAGTGACATAGCAACTTATTTTCTTAGTTTCAATAAATATTTTCAGGTGGCCCTTGTTGAGAGAGTATACTTATTTATTTAACTATTTTAAAGGGGAATTATAGATTACTGTTGTATTTATTTATTATTAAATTGTTATGAGATAGAATAATAAAAAGGGATTTGTTAATTATTTAATTCTTGAGTTTTCATTGCAAGTCCCGTCTCACTGGATCCAGCGCATTTTTGGCTTCTCTAGGCCTTAGCCTTGTTTTAATTAAACTTGTGGCCCCTCTTTACAAAAAAAAAAAAATTCTCAAAAAATTTTCTCAAAAAAAAATATTATTTTTTTTACTGCTCAAGATAAAGTGGGGTTACATTTGGTAGCAGAGCGTGGTTACGATGAGGGTCAACCCGTGGGTCCTGTGGGTGTGACGGGGCTTGCAAACTTAGGAAATATTTTGGAACTTTCACAATTTTAAGTTCAATAGAACTTAGAAAAATTTTAAAGGCCCTATATCCCCAGTTGAAAATATTTTTGTTAGCTTTAAGGTTTTTGTAATATATGTATATGTACTGCCCGCCTTGAATAGTGAATAGTGCCACGTGGTAGGAAATTTTAGAAGGGGAAATCCCTGGGCAAGACTTATCGCAGTTCGGTGCTTGGTTAATTTGAGTTTACCTTGCCCATGTTTGGGGAGGTGTTGCTGTTTTTTTTTAATTATGCGGTATGGCCCGATCGGCAGTCGGTTTCTTCCGATAGACGGTAGCCGGAATAACATGAAATTGTTAAATAAATTTTCGTTGGTCGGTGTTTTGTTTTCGTGTTTGTGTGTGTGTCGGCGTTCCTTTTGTCTGGTGTAATCGAGTGTGAGCAGTTCAGGTAGTGGGCTAGTTTCTCGCATCGTTAGGTGACCCGCAGTCTACTCTTAGGAAGTACAGTACGTGAGTTTTTCTTATTCCAATCTTATTATTGTCATTATGTTTGTAGGTGTTAGGTATTTGTAGGGTGTTGTGTTTTGTTGATAGTGTTTTGCGAATTGTGTAATTCTGGCGGCGTTATGCTTTCAGAAATTGCCGTCCCCCGACCACCGGGAGAAACAGAAATTGCCCCACCCTCTCACCCCAGTTCTCCAGAAATTTTCGGTGGTAGATGCATTTAAGGGAGGACAGCTGCTGTTTTCTTGGACCTTGTCCTGCAGTTGGCAGCCTATCCGGGTATATCCGATGGGGAGGTCTTGTGCCTTATATACCCGTATTGCCGGGGTACGTTGGCAGAGAAGGTCACCAACACTTGGCGTCGGGGCGGCACGGTCGACACGCTTTCATGGGGAAAGTGTTGGATTACTTCATATATCCTCCACGACGTTCCAGCTTAAGCTGGATTTTATTCTATCGTTATCAGGCCGACGGAGAGGCGTTGGGGGACTATGTGCAGGATATACGAAAAGCTGCCCGGGTATTAAGATTAGGGTTGACCGACACCGAGGTCCTAGATATATTATGGGAGGACTGAATCCCCAGACAGTTCCCGTTTAAGGTTTGGGAAACGTCCACGTTTGTTTCGTGGAGATGGCCCGGTGTTGTGTTGCTTCAAATACTGTCCGACCAAAGGTCGCAGTAATTGTTCCGGTAAATCCATTTCTGCCAAGGTGGATCCAGACCCGATAACATCATCATCGCCTACGCCGGAAGATGAGAAGTCACTTGATGGTGGAGCTTTACCATCGTCAGTAGAATTTAATTTAGACGTTGCACATGGACCTGGACAGCTGGATTCCAGGTTGGGTAATGTTGAGGAAGTTGTAGTTGCTGAGAGTGGTGAAGAAGAGGAATCGAAGGAGGAGCAGAAGAGTGGTCTGCACATGCTACGCAGGGGAGTATAAGTGTAAGTGTTAGGGAGGCTGCAAGTGTTTCTGAGGTTGCGGATGGACTAGGGGATGTCCAGTCTGCAAGTTTGGGTAGAAGTAGATGAGGTAGAAGTTGGGAGAAACTGGGTGGCAGCGTTGTAGAGTTTGTGGGTGAGAATGATGTAGTGTGTGAAGATGTGCAGACGCTTTCTGTAAGTAGTGTTGAGGATTCCGAGGAGTGGAAAGAAGTTCCAGCTGGACCATGGTAAGCAACTAGAAGATGAAGATGTGCAGTGTCTTGATGGTGATATGAATTATATAGAGGAGAAAAAGGAAGAGGTGGAAGAAATAGAAACAGGGGAAATTGTAGAAGAGAAGAAGGTAGAAGCAGAGGAGTTAGAGGTTGAGGATAATCCAAATCGGGGTTAAACGTAGAAAGGTAAGTTACCTTGATTCTAGTTTAGAAGAAATAAATCAGTACTGCTCAACACAAAATAGTTACTCAGAGAGTGACGTCCAAAAGGAACGGGTTCCTAAAGTTCGTCATAAAAGGGTGAGACAAAGCGGTTAATGGGTAGCGGGTGGATGTTCCCACAGTCCCAGTGGTGTACATCTACTTCAGGGTTGCGCCCCTGCCTCCGCGAGCCTTGGTTTTCTCCACCCATCCTCATTTTCGGAGGGAACCATGTCCATTACCTTAGTCCTAGCGGTTGAACTTTCAATTGATCCTTGCCCTTATCATCTTCCAATTTTCCTACCCCTCCCATCAGAAAACAAAGTAAAACCAAAAACAAATAAAAATTAGAAAGGAAAAGCAAAAAAAATTAGAAAGGAAAAAGAAAAAAATATCCGAGAGGAGTTAGAGAGAAGTTAGTTGGAAGAGTTGTGACATACGTGGGTAGTGAGTTTAGTGTCGTTTTCATTTTTCTTTGTTGTAGTTTGTCGTTGATTTTTGTAGAGTCCTGGCCATGCCGCATTCCCTAGTTGCTTTCCGTGGTAGTTTATTTTTGATTAAGTGTAGGTTGTTCGACGTGGTCGTACTGAAGTAAAACCCCCCCTCGTTAGTTCTGCAGTATTGAAGACCAAGTGAAGGGATTGATGTTCGCGTGCCCTCTATGCGGTTTTCTCTGTCCGGCTAATAGGGGACCGTCCGCCCTAGTATAGGGATGTTTTTTTTTTAACGACCAGTTAGAGATGTCAAGGATATGTGATGCCTTGGTTTAAGCATATGGCTGGTCAGTCCATATGTGGACAGAAGTTATGGGCGCTCACATATCAAGGTATTAGTTACCTTGTTTTGGTCTTCGGACGCGTATGTGAGTGGGCAGCAGGAGGAGTAGGTGGTGGTCACCAGAGAGTGTGACGTATTGGGGCGGTCCTGTGGGGTTGGGCCTGGCGGAGAGGGTCGCATGGGGATGGTTGCATTGGCGTTGAGATTTCCATTCCAGTAAGAAAAAGGGGGGGGGTAGTTGTTGCCCTGAGTAGGTATTAGTTGGGTCTCTGTTGGTGGGCAAGCCTCAGTAGGTCAGAAGATCTATACGTAGGAATCCCTTCTGTTGGCTTTCGCTGTCTCTCTCTCTTGTGCTGTATGCGGACTCTGATCAAGTCAGCATGCAGCACCCGCACACTTACATAATACATATCTTTTTCGTCTCTTTCGTTTTCCTTTTGAATCTGTTCTCCTGAGAGCAAGCTCAGCTGCGCCAACCCAACCCACGACGTCCACCGGTTTCTTTTGGGAGAGGTACACTGCAGGGTACCCTCCTGGCCTTTAACGTTGGGGCAACTATGTTGCCCTTTTGGGGTGAGGGTGTGCTGAGTCAAAAGATTCAGCGCTAGTTCAGTTATTTACAATTGGAGAGAACTGTGGTTGACTATCCTAAACTGGGCTGCTATCTAGCAGTAAGTCCTCGCGTAAAGACGGAATAGTCCGCTTGACGTTATTGGCAGTACACAATTAAAGCTGTTTAATTCGTGCTGCGCTCTGGTACCGAAATAAGAGAGACTAATTCACAGAACCCGATCGCTATCGGCATCTATCGGCTTGCTGTGGTATCAAAATTCCTAGTGCTCCTTTCTGCCGAGAAGTTCGGTAGGTAAACCAGAACGAAGGACTTCCATTTTTTTTTCGTCTCACAACATCCTTCGTTGGTGCCGGTCGCAATCTGTTTCTCTCTGGTAGAGAGATGATCCTACACGCCTAAGTCTTCTAGCTATGAGTAGCTAATTTCTCTTCACGACTGCGGTAAGTCTGTCAAATTACTTTCATATCAATTAACAAAAATATTTCGTTGGAGAAAACTGTTTTAAGTAAGCCTGAGTAAGCATGCCCACTTGTTGAATCGGGCATGGTGCAATACGCAATGTGTTGCTAAAGTTTTTAAAACCTAATAAAACTATATTGATTCAAGTGTCAGAATCTCGCCACTAAAAAACAAAGTACATTGACCACAAAATAATTAAGTTTAAAGGTGATTTAACACCGATGTGATGAGATACGTGTTACATCAATGCAGGTTATATTGCACATGCGTAGTTAGTTTAAGTGGTATAAAGTTTTGCTACAATAACAGTAAAACCTTATACATATATATGGGAACTTACTCAGGCACGTTTTAAATGTAAATGATGTCCCATTCAAATTAATTGTATTATCTAATTAGGTGTAGTAAAAAACTATGTGTTTTAAACAAATTCTTCACCATGTGGTAACTATATATATTCACTCTAAGTAATAAGTTTATGAGAGGTTACAGAGCCAAAATAAATTGTTATATTGCAAACAAGTAACTCACATTAGGTGAGGTGCAAAATTATAAAGAATTATTGTATAGAGATTTTTGAATAAGGCATGTTGGCCAAATAAATTTTATCCAGTTTAATTATGTAGCACATAACTAGGTGTCGACTTTATATATGTATTTTGGAGGGTGTCCAAACAGTGGGGGCATTTGTGTGTGGTCTCTGACTAAAAATATAATGTGTAAGCAGGGTCCGCCGAACAGAGAAGAAAGTCCTGCTACATGGCTGAACGTTGAACATCAAGAAGCTCCACTCGATACCAGAGAGAATTGGACCACCACACTAACACCTAATAATGTCGGCCACAAGTTTGTCACTCCAAAAAACCCTTCATGACTGAAATCAGGTGATAACTATCCAATTATTATTTACACATAGAGTCAACCATCATACCCCGTGAACAGTTATACATAACCATCAGTTTCTACATTTCAAGTTAAACATTCATTTGGATCCCCAATTGATGGGACAGTTTAGTGTGTACACTGAGTAAAAAATTAATTGTAAAATTTCTAGTAGATTGTCAGTTCAGAGACTGATATGGTTACAAGACAGCATCCAACATAGATTTCCACTCATTTCATTATAGGGGTTTCTCTACATATTTTAAGTCAGTTTTTGCTATTAGTAATTTCTCATGTTCAATTCACTATGTATAAAAATTTATATATATATTCTCTTATTTTAAAATCAGTTTTTTCATTTGTATAAAAAGATTACTGGGGAGGTAGGTGAATTTTTAACTAGTTTCAACCAAGCTATGCATGTCGAAACACTTTTCAACTTGTTTGTCGAGACAAGTTTGTCGAGACAAGTTTGTTGAGACAAGCCGAAAGTTGAATGAACATGTCCGTCTCTGACCCAAGTGTATTTTTTTATAAGGTGGTAATATTGTGCAATTTTTCTCTTTTCATTAATTGGCCCTATTTTAGTATATATAAATTCTTTATACTAATTATGATAACTGGGGGGCGTTCATTATTTTAAACACTTTTTATTTCTCACTGTAATTAGGTACTTAGGCACTTAACCACTTAGGCACTTAATTTTGATTTATTAGGTCCTGGGGATAATGTATGCTATACATTATCGTACACCTGATGTGTAATTAACCCACACCATGAGGGTAATTAATAAATGTAAATTTCTAATCCTAATTGGGATTATTATAAAAAGAAAAGTTAGAATTTATATACACCAGAAGGGTAATATAAAAAAGGGCGTGGCAAGAGACCTTTATGTATTTTATGTATACTATTGTATAATGTATTTTTATCTTGTGGAACATGTTATGTGTGTATATTTCTGTGTACATTTTGGGGGTTATAAATATTATACATTTACTGTACTTTTGGTGGGAACTTGGGATATAGGGATTTATTGTTCAATGTCCTTTTACAACAGAAAGTTGACACATGTAGTCATGTGGGTATGTCCTTTTCATTTTTTTTTAAGGGAGGTATTCTATCTCAATAATCGTTGCTGATCATTCTTTAAGGAAATTATTTAATTTATTTAACCTTATAACAAGTATAGGAATTGTCACCTTTAAAATTTATTTAGTTTGTTGAGTAATTATTTTATTATTAATAGTAACAAGGAATGAAATCATTTATCTTCATTAATTTATATACAGTATTCTAAAAGGAACATATAAAATAAATTTTTATATTTTATTAAATAGTTTAATGGGAGCTTTATTTTCAAGGGTAATTATTATTTTAAATTTCAATTCATTGATAGAGTGACATAGCAACTTATTTTCTTAGTTTCAATAAATATTTTTCAGGTGGCCTTGTTGAGAGAGTATACTTATTTATTTAACTATTTTAAAGGGGAATTATAGATTACTGTTGTATTTATTTATTATTAAATTGTTATGAGATAGAATAATAAAAAGGGATTTGTTAATTATTTAATTCTTGAGTTTTCATTGCAAGTCCCGTCTCACTGGATCCAGCGCATTTTTGGCTTCTCTAGGCCTTAGCCTTGTTTTAATTAACTTGTGGCCCCTCTTTACAAAAAAAAAAAAAATTCTCAAAAAATTTTCTCAAAAAAAAAATATTATTTTTTTTTACTGCTCAAGATAAAGTGGGGTTACATTTGGTAGCAGAGCGTGGTTACGATGAGGGTCAACCCGTGGGTCCTGTGGGTGTGACGGGGCTTGCAAACTTAGGAAATATTTTGGAACTTTCACAATTTTAAGTTCAAATAGAACTTAGAAAAATTTTAAAGGCCCTATATCCCCAGTTGAAAATATTTTTGTTAGCTTTAAGGTTTTGTAATATATGTATATGTACTTGCCCGCCTTGAATAGTGAATAGTGCCACGTGGTAGGAAATTTTAGAAGGGGAAATCCCTGGGCAAGACTTATCGCAGTTCGGTGCTTGGTTAATTTGAGTTTACCTTGCCCATGTTTGGGGAGGTGTTGCTGTTTTTTTTTAATTATGCGGTATGGCCCGATCGGCAGTCGGTTTCTTCCGATAGACGGTAGCCGGAATAACATGAAATTGTTAAATAAATTTTCGTTGGTCGGTGTTTTGTTTTCGTGTTGTGTGTGTGTCGCGTTCCTTTTGTCTGGTGTAATCGAGTGTGAGCAGTTCAGGTAGTGGGCTAGTTTCTCGCATCGTTAGGTGGACCCGCAGTCTACTCTTAGGAAGTACAGTACGTGAGTTTTTCTTATTCCAATCTTATTATTGTCATTATGTTTGTAGGTGTTAGGTATTTGTAGGGTGTTGTGTTTTGTTGATAGTGTTTTGCGAATTGTGTAATTCTGGCGGCGTTATGCTTTCAGAAATTGCCGTCCCCCGACCACCGGGAGAAACAGAAATTGCCCCACCCTCTCACCCCAGTTCTCCAGAAATTTTCGGTGGTAGATGCATTTAAGGAGGACCAGCTGCTGGTTTTCTTGGACCTTGTCCTGCAGTTGGCAGCCTATCCGGGTATATCCGATGGGGAGGTCTTGTGCCTTATATACCCGTATTGCCGGGGTACGTTGGCAGAGAAGGTTACCAACACTTGGCGTCGGGGCGGCACGGTCGACACGTTTCATGGGGAAGTGTTGGATTACTTCATATATCCTCCACGACGTTCCCAGCTTAAGCTGGATTTATTCTATCGTTATCAGGCCGACGGAGAGGCGTTGGGGGACTATGTGCAGGATATACGAAAAGCTGCCCGGGTATTAAGATTAGGGTTGACCGACACCGAGGTCCTAGATATAATTATGGGAGGACTGAATCCCCAAGACAGTTCCCGTTTAAGGTTTGGGAAACGTCCACGTTGTTTCGTGGAGATGGCCCGGTGTTGTGTTGCTTCAAATACTGTCCGACCAAAGGTCGCAGTAATTGTTCCGGTAAATCCATTTCTGCCCAAGGTGGATCCAGACCCGATAACATCATCATCGCCTACGCCGGAAGATGAGAAGTCACTTGATGGTGGAGCTTTACCATCGTCAGTAGAATTTAATTTAGACGTTGCACATGGACTTGGACAGCTGGATTCCAGGTTGGGTAATGTTGAGGAAGTTGTAGTTGCTGAGAGTGGTGAAGAAGAGGAATCGAAGGAGGAGGCAGAAGAGTGGTCTGCACATGCTACGCAGGGGAGTATAAGTGTAAGTGTTAGGGAGGCTGCAAGTGTTTCTGAGGTTGCGGATGGACTAGGGGATGTCCAGTCTGCAAGTGTGGTAGAAGTAGATGAGGTAGAAGTTGGGGAGAAACTGGGTGGCAGCGTTGTAGAGTTTGTGGGTGAGAATGATGTAGTGTGTGAAGATGTGCAGACGCTTTCTGTAAGTAGTGTTGAGGATTCCGAGGAGTGGAAAGAAGTTCCAGCTGGACCAGGTAAGCAACTAGAAGATGAAGATGTGCAGTGTCTTGATGGTGATATGAATTATATAGAGGAGAAAAAGGAAGAGGTGGAAGAAATAGAAACAGGGGAAATTGTAGAAGAGAAGAAGGTAGAAGCAGAGGAGTTAGAGGTTGAGGATAATCCAAATCGGGGTAAACGTAGAAAGGTAAGTTACCTTGATTCTAGTTTAGAAGAAATAAATCAGTACTGCTCAACACAAAATAGTTACTCAGAGAGTGACGTCCAAAAGGAACGGGCTCCTAAAGTTCGTCATAAAAGGGTGAGACAAAGCGGTTAATGGGTAGCGGGTGGATGTTCCCCACAGTCCCAGTGGTGTACATCTACTTCAGGGTTGCGCCCCTGCCTCCGCGAGCCTTGGTTTTCTCCACCCATCCTCATTTTCGGAGGGAACCATGTCCATTACCTTAGTCCTAGCGGTTGAACTTTCAATGATCCTTGCCCTTATCATCTTCCCAATTTTCCTAACCCTCCCCTCAGAAAACAAAGTAAAAACCAAAAAACAAATAAAAATTAGAAAGGAAAAAGCAAAAAAAATTAGAAAAGGAAAAAGAAAAAAATATCCGAGAGGAGTTAGAGAGAAGTTAGTTGGAAGAGTTGTGACTACGTGGGTAGTGAGTTTAGTGTCGTTTTCATTTTTCTTTGTTGTAGTTTGTCGTTGATTTTGTAGAGTCCTGGCCATGCCGCATTCCCTAGTTGCTTTCCGTGGTAGTTTATTTTTGATTAAGTGTAGGTTGTTCGACGTGGTCGTACTGAAGTAAAACCCCCCCTCGTTAGTTCTGCGGTATTGAAGACCAAGTGAAGGGATTGATGTTCGCGTGCCCTCTATGCGGTTTTCTCTGTCCGGCTAATAGGGGCCGTCCGCCCTAGTATAGGGATGTTTTTTTTTAACGACCAGTTAGAGATGTCAAGGATATGTGATCCCTTGTTTTAGCATATGGCTGGTCAGTCCATATGTGGACAGAAGTTATGGGCGCTCACATATCAAGGTATTAGTTACCTTGTTTTGGTCTTCGGACGCGTATGTGAGTGGCAGCAGGAGGAGTAGGTGGTGGTCACCAGAGAGTGTGACGTATTGGGGCGGTCCTGTGGGGTTGGCCTGGCGGAGAGGGTCGCATGGGGATGGTTGCATTGGCGTTGAGATTTCCAATCCAGTAAGAAAAAGGGGGGGGTAGTTGTTGCCCTGAGTAGGTATTAGTTGGGTCTCTGTTGGTGGGCAAGCCTCAGTAGGTCAGAAGATCTATACGTAGGAATCCTTCTGTTGGCTTTCGCTGTCTCTCTCTCTTGTGCTGTATGCGGACTCTGATCAGGTCAGCATGCAGCACCCGCACACTTACATAATACATATCTTTTTTCGTCTCTTTCGTTTTCCTTTTTGAATTCTGTTCTCCTGAGAGCAAGCTCAGCTGCGCCAACCCAACCACGACGTCCACCGGTTTCTTTTGGGGAGAGGTACACTGCAGGGTACCCTCCTGGCCTTTAACGTTGGGGCAACTATGTTGCCCTTTTGGGGTGAGGGTGTGCTGAGTCAAAAGATTCAGCGCTAGTTCAGTTATTTACAATTGGAGAGAACTGTGGTTGACTATCCTAAACTGGGCTGCTATCTAGCAGTAAGTCCTCGCGTAAAGACGGAATAGTCCGCTTGACGTTATTGGCAGTACACAATTAAAGCTGTTTAATTCGTGCTGCGCTCTGGTACCGAAATAAGAGAGACTAATTCACAGAACCCGATCGCTATCGGCATCTATCGGCTTGCTGTGGTATCAAAATTCCTAGTGCTCCTTTCTGCCGAGAAGTTCGGTAGGTAAACCAGAACGAAGGACTTCCATTTTTTTTTCGTCTCACAACATCCTTCGTTGGTGCCGGTCGCAATCTGTTTCTCTCTGGTAGAGAGATGATCCTACACGCCTAAGTCTTCTAGCTATGAGTAGCTAATTTCTCTTCACGACTGCGGTAAGTCTGTCAAATTACTTTCATATCAATTAACAAAAATATTTCGTTGGAGAAAACTGTTTTAAGTAAGCCTGAGTAAGCATGCCCACTTGTTGAATCGGGCATGGTGCAATACGCAATGTGTTGCTAAAGTTTTTAAAACCTAATAAAACTATATTGATTCAAGTGTCAGAATCTCGCCACTAAAAAACAAAGTACATTGACCACAAAATAATTAAGTTTAAAGGTGATTTAACACCGATGTGATGAGATACGTGTTACATCAATGCAGGTTATATTGCACATGCGTAGTTAGTTTAAGTGGTATAAAATTTTGCTACAATAACAGTAAAACTTTATACATATATATATGGGAACTTACTCAGGCACGTTTTAAATGTAAATGATGTCCCATTCAAATTAATTGTATTATCTAATTAGGTGTAGTAAAAAACTATGTGTTTTAAACAAATTCTTCACCATGTGGTAACTATATATATTCACTCTAAGTAATAAGTTTGTGAGAGGTTACAGAGCCAAAATAAATTGTTATATTGCAAACAAGTAACTCACATTAGGTGAGGTGCAAAATTATAAAGAATTATTGTATAGAGATTTTTGAATAAGGCATGTTGGCCAAATAAATTTTATCCAGTTTAATTATGTAGCACATAACTAGGTGTCGACTTTATATATGTATTTTGGAAGGTGTCCAAACAGTGGGGGCATTTGTGTGTGGTCTCTGACTAAAAATATAATGTGTAAGCAGGGTCCGCCGAACAGAGAAGAAAGTCCTGTTACATGGCTGAACGTTGAACATCAAGAAGCTCCACTCGATACCAGAGAGAATTGGACCACCACACTAACACCTAATAATGTCGGCCACAAGTTTGTCACTCCAAAAACCCTTCATGACTGAAATCAGGTGATAACTATCCAATTATTATTTACACATAGAGTCAACCATCATACCCCGTGAACAGTTATACATAACCATCAGTTTCTACATTTCAAGTTAAACATTCATTTGGATCCCTAATTGATGGGACAGTTTAGTGTGTACACTGAGTAAAAAATTAATTGTAAAATTTCTAGTAGATTGTCAGTTCAGAGACTGATATGGTTACAAGACAGCATCCAACATAGATTTCCACTCATTTCATTATAGGGGTTTCTCTACATATTTTAAGTCAGTTTTTGCTATTAGTAATTTCTCATGTTCAATTCACTATGTATAAAAATTTATATATATATTCTCTTATTTTAAAATCAGTTTTTTCATTTGTATAAAAAGATTACTGGGGAGGTAGGTGAATTTTTAACTAGTTTCAACCAAGCTATGCATGTCGAAACACTTTTCAACTTGTTTGTCGAGACAAGTTTGTCGAGACAAGCCGAAAGTTGAATGAACATGTCCGTCTCTGACCCAAGTGTATTTTTTTATAAGGTGGTAATATTGTGCAATTTTTCTCTTTTCATTAATTGGCCCTATTTTAGTATATATAAATTCTTTATACTAATTATGATAACTGGGGGGCGTTCATTATTTTAAACACTTTTTATTTCTCACTGTAATTAGGTACTTAGGCACTTAACCACTTAGGCACTTAATTTTGATTTATTAGGTCCTGGGGACAATTGTATGCTATACATTATCGTACACCTGATGTGTAATTAACCCACACCATGAGGGTAATTAATAAATGTAAATTTCTAATCCTAAGTGGGATTATTATAAAAAGAAAATTTAGAATTTATATACACCAGAAGGGTAATATAAAAAAGGGCGTGGCAAGAGACCTTTATGTATTTTATGTATACTATTGTATAATGTATTTTTGTCTTGTGGAACATGTTATGTGTGTATATTTCTGTGTACATTTTGGGGGTTATAAATATTATACATTTACTGTACTTTTGGTGGGAACTTGGGATATAGGGATTTATTGTTCAATGTCCTTTTACAACAGAAAGTTAACACATGTAGTCATGTGGGTATGTCCTTTTCATTTTTTTTTAAGGGAGGTATTCTATCTCAATAATCGTTGCTGATCATTCTTTAAGGAAATTATTTAATTTATTTAACCTTATAACAAGTATAGGAATTGTCACCTTTAAAATTTATTTAGTGTGTTGAGTAATTATTTTATTATTAATAGTAACAAGGAATGAAATCATTTATCTTCATTAATTTATATACAGTATTCTAAAAGGAACATATAAAATAAATTTTTATATTTTATTAAATAGTTTAATGGGAGCTTTATTTTCAAGGGTAATTATTATTTTAAATTTCAATTCATTGATAGAGTGACATAGCAACTTATTTTCTTAGTTTCAATAAATATTTTTCAGGTGGCCTTGTTGAGAGAGTATACTTATTTATTTAACTATTTTAAAGGGGAATTATAGATTACTGTTGTATTTATTTATTATTAAATTGTTATGAGATAGAATAATAAAAAGGGATTTGTTAATTATTTAATTCTTGAGTTTTCATTGCAAGTCCCGTCTCACTGGATCCAGCGCATTTTTGGCTTCTCTAGGCCTTAGCCTAGTTTTAATTAACTTGTGGCCCCTCTTTACAAAAAAAAAAAATTCTCAAAAAATTTTCTCAAAAAAAAAAATTCGTTTTTTTTACTGCTCAAGATAAAGTGGGGTTACATTGGTTGTTACATAGTCCCCAAATCGGATTGGATGTTGGATCAGCAGAAGACATTCTAATCCTATTTCTGCGCTCTGTGTTTGTTGTGGGAGTCCCCCTGATAAGGTCACGGTCATTGACCCACTTTCCTCTGCTTGGGGTATACGGGTATATATTCCCTATATTTTGTTGTAAACTAAGTCTGGGAATTTATTGCCGTGCATCTGAGGAAGGATGAACGCATTTCCACACATTGTGCATATCTAATTAGATATGGGATTATTTTACAATAATAATAATAACTGTGGTTGGCTGTGTCATCCGCTTATAACCTAATACATGAAATAATGGTTTTCGACATGAAATGTAATTATTCATGTATCGTTTAAATATCGTTACGATAGTTAATGTCCTTAGTCTATCTTGAACATTTAAAACACAATTTACGAACCTGTAAATACATATTGATACATTCATTATTTGTTATTGAGTATCACTCATAATACGTATTACTAACATTTATACTGATTATATTGATTATAAATTTATATACATTATTTAGGAACAATTAACAATTCATTTGAAATCATTATGATTATAGATGACTTCGCTTTATACCACTCAGATTTGATTAATTAATCTTACATCATCGTGTGTCTATAAAAAGCTCGTTATAACGTTTTTGCAATTTATTGCTGCACATCCGATCGAACTTTTCGCATCATAAGTGTCCTTTCTATTGAAATGTTCATTAACATTGGTTATACACATGTAATTAATGCCATTAGACTGTCACATCGTGACTTAAGAACTCCATGTACAAAAAATCTTTAAATTACAAGCTAATAAGTTATACATCATATCGTTTAGCTAGTTGGACCGGTTTTCGCGGGACATTCACTCTATGCGTTGGCCCGTCCCCTGTAGTCCACTAGTCTAACTGATTATCGATGCAACTTTCGCTTTCCTGTGAGACTTGTACTTTCGTTTCGTAGTACTTCTTCAACAGACGTACATTAAAATTTCCTCTCACTTTGCCACTGCTATCGCACTCAATGAGCTCGTATGTTGCATCACCAAGGACGCGATTAACCTTGTATGGTCCGGTGTACAACTCGAAAAACTTGTCGATCCTTTTCATTGCGGCGTCAGATTGGTGGTAGCTCCTTAACAGCACCTTATCGCCGATAGCAAATTTAGTAATTTCCTTACTATCATTGATGCGCTTAGCATACTTCTCTCTTTTTTCCTTTATTTTTACAAATACGTTGATATTTGAACTGTATTTACTGTTGATGACATCTTTGTCCAGCCACTTCTCCCATGCGCGGGTCGGCTTCTTTCCTAATTGCGCCTCGTGGGGGGTTATTTCTATTGTTTCGTGGTATGTTTCATTGATACATGTCTCAATCAATCCGACGTATCTTGACCACTTACTATGCTGGTCGTGTACCAAGATCCTGAATAGATTTCCAAGTTGGCGGTTAATCCTTTCTGCTAAGTTGGCGCGAGGATTCCTTATCGCCGTATACCTCGGTTGTATACCCAGCTCCTCGAGACCTTTAATCCATTTTTCCGCGGTAAATTGCGTGCCGTTATCAGTTAAAATGACTTTCGGTCGTCGAAACTTCGCACAGTAGTCGTTGATTCGTCGTAATGTCGTGGTGGTCGTCGCTCTTCTTAATGTGAATAACTTGACAAACTTTGTGAAGTTGTCCACCACGACGAGTAAGTATTTGACGCCTCCTGTACCAGTTGGTAAGGGTCCATAGTAATCGACGCTCACGATGTCACCTCTAGCTGACGGTATCATAGCTTTTGTTCCGCCAAACAGCATCCTGTTTTTCGTGTCCTTGTATCTTTGACATGAGTCACAAGTCTGGACATATGCTCTCACTTTCTTGAACAAGCTGTCAATCGTGAAGTGCTCCTGTAACATTTTTATACACCTTTTCGGGCCTAGGTGTCCGTACATTTGGTGTATCTCTGCAATTAGGTCCTTCGACACGCTGTCAGGAATGTATAGTTTCCATTCGCCACGTTGTCGTCGGTATAACTTATCGTTAACAATTTTATAAAATTTGCTTAATTTATTATCTACATCGTTATTCTTAATCTTATCTATAAGTGTTCCGAGTTTGGCATCTTCATTCTGGTATTTGCCGATATCTCTAATTATTTTACCTATTTGTTGACTCATTTTAATAACTAGGTGATTAATCAAATACTCGTGCGTTTCCTCGTTTGTCTCCTGTTGTTCCGCGTCAGCCGGGTATCTACTCAGTATGTCCGCAACTACATTATCCTTTCCTTTACAGTGGATAATGTCGAAATTGTATTCCTGTATGGCGAGAATCCATCTTGTAATTCTCGAGTTGTTTAAGTGGCACTTGTGCATGAATGTTAATGCTTTATTGTCCGTGATTATCGTTAGGGGCTGGCCAAGTATGTACATTCGAAACTTATCCAGACATCTAACGATACTTAGGAGCTCTTTCTCCGTCGTGAAATAATTGCGTTCTGCGCCTTTAAATGTTTTGCTTGTAAAAGCAATCACGCCAATTTCTCCTTCTTCATCGATCTGGTAAAGCTGGCCACCATACGCAAAATTACTAGCGTCACACTGAATATAGTATCTTTGGTTCGGCCGTGGGAACCGTAGAGTTACTGTGTTTATAAATAAATTCTTGACTCTCTGGAAACACTCGTCCACCTCTCTTGTCCATGAAAACTTTCGTCCTCCTTTCAGCAGTTCGTGTAAGGGTTGCGTCGTTTCCGCATATTTACTCGTGAATCTATTATAAAAATTGGTGAGGCCAAGGAAACCCTTGAGTTGTTTTGTATTCTTCGGTGCTGGGAAATCCATAATTGCCTTTACCTTGTCATCGGTTGCTTGTATCCCTTTTGTTGTAAGGCGATAACCAAGGAATGAGATTTCTCGTCTAAAGAACTGTGACTTGGTGAGGTTGACAGTGATATTTGCCTTATTGAGGTTGTTTAGCAATGTTTCTAAATGATTTAAGTGTGTTTGTATATTGTTGGAGTAACACAAGCAGTCGTCCACGTAGATGATCGTGTTCTTCTTGACTTCCTCCTCGAGAGCCACATCCAATCCACGTGTCAACGCCGCAGAGCTGGTGCTAAGTCCAAATGGTGTCACTGTGAATCAGTAGCACCCCCCTTCATGCATAAACGCAGTGAAATCCCTACATTCTTGTTTTAATGGGACTTGCCAGAAGCTACTGGATAAATCGACTGTCGACAAGTACTGCATATCACCACATCTAGCCAATATCTCATTTACCGGGGACACTCCTTCGTAATCGGGTACAGTTACGCTGTTCACTTTTCTTGCATCAAGGCACAGGCGAACCCTCCCATCCTTCTTGATTACTGTCACGATTGGATTGACGTACGGGCTGGCACAACGTTCGATTACTCCATATCGTAACATCCGGTTAATCTCCTCGTTCACCTTGTCTCTGTAGGCAAGCGGCACAGGCCACCCTCGTTGAAAGTAAGGTGTCCTGTCCGTAACGTGAAACTCATGCGTGTAACCCTCTATTCTTCCCGGGCACTCCCTAAAAACATTCCGGTTCCTTACCAAAATCTCCTTCAGGCGTTGCAATATTCCTTCATCCACGCAGTCTATGCTCCCAATCTTTTCATCGATGCACCGCAGTACTTCCTCTTCTTCTTCACTGGTTATCACGTCAATGTTCATGATTGGTATAATGTGCTCCTCTTCATCAGTGTTGCTTTTTAAATTAATTACTTTGTTTCCGATGTCGATGCGACACCCAACTTCTTGTAGAAAACTAATTCCTAGTATGCACGGTTTCACTAATTCTGGTATTATCAAAAACACACATTCATATCGGATACCATCAATCTCAATGTCACACAATATTTGTCTCTTAACTAATTTGGATTTATTTCTTACAGCACTTATTATAAATGTATTCGTTACGGGTAGTGTCTCATATGGTCCTATATTCTTCTTATGATTATTAAACCACGTCTCCGATAATCCGTTCACGAGGCATCCTGTATCAAGCAAAGCTTGCACAATTATATCATTATTAAATTTGATAGTGATTTCGGGACATTTCAATACTTGTTTGTTAATAATTTCGTCGTCCTCTTGTAGTAGGTCCTTTCGTAAATCCGGTAGTAATATATTTACATTCTCACTCGGAAGTAAGTCGCTAAAAATTCTATCTTATTCTCTAGTTTGACATTTTTTTTTTTGTCGCTGTTACCGCTCGCCCTCGGGGTGGTGTCATTGACCGTTCTACTGGGGCCCGCTTCTGCTGGCGTAAACTGCACCGTATTGATGTATTGCTTGTTGTCAAAACGACCCCTTGGCTGTCGGTCGCTTTCACTTTTGTTATACTGTCCCTCCCTCTCTCTCGGGTTGTTTTTTCCCTCGTTGTAGGGTCTATAATGCGGCCTGCGATTGTTCTCTCCGCTTGACTGTATACTCGTAAATTCCGTTATTAATGCTTCAAAATTCGGTATACTTGTGATACCACGTGTGACCACGGCGAGCTGCAAATCCTTTCCAAAGTGACGGGCTAATTTTCGGATCAGCTGCTATCGGTCAATGCTGGCGGCAGTTGCCGGCTTTCCAGTAATATTCTTTCTACATACTGGACGGCTGTGATTGGCCCATTCCACTCATATCTGCCGTACTCAAGATTGTCGCGTATATTGTCCTGGCGTTCTTGACCCCAGTACTTCAAGGTGAAGGCTTCTTTAAACTCTTCGTACGTGGAGATTTGATTCCGTATGACACGCCACCATATCCCAACGTCCATCTCCAAGTGTCTCCCGATCCATTTAATGTCATTGTTGTTGTAGTATTGTTCTTGGATCTCTGACAATTCCTTCAGGAATTCCATTGGGAACCTCTCAGTGCCGTTGTACTTTAATTCTGTATGTGTGTGTCCGTTAATCCTACTGATTATCCCCGACTCACCTTCAATTAGCTGACGCTGTAGTCGTTCTATCTGGGACTTTAATTCGTTGATACGAGTGGTTTTCTCTCTGGTGCTCTCATCCAGTTTTAGTTCCGCCGACTTCTGTCTCCCATCTAGCTCATTGATCTTCTGCTGTATCGTGCTGTTTACGTCTCCCTGTTCCTGTTGTAATTTTCTTACTACTGGTACACTTCAAAATTAACCTTGCAGTGTGTCCGTCACAGTTTCTCTGTAAATTGGTACTTGACATAGTTTCTTTTATCTTGCATGTTGCAGGCTGTAAATCTCGGTTGAGTCGAGTCTGTCACGGCCAACCTTATTCCCATTGTAAAGTTATGTGAAGCGTATTCGTATTGTCCGAAGCAAACGTTCAGTTGACACATCGTAAAACTGTTCTTTATTTATTGCTCGTGGCTCGTGTAGGGGTGTCTTGCTGTATGTAACGTCTTTTCGGTCATACTATTAAAAAATTTTAATTCTTGGTTGTTACATAGTCCCCAAATCGGATTGGATGTTGGATCAGCAGAAGACATTCTAATCCTATTTCTGCGCTCTGTGTTTGTTGTGGGAGTCCCCCCTGATAAGGTCACGGTCATTGACCCACTTTCCTCTGCTTGGGGTATACGGGTATATATTCCCTATATTTTGTTGTAAACTAACTCTGGGAATTTATTGCCGTGCATCTGAGGAAGGATGAACGCATTTCCACACTTTGTGCATATCTAATTAGATATGGGATTATTTTACAATAATAATAATAACTGTGGTTGGCTGTGTCATCCGCTTATAACCTAATACATGAAATAATGGTTTTCGACATGAAATGTAATTATTCATGTAGCGTTTAAATATCGTTACGATAGTTAATGTCCTTAGTCTATCTTGAACATTTAAAACACAATTTACGAACCTGTAAATACATATTGATACATTCATTATTTGTTATTGAGTATCACTCATAATACGTATTACTAACATTTATACTGATTATATTGATTATAAATTTATATACATTATTTAGGAACAATTAACAATTCATTTGAAATCATTATGATTATAGATGACTTCGCTTTATACCACTCAGATTTGATTAATTAATCTTACATCATCGTGTGTCTATAAAAAGCTCGTTATAACGTCTTTAGCAATTTATTGCTGCACATCCGATCGAACTTTTCGCATCATAAGTGTCCTTTCTATTGAAATGTTCATTAACATTGGTTATACACATGTAATTAATGTCATTAGACTGTCACATCGTGACTTAAGAACTCCATGTACAAAAAATCTTTAAATTACACGCTAATAAGTTATACATCATATCGTTTAGCTAGTTGGACCGGTTTTCGCGGGACATTCACTCTATGCGTTAGCCCGTCCCCTGTAGTCCACTAGTCTAACTGATTGTCGATGCAACTTTCGCTTTCCTGTGAGACTTGTACTTTCGTTTCGTAGTACTTCTTCAACAGACGTACATTAAAATTTCCTCTCACTTTGCCACTGCTATCGCACTCAATGAGCTCGTATGTTGCATCACCAAGGACGCGATTAACCTTGTATGGTCCGGTGTACAACTCGGAAAACTTGTCGATCCTTTTCATTGCGGCGTCAGATTGGTGGTAGCTCCTTAACAGCACCTTATCGCCGATAGCAAATTTAGTAATTTCCTTACTATCATTGATGCGCTTAGCATACTTCTCTCTTTTTTCCTTTATTTTTACAAATACGTTGATATTTGAACTGTATTTACTGTTGATGACATCTTTGTCCAGCCACTTCTCCCATGCGCGGGTCGGCTTCTTTCCTAATTGCGCCTCGTGGGGGGTTATTTCTATTGTTTCGTGGTATGTTTCATTGATACATGTCTCAATCAATCCGACGTATCTTGACCACTTACTATGCTGGTCGTGTACCAAGATCCTGAATAGATTTCCAAGTTGGCGGTTAATCCTTTCTGCTAAGTTGGCGCGAGGATTCCTTATCGCCGTATATCTCGGTTGTATACCCAGCTCCTCGAGACCTTTAATCCATTTTTCCGCGGTAAATTGCGTGCCGTTATCAGTTAAAATGACTTTCGGTCGTCGAAACTTCGCACAGTAGTCGTTGATTCGTCGTAATGTCGTGGTGGTCGTCGCTCTTCTTAATGTGAATAACTTGACAAACTTTGTGAAGTTGTCCACCACGACGAGTAAGTATTTGACGCCTCCTGTACCAGTTGGTAAGGGTCCATAGTAATCGACGCTCACGATGTCACCTCTAGCTGACGGTATCATAGCTTTTGTTCCGCCAAACAGCATCCTGTTTTTCGTGTCCTTGTATCTTTGACATGAGTCACAAGTCTGGACATATGCTCTCACTTTCTTGAACAAGCTGTCAATCGTGAAGTGCTCCTGTAACATTTTTATACACCTTTTCGGGCCTAGGTGTCCGTACATTTGGTGTATCTCTGCAATTAGGTCCTTCGACACGCTGTCAGGAATGTATAGTTTCCATTCGCCACGTTGTCGTCGGTATAACTTATCGTTAACAATTTTATAAAATTTGCTTAATTTATTATCTACATCGTTATTCTTAATCTTATCTATAAGTGTTCCGAGTTTGGCATCTTCATTCTGGTATTTGCCGATATCTCTAATTATTTTACCTATTTGTTGACTCATTTTAATAACTAGGTGATTAATCAAATACTCGTGCGTTTCCTCGTTTGTCTCCTGTTGTTCCGCGTCAGCCGGGTATCTACTCAGTATGTCCGCAACTACATTATCCTTTCATTTACAGTGGATAATGTCGAAATTGTATTCCTGTATGGCAAGAATCCATCTTGTAATTCTCGAGTTGTTTAAGTGGCACTTGTGCATGAATGTTAATGCTTTATTGTCCGTGATTATCGTTAGGGGCTGGCCAAGTATGTACATTCGAAACTTATCCAGACATCTAACGATACTTAGGAGCTCTTTCTCCGTCGTGAAATAATTGCGTTCTGCGCCTTTAAATGTTTTGCTTGTAAAAGCAATCACGCCAATTTCTCCTTCTTCATCGATCTGGTAAAGCTGGCCACCATACGCAAAATTACTAGCGTCACACTGAATATAGTATCTTTGGTTCGGCCGTGGGAACCGTAGAGTTACTGTGTTTATAAATAAATTCTTGACTCTCTGGAAACACTCGTCCACCTCTCTTGTCCATGAAAACTTTCGTCCTCCTTTCAGCAGTTCGTGTAAGGGTTGCGTCGTTTCCGCATATTTACTCGTGAATCTATTATAAAAATTGGTGAGGCCAAGGAAACCCTTGAGTTGTTTTGTATTCTTCGGTGCTGGGAAATCCATAATTGCCTTTACCTTGTCATCGGTTGCTTGTATCCCTTTTGTTGTAAGGCGATAACCAAGGAATGAGATTTCTCGTCTAAAGAACTGTGACTTGGTGAGGTTGACAGTGATATTTGCCTTATTGAGGTTGTTTAGCAATGTTTCTAAATGATTTAAGTGTGTTTGTATATTGTTGGAGTAACACAAGCAGTCGTCCACGTAGATGATCGTGTTCTTCTTGACTTCCTCCTCGAGAGCCACATCCAATCCACGTGTCAACGCCGCAGAGCTGGTGCTAAGTCCAAATGGTGTCACTGTGAATCAGTAGCACCCCCCTTCATGCATAAACGCAGTGAAATCCCTACATTCTTGTTTTAATGGGACTTGCCAGAAGCTACTGGATAAATCGACTGTCGACAAGTACTGCATATCACCACATCTAGCCAATATCTCATTTACCGGGGACACTCCTTCGTAATCGGGTACAGTTACGCTGTTCACTTTTCTTGCATCAAGGCACAGGCGAACCCTCCCATCCTTCTTGATTACTGTCACGATTGGATTGACGTACGGGCTGGCACAACGTTCGATTACTCCATATCGTAACATCCGGTTAATCTCCTCGTTCACCTTGTCTCTGTAGGCAAGCGGCACAGGCCACCCTCGTTGAAAGTAAGGTGTCCTGTCCGTAACGTGAAACTCATGCGTGTAACCCTCTATTCTTCCCGGGCACTCCCTAAAAACATTCCGGTTCCTTACCAAAATCTCCTTCAGGCGTTGCAATATTCCTTCATCCACGCAGTCTATGCTCCCAATCTTTTCATCGATGCACCGCAGTACTTCCTCTTCTTCTTCACTGGTTATCACGTCAATGTTCATGATTGGTATAATGTGCTCCTCTTCATCAGTGTTGCTTTTTAAATTAATTACTTTGTTTCCGATGTCGATGCGACACCCAACTTCTTGTAGAAAACTAATTCCTAGTATGCACGGTTTCACTAATTCTGGTATTATCAAAAACACACATTCATATCGGATACCATCAATCTCAATGTCACACAATATTTGTCTCTTAACTAATTTGGATTTATTTCTTACAGCACTTATTATAAATGTATTCGTTACGGGTAGTGTCTCATATGGTCCTATATTCTTCTTATGATTATTAAACCACGTCTCCGATAATCCGTTCACGAGGCATCCTGTATCAAGCAAAGCTTGCACAATTATATCATTATTAAATTTGATAGTGATTTCGGGACATTTCAATACTTGTTTGTTAATAATTTCGTCGTCCTCTTGTAGTAGGTCCTTTCGTAAATCCGGTAGTAATATATTTACATTCTCACTCGGAAGTAAGTCGCTAAAAATTCTATCTTATTCTCTAGTTTGACATTTTTTTTTTTGTCGCTGTTACCGCTCGCCCTCGGGGTGGTGTCATTGACCGTTCTACTGGGGCCCGCTTCTGCTGGCGTAAACTGCACCGTATTGATGTATTGCTTGTTGTCAAAACGACCCCTTGGCTGTCGGTCGCTTTCACTTTTGTTATACTGTCCCTCCCTCTCTCTCGGGTTGTTTTTTCCCTCGTTGTAGGGTCTATAATGCGGCCTGCGATTGTTCTCTCCGCTTGACTGTATACTCGTAAATTCCGTTATTAATGCTTCAAAATTCGGTATACTTGTGATACCACGTGTGACCACGGCGAGCTGCAAATCCTTTCCAAAGTGACGGGCTAATTTTCGGATCAGCTGCTATCGGTCAATGCTGGCGGCAGTTGCCGGCTTTCCAGTAATATTCTTTCTACATACTGGACGGCTGTGATTGGCCCATTCCACTCATATCTGCCGTACTCAAGATTGTCGCGTATATTGTCCTGGCGTTCTTGACCCCAGTACTTCAAGGTGAAGGCTTCTTTAAACTCTTCGTACGTGGAGATTTGATTCCGTATGACACGCCACCATATCCCAGCGTCCATCTCCAAGTGTCTCCCGATCCATTTAATGTCATTGTTGTTGTAGTATTGTTCTTGGATCTCTGACAATTCCTTCAGGAATTCCATTGGGAACCTCTCAGTGCCGTTGTACTTTAATTCTGTATGTGTGTGTCCGTTAATCCTACTGATTATCCCCGACTCACCTTCAATTAGCTGACGCTGTAGTCGTTCTATCTGGGACTTTAATTCGTTGATACGAGTGGTTTTCTCTCTGGTGCTCTCATCCAGTTTTAGTTCCGCCGACTTCTGTCTCCCATCTAGCTCATTGATCTTCTGCTGTATCGTGCTGTTTACGTCTCCCTGTTCCTGTTGTAATTTTCTTACTACTGGTACACTTCAAAATTAACCTTGCAGTGTGTCCGTCACAGTTTCTCTGTAAATTGGTACTTGACATAGTTTCTTTTATCTTGCATGTTGCAGGCTGTAAATCTCGGTTGAGTCGAGTCTGTCACGGCCAACCTTATTCCCATTGTAAAGTTATGTGAAGCGTATTCGTATTGTCCGAAGCAAACGTTCAGTTGACACATCGTAAAACTGTTCTTTATTTATTGCTCGTGGCTCGTGTAGGGGTGTCTTGCTGTATGTAACGTCTTTTCGGTCATACTATTAAAAAATTTTAATTCTTGGTTGTTACATAGTCCCCAAATCGGATTGGATGTTGGATCAGCAGAAGACATTCTAATCCTATTTCTGCGCTCTGTGTTTGTTGTGGGAGTCCCCCCTGATAAGGTCACGGTCATTGACCCACTTTCCTCTGCTTGGGGTATACGGGTATATATTCCCTATATTTTGTTGTAAACTAACTCTGGGAATTTATTGCCGTGCATCTGAGGAAGGATGAACGCATTTCCACACTTTGTGCATATCTAATTAGATATGGGATTATTTTACAATAATAATAATAACTGTGGTTGGCTGTGTCATCCGCTTATAACCTAATACATGAAATAATGGTTTTCGACATGAAATGTAATTATTCATGTAGCGTTTAAATATCGTTACGATAGTTAATGTCCTTAGTCTATCTTGAACATTTAAAACACAATTTACGAACCTGTAAATACATATTGATACATTCATTATTTGTTATTGAGTATCACTCATAATACGTATTACTAACATTTATACTGATTATGTTGATTATAAATTTATATACATTATTTAGGAACAATTAACAATTCATTTGAAATCATTATGATTATAGATGACTTCGCTTTATACCACTCAGATTTGATTAATTAATCTTACATCATCGTGTGTCTATAAAAAGCTCGTTATAACGTCTTTAGCAATTTATTGCTGCACATCCGATCGAACTTTTCGCATCATAAGTGTCCTTTCTATTGAAATGTTCATTAACATTGGTTATACACATGTAATTAATGTCATTAGACTGTCACATCGTGACTTAAGAACTCCATGTACAAAAAATCTTTAAATTACACGCTAATAAGTTATACATCATATCGTTTAGCTAGTTGGACCGGTTTTCGCGGGACATTCACTCTATGCGTTAGCCCGTCCCCTGTAGTCCACTAGTCTAACTGATTGTCGATGCAACTTTCGCTTTCCTGTGAGACTTGTACTTTCGTTTCGTAGTACTTCTTCAACAGACGTACATTAAAATTTCCTCTCACTTTGCCACTGCTATCGCACTCAATGAGCTCGTATGTTGCATCACCAAGGACGCGATTAACCTTGTATGGTCCGGTGTACAACTCGGAAAACTTGTCGATCCTTTTCATTGCGGCGTCAGATTGGTGGTAGCTCCTTAACAGCACCTTATCGCCGATAGCAAATTTAGTAATTTCCTTACTATCATTGATGCGCTTAGCATACTTCTCTCTTTTTTCCTTTATTTTTACAAATACGTTGATATTTGAACTGTATTTACTGTTGATGACATCTTTGTCCAGCCACTTCTCCCATGCGCGGGTCGGCTTCTTTCCTAATTGCGCCTCGTGGGGGGTTATTTCTATTGTTTCGTGGTATGTTTCATTGATACATGTCTCAATCAATCCGACGTATCTTGACCACTTACTATGCTGGTCGTGTACCAAGATCCTGAATAGATTTCCAAGTTGGCGGTTAATCCTTTCTGCTAAGTTGGCGCGAGGATTCCTTATCGCCGTATATCTCGGTTGTATACCCAGCTCCTCGAGACCTTTAATCCATTTTTCCGCGGTAAATTGCGTGCCGTTATCAGTTAAAATGACTTTCGGTCGTCGAAACTTCGCACAGTAGTCGTTGATTCGTCGTAATGTCGTGGTGGTCGTCGCTCTTCTTAATGTGAATAACTTGACAAACTTTGTGAAGTTGTCCACCACGACGAGTAAGTATTTGACGCCTCCTGTACCAGTTGGTAAGGGTCCATAGTAATCGACGCTCACGATGTCACCTCTAGCTGACGGTATCATAGCTTTTGTTCCGCCAAACAGCATCCTGTTTTTCGTGTCCTTGTATCTTTGACATGAGTCACAAGTCTGGACATATGCTCTCACTTTCTTGAACAAGCTGTCAATCGTGAAGTGCTCCTGTAACATTTTTATACACCTTTTCGGGCCTAGGTGTCCGTACATTTGGTGTATCTCTGCAATTAGGTCCTTCGACACGCTGTCAGGAATGTATAGTTTCCATTCGCCACGTTGTCGTCGGTATAACTTATCGTTAACAATTTTATAAAATTTGCTTAATTTATTATCTACATCGTTATTCTTAATCTTATCTATAAGTGTTCCGAGTTTGGCATCTTCATTCTGGTATTTGCCGATATCTCTAATTATTTTACCTATTTGTTGACTCATTTTAATAACTAGGTGATTAATCAAATACTCGTGCGTTTCCTCGTTTGTCTCCTGTTGTTCCGCGTCAGCCGGGTATCTACTCAGTATGTCCGCAACTACATTATCCTTTCATTTACAGTGGATAATGTCGAAATTGTATTCCTGTATGGCAAGAATCCATCTTGTAATTCTCGAGTTGTTTAAGTGGCACTTGTGCATGAATGTTAATGCTTTATTGTCCGTGATTATCGTTAGGGGCTGGCCAAGTATGTACATTCGAAACTTATCCAGACATCTAACGATACTTAGGAGCTCTTTCTCCGTCGTGAAATAATTGCGTTCTGCGCCTTTAAATGTTTTGCTTGTAAAAGCAATCACGCCAATTTCTCCTTCTTCATCGATCTGGTAAAGCTGGCCACCATACGCAAAATTACTAGCGTCACACTGAATATAGTATCTTTGGTTCGGCCGTGGGAACCGTAGAGTTACTGTGTTTATAAATAAATTCTTGACTCTCTGGAAACACTCGTCCACCTCTCTTGTCCATGAAAACTTTCGTCCTCCTTTCAGCAGTTCGTGTAAGGGTTGCGTCGTTTCCGCATATTTACTCGTGAATCTATTATAAAAATTGGTGAGGCCAAGGAAACCCTTGAGTTGTTTTGTATTCTTCGGTGCTGGGAAATCCATAATTGCCTTTACCTTGTCATCGGTTGCTTGTATCCCTTTTGTTGTAAGGCGATAACCAAGGAATGAGATTTCTCGTCTAAAGAACTGTGACTTGGTGAGGTTGACAGTGATATTTGCCTTATTGAGGTTGTTTAGCAATGTTTCTAAATGATTTAAGTGTGTTTGTATATTGTTGGAGTAACACAAGCAGTCGTCCACGTAGATGATCGTGTTCTTCTTGACTTCCTCCTCGAGAGCCACATCCAATCCACGTGTCAACGCCGCAGAGCTGGTGCTAAGTCCAAATGGTGTCACTGTGAATCAGTAGCACCCCCCTTCATGCATAAACGCAGTGAAATCCCTACATTCTTGTTTTAATGGGACTTGCCAGAAGCTACTGGATAAATCGACTGTCGACAAGTACTGCATATCACCACATCTAGCCAATATCTCATTTACCGGGGACACTCCTTCGTAATCGGGTACAGTTACGCTGTTCACTTTTCTTGCATCAAGGCACAGGCGAACCCTCCCATCCTTCTTGATTACTGTCACGATTGGATTGACGTACGGGCTGGCACAACGTTCGATTACTCCATATCGTAACATCCGGTTAATCTCCTCGTTCACCTTGTCTCTGTAGGCAAGCGGCACAGGCCACCCTCGTTGAAAGTAAGGTGTCCTGTCCGTAACGTGAAACTCATGCGTGTAACCCTCTATTCTTCCCGGGCACTCCCTAAAAACATTCCGGTTCCTTACCAAAATCTCCTTCAGGCGTTGCAATATTCCTTCATCCACGCAGTCTATGCTCCCAATCTTTTCATCGATGCACCGCAGTACTTCCTCTTCTTCTTCACTGGTTATCACGTCAATGTTCATGATTGGTATAATGTGCTCCTCTTCATCAGTGTTGCTTTTTAAATTAATTACTTTGTTTCCGATGTCGATGCGACACCCAACTTCTTGTAGAAAACTAATTCCTAGTATGCACGGTTTCACTAATTCTGGTATTATCAAAAACACACATTCATATCGGATACCATCAATCTCAATGTCACACAATATTTGTCTCTTAACTAATTTGGATTTATTTCTTACAGCACTTATTATAAATGTATTCGTTACGGGTAGTGTCTCATATGGTCCTATATTCTTCTTATGATTATTAAACCACGTCTCCGATAATCCGTTCACGAGGCATCCTGTATCAAGCAAAGCTTGCACAATTATATCGTTATTAAATTTGATAGTGATTTCGGGACATTTCAATACTTGTTTGTTAATAATTTCGTCGTCCTCTTGTAGTAGGTCCTTTCGTAAATCCGGTAGTAATATATTTACATTCTCACTCGGAAGTAAGTCGCTAAAAATTCTATCTTATTCTCTAGTTTGACATTTTTTTTTTTGTCGCTTTTACCGCTCGCCCTCGGGGTGGTGTCATTGACCGTTCTACTGGGGCCCGCTTCTGCTGGCGTAAACTGCACCGTATTGATGTATTGCTTGTTGTCAAAACGACCCCTTGGCTGTCGGTCGCTTTCACTTTTGTTATACTGTCCCTCCCTCTCTCTCGGGTTGTTTTTTCCCTCGTTGTAGGGTCTATAATGCGGCCTGCGATTGTTCTCTCCGCTTGACTGTATACTCGTAAATTCCGTTATTAATGCTTCAAAATTCGGTATACTTGTGATACCACGTGTGACCACGGCGAGCTGCAAATCCTTTCCAAAGTGACGGGCTAATTTTCGGATCAGCTGCTATCGGTCAATGCTGGCGGCAGTTGCCGGCTTTCCAGTAATATTCTTTCTACATACTGGACGGCTGTGATTGGCCCATTCCACTCATATCTGCCGTACTCAAGATTGTCGCGTATATTGTCCTGGCGTTCTTGACCCCAGTACTTCAAGGTGAAGGCTTCTTTAAACTCTTCGTACGTGGAGATTTGATTCCGTATGACACGCCACCATATCCCAGCGTCCATCTCCAAGTGTCTCCCGATCCATTTAATGTCATTGTTGTTGTAGTATTGTTCTTGGATCTCTGACAATTCCTTCAGGAATTCCATTGGGAACCTGTCAGTGCCGTTGTACTTTAATTCTGTATGTGTGTGTCCGTTAATCCTACTGATTATCCCCGACTCACCTTCAATTAGCTGACGCTGTAGTCGTTCTATCTGGGACTTTAATTCGTTGATACGAGTGGTTTTCTCTCTGGTGCTCTCATCCAGTTTTAGTTCCGCCGACTTCTGTCTCCCATCTAGCTCATTGATCTTCTGCTGTATCGTGCTGTTTACGTCTCCCTGTTCCTGTTGTAATTTTCTTACTACTGGTACACTTCAAAATTAACCTTGCAGTGTGTCCGTCACAGTTTCTCTGTAAATTGGTACTTGACATAGTTTCTTTTATCTTGCATGTTGCAGGCTGTAAATCTCGGTTGAGTCGAGTCTGTCACGGCCAACCTTATTCCCATTGTAAAGTTATGTGAAGCGTATTCGTATTGTCCGAAGCAAACGTTCAGTTGACACATCGTAAAACTGTTCTTTATTTATTGCTCGTGGCTCGTGTAGGGGTGTCTTGCTGTATGTAACGTCTTTTCGGTCATACTATTAAAAAATTTTAATTCTTGGTTGTTACATAGTCCCCAAATCGGATTGGATGTTGGATCAGCAGAAGACATTCTAATCCTATTTCTGCGCTCTGTGTTTGTTGTGGGAGTCCCCCCTGATAAGGTCACGGTCATTGACCCACTTTCCTCTGCTTGGGGTATACGGGTATATATTCCCTATATTTTGTTGTAAACTAACTCTGGGAATTTATTGCCGTGCATCTGAGGAAGGATGAACGCATTTCCACACTTTGTGCATATCTAATTAGATATGGGATTATTTTACAATAATAATAATAACTGTGGTTGGCTGTGTCATCCGCTTATAACCTAATACATGAAATAATGGTTTTCGACATGAAATGTAATTATTCATGTAGCGTTTAAATATCGTTACGATAGTTAATGTCCTTAGTCTATCTTGAACATTTAAAACACAATTTACGAACCTGTAAATACATATTGATACATTCATTATTTGTTATTGAGTATCACTCATAATACGTATTACTAACATTTATACTGATTATATTGATTATAAATTTATATACATTATTTAGGAACAATTAACAATTCATTTGAAATCATTATGATTATAGATGACTTCGCTTTATACCACTCAGATTTGATTAATTAATCTTACATCATCGTGTGTCTATAAAAAGCTCGTTATAACGTCTTTAGCAATTTATTGCTGCACATCCGATCGAACTTTTCGCATCATAAGTGTCCTTTCTATTGAAATGTTCATTAACATTGGTTATACACATGTAATTAATGTCATTAGACTGTCACATCGTGACTTAAGAACTCCATGTACAAAAAATCTTTAAATTACACGCTAATAAGTTATACATCATATCGTTTAGCTAGTTGGACCGGTTTTCGCGGGACATTCACTCTATGCGTTAGCCCGTCCCCTGTAGTCCACTAGTCTAACTGATTGTCGATGCAACTTTCGCTTTCCTGTGAGACTTGTACTTTCGTTTCGTAGTACTTCTTCAACAGACGTACATTAAAATTTCCTCTCACTTTGCCACTGCTATCGCACTCAATGAGCTCGTATGTTGCATCACCAAGGACGCGATTAACCTTGTATGGTCCGGTGTACAACTCGGAAAACTTGTCGATCCTTTTCATTGCGGCGTCAGATTGGTGGTAGCTCCTTAACAGCACCTTATCGCCGATAGCAAATTTAGTAATTTCCTTACTATCATTGATGCGCTTAGCATACTTCTCTCTTTTTTCCTTTATTTTTACAAATACGTTGATATTTGAACTGTATTTACTGTTGATGACATCTTTGTCCAGCCACTTCTCCCATGCGCGGGTCGGCTTCTTTCCTAATTGCGCCTCGTGGGGGGTTATTTCTATTGTTTCGTGGTATGTTTCATTGATACATGTCTCAATCAATCCGACGTATCTTGACCACTTACTATGCTGGTCGTGTACCAAGATCCTGAATAGATTTCCAAGTTGGCGGTTAATCCTTTCTGCTAAGTTGGCGCGAGGATTCCTTATCGCCGTATATCTCGGTTGTATACCCAGCTCCTCGAGACCTTTAATCCATTTTTCCGCGGTAAATTGCGTGCCGTTATCAGTTAAAATGACTTTCGGTCGTCGAAACTTCGCACAGTAGTCGTTGATTCGTCGTAATGTCGTGGTGGTCGTCGCTCTTCTTAATGTGAATAACTTGACAAACTTTGTGAAGTTGTCCACCACGACGAGTAAGTATTTGACGCCTCCTGTACCAGTTGGTAAGGGTCCATAGTAATCGACGCTCACGATGTCACCTCTAGCTGACGGTATCATAGCTTTTGTTCCGCCAAACAGCATCCTGTTTTTCGTGTCCTTGTATCTTTGACATGAGTCACAAGTCTGGACATATGCTCTCACTTTCTTGAACAAGCTGTCAATCGTGAAGTGCTCCTGTAACATTTTTATACACCTTTTCGGGCCTAGGTGTCCGTACATTTGGTGTATCTCTGCAATTAGGTCCTTCGACACGCTGTCAGGAATGTATAGTTTCCATTCGCCACGTTGTCGTCGGTATAACTTATCGTTAACAATTTTATAAAATTTGCTTAATTTATTATCTACATCGTTATTCTTAATCTTATCTATAAGTGTTCCGAGTTTGGCATCTTCATTCTGGTATTTGCCGATATCTCTAATTATTTTACCTATTTGTTGACTCATTTTAATAACTAGGTGATTAATCAAATACTCGTGCGTTTCCTCGTTTGTCTCCTGTTGTTCCGCGTCAGCCGGGTATCTACTCAGTATGTCCGCAACTACATTATCCTTTCATTTACAGTGGATAATGTCGAAATTGTATTCCTGTATGGCAAGAATCCATCTTGTAATTCTCGAGTTGTTTAAGTGGCACTTGTGCATGAATGTTAATGCTTTATTGTCCGTGATTATCGTTAGGGGCTGGCCAAGTATGTACATTCGAAACTTATCCAGACATCTAACGATACTTAGGAGCTCTTTCTCCGTCGTGAAATAATTGCGTTCTGCGCCTTTAAATGTTTTGCTTGTAAAAGCAATCACGCCAATTTCTCCTTCTTCATCGATCTGGTAAAGCTGGCCACCATACGCAAAATTACTAGCGTCACACTGAATATAGTATCTTTGGTTCGGCCGTGGGAACCGTAGAGTTACTGTGTTTATAAATAAATTCTTGACTCTCTGGAAACACTCGTCCACCTCTCTTGTCCATGAAAACTTTCGTCCTCCTTTCAGCAGTTCGTGTAAGGGTTGCGTCGTTTCCGCATATTTACTCGTGAATCTATTATAAAAATTGGTGAGGCCAAGGAAACCCTTGAGTTGTTTTGTATTCTTCGGTGCTGGGAAATCCATAATTGCCTTTACCTTGTCATCGGTTGCTTGTATCCCTTTTGTTGTAAGGCGATAACCAAGGAATGAGATTTCTCGTCTAAAGAACTGTGACTTGGTGAGGTTGACAGTGATATTTGCCTTATTGAGGTTGTTTAGCAATGTTTCTAAATGATTTAAGTGTGTTTGTATATTGTTGGAGTAACACAAGCAGTCGTCCACGTAGATGATCGTGTTCTTCTTGACTTCCTCCTCGAGAGCCACATCCAATCCACGTGTCAACGCCGCAGAGCTGGTGCTAAGTCCAAATGGTGTCACTGTGAATCAGTAGCACCCCCCTTCATGCATAAACGCAGTGAAATCCCTACATTCTTGTTTTAATGGGACTTGCCAGAAGCTACTGGATAAATCGACTGTCGACAAGTACTGCATATCACCACATCTAGCCAATATCTCATTTACCGGGGACACTCCTTCGTAATCGGGTACAGTTACGCTGTTCACTTTTCTTGCATCAAGGCACAGGCGAACCCTCCCATCCTTCTTGATTACTGTCACGATTGGATTGACGTACGGGCTGGCACAACGTTCGATTACTCCATATCGTAACATCCGGTTAATCTCCTCGTTCACCTTGTCTCTGTAGGCAAGCGGCACAGGCCACCCTCGTTGAAAGTAAGGTGTCCTGTCCGTAACGTGAAACTCATGCGTGTAACCCTCTATTCTTCCCGGGCACTCCCTAAAAACATTCCGGTTCCTTACCAAAATCTCCTTCAGGCGTTGCAATATTCCTTCATCCACGCAGTCTATGCTCCCAATCTTTTCATCGATGCACCGCAGTACTTCCTCTTCTTCTTCACTGGTTATCACGTCAATGTTCATGATTGGTATAATGTGCTCCTCTTCATCAGTGTTGCTTTTTAAATTAATTACTTTGTTTCCGATGTCGATGCGACACCCAACTTCTTGTAGAAAACTAATTCCTAGTATGCACGGTTTCACTAATTCTGGTATTATCAAAAACACACATTCATATCGGATACCATCAATCTCAATGTCACACAATATTTGTCTCTTAACTAATTTGGATTTATTTCTTACAGCACTTATTATAAATGTATTCGTTACGGGTAGTGTCTCATATGGTCCTATATTCTTCTTATGATTATTAAACCACGTCTCCGATAATCCGTTCACGAGGCATCCTGTATCAAGCAAAGCTTGCACAATTATATCGTTATTAAATTTGATAGTGATTTCGGGACATTTCAATACTTGTTTGTTAATAATTTCGTCGTCCTCTTGTAGTAGGTCCTTTCGTAAATCCGGTAGTAATATATTTACATTCTCACTCGGAAGTAAGTCGCTAAAAATTCTATCTTATTCTCTAGTTTGACATTTTTTTTTTTGTCGCTTTTACCGCTCGCCCTCGGGGTGGTGTCATTGACCGTTCTACTGGGGCCCGCTTCTGCTGGCGTAAACTGCACCGTATTGATGTATTGCTTGTTGTCAAAACGACCCCTTGGCTGTCGGTCGCTTTCACTTTTGTTATACTGTCCCTCCCTCTCTCTCGGGTTGTTTTTTCCCTCGTTGTAGGGTCTATAATGCGGCCTGCGATTGTTCTCTCCGCTTGACTGTATACTCGTAAATTCCGTTATTAATGCTTCAAAATTCGGTATACTTGTGATACCACGTGTGACCACGGCGAGCTGCAAATCCTTTCCAAAGTGACGGGCTAATTTTCGGATCAGCTGCTATCGGTCAATGCTGGCGGCAGTTGCCGGCTTTCCAGTAATATTCTTTCTACATACTGGACGGCTGTGATTGGCCCATTCCACTCATATCTGCCGTACTCAAGATTGTCGCGTATATTGTCCTGGCGTTCTTGACCCCAGTACTTCAAGGTGAAGGCTTCTTTAAACTCTTCGTACGTGGAGATTTGATTCCGTATGACACGCCACCATATCCCAGCGTCCATCTCCAAGTGTCTCCCGATCCATTTAATGTCATTGTTGTTGTAGTATTGTTCTTGGATCTCTGACAATTCCTTCAGGAATTCCATTGGGAACCTGTCAGTGCCGTTGTACTTTAATTCTGTATGTGTGTGTCCGTTAATCCTACTGATTATCCCCGACTCACCTTCAATTAGCTGACGCTGTAGTCGTTCTATCTGGGACTTTAATTCGTTGATACGAGTGGTTTTCTCTCTGGTGCTCTCATCCAGTTTTAGTTCCGCCGACTTCTGTCTCCCATCTAGCTCATTGATCTTCTGCTGTATCGTGCTGTTTACGTCTCCCTGTTCCTGTTGTAATTTTCTTACTACTGGTACACTTCAAAATTAACCTTGCAGTGTGTCCGTCACAGTTTCTCTGTAAATTGGTACTTGACATAGTTTCTTTTATCTTGCATGTTGCAGGCTGTAAATCTCGGTTGAGTCGAGTCTGTCACGGCCAACCTTATTCCCATTGTAAAGTTATGTGAAGCGTATTCGTATTGTCCGAAGCAAACGTTCAGTTGACACATCGTAAAACTGTTCTTTATTTATTGCTCGTGGCTCGTGTAGGGGTGTCTTGCTGTATGTAACGTCTTTTCGGTCATACTATTAAAAAATTTTAATTCTTGGTTGTTACATAGTCCCCAAATCGGATTGGATGTTGGATCAGCAGAAGACATTCTAATCCTATTTCTGCGCTCTGTGTTTGTTGTGGGAGTCCCCCTGATAAGGTCACGGTCATTGACCCACTTTCCTCTGCTTGGGGTATACGGGTATATATTCCCTATATTTTGTTGTAAACTAACTCTGGGAATTTATTGCCGTGCATCTGAGGAAGGATGAACGCATTTCCACACATTGTGCATATCTAATTAGATATGGGATTATTTTACAATAATAATAATAACTGTGGTTGGCTGTGTCATCCGCTTATAACCTAATACATGAAATAATGGTTTTCGACATGAAATGTAATTATTCATGTAGCGTTTAAATATCGTTACGATAGTTAATGTCCTTAGTCTATCTTGAACATTTAAAACACAATTTACGAACCTGTAAATACATATTGATACATTCATTATTTGTTATTGAGTATCACTCATAATACGTATTACTAACATTTATACTGATTATATTGATTATAAATTTATATACATTATTTAGGAACAATTAACAATTCATTTGAAATCATTATGATTATAGATGACTTCGCTTTATACCACTCAGATTTGATTAATTAATCTTACATCATCGTGTGTCTATAAAAAGCTCGTTATAACGTCTTTAGCAATTTATTGCTGCACATCCGATCGAACTTTTCGCATCATAAGTGTCCTTTCTATTGAAATGTTCATTAACATTGGTTATACACATGTAATTAATGTCATTAGACTGTCACATCGTGACTTAAGAACTCCATGTACAAAAAATCTTTAAATTACACGCTAATAAGTTATACATCATATCGTTTAGCTAGTTGGACCGGTTTTCGCGGGACATTCACTCTATGCGTTGGCCCGTCCCCTGTAGTCCACTAGTCTAACTGATTGTCGATGCAACTTTCGCTTTCCTGTGAGACTTGTACTTTCGTTTCGTAGTACTTCTTCAACAGACGTACATTAAAATTTCCTCTCACTTTGCCACTGCTATCGCACTCAATGAGCTCGTATGTTGCATCACCAAGGACGCGATTAACCTTGTATGGTCCGGTGTACAACTCGGAAAACTTGTCGATCCTTTTCATTGCGGCGTCAGATTGGTGGTAGCTCCTTAACAGCACCTTATCGCCGATAGCAAATTTAGTAATTTCCTTACTATCATTGATGCGCTTAGCATACTTCTCTCTTTTTTCCTTTATTTTTACAAATACGTTGATATTTGAACTGTATTTACTGTTGATGACATCTTTGTCCAGCCACTTCTCCCATGCGCGGGTCGGCTTCTTTCCTAATTGCGCCTCGTGGGGGGTTATTTCTATTGTTTCGTGGTATGTTTCATTGATACATGTCTCAATCAATCCGACGTATCTTGACCACTTACTATGCTGGTCGTGTACCAAGATCCTGAATAGATTTCCAAGTTGGCGGTTAATCCTTTCTGCTAAGTTGGCGCGAGGATTCCTTATCGCCGTATATCTCGGTTGTATACCCAGCTCCTCGAGACCTTTAATCCATTTTTCCGCGGTAAATTGCGTGCCGTTATCAGTTAAAATGACTTTCGGTCGTCGAAACTTCGCACAGTAGTCGTTGATTCGTCGTAATGTCGTGGTGGTCGTCGCTCTTCTTAATGTGAATAACTTGACAAACTTTGTGAAGTTGTCCACCACGACGAGTAAGTATTTGACGCCTCCTGTACCAGTTGGTAAGGGTCCATAGTAATCGACGCTCACGATGTCACCTCTAGCTGACGGTATCATAGCTTTTGTTCCGCCAAACAGCATCCTGTTTTTCGTGTCCTTGTATCTTTGACATGAGTCACAAGTCTGGACATATGCTCTCACTTTCTTGAACAAGCTGTCAATCGTGAAGTGCTCCTGTAACATTTTTATACACCTTTTCGGGCCTAGGTGTCCGTACATTTGGTGTATCTCTGCAATTAGGTCCTTCGACACGCTGTCAGGAATGTATAGTTTCCATTCGCCACGTTGTCGTCGGTATAACTTATCGTTAACAATTTTATAAAATTTGCTTAATTTATTATCTACATCGTTATTCTTAATCTTATCTATAAGTGTTCCGAGTTTGGCATCTTCATTCTGGTATTTGCCGATATCTCTAATTATTTTACCTATTTGTTGACTCATTTTAATAACTAGGTGATTAATCAAATACTCGTGCGTTTCCTCGTTTGTCTCCTGTTGTTCCGCGTCAGCCGGGTATCTACTCAGTATGTCCGCAACTACATTATCCTTTCATTTACAGTGGATAATGTCGAAATTGTATTCCTGTATGGCGAGAATCCATCTTGTAATTCTCGAGTTGTTTAAGTGGCACTTGTGCATGAATGTTAATGCTTTATTGTCCGTGATTATCGTTAGGGGCTGGCCAAGTATGTACATTCGAAACTTATCCAGACATCTAACGATACTTAGGAGCTCTTTCTCCGTCGTGAAATAATTGCGTTCTGCGCCTTTAAATGTTTTGCTTGTAAAAGCAATCACGCCAATTTCTCCTTCTTCATCGATCTGGTAAAGCTGGCCACCATACGCAAAATTACTAGCGTCACACTGAATATAGTATCTTTGGTTCGGCCGTGGGAACCGTAGAGTTACTGTGTTTATAAATAAATTCTCGACTCTCTGGAAACACTCGTCCACCTCTCTTGTCCATGAAAACTTTCGTCCTCCTTTCAGCAGTTCGTGTAAGGGTTGCGTCGTTTCCGCATATTTACTCGTGAATCTATTATAAAAATTGGTGAGGCCAAGGAAACCCTTGAGTTGTTTTGTATTCTTCGGTGCTGGGAAATCCATAATTGCCTTTACCTTGTCATCGGTTGCTTGTATCCCTTTTGTTGTAAGGCGATAACCAAGGAATGAGATTTCTCGTCTAAAGAACTGTGACTTGGTGAGGTTGACAGTGATATTTGCCTTATTGAGGTTGTTTAGCAATGTTTCTAAATGATTTAAGTGTGTTTGTATATTGTTGGAGTAACACAAGCAGTCGTCCACGTAGATGATCGTGTTCTTCTTGACTTCCTCCTCGAGAGCCACATCCAATCCACGTGTCAACGCCGCAGAGCTGGTGCTAAGTCCAAATGGTGTCACTGTGAATCAGTAGCACCCCCCTTCATGCATAAACGCAGTGAAATCCCTACATTCTTGTTTTAATGGGACTTGCCAGAAGCTACTGGATAAATCGACTGTCGACAAGTACTGCATATCACCACATCTAGCCAATATCTCATTTACCGGGGACACTCCTTCGTAATCGGGTACAGTTACGCTGTTCACTTTTCTTGCATCAAGGCACAGGCGAACCCTCCCATCCTTCTTGATTACTGTCACGATTGGATTGACGTACGGGCTGGCACAACGTTCGATTACTCCATATCGTAACATCCGGTTAATCTCCTCGTTCACCTTGTCTCTGTAGGCAAGCGGCACAGGCCACCCTCGTTGAAAGTAAGGTGTCCTGTCCGTAACGTGAAACTCATGCGTGTAACCCTCTATTCTTCCCGGGCACTCCCTAAAAACATTCCGGTTCCTTACCAAAATCTCCTTCAGGCGTTGCAATATTCCTTCATCCACGCAGTCTATGCTCCCAATCTTTTCATCGATGCACCGCAGTACTTCCTCTTCTTCTTCACTGGTTATCACGTCAATGTTCATGATTGGTATAATGTGCTCCTCTTCATCAGTGTTGCTTTTTAAATTAATTACTTTGTTTCCGATGTCGATGCGACACCCAACTTCTTGTAGAAAACTAATTCCTAGTATGCACGGTTTCACTAATTCTGGTATTATCAAAAACACACATTCATATCGGATACCATCAATCTCAATGTCACACAATATTTGTCTCTTAACTAATTTGGATTTATTTCTTACAGCACTTATTATAAATGTATTCGTTACGGGTAGTGTCTCATATGGTCCTATATTCTTCTTATGATTATTAAACCACGTCTCCGATAATCCGTTCACGAGGCATCCTGTATCAAGCAAAGCTTGCACAATTATATCATTATTAAATTTGATAGTGATTTCGGGACATTTCAATACTTGTTTGTTAATAATTTCGTCGTCCTCTTGTAGTAGGTCCTTTCGTAAATCCGGTAGTATTTAGTAGTGGTACTACTACTACTACTACTACTACTACTAGTACCACTAATATTAATGCTACTACTTCTACTACTACTATAACTACTACTACTACTACTACTATAACTACTACTACTACTACGTCTACTATTATTACTACTCCTATCGAGGAGTCTGATATTATTTGAACATTCGTATTTACTCAGTGTTCTGATAGTATTTAATTATGTTATGTACTCGAAGTTTAAGCGTATATGTGTGACTAAATTATAACTGTGTATTGTTACGCAGAATTACCTATCTACGTATGAAGCAAATTAGGAAAATAGGAACTTGTCTTTCCTTTTTCATCCTGTGTTATACTCTTCTCGCCTCCAATTTCTGCCGCCCAGAGGGTTTCTTTCATATACTAGCGTTTCATTTATTCATCAGTCCCAGTAATTGTGCCTTCGTTGCCCCCCTGGTATATGTGCCCTGCTCTCCTACGTCTCAGCAATTTTACGAAGTTCATCATACTGTAGACCTTGTACAACTTCTTTAGCTCGCGGTTCTCCAGGTATCGATTTCTTTGACTGGTCAGCATGCTTACTTTCAAAAGCTTCAAGCATTTCCTGCGGGGGTTCAAGTTTGCTAATAGGGACTGTGTGAGCTTTGTATTGCCCTGCACTCAGTATACACAATGTATGTGTAATCCATATAGTACGTATGTATTATGTGTGTATGCGTAATGTATAAAATTCCCGGTTTACTTTCACCAGCCGGTCTCTTAGTCACAAAATTTTCTAAAAATAAGGAACGAGAAAACCAAACTGACAAGAGAGACAAGATAATGACGCCACACATTGCGTTCTAATTAAAACAAATCGTGAAATAAAAGGATTTTAAATTTTTAACTTTATCAATTACGGGTATATTTAATTAGTTAAGCCACGATAGAGCGACCAGATTTTTAATTTGAAAAAATGGGACATTTTCTTCCCTTCATCCTGGCTCATAAAACTGCTCTAACACCAATTGCAAAAAATTATTTCTACTTGACAATTAACACAATAATAATGAAACTAACAATTAACACAATCGTGTTATGTTCACGAGTAGCGGCTAAAAATCGATGACGTAGCATCGAACCCGAGAAATGCTAAAAAATGGATCCGATATTCGTTGTAACAGTATCGACAGAGCCCAGCATAGTTAACACGTAACTCACATTGAACGTACAACATTTTGCCTATAAATACATCTAGTTTCGCGCAGACTTTTGAAAATGCTGTGGTAAGTTTGATGCTGCTTGAAAAAAAGAAACATTTTGCCAGTATTTTTTCCAGAGAATTAAATAATCCGTGTATCAGTTCTTTAAGCCTGAGCCGGGCATATTCTTAAGAGGCTGCCGGGAGGACCACTGTCAGTTCCGACTTAGCGAAGTTGTTTCAATTGGTTGTGTATGACGTGTTGAGGAAGTACGTGTGATTTGAACTGTGTCTGTTCATTCATAATGTTGTTTCCGAATGTTTCTGTGTATAGAATTCTTGAAGTGTCTCTAGTTTCCGTCCTTTTGTGTTTACGTGTGTGAACTCAATGTTATGCCACGCGTGAAGGCATTAAAACACTGAATCCACGTTTGCAAACCACCTCATTAAAACAGAACACAAATGCTCAAACATCAGTAACATGAAAATCTTACACGTAAACGCAAAACGGCGAAAACTGCTAACACTCGAAAAACTAGAAATATATATATTGGGATGTATAAGGGTCGCATGGAATAAGTAGTCCAGATGTTATTGGAATGAAACTGATTTATACTATTATTTTCTGCCAATCTACTGCGCTTTTAATACAGTTTACAAAAAACAATAATCTGTTGACCTTCGTAACAAACTAAGATTTAATTTTTGTACAATGAAATAAATTAATATTTAAAAAGTTCTTTTTGTCTTATTTAAACTATACAGTCTTTACTGACATAACTTGTATTAGAGTTTTACTTTGAAATGAGTTTTTGTAAGTGTGTATAAATAATATCAGATCACTTCCCTTTAATGTCGACTGCAGATCCATCAGACGACGAGTTGATCTTATCTGGATGAATACATGGATCAGTTCACTCTGTCCGGCTTCAGGGTCGCTTTACTCTGTCGTCCCAGGTTTAATTTTCAGTATTGTCTCTTTTGGGAGCTGTCGCGCTCTCTCTTACCCATGTGTTTCTCCTATATTTTCTCCTTTCCTGTCTTTGCAATGTGAAGTACTAAATGTGAAATACAAATTTTTTAAAGACTTTAAAATTCTATTGATGTTCTTCATGCTGTGCTGCGCATTTCTATATAAATTATATGTCTGTAACACAATCATCTTCTTCATAAACAAAAATTTTATAAACTTTTGTTCATTTGTACAAGTTCGAGCAACGATTCTGTCAACCAGTGACTGCTGCCCTATGTCAGATTTATGGAGTTAATTTTTACCACGCTTTATTTACAATAAATTTCCTTTATTATGAACACATTTTAATAGCAAAAGCGCAGTAAAAAAAATTTTATTGATATTTCATTTCTGTAATTAATTAATTCCGTCGACGTATGTATTAAAATTTTCTGTGTAGGAGTTTTTATTTCTTGAGATAGACATATAGTATAAACGAGAAATATGTAGTAAACAGTCTGAAGTTATTTTTAATGCAAATCCTAATATTCAGCTTAAGGTGGTTTCGACAAGTATTTGTAATGTTTATACCGGACACTTCAGGAGACTAGTGACCCATTGGAGCCGAGTCTTGTGGCCACCTTATTTCTTGTTAGCTCATTTTTCTTAGGGACATTTCGCGTTAATAAAAAAACGTTTATACACATTTCGTATTCACGGGATATAGCTCTTACCCAAAACACTGGCTAAAAACGTTTCACAATTCACTAAGTCTGTGTATGGTGGAACATACTTTTAAACGACGTGAATCGTAAACAATACAATAGGTAGGCCTACCTAATTTACAATCGTCTAAACTTACTCTTTTATTACCAAAAATTTCTTTGTAGTACAGTATATGCAAATCTACAACAAAATATTATGCCTTACAAACTGTTGTTTATTTAATAGTACAGTAATGTGTGTGCGTAGCGATAGTATATGTACTAAAGCTTCTAATTTGGTTTTAAATCGTGTTCTCTAACATTACTTTTATATTTCATATTTAAATTAATTATGTTACTATAGTATTGCGTGTGTGTGTGTGTGTGTGCGCGCGCGGCTTAGACAGATGTAATGTAAAAGGTGTCCTCACTATACGTATTCGAATTCTATCCGTCAATATAAGAAACAAATTTCTTATAGCCATAAGTCCAAAGACGTCTCGTTTTCTCCGTCTGGCCGCCATTTTGTATTTTTTAAAAGAAAACGTTATAGAAAGGTATTTTTCTAAGAAATGTAAGGTAATTTGGCAGTATTTTTTAAAAAACGTAATTGATTTTCTACTTGTAACAAAAGTAATACATTTTCGAATACTGTATATTGAAATTATAGAGTACTTTAAACACATGAATATTTCAAATTTTACATATCTTGAACACATTACGGAAATACATAAGTAAAATAAAATGCATTCAGGGTAAGGTAAAATGGCAACAAGGGAAGTAATTTGGCAATAGTAGTTAGGTAATTTGGCAACATAACAGGAAACCTTATTTTAATTGCTGTCATCACTGTCACTTCCACTGGTTTGTCTCTCTGCTTCTCAGCAAGCGTCACACATGTATAGCCTACCTAAAGAAGCCTTACAGACATCTTAATGGAATCTGGTCAGATGTTTACGTTTATGTTCTTTAATGTCTCACATTTCAGGTTACTTTAATTTTTATCATTAATAGCTCTGTAAAATTTAATTTTATCAAATTAACGTCAATTAAGAAAAATGGTAAGCATTTTACTGTGAATACAATGGCATCTTGTTTGTTCAAATCCGATAGAAAATAACCGAATCATGTCAGAAAACAGCTTACCCATACATTTTGACTACTTGATTTTATTGCTGGACTTCGATTCCTCCAGTATAGGACAAATTTATTCAAGTTTCTTTTTTTTTTAATCAACTCAGTAACTGTAATTTATAACAAAGTAAAGGATTGATTTTTAATTCTTAAATTAATAACTTTTAACAAATTCAACTACAAGGATTTACACATCATAATTTGAATCACAGCAAATTTAATTATTTGGAATTAACAGAAAATAACAAGTGCATGTTTCAATTTGTAATTCATCTGTTTCCTATAGTGAGTTTAGTTGTAGTTTATTTACAGTGGAACTCGCGAATAACGAGCTCGCTTATAACGAGTACTCGGATGTAACGAGCAAAAGTACGAGATTTGTTTGGTTTTGTATCTTAGTAATGATAATTAAACTCGCTTTTAACGAGTAGGAACGCATTCGACACTTGGTTATAACGAGCATTTTATCGCAGGCTTGTTCATGGGTTAAGGTCTAAAAACGTTCGTTACAATACAGCATTTTCAACATTCGCAATTAGTGAAACTAATAATGTAAGTGATGAATTTGTGGAACATTTAAATAAATTATAAAACTATTTGATATTTACAAATACAAAATTACTAAACAAACAAAAGCAGATGACGTTTTTAAGGTTAATTAAGTTCTGTGTGCAAAATATTTTTGACGAGTCCATTAGAACGGAGAACAAAAAGACAAATAAATTAGAGTGAATTTTCTTGTAATTTAAAAATAAATATTGTACGTGTAGCATGGAAGGTTTCGCGTTGTTTGCCAGATAGCCGGCTGATTTTTGGTAAGTTTTTCCTACACAGTTACTTTTACTATATTTCGCGAATGCACTATACGCCAATATTCAGCAAAGAATGTTAGCGTCAAAAAAATGTTTAAAGTCAACATTTCACTTTTAAGCGTAAAATGTAAAACATGTCAACATTTTTCTGTGCAAAGCCTCTTCTATAGTAGACTTTTTTTTGTATGTTCGATAATCACGGTATAAAAATTTAGGCTTGCAAGTCGACAACTCGAATGTAGCGAGCACCCGGTTTTACCGAGCACATTTGCCCGGTCCCTTGAATCTCGTTATAAGCAAGTTCCACTGTATATAATACTGTCAATTAATTTTCTTAATGAAATTCTTAAATTCATTTGCCTGTGTTACTTTACTCATTGTTTATCATGTAATTGTCGAGAATGACCAATTACAGTTTTGCTGAAATGTCAGATATTCGTCTCACGTATGAACTTTCAAACCGCAACTTAGCAGAATGCACAGTGAGTTTATGCAGAACCGAAACTTGCTCGTCAGGTAGATAATGGGCTAAGCTAAGAGTAACTGGATTTTTTGTTCCCCTAACCGTTAACCGACGCAGACCTTTAATTAGAAGAAGGAAAGAGTACTGAATATAATTGGGGAAAGTCCTGAAGTGCGTTCTAGAAGAATTGCTATGTTTCAAGGCGTGGATTACAGCTATATTCCCGATTTTACAAAGCCAACTGTTGAAACCGTACCACCCACAAAAAGTACCAGCCCTTGAAAATGTTGACTATGAACAGAGACGGGCACTTTGTTCACTTATCTACACAAAACTGCAATTTAACTTCACTTATTTAGACCCTGACATGTTTACTGATGCAGCAAGTTATACATGAAATGGAATTACTAATGTCCATAATAATCATTACTGGGCAGAATAAAACCCTCATCACACGTGTTAGAAGTTATTAATTTCACTAAAAACCAATCCTTTATTTTATTACAAACTACTATTAGTGAGACAGCTAAAAAAATAATAACAACTTTAAATATTGTTTTCTTATACTGAAGAAACCGAAGTCCGACACAAAAAAATCAAGTAGTCAGAATTTATGGTAGGCTTTTTCCCGCGGTAACTCGGTTATTTGTTACCAGATTTGAACAATCAATATGCCACTGTGTTTACAATAAAATGCTGATTGATTAATGTGTTTATAGGTGTAAACTTAAAGCCTAATAAAATACAGAGATGTGTTTACACTTTACTTGATTTTGACTTTATCAAATCAAAATTTGATAAAATTAAAATTTAAGGTCTAGAAGCGATAAAAAAATTAAAGTGTCAGCTACTTTGAAATTTGAGACCTTAAAATACTGATATAGCGACTTTACAGTCGCTATGAAGGGCGAACTGTGAATTCCAAACGCGGACTATCGAGTCAAAAGGTAGAAAAGCACGGACCTCCACCTCCTACCAAGGTCTTCAGGCCACTAAGATAAAGTACAATTTCTTTTGTAAAAATGCTTATTGATTCAAATTATTTCAACTACTTGAACTAATTTTAATTAATTAAAACTACGTATATAAAATCAACTAAAATTGTCACCTTCTTAGTGTGTAAGATCACCCACCTCGAAATCCTTGTTACGATACTTGAAATTGTTCCTGAACTTTTTTCTATTTACGGGGATGAAATTGTTGGGGTTAGCTGTCCAATCCACTGCCCGACTCTTGGAAGAAAAGAAACTCTGTTTTCGTGTTGTCCTCCCCTAGACAGCTGCCTTCACCTCGGTTGATGAGCCTCTCTCTCCCCCCGGCCCCAGATCCTATGGTCTACAACCTAAATGCACACCCTGCTGGCACTGTGCACCATCCTGCCAGCCCTGGAGCCTCTGTTTGTCTACCCCTTCACCGAAACAACCTTGGAGTGGGTTGCTCGGAGTAACAAGGCTCACTGAAGTGTAGATGTGAATGGAGTTGGAGTTAAGGCGGTAGCTCGTCTATATTCAGCGAAAACATTTGTTCGTATCTCATCCTTTTGAGGCTCCGCGCGCGCGCGGGTGTGTGTGTGTGTGTGTGTGTGTGTGTGTGTGTGTGTGTGTGTGTGTGTGTGTGTGTGTGTGTGTGTGTGTGTGTGTGTGTGTGTGTGTGTGTGTGTGTGTGTGTGTGTGTGTGTGTGTGTGTGTGTGTGTGTGTGTGTGTGTGTGTGTGTGTGTGTGTGTGTGTGTGTGTGTGTGTGTGTGTGTGTGTGTGTGTGTGTGTGTGTGTGTGTGTGTGTGTGTGTGTGTGTGTGTGTGTGTGTGTGTGTGTGTGAATATATTTATTATTGTTGTTATAACTTTTTCCGTACGCAGATGCGGCATTTTATAAACACTCTTCAGTCCGTACCTTGGATAGTGTGAGACTTCTGAAACTGTTACACTCACTAAAAACCACCTCCTTCCTGACCTTATATAACTTCCCCCAGTACCGTCAATAAGCATTACTTCACGGAAGATCAGGGCACTCAGCAAATGCTCCACTGTCGTTTTAGGTCCTTTTCTTTTCCCTTCATCCAGTAAATTCTTCCACAACGCTCCATTTATCTTTGGAGTTTATGATTTCCTTGATTATGTTGTTGGCCAATAATTCCATCCCCAAGTATTCACTAAATCTTTGTCCGTCTGTGTGTCATGTAGCGCAAGTAAACAATCTATGCCTAACACCGTTATTGTCTACCTCCGCAATAAGTGCAGAGTGCAGTGTATGTAGTCATGATTTTTGAAGTTACAATGATGACGATAATAATAATAATAATAATCATAATAATGATAATAATAATAATAATTATAATAATAATAATAATAATAATTATTATTATTATTATTATTATTATTATTATTATTATTATTATTATTATTATTATTATTATTATTACAATAGAATCGGTTGTAACAACAAACCGGGATAACGTCCAAACTTAGGACATGTGTTTGTCTTACACGTACATGTTAAAGTAATATAGGGTATAACTGGCGAAAGGTTTTGTGAGGTTCGGCCGTTAAATGGAAACAATTTTCAAAGGCCGAGAGTCGGCAAATTTAATTGTCATCAAATTTTTGGAAATTTTTATTATTATCATCAGGACACTTCTAGACGAGTTGTAACACCAAAGACAACAGCTGTGATTATGGAGCCACAACTGTGAAAAAAACGTTACACCGAATACGAAATACCGAATTGGACGAAGCATTATAGAATGGTTTAAGCTTTGAAGTAATTCAGACTCCTCCTTAAACGAGGGAAGGTATAACAGAATGAATCAACACGAAACTAACCCTGGTAACTATCATGCGTGGATGACTTCAGCGTCATTACCAAACACAATAATTGTCATTCCGGTTTAAATCCGAATGATTTGGGAATCACTGTCCGGGAGTCACGGAAAATAAAAGAAACACTGTCTACTATTACTGAAAAAGAGCAGAGACCTATGTATACGAAAAATAAGTGGAAAAACGATACTATTGATTGGAAATACTAGTAGTAGTAGTACTACTACTACTACTACTACTACTACTACTACTACTACTAGTACTAGTACTACTACTACTACTACTACTACTACTACTACTACTACTACTACTATTATTATTATTATTATTATTATTATTATCATTATTATTGGAATCCCCGCTCTCCGGCACGGGCAAGATCGTTGGGATAGAGAGGATAGAGGAAGATGGACCGCAAGGCTCATACAGAACTTGAAGGAATGGATCGACCGCCAACACGGTGAGGTCAACTACCATCTGATCCAGATGCTCAGTGGCCACGGCAATTTTAATTTCTACCTCCATAGAATGGGAAAGGTGCAAATCCTAGCATGCCAATATGGAGACTCTCCCCATGAACATGCCTCACACACATTTTTCAAGTGCTGCAGGTTTGCAAAACAGAGGATGGTACTGGAAATGGAGCTCAGGGAGTTAACGCCCGAGAGCGTAGTTGCGCTTATACTTCGTGGTAGGGCGGAATGGTACCGCATCAATGCATTTATTCAGTGGGTCCTACTAGGAAAAAAACCTACTGTCCAGTGGTCCTACTGACCAACTTGAACCCAACGGGCAGTAGAAGATGAGGAATAATGAAAGAATCCCGATAAGGGCGCAATAGACTCCATCCTGAAATAATACGCTAAGTGGTTCCAGGATGGATATGAGTGCCTGAGTTAGAGGTGGATTTTTTAGTGGGTGAGAGTCTCACACACCACCATGTAACGTCTTTTTTACGCGTTACAAATCCAGGGAACCCCTCGTAATTAAACTCCGTTAATTAGATGGGCTGCCTACGTTGTAACAGAATTGATCACCAATAATTAATATAACAAATTACTTACTAACTGTGTAAGGAAACAATGGCAAGGTATACAATTGATTTAAGCACTCATCATATGTGTGTAACAAGAAGACTTCTCTTTATTTAACATTAAAAAACATATACTGACAGATCCCATGACTTTACTAATTCAATTATTAGGTTATTTGAAAGGTTTCTTTAGACTTTGAGATCAAACTTGATTTTACATAGCTATACCTCGGATCCGGGTCAACTTTCTGTATTTCTGCAATTAAAACTTTTAATTATACTCATTTCATGATATTAGCTTGCAAGACTTTCTTTTATTCAACCATTTGAAGAATGGTATTATTGCTTGAATTATAATGCTCTACATTAGCATATAAACTGTTACAACGTATGAAGTTAGAATAGTTACATGAAATTCTTAGATTTAATTTATTTGTCTTTACAAAGTTAATAGTTTCTGAAAAGTCTCTTTCAAGATGTGTTGTGTAACAAATATTAGTAACCCTCGATAGACAGGCTATCGAGTCACCTTTTAATTGGTATGCAGAAGACTCGTCCTGGGGGTATCCGTCTTGGGAAACAGGAACAGCTACGTCGTCATCTCGGTCTGGGCTTCCTCTGTAAAGGGCTCCAAAAGTTCGCAGGTTGAACAATATGTCGTGTAGATATCTACGATGATCTTGTAGATTCTCGGATGTCCTGATCTGCATATTCTGTCACGTGCAGTAGAGTTTGTGGCTTCTGATAGTTCACATCTCCGGGTATGACTTTGGAATTGTTGTTATTTGTTGAAGCACGTAGTCATCTTGTGTTACACTCCTTTTTTTTTTTACATTTCGATTTTTTACTTTACTTTAAATTTCTTGTCTGTTCACATGACTATATTAATTAACACATCCAGATGCTTTAAACAGCTACATCTGGTACACCATCTTAAGATGAGACAAAATGAAGTTAACATATTTAAGCGCACAGCTCCTACGTCTGTACGGTACGAAGTCACCATTGCAAGAGAGAGAAATTCCGCTCCCTTCGCCTGGTACTGGGCAAAAGTTAGTGGGACAATTTCCGCGCGAGAATATAGTTCCTAACTATATTTAAGTTAACTTTTTTATTTATACAAACTATCCCTAAAACAAATGTACATAATTTAAATCAGTTGTTTTAGCGACTATTTATGTCTTCAGATTTTTTTATTATTAACATTAATTTTTTTATCTTATTCTAACTCGCACAAGACTCGGAAAGCATGTCGAGTCTGGAATCAACAGGACAGCGCCTGCTTACAAACAAAGGGTTAAATACGATATTAATAACTCTTTACAATTTTTCTTTTTATTAGATTATCTTCTAAATAACTAATTAATTACTGCTTCCTCTCATACTGAGTACATACAGGTATTTTATATTAATACAGTGAGATTTAAATGGCTTAAGAGCTCGCAACCTTAATTTTTTTTAAATTTTTATTTTCTTGATTATTGGTACAATTTAAATCGTCACAGACTCCACCGCTTAAATTGCACGCTACGGTTAAGCCTTTTGAGTCTAACTCACAATTGGGGCTTGGGGGTACGATTAGTGTCAGTGTGTGAAGTTATTTATTATTAGTGCACAGTTTGTTTTTTTCTAATTCTCTTTAAATGACATTGTTCATTTAAATGATCGCTTTCGTGAAATTCCCTTTTTCTTACTTCTTAAGTACTAACTTACATTTTAATCTTAATACTAATTTCCAAACCTTAGATTGGAATGATCCCTACTTATCCGTAACTCACAACATCCCGGCCCGACTGACACCAGCTTACTCTAACTGATCAAGTTAGCTTTCAGCATTTATTAATGATATTTGGCACATTTCTGCCCTATCATTACCCTTTCAGTCGGCGCCGTTGTGACCTGTTACGTTACATTTATAATCACTACTTGATTATATCTCATAAACTTATTTCTAATGTGATCTAAAGAGGATCCCATACTCCACTTTAGATCACTGGTTTGAGAGAAGCGGAATCTCACGAATATGATTCTCTTTTATCTCTTTTAACAATACTTAAACAAACTATGCGGGAGGGGAGACACTTTACACAAATGCATTGTCATACTCACTAGGGGTGGTTTTCAATTGTTCAGGCTAGCACCGGTTTATCACAATAGAGGGGTGCGTTCGGGGCTGCTTAGTACAATTCCTACAATACTGAACACGCTTTTATTTTCTCTTACTGGCCACCACTGCGATGTCTATAATATGCAACTGAACCTTTTATTATTATTTTCCTTTTTCCTACTTACTTCTACACTTCACACAATTTTAGTATAACTCAGGATTTATTTAGCTCTAGTATTTAAATCAATTATTATTATTCACTTTATTATTTATTATTTATTAAACTACTTTGGGGATTTAAGAAACACTCCTAGAACTATCGTCTATTTAATCACCATATTTATTTAGCACACTTTATATTCACAGGTTGGTTCCGTTTTACTAGATGATTTTTAGCTAACATGTCCGCTAATTCTTGGCTGATTAAGCTTCTACTAGATCCCGAATCAATTAAGGCGATGGGGGATGTAACGCCTAAGTCGACTCGTATTAATGGTAGTAGATTTTTTTTCCATTTACATCTATTAATCGCATTACACTTTTCACGAAATTCTCGCACATAGGGGTCGATATCTTTCGCACCTTTTTTGTTTTTCACTTGGTTACAGAATAATTCATTCTTATTATTATTACTGGTTTCTTTTAGTTTACCCAATTTTGAGTAGCTGCGGAAGACACAGGTTTTCGGGTCTCCCTGCCTTACAAGTTTTTTGAATTGGGGTTATTCCGTTCCAATGGCTTACTTTTGCACTCTCTTCTTATGTGCCCATATTTGCCACAATTATAACAGGTGGGTTTTCTGCGAGGTGGGTACTTGGTTTCCGCTTTCTCTGGGTTTACAGTTAACTGACCAGCTTTGCGCACATGGTGAGGTCTACTAGAAACTTGTCTTTCATACGAGGTTGTTACATCAGGCAGTAGTGCTCGCAATTGATGTCTATTAGTTCCAGAGGTTTTCATTGCTTCTCTATTTTGATCTGAGTACCATACATTTGAAGAATGGATACTGCACTGTTCTAGATCAGCAATAGTATTGGGTCTATTCATCAATGATAGTCGAGATCTTTCTTCAGGTGACACTCCTATTAAAATGGTGTCCACCAGTTGTGTTTCATTCCAGCTTACACGTAGTAGTCGAGAGGACTCCCTAATATCGGAGATGTAGTGAGCTAATCTCTCCTGATGTCCTTGTACTCGGAGTACTGTCTTCCTTTTTATTTCCTCATAGATGCCGGTGGGAATAAAGTATTTTATTAAAGAGCTATGTAGCTCTTCTACTGGGAAAGTAGAGGTTAGGGCTTCTAGCACACGATTTTTTAACGGGGGTTTACACTTTGGTAACAGAACTTGTAAAATTTGCCAGTCATTCAGCTGCTGTAGATCCTTTATCTGAAGAAGATAACTAATAAATGTTAGTAACTTGGAAACATTTAAACCATCTGTATAAGGGATTTCGGTTAAAATCTTCTCCACAGGGTGAGTCATTTTTCCGTATAGATCTGCGTTATAGTTCATAGGGGTAATTCCTCGATGAGGGTGATTAGATTCATTGGGGGTGTTGGTCAATTCATTACTTCCGGGACGAAACTGAAAATGCTCGGGAGGAGGGACATTTACATCTGTATCAGTTTTTTGTTCTGGGTTCGCTTGCACTTGCGATACGATAGGTGAGTTCCGATCCGAGTTAGGCGGAGGTAAACCAGTGGTGGGGGATTGTACTGGGGAGATGTGTAATTTCATTAATGATTTCTCTATTTCGTCCATCCTGAATGAGTCGGATATTCGTCTTAAATCGTTGATGATTGAAGGTAAGCGGCGTAGAGCTTCGTCTGCTAGCTTTTGTACATCAACGGGTATTTCTGTGAGATTCGGCCAGATCGACAAATTTTTTATTCGCCTGGTTAAATGCTCTATTCTCTGGGTAGTCCGCAAAATTTTTGCCGGAGATTTCTCGTCTTGGAGTGTTTGAGACAATAAGTATAGTTCACTATACTTGGCATTACAAATTTCTTTCTCGCTTTCATAATCGAGTTGGCTTAGATTGTTTAATTGCACGGGCGCATCAAATCCACATTCGCGAATTGAACTTCGTAATTCCGCGACTGTTACATCAGCATGGGGTAGTCCACGCAAAAGGGCTTCGTAAGACAGCTCGTCTTTTAATAACAAATCCGGGTTAAATTGGGCCATTTTGTTCTAACACATTAGCACGTACTTACAATTAATACTAGTATATTACACATATATTACATATACATATAATGAATTCATCAGTAATCAATTTACACAAATTAGAAAAGAACAATTTCTCTTCTAAGGGAGAGACAGAAATCACACACACATATCTTTCAAGGTTAAATAGCCGATCAGCTGTTTACTGGAATGTAGGTCAGAGGGTGGCCTACATATTTAGTTAACAAAGGAGGGCTGCGCGAGTGTGTCAGGGACAAAGGGGGTTTTACTCTTATTGGTCTCTACACAAAGCGACTGAATAACACAACTGTATACGTACTCTAAACCGGTATAAACACGAGAGAAGGGGAGCACAATCTATTTCTTATTATTATTACTCCGCTTAGACAACACTTTGACTCCGTTCATTCATAAACTTTTCTCAATTAAATAAATTACTTATTTTGTTCACAAGTTTTAAATCACGAACTTCTACTTAATTACCTTATTATTATTAACAAAGTTATTTTTAATCAATTTTTTTTTTATAACACATACTAGTGTATGTAAGCTAGATAGTTGGACATACACTGTGCAGAATGATTCAGGAGACAACAGGTCATAGATTGTCGTAAACAAACCTGTTACAGATTGTTCGGTTGACCAAAATTGTTATGCTTGGTCACAATTCATGTATGGAAGTACTTATATCGAATTATGCAGGTTGTGCCGGTAGGAACCTGCATATAGCATTTTACATTGTATGACGCTAATGACATTTTACTTATACATTCTACCATCTACGTATTAAGTTACGTATTAATACACTATTAAATATGTTTTGAACATTACATTTATTAAAGTAACTTTCTGAGTGCATATATCAATATTATATATTTAGTTATTGATCTTACAATTTATCCACGCATAGTGAATGCAATTTTGTTTTTGACACTATATACACAATTAAAACTCTTTCCTTTGTTTCCTTTATTTTTTTTTTTGAATGATGCAATTTGTTTGCTTAAAACACCTTTATAAAATTTAGCATAGTGGCACACTTTTGTGACACTCTGTAAACAATTACCCTTTTATTTTTTTACAATTAAGCAGAGTGGCGCAGCTCTGTTGCGTCACGATGCTTAACAACCCTTTACATAAATCAGCAGAGTGGCGCATTTCTGTAACTGCTTTTTTACGCGTTACAAATCCAGGGAACCCCTCGTAATTAAACTCCGTTAATTAGATGGGCTGCCTACGTTGTAACAGAATTGATCACCAATAATTAATATAACAAATTACTTACTAACTGTGTAAGGAAACAATGGCAATGTATACAATTGATTTAAGCACTCATCATATGTGTGTAACAAGAAGACTTCTCTTTATTTAACATTAAAAAACATATACTGACAGATCCCATGACTTTACTAATTCAATTATTAGGTTATTTGAAAGGTTTCTTTAGACTTTGAGATCAAACTTGATTTTACATAGCTATACCTCGGATCCGGGTCAACTTTCTGTATTTCTGCAATTAAAACTTTTAATTATACTCATTTCATGATATTAGCTTGCAAGACTTTCTTTTATTCAACCATTTGAAGAATGGTATTATTGCTTGAATTATAATTCTCTACATTAGCATATAAACTGTTACAACGTATGAAGTTAGAATAGTTACATGAAATTCTTAGATTTAATTTATTTGTCTTTACAAAGTTAATAGTTTCTGAAAAGTCTCTTTCAAGATGTGTTGTGTAACAAATATTAGTAACCCTCGATAGACAGGCTATCGAGTCACCTTTTAATTGGTATGCAGAAGACTCGTCCTGGGGGTATCCGTCTTGGGAAACAGGAACAGCTACGTCGTCATCTCGGTCTGGGCTTCCTCTGTAAAGGGCTCCAAAAGTTCGCAGGTTGAACAATATGTCGTGTAGATATCTACGATGATCTTGTAGATTCTCGGATGTCCTGATCTGCATATTCTGTCACGTGCAGTAGAGTTTGTGGCTTCTGATAGTTCACATCTCCGGGTATGACTTTGGAATTGTTGTTATTTGTTGAAGCACGTAGTCATCTTGTGTTACACTCCTTTTTTTTTTACATTTCGATTTTTTACTTTACTTTAAATTTCTTGTCTATTCACATGACTATATTAATTAACACATCCAGATGCTTTAAACAGCTACATCTGGTACACCATCTTAAGATGAGACAAAATGAAGTTAACATATTTAAGCGCACAGCTCCTACGTCTGTACGGTACGAAGTCACCATTGCAAGAGAGAGAAATTCCGCTCCCTTCGCCTGGTACTGGGCAAAAGTTAGTGGGACAATTTCCGCGCGAGAATATAGTTCCTAACTATATTTAAGTTAACTTTTTTATTTATACAAACTATCCCTAAAACAAATGTACATAATTTAAATCAGTTGTTTTAGCGACTATTTATGTCTTCAGATTTTTTTATTATTAACATTAATTTTTTTATCTTATTCTAACTCGCACAAGACTCGGAAAGCATGTCGAGTCTGGAATCAACAGGACAGCGCCTGCTTACAAACAAAGGGTTAAATACGATATTAATAACTCTTTACAATTTTTCTTTTTATTAGATTATCTTCTAAATAACTAATTAATTACTGCTTCCTCTCATACTGAGTACATACAGGTATTTTATATTAATACAGTGAGATTTAAATGGCTTAAGAGCTCGCAACCTTAATTTTTTTTAAATTTTTATTTTCTTGATTATTGGTACAATTTAAATCGTCACAACCAGAGGAAGCACGGCCTCCTCTGACGGTGCATAAAGCATTTTCCCCCTCTAAAAGTAATTATCATTATTATTGTTATTTAAGAATCGTTGGTTAATTGTGTATTAATAGAATATGAAGGCAAGTAACAAACAAATAACAACAAAAATAAAAGATAAAAAGTTTAGCCTAAGCATAATTACCGCTTTTACCTACTACTGGCTATAGAGCCTATTTTTCAACGATCTGTTGGAGGTCGTTACAAACGATTTGTATTGCATATTATAAACAGAATACGATTTAGTTCAATATACTAATTAACAATAAATTTGCTATTATAATTATTGCGGTTAGTATATTTAAGAACCTACAAAACTCGATCCATCGATTAATCTTGATTATCTCGATATTTTTTAACGTCAAGTGTTAGCAGCAGCGGTTAAACAGGTGTAAGAAACAAAATCTAATTTTTATGATAAGCTATAGCGGTTTCATTTGTAACTGGAAAAGTATTATCCTCTAGACTCAGATAAACGGTATTTTAGTGTGTCTTCCTATATCTTTATTTTGGAAACAATTACTAGGGAAATGAAGTAAATGACTATGGTTTTCGTTCACTTTGAATTTTTAACGTGATTAAAAATATGGCATGGGATTCTTTGACAAGGAGTTGTTCGCATAGCTGTTGGTACATAAAGACAACGCTCTCGTATTGTCTTTTCAATAGTTGTGTGCAGCTGTTCTCTCTCTCTCTCTCTCTCTCTCTCTCTCTCTCTCTCTCTCTCTCTCTCGTCATCTCTACTTCTGCTACTTAAGTTTATAACACTTTCTTGACAAATACTGTATTTCCAAACTAATTCTGTTTCTGCGTGAACAAAACCCATATCACTTGTCCCACACATTTGTATTAATTTCCAATATATAAACGTACTATCTTAGAATTCGAGTCTACCCTTTGTTTATGTAGGTATGCTTTACTCTGCCTCTCTGTTTGCTATAACAAACAGAAAGGAACAGATAGAGGGGGGGGAATCGACTGCTGGATGTTAAGTTGATCAGATCAAAAATAAACGTTTTTACATAGTGACAATAAATGCTGCGCGATGTGATTGTGGCCAAAAAGTAATTGCAGGTCGGAGCTGCGAATCAGAAATAAGGAGACTGACTGACTGCAGGTGCACGGGACGCAGCCCGATGAGCGGTATCTTAAGGTCATGTGTTCACAGTACCATCATGAGGTTAGGCGAGGGTCCTTATCCTCTCCTGCACGAACTGGCGCGCAAGTAGGGAAAAGCGTACAAGTTTTCTTTAAATTTGTGGTTGCACTGCAGCGGTTCACGGAAGCTGGAGCCGTGATAGCGTGGCTGCCAGACTGCTGTCGCTGTCGGGTGTCAGCGGAGGTCCCGTGGCCAGGGGGGACACAACCTCACGTCCAGACACCGGCGGCTTCAGCAGGTTCTGCTGGCTGTAATTCTGTATTATTCGTCCAACCTGCCACCCTACTTTCACCCCGACCGCTGGCTGCGTCTACATAATTACGGGCAGGTTTGGGATTGCTCAGGGGCGTGTGTCGTTGGGGGACGCCAATCGATTGTGGCGGGATCATAAGTGCGACGCCCTAGTTTCGTTAATGAGACTCAATATTTATTTAAAAGCATTAGGCTTACTAATTAATGTAGTTTTCGATTATGTCTTTATATAATATTTTGACTAAGTTTTACCCGAACCTTAGCCAGCTTTCGTTTGACCATAGGTCGCTTGATGACGCTTGTAAATAAGCTAGAGCTCGGGTAAAATTTTATCTAAAGGAGTACAGGGGTACAAAGAAACAAAGTGACACACGGTCACGTCATGGACACCACAGTCAAAGACTTAAATTCAGTATTGTGCTTGTTAACAAATTTAAAATGATAAACTGAATATCATTTTAAACAAATTTACACCGAGAGACCGTGTATAATTATACAACGATAGTTTCAATTTAACATTGATTCTTATGATCAGAACGATTTTACACACTGACCGAAACTACTTGTTAAAACTAGAAGGTGTGAGGTTCGGTTGCTGTCCCACACGCATATTGTAGGACACCTTTGACGTTATCAAACCCTACCGTATTTTACTTATGCCATTTATTAACAGCAGCATACGAACATACTATAATCACACGACTGTTCCCTTGGTATTATTAAACTGGTTTCTCATAGAATTCGGATTAACGGTTCAACATGTACTCTAGTATTGACTGATAAGGAGGAGGACTAATTGCAAAAAATCATTAAGTCTTTCGCGTAAAAATCACATGGTCTCGGATTTATCATTCACTTTGACGTTCAATCCTTTTCTCACCGCCAAGATTACTATTAAAAATATTATTTATTTCTAATTATTTAAAACTAAAGTTTGCTAAAGCCTTCTTTAATATTAAAAAGTGTTACATTTATCTGGGGAGAGCTTCAACCCCGTCAGCCTTTGCCCGGATATAAATAACTGTATGAAGCAACCGACCGGTTTGCCTTGCTGGTCTCCTAGTTTATACATTGCATAATAATTATTTCATCATAATTACGTTTAGTATATTATTTTTCTTGGACGGCTGACAGACAATTGCAAAAAAAAAAAGAGAGCGACTCTCCAATGTTTGGAGCTTTCAACCGGTCGCCCTTGAGTTTACATAACAAGGGCAGGGCGCGTCTGGATTCCACCAGCTTCTTCAGGAAATCTAAGCCTTTGTAACTGACATTGAAAAGCTATTCTGCTAATGGTAATGAGTAATGAAAAATAACTGTTCTCAACCCGTAAGGCAGGAGTAGCAGGCTGTTGTGTGGGAAGAACGGTGTTGGATGTCAACATTGTATTTGTTTCACATCTGTGTACCCAAGACGCATACGAACAGAAAGAGAAGTAGAGTCGTTGCGTGTGCGTGAGAAAGAGAGAGAGAGAGGAGATTCTTTGAGTTACATAAGTTTGGAGCTTGTCACCACGCCTACTGCTGAAAGAATCTAGTAGTAACCTCTTTCGTCCGGTAACATTAAATCTGCGTATCATTATTATTATCACAGCCCTACGCCTTGTTGCTTCAACCACTTTTTTCTGATTTCTGCTGGCTTTTTCGTTCAAAAATAACTCTCACATCCTGTATCTACCTTGTATCTATCTTCCAAATGCTACTTTGTATTAGGTCTTTCTAGTACTTTTCTTCTTACGATTTTATCTTCCAGAATGTTAGTATTAAAGTTTTATGTCTTATCTGTACTTTAGTCTTCCTGGATTCAATTTATTGTAATAACGTCTTTTTCTCCCTTTCCTTAGTTCTTCTCTCTCTCCCTCCATCACTCTCTCTCTCTCTCTCTCTCTCTCTCTCTCTCTCTCTTTCTCTCAATCGTGTTAGAACATCTCTGACGACCTGTCCGATGCCTATCCGCCATACGTCTTTTACCCTCCCACTGTCCTTCACGGAAGCATCCTCTCCCGCTTGTTGCTTTTATGGTGTTGTGGTACCAGTCTAACCTGAGACGGTCGCGTTTTCTCTTGTAGGGCGGTTTCCACCTCGTGGTTAGCTTTTAGGTCTGCTTTAAGTCATTCCTTCGACTTGTCCGTACCAGGCGTGCTGCCGGCCTTCTGTTTCTTGAACAGTACATAAAGTAACAATGTGAGTATTTTTTAACATTTTTTTCTGTTCATTAATGTCTGGTTTACAAAGACTCTTTTTAGTTTCACTTCTTCAGAACTGTTTTTGTTTTCAATAATTATACTTCCTGGATAACCAAACTGTTATACGTCTTCAGTTCCTTTGTTATCTTTCCTAATATTTGTTTATATGAATGTCAAATGGCAGATAGACTCCAGTGTTATAAATTGTTCTAAATTTATCCTACATAGCTCGATCTATCCCTGCGAACTTTTTGTAAGGCCTACACTTTAAGCAACCATTTCACGTCACCGCCAATTTCACACAGCTTGTTACAGACGTTTTTCTAAGTTATAATACTCCTAGTTGTTTGTCTGTAACCTTGAGCGAGGACATCGATCTAAGAAAGTCTTAAGCAGGGAATCGAATCCATGGCACCGAAAAAGCAGCTATAACACATCCGGCTAATCCGTTGTAGTTACGGCAGTGAAACAAACATGTGAACAACTCTTCTCCTTCTCTTCATCTTATAACAGGTACAACTTCCGTTCATCTTCACACATCTATTACGTGGTGTCCCTTGATGACATCTATTTCCACACCAATTTATCTTCTCATCTTATAAAATTTCGACGTTCCTATAGTTTTCGGTCTCTGGTTAATAAAACTTTAATTCTTGCTCGGTTATCAGTCAGGCTGATTTATTAGGCGCTTTCGTTGTCGTAACTCTTTCATTAACTGCTAATCGCTTTGGGTAGGACAACGTCCTTCGGTGATAACACCACGGTCGAGCGCTAAACGACTGACGACATAATTAAATCCCTAAATTTTCAATCCGTGTTGTGTTTCGTTGTGGCGAGTTGGCATTGTTTCGATAACTCCAAATCCAGACAACTACTTTCGATCACCAGCTGTATTTGTGTCTTTCAGTTCGCAACTCAGAGTGTCCGATCGGCTTCGTCGTGGTGCGCACCATTTAGGAAGCAAGTGAATTACATAGTGGACAATTATGTGTAACATGTGTTTTTAACGTTTAACGACATCAATAGAGCGATTTTATCTGATGATGGAACAGATGTTCCGAAACGCGTCATTTTAATCGACGTAACGAAGTCACACGACGGATATAAGGTGATTTATTTATAATAATTTACTGTTCATACGTGACTTGGATACCAAGAACTAATATGCATTTTAAACAATAAGAAAATCACTTTATACAAACGTATCAGTTAGTACAAATGAAATACGAAATATATTAATTACAAGTTTGTTGAACAAAAACCATGAATTACAAAAGCATGTATAAAAAACAATAAACATACAAGAAGGGCACAAAAACAAATCATCAGAAATAATTTGGAAGAAAATAAAGTAATTTGTTATTTATCAAGAAAATCATTTATCAGTTGCACCTTATATAGTTTTATGTAAATAACAGATAAACTTACTGTTTTATAAAAACAAAAATATTAAATATTTTTTGGTACATAATTAAACTTACTACGAGGATTAATTAATAGAAACACGTTTAGAGGCTGTAAAAATTTTTTTTTTATTCGATTTCAAAAGAAGTCTTCATTACCATTAAGGCATGAATCCCATTGTTGCACTAATCTGTAAATTCCCTGCTGGTAAAATTCTTGCGGCTGTTTGCTGAACCATTCGCTAACAGCAAACTCTACCTCAACGTCCGATTTGCACCGCTGTCCTTTTAGTGATTTCTTTAGTGGGCCAAAAACATGATAATCGCAAGGGGACAAGTCGGGACTGTAAGGTGGATGTTGTAAGACTTCCCACTTCATACGACCAAGCAGATCTTGAACCGTCTGGCTACATGGGATGGAGCATTATCATGCAGAAGAATGACACCATTTCTGAGCTTCCCGCGACGTTTATTCTTGATGCTGACCCGTAAGCATTTTAAGCTGTCTGCATATCGCTCAGCGTTAATGTTGACACCAAGTTCTTTAAAATCTAAGAACAGCACAACCTGTTAATCAAAAAATACGGTCACCATTACTTTTCTTGCCGAAGGTTGGGACCGACATTTTTTCGCCTTCGACGATTGAGCATGCTTCCACTGCATACTCTGACGTTTGGATTCTGGTTCGTAGTGATAACACCAAGACTCATCACCGTCAACAATTTGGTGTAGAAAGGCATTACCTTGTTGTTGATAAAGCATCAAATGCTGATAAGGCCGAACGCAAATTTTTCTGCTCATTATTAAGCAGTCATGGAGCAACAACTTTGTGATAGCCAAGACTATGAATGATGGAATGAACTGTTTCCACGCTGATGCTCAACATTTGAGAAAGTTCTATAACTTTGATGCACCTATTTGCGCGTAAAGCAGTTTCCAGCTGTCACATTTTCATCTGATGCTGCAACACGTGCAGGTCCGGGACGGGCCAAATCTTTAGTGGATTTCTTTCTTGTCAAAATGTATTGTACCACCCAGCCACTGTAGTATAAGAATAACTAGTCACCATATACAGGTTTCATTCTCGTATAAATTTCCATTGGCTGACGCCCCTCAGCGGCCAAAAACTGAATAACGGCACGCAGATTATCTTTGGACGGATTTTCTATCATAGATGCCATTTTTCAACCCAGTCACAACACTTAGAAAAGAGCAAAGTGCAAATATTTTGACAGACCCATCACTAGTACTTAAACAGACAATATAAACAAATGAATTCCTTTGTCATGGCGACGAAGTCACGGCTGCGCAGATCAAACGTGTTTCTATTGAACAATCCTCGTATATTTTATTAGGCAAGAAAATCGCGTTGACATTTTATACTCTGTATAGATATCATATAAATAAGAAACAGATAAGTTTACAAGTATTTAAAATAGGAACATATTACAAACATTATTTTGTAAAGAAATAGGTAAGTAAATATTTAAACAGGAAGAAAAATCATTTAGTGAATTGAACTTTCTAGCTTTCATTAATGAAAATATTAATATAATAATATAAATATTATTAATGTAAATATTATTTCTCGAATAATATAGTGTATATCAAGTTGATCCAAAATATCTGATTCTAGTGATATAATGGCAAGATCTGAAAGTCTGTCCTGTACCATTGTGGAGCACAAGTAGTTTTAATAATTTTAAGTTTAGAAAAGGATCGTTCCGCAGATGCTACAGATACCGGTAATTACAAAAGATAATCACTCCGTAGAGCAATTTTAAAGTTTGATTAAACTGTGATTAAGTTGTTTGAATAAATTAGAAATCAATTATTAAGAGTGTAAAATTTTTTGATTAAATCGTCTGCATCAATGTCTGAATTATTCTAATGTGTTAATTTTTGTAGTGATTTTTTACAACAAGATATTCTGTATTTTGTGAAATACTTAACAAATACAAAAACTGAAATGAATTCATGTGTTCTTTTCATAAAGTAAATCTTTCCTGCAAAGATGTTGTTCTTTGATCTATTATGGAGAGAAAAAAATTACTTTAATTGAAAATTTAGAATCTACTATATTTTCATGTTAATGTTCATAATCAAATTGAGTTATCTTTTTATGTCGCCTCAGTGGTCTACTACTAAAAACTACAGATTATGCGTCAAATTTTGCTGCAAATGATTTTGAGTTTTCTACGATTTCTTTCAAATTTTCTTCAGACCTATAATCATTTAGCATCCAATTTAGATCATTCAATACTTTTAAAGCAAGTTGGAGATTCGTAGATGAAGACAGCAAGATTTTGCTGACAAATTCACTTTCTTTAAAATATCATACCAAATGCTAATAAAACAAATAAATGTAAATATAGCAATTTTTCACCTAGACATTTTGCCTGATATTTGGATTGTTCGTCCAATTAGTAAGAGTCATTACAAATTTCAAATAAAGCATCATACAGTTTAGGTAAATATTTATGGGTACAGTTTAAGAAGTTTTATGGGATCAATTCTGGTTGACCATCATTTTTCAGATAATGGCTTTAAGGTTAAATCAGTTACACAAATAGTTAAAATATTCTATCGGCAAACAGAAGAGGAAAACCCCCATATAACCCTTGTATTATATTAAAGAAACCAATAGTTTCATGATTGACATTGTCAGCATCATTGATTATCAGGTGTAGTCTATGGTTTGAACATGGGACACAAAATGCATGGGGATTTAAATCTAAAATTCTTTTTTGTAAATCTATATTTTTCCCATGCATAGAATCACTATCGTATTTGATGCCAAGAGAGTAAGTGTACATTTTGAATTTTATCTCCTAAATAGGAGGACATATTTTTTAAGTCAGGATCATTAGCTACACATGCGTGTGTTCCAATATAAAAGGATCAAAATTTTCTAACTTCTCAATGCATTTTTAAAAATTGCCATTATTGTTATCAAAAAGTTGATTACTTTTACCATGAGGAGCTTTAGTTTGTTTGCCTAACAACTATTCTACAAAAATTATTCTTTTATAACTTCATACCAATGTTTCCTTTCGTTATATACAACTAATTGTTGCAAATTAACGGTGTCATTAATTCTGTTCATTTTTTGTAATTGCTCAAATGCTTTAACCTTTTCTCAAGACGATTCAGGCACATTGCAAGATGCTGCCAGTCATTAAGTAACTAAATAAATTTATTATTTTTGGAATTGTAAAGTTTGAAAAATTTGCAGCAAAAGCAATAAACTACATTTTTTTAACTGACTAAATTAACCAATTTCTATTGCATTCTTCAGAATTTTTTAAATGCCTTTTATAATATGCATGTGAAAGTTTTCAGCCAGAAGTATCATGTGGAAAATTAAAATCTTTAATTTGTTTAGGACCCATTTCTAAAATGGCTTGCCTTGTTGTATGAGAAAATGTTTCCAGCCAAAGTCCAGGATCATCAAAATTAAACACATTTATTGTACCTTCAGTAGATTCTTCATGTTTCAGATTAGCTAAAATAGCTTCAGTATTTTCTTGTGTATTGTCTGTGGGCCTCAGAAGAGCAACAGTGTCTTCAGCAAGTTCACTATCTTCACTAATGCTGCAATTCTTTTCCAGCTGACTAAGTGTATCAAAAATATCCCTACCACAATTACATAACACTCTTGAAAAGTTGAGAGCGTTATCCTAACACATTTCTTGGCTAGCCAAGCAGGTGCAGCACCTCAGTCAAGGCCAGGTACTCAGTTATCTTCCAGACTGTTTGATCACTCTTAACTAAACAAATTATGCCAGCATGCCACCAAAAGAATGGAAAATTAATCTGGAACTTCTGCGGGGCATATATAAGGGTCTATGGCCAGCTTAATCAGTTAGTTGAACCTGGCAACATTGTAGACTGCAGATCAAGTGAATGTTATGGATTAGTGGAAAGTGATTATTGTCTTATAAATAGTGCATTATAAATATTAAACTGTCTTATACAGTGTATAACTCTAATAGTTGACAAAATTATTATTGTGTGTGTGGCAAATTTAACTTGAATTATTGTATGAGAGTACCTTGTTGATTTCAAATTATTTTTTGAGACTAACTAAAGTTTGTAATTAGTGACTTTATTGGTGTCCGTGTTTTATTTCCACTGTACCACATGACGATTCCTGAGACAGTAGTGTACAGTTATTCTGAGACAGTAGCGTACAGTACTGTTATTTTGATAACAGTAGTGTCAGAAGTGAGATAGAACCTCTAACGGTGGAAACAGAGGTCACTTTATAGAAGAGCAGTGTATGTTGCAAATCTTCGGCAAAAATGGATACCAGTCAGAGGACAGAAAATTTCTTGCAGACAGAGGAACAATGACGACAGGTGGCAGAAGAAGTTGAGAAATGATAGGATGAGAAACTCAGACAGGAGGTGGAAAAAGTAGAAAGACAACAAAAAGCACTAATGCTGAAACAGAAAAAAGCAGAAAGAAGAACTTAAGTGAGAATCAGATTAAACAGAAACTCTTTTTGAAGCTATGCAAAAACAGATAAAAGAGGATACTACCGCAGAGTTGAGTCTCCTATGTGCTGACTTGGATGAAGTGGTGATTAGAATGGCCAAGAGGTAATATTATCTACAATAGAAACTCTGTCTCAAGTATAGAATAAAAAATGTCAACAAAAATATCTGCATAGAAGACTCAACTTCAAAAGAAGAGAACAAATTAAATGTGAAGTCGGACAGTTTATGAAGACACAACCATGAGTTTCAAAACAAATTGCTGAACAGACTGTACCTATTTTAAAGACAGAAAAGACACAGAAAATAAGACAATAGAGAAAGTCACTTTGCTTGTAATTAGTGCAGTTCATGTCAAGACCCCAAAATTTGATGGAAGCACTCACTGGACAATGTGATTGTGCAAAGAGTCTTTGGCAATTTGAAGTTGCTGATTGTGCAAATAATTGTATGGAGAAGACAAGGCAGTTTCACTCATTCTCACTTTAAAAGGACATGCGGCAGACCTACTGCAGAAACTGCCACCAGATAGTTTTCCAGAACACCTATGCCGAATTGACAAAAGCTTTAGAATTATGGTATGGTGATAAATATTTGCGAGATGTGTACTGTACTGCACTCAGTTGAGAGCAAGGTGACACCATTCCGGAGGGAGTCTTCAAGAGTTTGAAGCAAGCATTGGCAGACTGACTAGACTGGCCTATCCTGAAGCATCAGAAGATTTTTGAATGAGGTTTGCGATGCAGACATATACTGATGGTGTCAGTGATAATGAAGTACAACAAGTGTTACAAATGGCAAGACATCAGAATAATCCGGACACCCTGGCACAAGCTTTACAGTTTGAGGCTGCCAAGTCAGTGTCTGGTTGGGAAAATCATGAAGTGCTCACACTAAAAGATTGCAATGGCATAAACAATGAAGAGGAAGAACAAGGAACAGAGACCCAGTGATTGGCACCACAGTATAAAGGAAGAAATGATGGAAGACTGAAGACTTATAAATGTGGGAAACCTGGACATCTACAATAAATTTGTCGGTCCAGAGTTCAGCAGCAGGGAAACAAGCAGGAGTCAGTTTCCCAAACAAGCAAGACCAGTGGTTCCCAAAGTGGACCCCTGGGGGTCCGCGACTATGTTTCAGGGGGTCTGCATGCACTTTTAAGAAAAAATAAAATATACCATATTTTTCTCCGATTTTTTTATGCTCTAAAATCTAAATCTAAATTTTAGAATTGTAAAACAATTAGTAGAAGAATCCAGTACTTTTTTGTTCAAACTAACAAAAAAAGTGGACCCCTGGGGGTCCGCGACTATGTTTCAGGGGGTCTGCATGCACTTTTAAGAAAAAATAAAATATACCGTATTTTTCTCCGATTTTTTTATGCTCTAAAATCTAAATCTAAATTTTAGAATTGTAAAACAATTAGTAGAAGAATCCAGTACTTTTTTGTTCAAACTAACAAAAAAAGTGGACCCCTGGGGGTCCGCGACTATGTTTCAGGCGGTCTGCATGCACTTTGAAAAAATAAAATATACTGTATTTTTCTCCAATTTTTTATGCTTTAAAATCTAAATCTAAATTTTATAATCTTAAAACAATTAGTAGAAGAATCCAGTACTTTTTTTTTGTTCAAACTAATAATAATTATGAAAGTAATTTCAAACTATTGGCTTGAGTAATGTCTTTAAATCATGTCATGTAGCAGATCTGTTTATATGCCGAACAGGCTTGACCTCTCTCTTACAGTACAAGAAGAAGATTCATTTGCAGAACTTCAAATGACAGTTAATTAAAATTACAGTTTTCGCAATTATAGCTAGCTGACTTCTGGTTATAGGTAATGACTGACTATCCTGGAGTCGGAAAAATGGCTTTGAAGTGTTTAACTGTGTTTTACTCTACTTATTTGTGTGAAACCACAGTCTCCCTGCTCACATACTTAAAGTCAAAGTTAGGAAATAAACTTGATGTCGAGAGTCGGCACAGTCGGGGTCCGTGAATTTTTAAATTATTTGAAGAGGGGTCCGCGGACTGAAAAGTTTGGGAACCACTGCTCTAGACAATATGCAATTTCTACACTTCAGAAAAATAGCGGGAGTTTGGTTGTTACCAGATTCGTTCAAGTAAGGCCGACCTCGATTACAGTTGACACAGGTGTTACAGTCTCCATTGTGCACCCTGATGTGGTGAAAAATCTCAAGCCTCTTGCAGCTTGCAAATAGCTACTGGAAGGCCAGTAAAAGGTCTTGGGAAAGTGCAGATGGATGAGATGTAGTGATGCAGCTGATTCCTGAAGTAAAGTGCGGTCTGTTTTGGAGGAGACGCATGATGGAGCATCTGGAGGTCATCTTGGTGTTAATAAAATAATTGACAAAATATGGAAATGATTCTATTGGCTTCATCTTTGCCATGAAGTAGAGGAATGGTGTTGGATATGTGAAATATGTGCTGCAAGCAAGGGGCCACAAACCAGAAGCAGGGGGAAAATGATACAGCATAACGTTGGACTGCCATTCGAGAGAATTGCCATAGACATTGCTGTACGTTTCCCAGTTACTGACAATGGAAACTGGTACATCATGGTTATAGGTAACTATTTTACTAATGGGTGGAAACTTATATAATTCCAAATCAGGAGGTTACCACTGTGGCAGAGGCGTTAGTTCACAACTTCTGTTGCCATTATGAAGTCCCAATGGAAATCCATATGAATCAAGAGAAGAATTTTGAGTCAGGAGTGTTTAAAGAATTATACCATCTACTCGTATTTCAAAAGACCAGGACAACGCCTCTCCACACACAGTCCAACGGTATGGTTGACAGGTTCGATAGGGCATTTCTGTTGTTCTGTTGGCATAGAAATTCAATTGTTCTGTTGACAAGAACCAAACAGACTGCGATCAGCGTATACCATTATTCCTAATGGTGTATAGGTTATCAGTACATGACACAACCGGAATAACTCCAGCACATTTGGTGTTTGGGTGGGAGATTCATCTTCCTGGGGACTTGATGTTTGGATCACCTGAGACTCAGTTCCAAGAGCTGCAGAACTATTCCTTGCAATTACAAAAGCAACTGAGAGAAATGGATCACTTGGTAAGAGGACAGCTAAAGAGAGCCAGTGATAAAATGAAAACTCTGTATGACATTCGTAGCAATAATGTGGATTTTGAAGAAGGTCAGGTTTGGTCATACAACCCAAAGCACCGTCTTGATCGCTCACCTAAACTTAAAACTAACTGGGAAGGGTCTTACACTGTGAAAAAGAGAATCAATAGGAAGGACAGCAGAAATTCAAGGTCAACCACCTAGATCGCCTGGCCAAGGTATGGTACTTCAGATATGGTTTGCCAGTTCGGGACGAACAGGCTTAAGCCAGTGCTATGACAATTACGTAATGCTTTCAAAAAGTCGAGACCATCATTCTAACATGTTTCTCAGCTAGCTGAGCTGGTGCAATTCACTATATGTCCACAGGACATGTTACAACAGACCGTTGGTCATAGAATATGTGAAGTTACTGTTTATGAAAATGTCTTTAAGTTCATGCTTTAAATCCCGTAAGTTGCTGTGTTCATGTATTAAAATATAAGGAATAGTCCCACCTGTGTATAGAAGATTACTTTACTCAGGATGCACGATGCTATAGAACATGGTGACGCAACTGGTGAGTCCGAAATTCCAGGAATTCATTTCCTCCTCTGGGCAGTGGTTCAGGCTGGCAGTATAGGGATCTCTAGAGGTCTGACGGTGTTGGGGTGGTGCTTAGATCTTCGGCCGATAAAGACTGATGTTCTGTCTCCATCCTCGTCTCCCCTTTCACCTCCCGGCTATCCGGGAACACTGAAGCTCTCTAGTAACTCAGCCTCCCTGGTATGCTGTGGCATTTGGGATCATAGGCCCTTATTTCTTTGAAGTGGAAGGACAAATAGTGATAGCCGCTTCTGCTCGATACAAAGTGATGTTACAGGAATTCCTTGATCATAAACTGTGTAGTCATGGAATCGACTTGAATACTGTGTGGTTCAAGCAGGATGGAGCAACAGCCCGCACTGCTAGAGTATCCATGGCGGTAGTTTGATAGATGTTTCCACGCCACATGATTTTCAAAGGAGGACATGTTGCATGGCCAGCACACTTCCAGATCTGTCAGTATGTGACTATTTTTTCGGGGGATACCTCAAGTCTAGAGTGTTTCTTAATAAACCTAATGGCATTAATGAACTCAAGACCTCTTCACAGGAAGAAATCACAGCTACACCAAACAACATGGTGCAAGCAGTGATGCAAAATCAACAGTACAGACTGTAGCAGTTCATACAAAATGATGGAGGACTTTTGAGAGAGGTCTTATTTAAATAATGAACTTATACCTGTAAATGGCATCACGTTTGCTGTAATTACATAATAAAACAACAGTAAATAAAATATATTTTATATTACTTACTTCATTTTTTAAATCATCAGATTCCCGTGGACCACCCTGTACAGCTGGAATGCATGGTCAGTGTAGATATTATTTATAGACTTAAGAAAGAAAAAAGTAAGAAAAATGTAAGAATTATTATTGTAGTATACAGATTGGATGAAGATGATAGGGCAGTAAATAAAGATATTTTTTCTTAGGAATTAATAATAGTAACAAAAGTGGCTACAGGAAGAATCTGTGTAGTAGGAGATATTAATAGCAGATTGGGTGAAAGGATGAACTGTATGACAAGTTAATAGGAGAATATAGTAATGATTAACATAAGGCAGTCATAAATATTCAACAGAAGTGGTACATAGTGGCAAGAATTCCATCATTGATTATATATTGGTAGAAAATAATACTAAAAGAGCAATAGTGGACACAAGATTAAGATGGTACCTGAAAGAGGCAGTGATCATTATATAGTCATAGCAAAAATTAAAGAATAGAGCGGAAAAGAAATTTTTGTTGGAGCTGAAAGAACTGACCAGATGAAAAGCATACAATTGTACAAGTAATAGATAATAATGTAGCACAAACATTCAAGATAGCAGTAGCAGTAAAACTAAAAATTGTTCAAGTGCTGGCAGAAGAAATTGATATGTAGTGGGTATACGATTTTTTTAAAGAGAAATAATACTTTCCCTACAAAGATACCTCTGTATAACATAAATTAACCCTAACATGTAGTAACAATAACTGCATCAAAAGCATATTAATTAAATAATTAACACTGCTCTTAATCATGAGTGTAGGAAAAGTAAACAGCTATTGTAGAATGTAAAGTTATACTTGTCATAGATATTACGTGGACCTTGGTCCCATCATACATAAAGCTGGCAGTGCCAACTGTCATGTTGACGAGAGGATACAGAAAGCCAGAAAGTTGTTGGGAAGATTTAAAAAAGTCTGAAAATCAAGACTATATCCCAATAAAGTTAAAATGTTTATTTTCAAGTGCAGCTTCAAATCTGTCCTCTTATATGGCAATTAGCAATTTGACCTTTAAAATCGCAAGAAAAAAAAAGTTGTCTTTACAAACAGTTGTCTACATAGCATGTTGTTCCCAATATAGAATGCAGACCAGATCATCAATACAAAAGTTTAGATAAGAATAAGCCATAAACCAGCTGAAAAAAAATTAAAGTAGAAAATTTGGTTGTCTGGGGCTTACCCTTACAAAACTGGTGGATGATACCTTGCAACAAATCACTGAATGGAACCCATAAGGTTCTTACAGCACAGGGTATTAAAGATAACACAGAGAAGAACAATCCTCTAGGAGCCATAGACACTAGGAGAATCCTGGGTAAATTAAACAACTCCCAGCAATCGGATCAGATGGAGTGAACTCTGTATTTGGTAATGGGCTAATATAGTGGTTATAAATCACAAACCGTGGGTAAAAGGGACATGGAACTATTAGAATTTTATGGAAGGACAAGGTGAGCAATGGTGAAATGTTTAACTGAATCTAAGTAAAGAAGACTGGAAAAACAAAGGTGGGGAAATTTTTGGGTAGATGTATATACAGCTATATGACACTGATAGTTGTGGGACATTTGACAGGAAATATGTTAGAGGAAAGCAGAAAAGAGATTTTTAATTACAGTGGCTGAGCAAAGAGGTTTGCTGGTATACCAAGCTAGCCACATCAGACTATCACAATGCACCAATCTATGGATTGAGGTTTGTAGCACGATATGTGTGTGTTTCTATGTATGGATATTTTCACATGCGCGCGTGCGCACACACACACACACATTATATGCATCAAGAAACAAACTGTAGCAAAAAGTGTTTGAATATATATATTGCAACGATACGTTTAGCATAAGTCTATGTATCAACCCCTGACTGAGGTATGATAACATACGAATGCACGTATGATATGTAAAAGATGTAAATAATAAAAATAATGTAGTAATTAAGCATTAGGTATAAGAGATAATAAAAGAAATAAACGTATTACTTAATTTTAAATAAATAAATAATTGTAAGTGAGCCTGCATATGGAATTAAAAGCCTAGTTGGTTTTTAAATGCAGCGAGGGGAGGAGAATCACGCACCGACTGGCAAGGGTGACGTCATAGCGACAGGCAGCCGCGTGTGTATCACTCTGCGTGTGTGTGTTAGTGGTAGTGTGTAAATGTATAACAAGTTGAATTATGCATACCATTGTGGAAAATTTTACACAGTTTTTTAAGTACTGAACGAAAACCAGAAGTCACACGAATCAGAGATATATGTAAAAATAAAGCTGGCCCCTGGCACTACAATTAGACGTTAAGTGGTCTATGATCGTGCAAACCGTTCAGCCACCATGTGAAATTTTGCCATAACTTCCATAGTTTACACACCTTAATATTCATAATTTGTATAAGTTAAGTTTAATAATGAACCTAACGATTTGTAAAATAATATTTATAAAAAAGTGTGCGCTTCATAGAAAGATGCGTAGGTTGTAATTAGTAATTAAAGCGACACGCAGACCTGTTCAATTTTGTCCAAACATTTTCCAACAGGAATTGAACAACAGCAGGAGTATAAAACCCCAGTGAGCGACACACGCTTTCTCAGGTCATCAACAGACAGTACGTGAAATCCATGCATCTCGCAACCGCGAATTTTACAAAGTTAAGTAATGTTTTAAACCGTATTATGTAACTTGAAGTGCGATGGTACCGGCAGTACATCGGTGAAAGTAGTAGTGAAACACGATTTATTTAAAAGACTATAATATCGTAATCTACGAGGAGTCGTAACGTCGATGAACTTCAAGAAGTCCACGTAGAACTTCGAGACATCCACGAGGGACAAGAGGAGGAGAGGAGAGGAACCAGAGCAAAATACTAGAGGACGCTGGGACAGCCACATGCAGCTACATCCAGCCGTACATCATCACGACCAGAGGTCCACGTCAGAACTCAGCATCCAGTAGACGGAGAGAGTAATTTCAATGACGCAGCGACAGAGAAGGTGATACCCGAAGAGGATCCCAAACTCGAGAGTCCAGGTGATGGTAACGACACAGTTAAATGGTTGCAGAAATATGCAGGTGAAGTCAGACATTTATTTAATATTATAAATGACCCCGAGGTCTATCAAAAGAAGGCTCTAGATTCCATATACAAGTTTACATAAACTTTATTATATTTTTATTTTCATAATGAATAATCAAATAAATGTTCAAAGAATAATAATTGATAACAAAGAATATAAATTTATTAATCTCATAAGTAAATGGTCATTATAGAAACCATATTGTATTATATATTTATATTTTATTATATAATTAAAATCAATAAAATATTATAGATAAATAATTTATAAATTAGAATATACAATATTATCTACTTGCAGAAGAAACAAATTGAAAACATCACAAATTAAAATCAAGTAACGATAACGTAAACTCAAGTATGAGAGTTACTTTAATTGAAGATTTTTAATTAATTGAGACATTAGTAATATAATTAATTAAAGTAATAGAATGGTCTCTATTAGAATTTTTAATAAATGTTTGATTATTTAATTTTTTAATTAAATGGTATATAATAAAAACCACACTTGCTAAGACAAGATGAATATTCAATTTCGTACGTGTTAATCACGTATTATAATAATTATATGTGTTATGTATTATATGTCTGTGTAAATATTCCAGGTCATATATGTCTTATGTTTGTGTATAATATGTCTTAGAATATAAGAGATAAGATTTTAACCACGTTATAATGATATTATATTCGTATTGAATATACAGAGGTGTGCAAATTATTAGACTCAAAGTCTGTTTTTTCACATTCTTGTTGTATTCATCTACTTTTAGCCAAAAAACAAGCCTGCAGGGCTGTGTTAACAGTCCATTAATATATTTTTATGTATCACATATAGTTATTTGTCCTTCAGTAAAAAGAATTTTTTGTGAAAATTTTTGTTTTATAAAAATTCCCTCAAAGATGGCAGCAGTGCTTATTAATACACGTACATCAGCTGTTCTGTTTATTGCCCTACAGCAAATTTTGTCATTTTACCATATTTTTTTGTGTTTTTTTAATTAATATGTGACAAATTTAAGTGAATTTAGTGATACTTCCATTCTTCTTTATTAACACAGACTATTTTTTCTGTTTTTATTGGAACCTTATTGATATCAGTGTTGTGTTTCTTGAATGTGAGGTTATGGGAAAGTTAGCAGACCTCTCACCAAGAAAAAAGGCCTTGATTGAGTGCCTTCTAAAAGAAAAACATTATTCTCAACGTGAAATTGCCTATAAACTTGAGGTTTTGCAAAAATCAGTCAGCCGTATTAACATTTCCCTCAAAAGTGGTGATACTCTAACTTCGAAACGGGAAGGGAACTGTGGCCGAAAACCCAAAATGAGTCCACGAATGGAGCGAATACTAGTTAAGATGGCTAAATCAAACAGAAGGGCAACAAGCAAAGACATGTCCGACAATTTGAAAGCATATGGTGTAGAAGTATCACCGTCTGTTGTTCGGAGACAACTTTGTGCCGCTGGCCTGCTAGCACGTAGGCCACGTCAAAAGGCAAAAATCACATCTGCAATGGCTAAGAAAAACTGATTTGGGCCAAGGAAGTTAGAAATTTGGAAATGACTGGAGTAAGGTAAGCTGTCAGTTTCTTGTAATATGATACTACACCTAACCTTGTAATGTGCTAAAGTTACCTAACCTTAAGCAATGCTTTCCATATTTTTTATGTCATTTTTTTCTTTACTGATTTAGCCCAGCAAAACAAAACAGTACTGTACAGTGCATGTTTTTCTTTTTGTTTCCTTTCAGGTCATATTTTCTGATGAATCAGTATTCTCAATATGTGAAGAGAGTAGCCAATAAATATGCCGAACAAAACACGAGGAGTTTCAACCACAATGTGTTGCCCAGAAAGTGAAACATCCAACCTCAGTAATGATTTGGAGCTGCATGTCTTTTAAAGGAACTGGAAGAATATACATTGTAGATCAATATAGAAAAGTCCTTGAAACCAGACTTTTGCTCCAAATAAAGGACTGGTTCCCTGATGGGAACTTTGTTTTCATGCAAGATGGGTCACCTTGCCACAAAGCCCGATCAGTGATGAATTTTCTGGCAGAAAATAATATAAATGTCGTTCCTTGGCCAGGTAATAGCCCAGATGCTAATCCGATTGAGAATCTTTGGTCAATTGTCAAGAAAAAAATTAAGAAGAAGACAATCAATACCAAAACTGATCTTATAGCTGAATTGATACGAATATAGCACAGGGATGAAGACATAAAACAAACCTGCGAAACACTAATGAAAAGCATGCCAAATCATATAAACATGATTATAAAGGGCAAAGGATATCATACTAAATATTAATTGTTGTAAACCATGTGTTAATAAAGTTTTGTAGAAAAGAAGTAATTTTTTCCTAAATTCCTTGTTTGAGTCTAATAATTTGCACACCTCTGTAAGGGATCCAATAGTAATTAACCCACAAAATAATTAATAATATGACAATTGCATTTTTTAAATAATAAACAAAATGAATATGATTTTATTAACAAAGTCGTACTAATTTTACAACCAGTACTAAATCCTCTGTACTCTTTACTTGTGTTACGATTGTATAACGATATTCATGTGCTTATCCACACTCAATCAACTACCAAAGCCTGTGACCTAGCTCGGAAACATCAAGGTAAATACTGCAGAAGAAGAGTATACCTTCGAGATGTGGGTAAGTGCGCACAAATGAGTAATAGCATATGTGCAAAAGTAAGTGTCTAAGAGTATTGTCGTAATATATATTGTAACAATACAAATATTTGCATATTTGCCCAGGGCGGTATGTTTGTAAATATTTAGCATAGAAAAATATATGATGAACAGTTTTTAATAATATTATGCAGGATAAGAATTGTCAGAAAGCGTACACCTGCCCCCGCGAGTGAATACAGCGCTTGTGTGTTTGTGTGTGTGAACGCAAGCTATGACAGGCAAGAGTCTACGATAGGGTGATGCATACGAATTCTCTGTAATCAGGTTTTAACCGGATAAAAATTAACTAATTAATACGTTTTAAACCTGTGAACAAAGACTTACCCCAATTATAAAAACACCCTTATATTAAGGAATTTTTAATGAATATAGTGATGTAAAAGTATTGCAGAAATTTGCAATAATAAAGACGCCAGGTATTTTAATGTTAATTACTAGTGTAATTAAATAGTAATTAATAAGTGTGTTATATGTGAGTGACCAGAAAAAAATTACGCAAACGATGATATCGCTCGTGCTATGAGGATGTTTATGAAATCGCGAAAATGAACCAAAAAGTGATTTGTAATTAAAAGGACGCTTTGCATGAAGTGACAGTATCTAACAGGTCGAAAACAGTCCTGGACTTGTCAGATTGCCATCCAGTATAAATACCACCAGTAATTTTGGGGCGGTCTCAGAGGCTCAAGATATCTTCACACAACGTCACACTGCTGGTCTGCCGACCGATCGACATCTTTACCACATACACCAAGACTTATGGAGGAACTCTGGACCATCACAAACAACAAACCGTAGAGACAGAGAACACAGCATCAGCATAATCATCATCATCAAATTCTCAGGATTCAGGACTCACACACACACACATACACATGCAACAGTAATGTCAGCAGTACGCAGGTGATGAAAAACAATTATATTTTTGTTTGTGAAAAGAACTCTTAAAAAGAAACTTATATATGAACAGTAAAGACTTAAAGTTTTAAATATAATTACTGTACATAAATTTAAAGGGTAGTTAAAGAAAAGAATTTAATTTAACAAGAAAATTAAAAAATACTAATCTTTTATTGTATATTAAATTTTTTTATTAAACGTTATAATTTTTTTATTTTGTTTAGAGTAACAATTAAATTTATTCTTGAGATTGAATATTATTTTTGTTTGTAAATGAGTTGCTATTATTTAAAATTTGAGTCAAAGTCAGACACACTGAAATAAAAAGGTTTACATAATTTGTTTAACATGTCTGTTTAGCTAGTAAGATTAAATGGTTGTTTATTTTATATGTCATGAACAGCATAGAAGGTTACATTGTATTTGTTTAAACTTATAAAAGAAAATATTTTTATTTATCTAAGATTCGAATTTTTTAATATTTGCATATTTTCTATTAATATTAATAAATCATAGAATGATTATTTTGAAACGGTTTTAATTAATTATTTCATGTCAACAACATCTCACTCCTCTTTGAAAATTATTTAATTATTGTGCAACTACATATACTTGACACAACGAGAATAAAAAACTCCTGCGACCTGGCCGGTGTAATACACTTCATAGTTGCATTGAGTACATGGTAATGTATTTGTGTGAATTTTTAAAGTACTTGTAGTGTTGCAATATATATATATAATATTTATACTGAAATTACCTTAAGATATTTTTTCCCTTATTAGGAACATGTTTCGAGAACCATTGTGGTCTCATCCTCAGCCTTCGTGATTTTGCGTCTGGTGAAGTATTTGTGTGTTGGCTGGTCGTTATTGTGGTTTCTTGTTGGTCTGTGGTATTTTAAAGTGGTATTATTGTGTGTGATTGTGGCGTATGTATTAGTATTTTGTGTATTTTCTATGTTGAGTGCTTTGAAAATTGTGTCATGTTTTGTATTGATTTGTATTTGTTCAGGTATTAGTTTGTTTTGTGTTTTATGTTTGTATATTTGTAAATTTTCCCAAATGTTCATTATGGTGCCTTTGTGTGGTATATGTTTTATTAGTGTCATGTTGGTTATGTCTGGGAATGCATCTCCAGTGTTTATTGCATGTGTGGCCAAATTAGATTTGTATATTTCTGGTTTTTTGTATGCATTTAGGTGTTCAAAATAACATTTTTTCAGTTGTTTTTTTGTTTGTCCTATGTAACATTTATTGCAATCTTAGCATTCAATTTTGTATATACGATTGGTTGTTGTATTATCTTTGTTGTGCGGGTTATTTAGTTTTTGTAGATAATTTTTGTTACTTTTGTATGCTATTTTAATGTCTGTGTTTTAAACAGTTTTGTTAGCTTTATCTATTTAAACAGTTTTATTTTATTATTTATGTATGTGAATTGGCCCATTTTTTATTGCTGTTATTATTTTTGTTTTGTTCATTTTGATTAATTCTTAATTGTTCAGTTTTTATTTTATATTTGATTTTATTTTCTATTTTGTTTACAGTATTTTTATTATATCCATTTTCATAAGCAATTTGGTAAACGAGGGACGTCCAGAAAGTAAGAATACAACACTTGTTAAAAATCGAAAAATGAATGTATTTTAATGAAATTTACAGGGTATGTGCCAAAATATGTTATCATTTCTCCACGTAATCGCCGTTGAGGTCAATGCACTTTTAAAGCCTGGGCACCAGCTTTTGTATACCCTCGTCATATACCTTCCCCTCCACCGCCTTAAGCCACTTTTTCACAGTCTCCATGACCTTCTCATCGTCCGAAAATCGCTGTCCACCCAAGAACTCCTTCAATTTGGTGAAAAGATGGTAATCCGAGGGTGCCAGGTCCGGGGAGTAGGGTGGGTGAGTCACAATGTCCCATCAAACGACACGAGCAGGTCTTGAGTGAGCCGGGCGGTATGGGGTCTGGCGTTGTCATGAAGGAGTGACACACCACGACTCAGCATTCCCCTCCTTTTGTCTTTGATTTTTTGTTTCAACTTCTTTAGGGTCTCACAATATGCAGCAGCATTGATGGTGGTCCCTTTGGGCATGAAATCGACCAACAAGATCCTGTTCCGGTCCCAAAAGACGGATGCCATGATTTTCTTCTGTGAAGACTGAACTTTGAATTTTTTGGATGTTGGCAAATGGGTATGGCGCCACTGCAGAGACTGTCTTTTTGACTCAGGAGTATAGTGACACACCCACGTTTCGTCCCCAGTCACAATTGAGTCGAGAAAGGATTCACGTGAGGAAACGAATGACTGAACGAGTCTCACACCTGCGGTACGTGGAGCAAACGAGGGATGAACTGGTTGACGTGTTAAGCTGCTGCGACGACATTTCATAACGGACTGAGGTGCTCGATGTCTCATTTTGACCATTAAGAACCCATCTACACGTCACAGGTGCCAACTTTGAAAAAAAAATTTCCCTATGTCCTACACAGCCCTTGTATTCTTACTTCCTGGATGTCCCTCGTATATTTCTTTCTTTGTCTGTTTCTTGTTTGTTTAGGGGTATTTTGTACATTCTGTTAAATAGTGAATAGAATGCTGCCATTTTATGTTGTGGTGGATGGTCAGAATGGTTTGGTATAATAATTCACCCAGTACCCACATTAAATAAACTACAAAAACATTCATGTCATTTTTTATTTTTCATATTTTTATTTGTTAATAAACAAATAAAAAATTTTTGCACATGACTTAAATTTTTATTGAAATAAATTAACTGTACTTGTACTAATAAATTGGCATTTGTACTTAAAAACCTGAATATGGTATAGGGTTATTTATTTTAAGAAAAAGTATATTCTTGTACAAATGTTTTTAGTAATTTATTAAATAATAAAAGTAAAAGGTTAATAAATTAGACAGTGTGGATACAATTTAATTTAGATAGTAAGATTAAGCTAGCTATTATTTATTTTTAATGCTGGGAACCTAATGGGTGTTTGAAAGTAAAAAAAAAAAAAAAAAATTGGCCAACTCACAGACCTTAGTTTGAGAAACTGTACTGTAAATTAAATTAATGCTTAACAGAACAATTACAAAACCATATATAATTAAAATGTTATGAAAAATTTAAATGTCCAGCATAGGATAATGCAGGTAAAGTGAACTTAGGGCTACAGCGATTATGGAAGCAAGCTTAGCAATAACTCAAATGGTGTAATGATGAGTATTAAGTGGTAGACAGGCAACTAGTGTTTAGCTGTACCATTCAATCCAGGATGTGATATATGCACATTGGTGGGGAGAACACATATGCACAAAAGTGGACAACACTGCTGCTCTATCGAGGAGCCCAACAACTACATCAACAGTGATATATTTTGTAAACTTAAGCTATAGACTGTAACCTATTTTCAGTTTGTTTAGTGGTGCTTCTAAGAGTGTTCTCTCATGTTTTTTTTAACAGTTTAAGTATATGATTATAATATTTTATTTAATTGTAAAAGATTGAGTAACAGCATTCCCAGTTATCTTGGAAATTCTGATAACTGTAAATTTTGTGAGCCCCCAATATCTAAAGAATTACCAAAAGACTTCATCCATAACTGCAAATCGAAATAATTGTTACAGAGTCAAATTATTTAGCAAATGATCTTGCTTTCAACGGAAAAACTATAACTATAATGGAAAAAAGTGAACTATAAGAAAATGATAAATAACCAGTGTTTATTAGAATTACTCATATTTTATTCATTTACTTATAAAAAACTTGTGTTCCGAGTCGTCAATATTATAGTGATATTTAACAATTTAATATTAATAAATAAAATATAAATATTATAAACTGGAATTAGATCATATATTGTATACACTGTTACCATTTCTGACATCATCACTGAAATAAATATGGGTATTTAAAATTGTTACTTGCATTTAATGTGGATAATATTAACTAAAATGTTGTGTTTATGTCTGAACGTGTTTAGCCCTTAATAGGGCATAAGGTTCTAGTAGTAGTATGAAGATTTTAGTATTTTGGGCATATAGAAGTAAGTACATGATACCAACCAACATGTGTTTCTGAAATAAGTTTGTAAATATATAACCTATTTCAACTTAACAGCACCATGCGCTTACAACAGAATAGTATATATAGCTCAACCAAGCTGATATCAAGGCGCGGCAAAACGGCGCTAGCCTGTTTTTTATGAGCCGCCATAAAGACATCCATAAATATTTAAAATTTAACATCGGTACCAGCCCCTGAGTATATGAACTTCTCCCTCAGCTTCGAAATTGTCCTTTCTTCCCTCCTTGCACGCCCACCGCTTTGCTTGCTACTGTTACGCCTTTCATTAGCACGGAGGCTCTCTGCCTCGCAGGGAGCGACCAACGTCTCAAGACGTCTGCCAGCTGGGCTTGAGGCAGGCTACATCTATCGCCTGAGTCGCCTACAACTGTGGCAGTGCCATACACCACAGTCTTCTTCCTCCGCCTTCTACGGAAAACGTGTTGGCGGTTGTCCATTTCAGTTTTAGGCACCCGTCTACTGTATCAATTCTAAGTTCATCACCAGGCAGCCATTGGGCTCGACCCAGATGCAAAGACACCCCGCTACATATACTTAATGCAATGCAAGTGTCATCGGATACAAAGATGGTGTTGTTCTTCTCACCATTTACATGTGCGTATTTCGCATCCTGGATTGAACGGTACAGCCACTACCAACGAGAAGACACTACTGTCTTCTTGTTGGTAGTGGTACAACTAGGTGCTGGAACGGCGAACTAAGAACGAAAAGTGCGTGATAAATCGTTAAATAAATTTGAAAACTATTAGTTTAAAAAAATATCAAATATTTTTATTATTAATTTAAACAACGAGAATAATGTGAGTAATCACATACACGCGCGTATTTTATATTTATTTTACGAACATACGAAACTCATAGATTACGCACCAAATACGCATGGGAGTTTCTATTTTTATACTAAGAAAAGGTTACATAGATGGTTTTTGTAAATTTACCGAATCTATTCCGTTTTTTGTAACTATATACTCTATCATCTTCAACCACAAAATGCATTTTAATCCATTACTTTTCTAAAGTAAAGAGTAATATACTATTAGCAAAACATTTAAATTTTCATCGTATAATTCAGTAGGAATGTAACTACGACATGTACTTTGTCTTCCTTTTTCATGCTTGCAACTTGCAACCATATCTATTCGTGCAATTAAATGCAGTGCATAATTGCATCATTCTGATTGTTTATTGCAATAATATCAATACGAAATACACGCTTGAAAAGCTTGTCATCCACACAATGGTGGTGATAGGTGATATCAGCAGCCTACAATTTGGGCTGTGATGCCTATAGTGATGCTTATAGTGTATAATATGTATAATATATGACTAAACATCACAAATGACACGTTTCGCTATCTATTGAGCAATATTGGAAACACTAAAAACATTATTGGAAATACGGCTACGACTGGAAAGTCAGGGACATTTGTTAATTCTGTTTTGGCACAACTGAAATCTGGATGTTTATCAGTTTGATGTGATAGGTGATACGGTTCACCCGGTTGGTTTGGAGTGGGATATAAAGCATTTTATCAGGTATGTTATGGTTGTGCAAATTAAACATGAGTGTTAATGAAAGTATTTTACGATTTTCATAACAATTTTCTGTAACTCTGTGCGAAAAGAAACAGTCACATGTTAAAGTTCAAATGTAATTATAGGTATCACGTGTAGTATTGTAGGTTAAATGATTTACCTGATTATTTAGTGTTGGTAGGTAGTTGTTTATACTGATTTAAATAACTTTTATGTATACACATTACAGTGAGTAAAGTTTGATTTTAAAGAATATCGAGTTAAGTGTTTCAATTTGGCAGTTTTTAAACTGCTTTCGAAGTAGAAATGGGATGATGAAATATACGATCACGTTGCTTACCCGACTGTGGCATAGGTTAATACAGAAATTTAGTCGAAAATAGTTCACTAAATAAACTACATTTGTGATATAGGTAATTTTGCTAGTAATACTAGTAAAATATTGTTACTGGCATTAGTATTAATGTATTTTTAATACTATTATTAGTATAATAAAATTATTAATAAATATTTTTTTGTTTTTACAGACATTTTATCTTATAAAAGGTGCAATGGAAGAGAATAATGTAGCTGCAGAGAACGGGTAATTTGTAATCATTGAATGTTCTGTAACTGATTTTTGTTTAACTGCCGAAATTTAGAAAAATAAAAAAATTGTGTTGTCTGTAAAATTTAATTGTATCACTTATCACTAGTGATTTCTTATTTTTGCAGTTATTCTCTTCTGTGAACCAATTAGTGGTTGCAATAGTGTTATGTTGCCCAAAAATCAGAAACATGATGCTGCTATTTAAAATTTGTCATATATTCTATCTTTTTTACGTACCAGTGCCAGATATGTCACGCCATCATTTCATTATTCAGTATATAATTATGCTGACGAAGTTTCGTTTACCAGGTTGTTAACAATGATAACTCATATGACTCATGCTCGTACCACTAACCATGCCGTTACTAAACATTATTTACCGTTCTTTTTTCTGAAAAACAATATAAAATTTTCAGGAACAAGTAACATCATACCTGACCTATCAGTTTTGGGCGCATTTGTTTTATGCTAACTACAGTATATGATTTTCTCAAAAATCAGCCCAACATGAATACTATAGTCTTAGATTAATTACTACCTATACTGAGTCTATTAATCTGCCAATCTCACATATAAGCTATTTGGGGAGTAGGTGTCTCTTCCAACCTCCTTTCCAAATTGTAATTGCAAATTCTCATTCACCTTTGTCACTGCTACGATCAGTTTTGATATCACAGCATAGTCATTTATTAACACACTCATTGTATCATTTCATGCAAGTAGTAAAGGGAAGGAGCTAAATATATTGGAAATTGAAAGAAACATAAAAATATTGTGGAACTAAGTTTATTTCCACCTTTAAAAACTACTTCGCATACTTGATGTTATTGTTATTTATACTGTTACTGATTCATCTGTGGCAATACATCTCCTTTGTCGAAATTATACTTTAATTTGTTTTTATGATTTTTGGTGTGTTGTGTTAAAATGAAATTCTACTTTAATCACATACCACTTTGTCAGCTTGTCTTCTGGCCTTCAGTTTCTTTTATTCGAGCTACTTTTGTTATGTTAATACTATTACCATATTTCAACAAAAACGTATGATTGGGCTGTCAATGTGACAGAAACCTTTTAGACAGCTGTTGCTGACACGTGAGGGCCTTGTCACTGTGAGTGACATGGAGCAGTGTGAACTGTTAAATAGTGGAGTGATGGTAAATCCATGTAGTAATATCATAATATATCCATAGTAACTGTACCTCACCTGTGTACTTTTTTATATGTATATTTTTTGGACGTTGCAATTTTTGTTATCACGTCTAAAATTGGCACAGTAACTACCCTAACCATACCTAACTTTTTCATTGCTCTGTACAAATGCCTCTTTTTGGTTTCCCCAAAAAAGTTATTATGCAAATTTCATGGCTGCCAGGTCCCAGGTAGTGACAGTGAATTATTTCCAAGTCCGTGAGTGGTACTGTAACTTCATAGTATTATTGTGCTTCATATTATCATAGAATAGTTTATATTTGTGATGCTTCAGATTGTTGTGTATCTTCTTTCTAAAGGGAGTACAAAAACAGATTCAGTTTTACCACCCTCTGCTCAGAATTATCTACCATTTAGTGCATCATCAATTAATTAACACTCTCAGATACATGATACTTTGTGTCATATTTTCATTTATTACAAAATTTCATTTATACCACTGTGGCAATATAGTTGGGTATTGTGTAGATTTTGTTTGAGAGGGACTTCATGCATTTACACTTCTTGTTAGTACACTTCCATACAAATGTTTTTAAAGGACTTCTTTTACATATTGAGGTTATTGACACTTCAGTTCTTATTATGTCTTGAGTACCACTAGATTTTATGTTGTAGGTATTATACAATATGTTATTTACAAGTAACATTGATTGCTATTTGCAAAAAAAAGTGTGTGTGTGTGTGTGTGTGTGTGTGTGTGTGTGTAAAACTTACCCCTTAGCTGCTTCTACTCTGATGTTGAGGCTACTCTTCCTGTACCCTGCTTCTCTCATAGCTTCAGACCAGTTCACCCCTGTCATCTTCAGGATGACAGCCAACTTATTATTCCATATTTTTCTTGGATGTCCAAATATTCTTGTACTTCTTGTTACCATTTCAGCTAATGCATCTCAGTTTTTTCCAATACTTCATATACATGTACCCTTTGCTTAATTGCTTTACTCCTAATCTTATCCATTTTTGTAACCCCCTTTAATCTTATGTGGCATTCCCATCTCACATGCATCCACCCATTTCTTAAAAATATCTGACAGTATCCATGGTTTGCAACCATACATGACCATCAATACCAGAACTGACTCATAAATTTTTATCTTTGTTTATTTAATTGCAGCCTTCTTATTGAAAAATGGATTATACATGGAGTAGAACCCCGTTCAAACATGCCTGCTTATTACGCTATACTGTGTAAGATGTGCTTTTTGTCTCGGCCCTGAACATCTTGTATGTAGAGATGTTCTCGTATATAAAAAACCCCGTTTATTGTGGTCAGATGCCACATAATGTGCTGTTTTTCATTGCACAGTAAAACCAGTTCAAAGCGGATTTGCATAGAACCTGCTGTCAAATACACTACTTTACTTCGATTGTGGGAACATTTACTTTCATCAGCCTGTAATTTTAGCAACTATCCTGTACATATTCATTCCCACTCACTACTCATGCACTGACATATGTCTTTTTTAATGTTTGCTGCTCAGTGTCCAGTTGTGCTTGGTGGAATACGGTTGTGACTTGCTGTGTTTAAGTGATTGTGAGTGTGACTATAATGAGTATTAAATGGAAAGCATTTTCTGTATTGGATAAATTGAAAATTCTACTAAAACACTACTCTAAATCAGAAACAACTTGCTGATTTATTAGGAATCCAGTTGTCAGCATTAAGAACAATAATAAAGAACCATGACTTAATCATTGCAGCTGCGATGTCAGGTGGATGTCCCCTTTTTTTAATTTATGGGATTCCAATAATTCAGTCCTTCAAGCTGATCTCTTCTGATCTAATGGATGATGATGATGATGAGTATTGGCCTGCTGTGCATGAAAAGTTGGGAACCATTAACTTGGAAGATTTCATATCTATAGACAGTGAGGTAGTGACTTCAGAAATACTCGATGTAGATGTCATCGAAAATCATGCCACAGGTGATGAAGATGGCAATGGAGGAGACAAATCAGACGACGAATCGCCATGGCAGGAAGCCCTCACAGTGTTAAGAGTCATAAGACAGTTGATACATACTTCTGACAAAATTTCAGCAGGTGTGAATTCACACACAAATCATGTAGAAAATGTGATTATTCATTGTTTAGATTCATGTACAAGGCAAAAACTATAAATTATTATTTTTTTTCAAAAGAATTAACTGACTAATGTTAAGTGAAATAAGTTACTGAAACAGATTTGAACTTTTTGCTTAAAATATTGTACTCGAATGCAGTATTTCAATAAAAAGTGCTACATGAATACGCGGTCCCTTAATCAATCTTTAAATTATATCTCCTTGAAGCTTCCTTCCAATGAATCTATCTATCTTTCTAACCATGCTTTTATTATATTTGCAAAAAGCATGAAGTTGTCTGTGTACATGAGTTCATTTATCTTCATTGGCTTTAAGTTTCTGTGTCCCAGACATATAATATTTTTAGGTCTGGTTTTTGTATGTGTATTTATTTTACAATAGGCCTTCCACAGTACAACCATTTATTTTTTTATTTCACTTATGTACACTTCATAAGACCATTTGCTACATCAATTGTAACAGTCTTATTATCAGAGCTTGAAAATTGCTGAACGTTTTTTTAAAAATAATTTATAAAAAATTTCTCAACAGTTTTGAAAGCTTTAATGTAAAACAAATTAAAAAGAAAAGTGCTAGCATTGTGGAAGATTGTAAATGTGTGTGTGTGCGCGCGCGCGCATGTGAGAGAGAGAGAGAGAGAGCTTTACAGTATTACCGTTTATGATTTTTAAACTTACAGATTCAATGGGGTGTTATTATTACAAGCTTTAATACTGTGGACTTCCACCACAATGATAACAGTATCACATTATTTCAACCACGCAGAATCAAGTGTCATATTCAGGCAACAAACATGCAAAAAGTAACACTTATATAACACAGCTCAGTGTGTAAACAAATGATCATTAAAACGAAGGAGACAAACTATATGTCTGCCGTCACATATAACCTAATGCTTTACATTTCTAGTAGAAAATAAAATATTCAGAGAAAACGCATATGAACTCATGCTGTGAGTGAGAAGTGAGGGGGGGGAGAGAGAGAGAGAGAGAGAGAGAGCGGGTGAGAGAGCAAGGGTTGTGTACATTTGAGTGTTCAGTCGTAATCGTCTGTAGCCATTTTCTTATTTAATAAAAACAATTTAAAATAATGAATTGTTTATTTATTGTAGTAGTGGTCATTTACTTAATTTTAAAAATAGTGTGTATTGTTTGGTACAATTAAGTGAATTTTTGTTTTAAATAAATGTTTTCAGTCTTTGAAGACATTAATATTATATAGATGTAATCTAAATCATGCAGTAACATGAGATCATGCAATAATTTTCTTTTTTTCCAGAAAACAGCCACGGTCTAAGAGTCAACAGAAAAAAATTAATAAAAAAGAAGAGCGACAGGCAGCAAGGGTAATGTTATCTGTTGTGGACTTTTAACGTAGTGAATGGGTTTATGTGTTATCAGCATGCAGTTTACTAAAGAATTATATATGATTTTTTTTATTTTGGGGAAATTATAGTTTTTATTGCCATGGTCTAGATACAGTATAGTGGGTAATTGTGTAGAAAAACATGTAAATGTTTCCTTTGTTAATAATGTTTCTTCATATTTATTTCTGTATTCTATTTTGATGTTAGATTTGTTATTAATTTGTCCAAAACCAGCCAGTACAGACAACTGTATATGCTTAGTATTGTTATTGATGTGTTATTACTACCATTTCTGGCCTTTAAAGCTTAAATGTATATATATTACATTTCATTTTTATTTTATTTGCCAAATGAAGAAATGATATCATGTAGATTTGTATGTCATTAAATTGGTTGTAATGGTTGCTTGTTAAAATTATGGGTTACCAAATGAAAAAAGGTAATTAATCCATGCATCCCATATTTAATTAGTAAGATCGATATAGTTGTGTGATGCTTGTGTAACTTAGATTTGTGTTGTGAATTATTGTAAAACTGGCAGTTGATATTTTTCAGTTAATTTGTAAACAGATTAAGACTGTTATGGGAACTGGATTAGTACCTATTGTGTATTTGAAATGTTAAGTGTAAGTTCTATTCTAATGGAAGTTGGGTTTGCTTGAAATACAGTTTGAACATCAGAGATCACAATTAATTTTGTTATTGTTAATACTAAATGAAATAAGTGAGATGAGTGCTTATTTACTTATATAAACTATGCAGATTAAAAGTGATGTGTTAGTGTTATATTTTGAATTATGATAAAAAAATGATAAATTATGGATTCATTAGTTCATTATAAATTAGTTCTCTGTAAATTGCTCCAAGTTACAACTTAGTTATACGAGAATCGATTCACACCCCAGTATCATTCAACTTACTGACTGTTTCTGACAAATCTGTTAAGTCAGTTTTCTTGTAATAGTTGTGCACCTGTAATTAAGATCCGAAGTATGATGTTTCATACATGCCGAGCACCATAAACAAATATCCTGATCATATTTATTTTATGGTGAATTGTGGTGGGACTGGAGTTTGTGATGAGGGGAAGAACAAGCCAAGAGTACAGGACACACTAACCACATCTAACATTTTGATTTCTCAGAATTGTACTTCAGTATTCATTTGTTAGATCTTAGGACATGTTCCATTAGTGCTTGAGGTTGTGTGACTTACTGATTTGATTACTGTGGAGAGTGGCATGTGTTAATCTGATACTTTAGGGTGTATACAAGTTGGGTACAAAGTCTCAGCAGAAAAAAAAACAAACATGTTATCCGTCTCTCATGTCAAGAGAATATTCAAAGGAATAGTTGAGGTTAAACTACAACCATTACAGTGGTTGCAACTTGATATAATAATGGTTGTGTGGTATAAATTTCAAATAGATGCATGTTGTTTCCAGGCTTTTGTTGAACTAAAAAACACAAGACAGGTTAGCCAATAAAGGCAAGGAGTATAGTTTCAAATCTTTGTTTGTCAGTTATTTATAGATTTTCAAATCAAGAAAATCTGGCAGAGCACTCATCACAATCAAGTAGGTCAGTGTCCTCAAAACGTTTCTGGTCTTTAAATGTTAACTTCTTCACAAGTTGTTCATGAACCCAATACACTTAGAACACCTACACAGAACATAAAATAAACAGCAAGTACTGCCAAGTTATTTCTACACACAAGATCTTACCGCTAAAAAGTCTTTGATATGTGTGTCTTTGCTGACAGCATTAAAAGTAGAATTTGCTTAATTGTTTGCAAATTTGTCCACTATTTACTTTAGATATAGCGTACGAAAATGTTGTGTGATGAACATCATCAACAGCTAAGTCTATCAACATAAAAAACTATTTCCATAAAAACGTACACATTTCAGTTACAATTTCAGCAAAACAAACTAGCCACTTACTCCAGTACATAGTGATTGGTTTTAAATGAACATAACACACTCATACAGTACAAACATACCAAATCTATATAAAAAATAAATAAATAAATAAACACATGCAGTAGCAAACATGGTGGTATTAAATTTACAACAGTATTGCCCTTAAACAACTAAGTAAACAACACAGAATTCTTAACATATGTAAACCAAACCATTCATGAAAGTGTTTTAACTCTTACGTCTAATTGTACAAAATAGCATACAAGTAAAAAACATTCCAACATTCATATAGAAAATCCTTATTACTAAATTTATAAGATGTGGCTTGTCTCAGATGAGTGTTACACTTCTACTTTTTATCAAATCAACAATACTCTACATAACAACAAGTTTGTAACTTTTTTTGAAAATAATTTAATTCTGTCGATCTGTTTAATACTATGAGGGAATAAATTAAAAACTTAATCCAAGAAATAAAAAAGAGTGTGGGGACCATAACTTATTTACCTTAGGTTTAATGAGCTTACCTTGTTGTTGGTTTTGAGTTCCATAATATGATTAGGAACTGCTTGTCCAGACTGTGCTCCAAGTAGTTTATAAACGAATAACTGTTGTAGATGTAAACTTTTATTTTGAGAAAATAGAGGAAGTGTTGTAGTGAATCTGTTTTGTAGAGCAAAAATCTGATTTAAAAAATGTTTGAGATCAATGAACTAATATCTCTAAGTGGAGCACTGCCCCCCATGACTCAGTGCCATACTGAAGCCTTCAATGAATTAGTGCTTAATATAGAGATTTTTGCAGAACAGAATTACATATATTTAATTAAAAGTTTAATTAATTGTCTTACATTTTACCTTACTTTGGTTTTTAGTTTCTCTATGTGACTCTTCTATGTTATTTTATTGTCAAGGGTATTTCCTACTTAATTTCATCTGCTTGTTCAACAGACAGACAGGCACATGTTACCTGATTTTTACAAGTATGTGTGTGCAAAATGAGATTACCCATAAATTTTTAAATCCTTGTAAATAAATATGTTTATTTATTGTTTACTGTTATAAGGCATTGAAATATGCATAAAGTTTATTTAAAATATACATAAATGTATGAAACAATTTTGAAACATTTAAGTTAGCAATATTTAGATGAGGAATCCTTGTAGTTCATTGGCTTGAGTGACAGCAGTTTCACAGGCTTGGGGGAGAGGAAAACTGATCTCTTTAAAGAAATTACAGTCATTACATAATCCTAAGTTTTGTAGAGATTGTCAACGTTAGAGAAGCTCAATTTGCGGCGGTAGGGAGAAAGGTGGGGGTACACGACAATATTGGTTGGTATACCCACTCCCCCCACTACTCCACTCTTGTGTCTTACTGTGCATATGCTTCTCTATCGTTGACAACCTCTAGTCATGAAATAAACGATGTGTTCCTGACATTGAGACATGGACTAAGGATTGACAAACAATAAACCTTAATGAATCAACATCAAAAGTTTCTGAAACAGTTTTTAATTAAATTATAATTGATTGATGGTCACTACAAATTTAAGGAAAATATTATGAAACAACTTTTTTTTAACACTTTGTGTTGTATAAAATGAGAAATCAGTGTACATGAGTGGAAAGATATTGATATTTGTACTGATGCTGGTACCAGATTCTGATGATTAGATTCATTGATGTATCGTTTATTAAATTGTGATTAAAATATTATTTTATCTTTATTTATCTTCTCTTCAATAATGAGCTTTGTTATCTCTTTTAGATGCCTTTTTACTATTTGTCTTGCATTATAAATTCCTCTCTATGTCGGGATAATTGGATATCCTGATAATCAGCGTCTGGACAGTCTGTGTTCTACTGTGTGTATATACATGTGATGTAATACCTGTGTATATTCCCTTTCCTGTTTTTAATGAAACCGTTTTCTTGTAATTACTATTTACATGTGGTTCAAGCACTTAGCACATTGATGGATTCAGAACGAAGGTGTGTTATTGAAGCTTAATGAATTATGTAATTGTGAATGAAGTGGCACAAGATATATACTGAAATATTACTATAACACTTTTATCTTAACACAGATACAAACATATCTTGAGAAGATTTTTATATACAAATGTGCAGAGAGAGAGAGAGAGAGAGAGAGAGAGAGAGAGAGAGAGAGAGAGAGATGGATAGATAGATAGATAGAGGGGAGAGAGAGAGAGGGGTTTGTTTAATATTGTTAGTGGTGGTACTCAAAAATATCTGTATGATTCAGAATCGGTGAAGAATTTTCTGCTAGGCAGCAATATATACATTGAAAAAGATTAAATAGCGACACTAGTTTCATCATTTAAACTACTTCAGGTATTATACAAATGGAAAAATAATAAAACAGTCAATAAAGAAGCGCTATTGGTATTCATAAGTTGAGGAAAGAATGTTAAGTCAAAGTGTTACTGATTTTCACGCCATCTTATGTGAGTACAGTAAAAAAAAGACATTAACAGGGAAAAGTAATTTACAGTTACAGTGTTGGGAAGGTTTTTGGCAACTTTTATAAATGAAGTTGTGTTATTTTAAATGTTTACTACCATAATTTGGATCATTTTAAACAATTCGACTTACATTGTTGTGAAAATTAAATAATGATAATTAAGGAGGTAAGGTATTCATCATAATACAGGCAAGGGTATATGTAATAAGACCTATACAGTATACCTTACTGCCTGAACTAGTTTTCACTCATTACGAGCTTCATCAGAGGCTCATATTAAAACATTTAATCTTTTTCTAAAATAATTGTGTTCCACGTTGGAATAATTTACTATAATTAGTGATAACACTCAGACACGTTATGGACAACAAAATCCAAGATTGACTGGTATCAGTGAAAGACCTACATGTGCATATTTAGGTGTACATATACATACACAATGCTTATGTTTGCAGAATAGGTTTTTGCCTTCTTATTTCTGGATTATAGAGTTGTTGTTTATTAAAATAAAAATCTGAAATCCCAACATGATGACAGTAAGGGCCCTTACGCACTGTCGACTGGTTGCCAGCAACCACATACTAGGAAACCACAGAGAGCAACCAGAACGGAGCAACCTCTCGTGGAATCTTGCTTCAGTATCTTCCTGGCTACGCATAGATATGGATGTAGAAGACACAATAATACTTTTCGTGTTGAGTTGGCAGAGAAAACAAAACAAGAAAAAGAAAAGGTACTGGGTACATCCTTTACTGCAAGAACGTCGCAGTAAAGGAGTGTTCACTGTATTTTAGATATGAAGATATGAAAATAAGTTTGTCAATTACATTAGAATGTCAGTGAGGTCATTCGATGAACTGTTGAACGAGCTGAGACCATAGATTGCTGGTCAAGACACAAATATGAGACAGTGCATCAAACCAGAAGAAAAACTGTTGGTTACTTTAAGGTTAGTAAATAACATTTTACTTTAATTTTTATTTGTGCTGATTATATTTATATTGTGTATATTGATTTTTATTTATTTCTATTTATGAAATTATTGCAAAGTAAGGAAGCATATTATTATTTCTATTTAAGAGAAACTTAACTCCACATAATCAGATGAAGCCGTAGACTCTGTAGACTGGGTTGATGGTGGACGCGCACCGTAGTTTGTCTGCTGACTAATGTGAGGTTCTGTGAAGTAACCTTGGTGATAGTAGTTATTTCTTTCTTGTGGCACATAATTCCGTTGCGATGTGGATGGAAATGACCATGCATCTGATAACGAATCCGGGTACTGTGCAGCTTCAATATCATTTATTAGCTTTACTTTATGTGATGCTTTCCTATGCTGAGGGACTCTTTTAAAAGAAGATAAGAGGGACATCAGAAACATCCTGTCCTCGTCTTCCTCAAAAAGTGCATCTCTCTGCATCCTAGATTGTACTGATGATCGCAACAAGTTTACCAGATCTTCACTTTCGCTTTCATTTACTTTTTGCTTCTTCCTCCGATTACATTCCCTTTAAAAACAACAGCTGATTGTAGTAAATATACTGGCTTCTACGGACCGCAGCATCACCACTTTTGGTGTCCTTCATTCTTCTCACCTCTCTTGAAAAACACTTTCTTAAACTTTTCCATCTTTTTTGAAGATTCACACCTGAAATAGAAATAATATTTGTTTAATTAAAAAGCAATGGCAGTTTGAATATTAATTATTCATTAATATTATTAATAGTAACATTATTAAATAGTAATAACATGTATTAATTTAAATAAAACTGAATAATTGAAATATGATTGCAATTCTGTTGCAGATATTTGGCAATTGGTTGCACATTTATGGACATACATCTCTCCTACAGACTCGGATAGGTATCAACGATTGCAGAGATAATTGGAGAAGTTTGCTTTTTCCTATGGTATACATTTAAAAACAGATGTTTATCATTACCTTCTAAAGAAAAATGGCTGCAAATCGCGCAAGAATTTGAAATGAGAGCAAATTTTCCTAACTGTATAGTAGGGTGGGTCGAAAAAAGCGAATTTTCGAGTATCGAATTCTAATAGTCCGGAAAAGTTGCGTATTCGCATGCTAATAAACAGAAAAATATTGAAAAAATTCCTATGTTTAATCTTCAGTTCGCACAAAGTGCCTAAAGTTTGAAAAAAATGACAAAAAACACCAAATATTACCTTAACGCTCAAATTTTACAGATTAAGTTTTTCGACTTCTAATAGCATGAAAGTACTTCATTTTAGTTGCCTGATAATAGAAAAAATATTTAAAAAATCGCGCGTTACATATTGAGTTTGCGCATAAGGCCTAAAGTTTGCGAATTTTGGTGAAAAATTGATATTTTTACAGTTTTACAAACAGACGGACTGTTGTATTAAAAATATATTATTTATACAAAGCCATATTTTTACTAATTGTTCCTATGAGTGATTTTATATATTCAACTTGGATCCAAATACATCACCTTGCAGCTCTTCGCCCATTTCGCAAAATTATTTTTGCTGAAATGACCCAGAACTCACCACGTGGAGGTGGGTGCAATTCGAGTTCCACCCACGCCCTACCCAACTATCCAACCATTCAGGGCATGGTAAATTATGTTGGTTCGCCACTATCAGTCAAGGGCGTTATCTTGAAATCGGATTTTTGGTCGAATTTTGGCATCGAAGATCTTCAGTGCAAAGTTGCTCTAATGTAGCCATCTCTGTTATCTTGTCCGCACACTTTTCCGGCGGACTCTGTCACAAGTTTTACGCATCTTTCAACTGCAAATCGATTTCACTGCTTCTTTCGTGCGAAGATTTCCTAGTAGCTTCCGTGTCACAGTCGGGCGCAACAGTTTCTCGCAACAATTGTAGTTGTTTTCTTTCGTCCCTTTTCTTAAGTTTAACTGTTTCTTTTCTATCCAAACTGCCAATGCAGCCGATCCTGGTTGTTCGTTGATCGTATATAAACTTTCTCTCAATGGGTTGGATCTTTTTGTCTTTTTCACACTTACATTCCACAACTACAGGATAGTCACAGGCACTTGCCTTTTCCCCACATACACAAGAAAATGTCATAACACACTTACACGCTGCAATATCAAATAGTTTTGATTTCGTTTCAGCTATGAATTCATCTATTTTTGTCTTATAACTGTCTTTTTCAAGGTCTCGGCTGTACGATTTTCTTAAATTATAACATGCATCATGGTACGCTTTTATCATTTGCACAGTCCAAGTATGAGTCACTACTGGAATGGAGGCTTTACGATATATCATCTCTATTTGAGTAGCAACACAATCGGCTATTGTTGAAAATGCAATTTTGTTTCTTTGAATCCGATGATATTGAAAGTTTATTGGTTTCTTTGAAGCAACACAGAAGCACGTCCTCGAATGTCGGTAGGTTTGTTCCACTTAGTTCTTTGGGCAAACCGAACAAAGGATAGCAGTGCGACTGTCTTGTCACCAACACTTTTTTCTGAGTCGCCATTTCACAGCCACTACCAACGTCACAAGAAAACACTCAAATGTAGCGAAACTAAGCTTGATTTGCCACAAGACTGTGTGTAAGGTACCGGTTTAGACACACTAGTAACGCTGCGACGAGACGTTATCACGCGGCATGCCGAGTAGCAACTGATCAGACAGACATCATCGCGCCTTGGGAGGGTGCGACTCGGTGACTCAGACACAGACGTGTTGTGACAAGTCTGTTTGATTTGATAATTTACCATGCCCTGAATGGTTGGATGGTTGGGTAGGGCGTGGGTGGAACTCGAATTGCAGCCACCTCCACGTGGTGAGTTCTGGGTCATTTCAACAAAAATAATTTTGCGAAATGGGCGAAGAGCTGCAAGGTGATGTATTTGGATCCAAGTTGAATATATAAAATCACTCATAGGAACAATTAGTAAAAAAAATGGCCTTGTATATATTTTTAATACAACAGTCCGTCTGTTTGTAAAACTGTAAAAATATCAATTTTTCACCAAAATTCGCAAACTTCAGGCCTCATGCGCGAACTCAATATGTAACGCGCGATTTTTAAAATATTTTTTCTATTATTAGGCAACTAAAATGAAGTAATTTCAAGTATTTGGTGTTTTTTGGCATTTTTTCAAACTTTAGGCCCTTTGCGCGAACTGAAGATTAAACATAAGAATTTTTTCAATATTTTTCCGTTTATTAGCATGCGAATATGCAACTTTTCCGCACTATTAGAATTCGATACTAGAAAATTCGCTTTTTTCGACCCACCCTACTGTATAGGTGCCGTAGATGGCAAACATATCCGTATAATAAAACCTAGTCATAGTGGATCAATCTACTACAATTATAAACATTATTTTTCTATTGTGCTACTGGTGGTTTGTGATGCTGATTATAAATTCACTTATGTGAACATAGGAGCTTATGGGAAAGATAGTGATTCTTCAATTTTCAAGGATTCTGAATTTTTCAAAAAACTTTCCAATAATTCTTTAGACGTTCCCGAAAACAAACCAATATCTCGAAATAATCTGACACGCCTGCTCCATATTTTATAGTTGGAGACGAAGCATTCGGACAAACTGACAAAATAATGCGTCCGTATGCTGGTACACATTTGAATGAAAGAAAAATTAATTTTAATACTCGACTATATCAAGCTCGCCGATTTATTGAGTGTACATTCGGCATATTATCCAATAAATGGCGCATATTCCACAGACCCATGAATGTCAACGTACAGTTGGCAGTCGGAATAACTAAAGCGTGCTGTATCCTTCATAATTACATACGAGAAAGAGACGGATATACATTTGAAGACACACTTTCAGTTACTGGGTTCATTAATAATAGCAACTGTGAAACACCAAGAGCTACAGGTCGAGGTAGTTATTACAGAGTTTTTCGTGAGTGAAGGCAGACTAGAATGGTAGTGGTGTTTATATCAATGTGAAGTGATATAATGTAGAAATAGTGATAATATAGTGTGATAAAATATGATAATATATGATAAATATGAGATAATATATGATAAAAAATAGTGAATAGTAATAATGTAGAAATATAATGTAGATAAAGTAATATGTAATGTAGAAATATTGAAAAGGGTGACAAATACAAAATAGCATATTAATAAGCATGTGACACAATAAATATGTTGATAAACATACACAAATAATCACTGTAGTAAAAGTAGGCCTTACCTAGTTCCTTTTTTTGCTGTGATATCCAGTTCTTGACCACCAAAACTGTTAACAATTTCCTCCCACTGATTTCTTTTGGCATCTCTATTGGAGTATTCTTCAGATGATATGTCCCAAATGGCTCTCCTACGCTCGATTTCCGATATAAACCTTTCAGTGTCAAATGCCATCTTACTACTGGTTGCTACGTCAGTGCGAACACGTGCACTTGACTCAAGCCTCCCTATTGGTTGCTCCTCCACTTGGACGCCGCGTTGGTTGGTCTTGCATTCCCAGTCGGCAGCGACTCCTTGGTTGCAGCAACCACGTGTGTAACAACCCATTTTGATCATTCTATCTCGAGGTTGCTGGCAACCAGTCGACAGTGTGCAAGGGGCCTAAAATACAACTACAGTATTACACATTGTATATAATAAACACTGTTGCAACCTTTGTGAAAAGGATTTAGTTGTGTTCTACTAAATTGTGTACTACATACTTCATTAGAAACGTTTTCATACACACACATGCATATATATAGCAACAGATCAAATTTTATTATACTAATAAGGATATAGTGAGTGTGTAAAAATCACAAACAAGTCTATTATGGAGGAGATAAAAAATTATTTATTATACACAAATATTATTTTTAAAGATGTATATTATATTATAAATTGTCATGTATTGATAATAGACATAATTGTTTGTATTGTTCGATAATATAAGTCGATTTTACATGGTTTCTGCAATGTCCTCCTCTCCTTTCGTCGCTCCCGTCCTAGCGTTCTCTTCTTCAGTGTCACTCCTTCCTGGTGGCCTCTTCGTCCTGGCGTCCTCTTCATCTTGTCGTCCTCTTCTACGGCAGGTGCTCCAGCGGCGATATTTCAATGAGTCTCGTTGTTATTATGTTTGACTGCTGACATTAATTAGTTTCTTCATAAATTGTTCACTCACAATGAGTATAAATTTCACTCGTACAGTTTATTATTAATTTATACTTTATAATTTCTTAATCTCAGGATTAATATGGGTATTAACTAATGCGGTGTGTTTAATGTACACCTTCCACGATATCTTGAAGGGTCTTTAAATTCCCTAAGCGGATATCTTAACTTACACAAAAACAGCACTGTATTATATTTTAAATTTTACCTAAATATTTTACCCAGTCGTGGTTCTTAACGTGAAACTTCGTTAAGAATTACCACTGTTTATTTTATATATGATATTTCGACGTTCGTAAGAGAACAACTCTCTTCACCGGGCACAACTTCCCCTTGCAACTTCTACAGACCGACTGTGTCCATCCTAACTCTGCAACATATGAATCTCACTGAATTTAGTGTATTCTGATAGGCAAAGCCCTAGTCACATGATTGATGGAACAAACAGATATACGAATTTCATGAAAAACTTTGTATAATTTAGCAAAGTCCTGCATGGAAATTATCTCCAAATTTTATTACCCTATCGTTGATAAGAGTTACAATTGAGTTTTTCTTAACTTAAAAAACCATATTTCTAAATTAGTTATGAATCTCAGAGTATACACAAATTGAAGCTATTTACCTAAATAATTCCTTCTCAAAGTTTCACGTCAATCGGTTAACTACCACTGAAGCTATAGCGATCACAGATTATCACACCCGCACACGTGCACAAATTCACACAAAAAATACATGACAATATAGAACACCTTTTTATGAAGAGTTTGGTATACCCTGCGTGCTTATCCATTTCTAAATACAAAACTTATGACTAAAAGACAAAATATTACATAAAACAAATTTAAACAAGAAAATGCTCGTCATCCATGTGCTCTGATATAAACAACATAGCTTATCATCCTGTGTTCTGTTGCAGTATACATATATTTTTTTTGTGATATATATATATATATATATATATATATTACAACGTTATTTTTATACACTTACTTTTTACACATACGCTATTACTCGTATGCGCGCACTTACCCACGTCTCGGAGGTATACTCTTCTTCAGCAGTATTTACCTTGATGTTCCCCGGCTGGGTCGCAGGCTTTGGTCGTTGATCGAGTGTGGATAAGCGCGTGAATAACATTATAAGTTTTAATTTACAAGTAAAGAGTACAGAGGATTGAGTACTGGTTGTGAAATTAGTACGACTGTTTCAAGAAAAGCATATTCATTTGATTTATTCAAAAATCTCAAATTGTCATGTTATTTAAATTGTTCAATGTGGGTTTCTTGTTATATGAACCCTTATATTCAACCCGAATATAATATACTCATAATGTGTAACTCTGATTTCTTATACTTCTAAGACATAGTATATACACACATACATTATATATGACCTGAAATAGTACACAGACATATACATATAACACATATAAATATAATAGGAAACGTAATTAATACATATAACATTTAAATATTGATCTAGTCTTTACAAGTGTGGTTTTCCATGTATACCACGTAAATGAAACTTTTTAATTAATTCAAATATTAATTAAAATATTAATAGAGAACCTTATTTACATTAATTTTCTAATTTTAATGTATCAATTAATTAACCATTACGTAAATCTCATATTTAAAAATTATTCATCTAATTAATTACAAAATATAATAAACTATGGTTCTTTCTTGACCATTCAATTATGAGATTACTACTATGATATTCTCTATTCACATTTATATATTTAACAATTATTTATTCATTCTTTAAGTTAAAAAAATATATTAATGTTCTTGTAAACTTGGATATGGAAACTAGAGCTTTTGGTGATAGACTTCAGGGTCATTTATAATATTAAATAAATGTTCGAGTTCACCTGCATTTTTCTGCACCCATTTAAATTGGTTGTTACCGTCATCTGGACTCTCGAGTTTGTTGATCCTCTTTGGTATCAGCTCCTCTTGTCTCTACGTCGTTGAATTCCTCGCCCCGTCTCCTGGATGCTGAGTTCTGACGTGGACCTCTAGTCTTGATGATAAACGGCTGGATGTAGATGCATGTGTTGTCCCTGCGTCCTCTCGTAGATGTCTAGTTCCTCTCCTCTTCTTTCTTGTCCCTCGTATCTGTCTAGAAGTTCTACGTAGTTATGACTCTTGTAGCTTCATTAATACAGTCTTTTATTTAAATCACTCGTTCTTTAATAACTGCACCGACGTAATGCTGGTTCCATCGCACTTCAGTATATTGACTACTGTTCAAAACATTACTACAACTTTGTAAAGTTTACGGTGTCGAGATGCATGGATTCCTCTTACTATTAGGTGAGATAGTGAGAAAGAGTGTGTTGCTCGCTGGGGTTTTATACTGCTGCCTCGTTGCAATTCCTGTTGGAAACTGTTTCTGACAACTTTGGACAGGCCGGCGCATCGGTTTCATCATCACTTTCAACCTACGTGTCTTTTTATGAAGCGCACACTTTTTTATAAATATTATTATACCAATGGTTAGGTATAATATTAAACCTTGTCTATGCAAATTATGGATGTTACGCTGTGCAAATTATGGCAGCTATGGCAAAATTTCACACGGTGTCTGAACCGTTCCCACGATTAATGACCACTTAACGGCAAATTGAAGCGCCAGGCGTCAGCTATGTATTCACATATGTCGCTGATTCATGTGACTTTTGGTTCACTTACAATCCTTAAAAACTGTGTGAAATCTTCCACCCTCGTTTGAATAATTTAACCTGTCTGTTATTTACACATGTACACATACACACACACACGCAGACTGCTACACAGGCGACCGCATGTCGTTCTGACGTCACCGCTGCTGGTCTCTTCATGTTAATAGCTCCCCTTCGGTACATTTAAAAAGCAACAAAGTCATATGCTTTCATATACATGCTTACGTACAATATTTGATTTATTTAAATTTAAATACTGCTTATATTTATTACATTCTTTCTTATATCTAACGTATATTTATTATACTATTTTTATTATGTACATCTTACATATTTCATACGTCTATACATATGTTATCATACCTCAGTCAGGGGTTGATACATATACTTATGCTAAACGTATCGTTGCAATATATATATAAGTTTATTTTTATTTTACATTATGTTTAAATTTGTAAATTAAATTATGTCTTCTGATTCAAATGTGTATCAAAATTTCACTGTACTTTTTGTCTCTGAAGATAAAAAATATTAAAATCAAAAGAACGTTGTTAGTAAAATTATAATTTTGTGGCAAATGTCTGCTAAAGTGGTGTGGTGAGATGAAAAATGCAAATATATCTTCCTCTAACATATGGAAACTGCTTAGTATAAATTGTAACTATTAATTAGGTTTCAGTATAATAAACAATCTCTTTGAAATTAGACAATAAATAAGAATTCTTTTCTCAAAACAACTGTATTTTGAGGATCTGTAAAACATAAATGATTAATTTTTGTTTTGTTTTGACAACCTTCTAGTCAAATTTCATAATGGTCAGAATCACTAAGCTTTAGTACTGTACCTAAAGGTTGTTCAGTATTCATAAAAAAAGTTACCTGTGGTTGTAGTTCAAACTATGAAAAGTAAATTGTTGACACATTATGTAACTTTCCCTTTATGAACATGAAGCATATCAAAATAAAAGTGAAAATAACATTAAAATATTATAGTGACAATGATATTATGTAGTTCCTTCAAACTATCTGTAAAATAACAATTAGTAACAGTAATAAATTACTTTAAAGATTACAACATAAAAAATTAAAAAACCTGTTTTGTGAAATAATGTCTACTTATTTCTTAAATTTTACTTTTTATCCAAATATATAGAGCCACCCGTATTTATTTAGAGTAAAATTTTGTTGGCATCTCGACTTCTTCACAGGTATAAAAGTTCACTATCTCATAGACATAATTATTGTATTCCTCTTTTATTCTTCTTCAAAGCTTTTTTAACTTTTTTCAATACTAACTACAGTGTAATATACATTGGACATGACCATACCCTTGAAAAGGCCTTTCCACAGCTCTTATACTTCCCTGCTTTTACCTTCTTAAGCTTGTTAGAATTACGTTTTTGAATAATTAAATGAATAATAATAATAATTCATTAATTTTGAAATGAATTTTATAGGCTGCACAAGCAGATGAACCTCCTGGTCAAGGAAGTGAAACTGAGGATGTTTCAGCTGGAAAGTATGGGAACCTAGGAATGGTACGTAGCAGTGATGAAGATGCAAAAAAGAATAAAGATTTTGTTTTGGTGAAGGATTTGAACACTACATTTAAAGAACGATTGGTACTACTGCGAGGAAGAATGCAAACAAGTAGATCCAAAGGTAAGTTACTTTGTTTTCAACCTGTGTTAAAGGAAATGCCGATTATTATTAAAGTACTGTAAATATCTGAATGTATCAGTAATTGCCAAAAGCACCCTTTGTTTTATAAACAACAGTGTGACTGTGATTGCTAGTCGTTAATTTTGAAAGATGTTTATAATAATGATCATTGGTCAGTTCAGTTATAATAATGGATTTCAAGAACTCACTAGTCTATAATTGTAATGTACAAATGTCATTGTTATTATTGCAAATGTTAGTTGACACCATTGAGCAAATGGGTAAGGCTGACCCTGTAGCTATTGTAAAAACATTACCATGCATCTCTGCTATGTGCATTTTTTGTTTCCTGCTACACCACAAGGGCAAGTTATGTATATCATATATGGATTCAAGGAGAAAACTTGTATGGAATTCAGTGGTGTACATATCTTGATAATAAAAAATGTATCTCTAGTTTCAATATACCTGATACTATTTGTAAATCTGAAGAAAAATTATATTTATGACTTAAAAAAGTAAGCAAGGAATTTTTTAGTTTTTTTGACTGAGTGTTAGAAAGTTCCAGATAAAGGATTTCATTTTATATTTTGTTTAAGGAACTTCTTGATATAGACCTCATTTGATCAGATTAATAGATGATTATAAAATTAAAAGTAATTTGCGCCACCACTCTCTCACATTAGCTGTTCAAATGGTATTATGAAATTGTGATAACAGCATACAAAATACTCTTTATTTAGTTATGTAAACCAATAATCAACAGGTTAAATTCACTGTTATTTTATATTACGTCTTTTATATTTGCATTAGTGACAAATTTATTTTTTAATGTTGGGCATTTGGCAGAACATCAGTCACCCCTGACAGCAGTAAGTTACTGGGAATTAAGATTATGGTGCCTATATGTTGAAATAGTTAATATACTTTTAGTAATCAGTTTTAAGCAAACAAAGTCAAAAAAAGCAAGACATATATTACTCTATATTTGACGAACCGAATATAATATCTAATAGTCAGATACTTAATTTTACTGTTTTAAAATTTGGAGTACAGCTGTTGATTCAGGGACCGATAAGAGAAAAAAAAAGTGTCTCGCATTGTATGGACCTAATCATGGGAATTAGGCAAAAGTGGTTAACCTTCCGTTGGTTACTCTGCCTCTTACCTCCGCACGCACACATATCCCCCCTTCTCTCTCTCTCTCTCTCTCTCTCTCTCTCTCTCTCTCTCTCTCTCTCTCTCTCTCTCTCTCTCTCTCTCTCTCTCTCTCTCTCTCTCTCTCTCACACACACATCCATAACTAATAATAGTTCTCCATAATACAATAAATGTAATCCAATTAATAATAACTGTAAGTTAACTTTACTGTAAAACACACAAATTCACAAAACACCAATACTGTATTACTAATATGTTTGAAATCGCTTGAATGTACACTAATGGCCATCCCAAATTGCATCATTGGTTACATGGGCTACAATGATTTGGCGTGTGAAGTGTGTCACCCAAACAACTACCTCCATTTTCTGCTACAGGGGGTGAACATTTTTCAGTGAAAGGCTACAAATTATTTTACAGTTTTATTACTGTTTTACTTATGATGTAAATACTTATGTGTTAACAGTTACCTGAAATAGTATCACTCAGTTCTATGTGTGA